>CM022299.1:513743106-514343106 GCA_011799875.1 Thinopyrum elongatum
ATGGCCTGAGCCGCCCAGGCGAGCGCCGATGCTGGCGGTCTCTCTCTGTTCTGCGTACAGAGGCGGGAGGAGGAAGGAGACGTGCCACGGGCCGGGCTGGGCCACTGCCCAGCCTCTCCTCCGATTCTTAAAAGAGGGGGGGAGGCAGTGGCTATTGGGCCAGCCCAGGAGCAAAAGCAGCAGCGGCGTGGGATTCGGTCCAAAGCAGCCCAGCCAGCACAGTGCATCTTAATCTTTTTCCAGAAAAAAAACTGCTGAGGACCCAGAAGTAAATATTTATTTTATAGAAAGGTCCTTCTGCAGTCAAACTATCATAACTTTTTACTCGTAACTCCGATCGAGGTGAATCCAAAGCCCACGTCTTCGTCTCGTCGAGACCGTCGTGTTGGTATAATTTTCACTATGTGGTCCTACTGTAAAAATGACCATTTTGCCCTTGCCGTAAACAGCCCCTCCGAGAGAGAACTGTTTTCGGCAACTCCTTCCGCGACCGTTCCGCACTTCTCCCCGGTGTATCCTTCATTCCCAGGCAAGCCACAACCCTCATCTGCATAATTGCAATGCAATATCATAGTTTAATTAATTACTTTAATAGCAAGAATGTTATCTGTAGCATGGATTGGATTATGACATGCATGAGTAGATGTTGAATACCGGATTGTTAATGACTAGTAGTTTACCCACTCGTTGAGGTTATGATGTTGAGATTACCGTCTATGATTATTTTGGGATTTCATCCGGCATTTGTGGATATGAACTCGTAGCAGTAGCCTAAGCATGCCGGTTATTGGATTACTATGATACCGGAGTGTCAGCTGTGACAGAAAGATTGTTCGAGGATCAGATGCCTAATTTGACCAACTAAGTTAACTTGATGAAACAACCTGGTAATAAGTGAACTTAGTTGGTTGATCGAGAGTCACCTGTCCGGGCTTATTCGTGCAGCCACATTTGCCGGTATGGGACGGCCTTGACTTGGTCTGACCACGTGCTCTTCCACCGGTACCTCCAAAGAGGGTTATGCGCGCGCGCTACCCTGGCCCGGTAGGCGGCGATAACCCTGTGAGCCCAGTTGAGTTATTGGATCCAGGTCCCCGTTTGGGATAGTTTGTTTGGCCAGGACGCTGGCAGGTGTCTTGAGGACACGGGGCCACCCAGGGCCTGACTCCAAAAGGGAGTATGATTGCCGGTCGTACGATGGAAGAGTCACGGGTCAGGCGGGTTTCGTCGGAACGTCGTTGGTCCACCCGAATGGGAGCACGAGGCCATGAGTTCCCTGGTGTGGGTAAAGTGTACAACCTCTGCAGAGTGTTAAATCTATTCGAATAGCCGTGTCCACGGAATTGGACAGCCCGTCCAGGCCTCTATAGGAGATCAACCACAATAATGACAATAATGATGGGAGAACTCATTTTTGTTTGGTAACAGTTGAACAGTATGCCATGGGCAAGTATTAGTAACGATCTCGAGGATGATCGTTGGATGTTCTTGGAGTGATCATGAGTTGGTCACCAAAATGCAGGAAGAGTAGCTTGTTATTGCTCATTTCAACCATTCCTTCGGTAACAATAAATCTTAACTTAATCTTGATTGTTGTGATGTTGTCTTGCCTTAATGCTGATGTTTGTTGTGAGCTTGCGAGTACATTCAAAGTACTCACCTGGCGTGTCATGCCAGTTTGCAGGTCATGCCATGACTGCTTGTTTGTCGAAGATGTTGATTGCGCGAGCTAGGATACGCGTTCTAGCCAGAGTCCCTGCGGAGTGGAGTCCATCACCGCCGACGCTGTTCCGCTGCTGAGAGATACTCCGCCTCCTCAGGTCGATCCGTTGTTAGCATAGAGCTATTTTGAGCAGGCGTAGTGTCGCCGTGTTGATGTAATCTTTGTAACCGTATTTATAGCAATAAAGAGCTGATTTGTTCTATGCCAACAGTGCCGTATTCCAGTGGACTTGTCCCTGGGACTGGAATACGGGGCGTTCCGGTTTCCTCTGAGCCGGGGTGCCACAAGAGTTGGTATCAGAGCAGGTCTGGCTATAGGACGCGCAGTCTAGGTGCGAGCGTTAGAACCGGTAGTATAGAGTCTAGTTGGTTTGCTGCACTTGTTTGTTGCATTTGTTTGCTGCATAGCATGCATATAGACTAGTTATCACTAACGATTGATCTGGTGAGTATAGGTGGCAATCCACTACCTGTACCCTCTAGTTGCATATCTTTTCTTGGTGGTTGGTGTCATCTTCATCCCAGCGGAGTGATGCCTAGGTGCTTGGTGTATCGATCCTTTGCAGGATTGATGCACAGGTACCACACCGATTTATCCTTTTCAGCTATCCCTATGGTTCGGTGATAGAGATGTTTCTATCCCGGATCGTGCCATCCCTCTAGCTGCGTTGGCAACCCTTACTGATCTTGGCTATCAGAAAAGAGCAATGCCCGCAAGCCTGTCTTTTCATCGCTATCCCACCCAGCCATCCACTCCCTGAACAAGTATGGTTTCTTTCGTACGCTTGATGACGATGTGGTCGTCACCTCTGTGTCCCGATCCACGATCATCAAGTCCGTCCTCGCCTCAGTATCCTTCCAGCTGCAACCAGTGTTAAGCCGTGTTTGGTGTACCTTTGTTTACACCAACTCCTTCCACACCTTGACTTCCTTTCGTGCACATCGCCACAGCATGTTAGACCGTAATACCGGAGTCTCCGCGAGATTTGTGTGCTTAGGTAGGCATGCATATTATTGCTGTGAGTAGCTGTAATATATTGCTTGTGTGTGATCTTAGTGCTTTGTGTGCTTTTGTTTAGTCGTTTCTTTTATTTCTATCGTTGGGCCCTTGGTGTTACCTTATTTCCCCTTATGGAAATTGCTCCCCGACACCGGACTCAAAGAAATCAGTGAAGAGACAGTTAGTTGGAGGCTCAGCTCAACAATATGGAATTTTCCGCTGACTGCCTGATATCGGGAAATACCTAGCCTGACTACCAATGGTATTTTGGATTGATTATTAGCATCCAGTATGCATCATTGCAACCTTCACAGCAGAAACATTAAGGAATAGATATATGCACTCAGTCCGTATGTGGCAAAAAGGAAGCCTCAGAGTACAAGATACTCCCCAGACAGTTGGCAGCATATGACAATGCATCCCAAGAGTCAGGTCTGCAACCGTTGGTCGGAATGCAAGAACCAGTCAGGACACAAGCCTGCCTCAGAAATCAAGTGCCAGCTACACATGTTTTTATGGAAATGATGAACATGCTGCCAAGGTTACATGAGTTACTCAGACCATGATGTCAGCCCGGTTTCAATTATCATACATGTGCTTGTCTGCATAGTAGCGAGCTGTATGGGACGCTACTGAACCCTTGCCTGCCTTTCTTTAGTAACGGCACCATGCCTGTGTACTGAGCTGTTTACGGCCGTCCGGGGTGGATGCCGATTTTTATTTCTTTTGTCAGCAACTGGCCCGTGTTCTGAGCTGCTTTTCGGCCGTCTCGGACAGTTGTTGAATTTCTTTCCGTAGCGGTGACCCTATGCTCTGAGGTGTTTCTCGGCCGTCTTAGGGAGCTGCTACTTTCTTCTTATCGACACCGTCTCATGCTCTGAGCTGCTTTTCAGTCGTCTTGAGTCGGGGTTGAGTTACTCCAGTAATGTCCCAGATCTGAGTTGTAAAGACCGTTCTGGTGGCTACTGGTTTATTTGCCGATTTCATCCAAGGGTTCAGATAGTCGTTACCCTACAGCTACAACTTGTAAAGTAATATGCCTGCCGGAATGTTGCATCTGGCAGTACCCATGGTCACCCGAAGAATCGAGAATACATAAGGCCAAGCTCTTTCAGCTAAGGATCCAGGTAAAGAAAACCATAATGAAGGAGCAAGATTGGCCATACAGATATGATAATGGTTACATGATCAACTTGGTACAAATGCCAGAATAGACTGGTTCGATACCGGTCACCATGGGGATACACACCACGGGGTCTAATCTATTTGCAAGGACCCCATATCGAGTCAACCCGCTCAGCCAACTAAATATTCCCAGAATCATCAGAAGAGAATAGTCAAGCCTGTCAGACTGAGCACTCAGAAGGATGAGCAACAGTCTCGCAGCACATGTCCTCACATATGGGAAGCAGATAAAGAATAACCTGCCGTGAACAAGATTCTGCTGCCAGGACCACTGTCAGTCAAGTCTATGGATAATATCACCGTACACCTTTATGCTGGTCACGACAGGTGACAATTAAATCTTCTGTGCGAATGTGATACCTGAGATAGTACAGATACCAAAGATGATTCAGTAAACCATGCGAGAAGGAGAACGATATGAATCACAGTACTGTTTCAAACTTGGAGGACATACAGCCCTTTGAGGACACCCAAGCACGATGAGTAAAAGATTTCATGTCCCTCGAGAGGATCTGTTCATGAGTCAATGGACGATCATCCGTATTGGACTTCATCACAACACGTCCATAAGGAACAACTCTCGGGATTGCGAGAAGGACGGGTACTGTAGTCAGGATAATTCATTGCACCTAGGCAGGCCATTGGACATAAAAGGATTAAAGTCAGAATAATATATGAGGAAAGAACTGTCAGAATAAGGATCCAGTGAAACGAATCACATCAGGGCCAGGCAGTCAGTCCGAGTAACCAGCGGGAGCAGAATACAAAGTTATAAAGGAAACCCGAGTGGGAAACGGTTTCCTCAAAGGGGAATATTCAGGTTTAACCCCTGAGCAACCAAATCTCGAGGACGAGATTTCTTTAAGGGGGGTAGGTTTGTGACACCCTGGATTTTGCCCATTTCTTTTTCCTTTTTATTTTGGTCTGGATTTGCTTTTCTGTGGCTTAGTAGTCCTGAAACCTGGAGAGATCACCCTTGATTCCTCTCCCAAGTGGCTTGCCAACCTCAAAATCATCCCAAGACCTTGTCATTTCCATCTTGGACCAATCCCCATATTCTTTTCTTGGGAATATTCCTTTTTCTATTAAAGGAATAACCCTGTCAGCTCTGAGTTGTGAAGCAACTCATATTTCTATCATTCCCAAAATTCCCAAATAATTCTCATAAATCCTTTGGGACATATCTTATCCAGATATGTCAAAATATTCCTTGCCATGTCCAGAAATATTTCACAATTATTTCTTTTCTGATTCTGCTCCAGTTGTCAGATTGAGAAGCAAGTACCCTTTATATTGGCCTACTTGCTCTCAAACTTTTTGGGCATCCTTTCCTGTCCATATCATTGCCACATGCCAAAATTCAACTTTATTTGGATATTAAATCTCCCATGGCTAATTTCCTAAGTTCCTGGTCAACTGGGGGCTTAATGAAGGAAGTACTAGTTAGGAGTATCCAAATGAGTTGAAATTTTACAAGCATATCAATATGTTCAAATCATGACTCTCCACCAAGTTTCAACCCTATCCAAGCATCTATGTGATCACAGCACCAAATCTTTGTTTCTGGTAATTATTATGGGTTGTGAAGCAACTATCATTTTTATTGCTCCATAATTCATGAATAATTTCCAGAACATGATTCTACCCATATCTAACTTCTCCATAAAATTTGGGCTCAATTCATCTTCCCAATAATTCCCTAGAATTATTGCAAGTTTCTTGACAAAGAGGATGCTTGTGAAGCAAGTACCATTATGGCTTGTCCATTTGGTATGAAATTTTTACAGCATCATTATATGTCCAAATCATCAAGTCTTGCCCAATTTCAACTCAATTTGCCACTTGAGGTGACTGGCACTTCAAGATTGGCATTCTGGACCAGGTTATGCAGTTGTTAAGCAACTATGTTAAACCCTGGTCTGTTTCCCTTCAAATTCCACAGAATAGTAGTTCTTCCTATCCTAAACCTCCTAGACATTTCAGTTGGACCTTATCCCTCTTCTGTTGATTACAGAATTCATCAAACAGTTTGCTACAGCAACCTTTCATTGAGAATTCCCATCAACCCTTGGACTTTCTCGTTGATCTATCACATCCACGGTGCCTTGGGGAGCAAGGTCCCTTAGCTAGACAACATTTTGGGTGCCAGAAAGCACTGCATGCCACTGTGCACGCGGTGACCACCGTTTTGGCACGCAGTGGACGCGTGCCGAACGCCGTTTGCTCGGGGCCCCTCTCCCCTTGTCGTTTTCGAGCGAGTGAGCTTGTCATACAGCACCCTCTCGTCGTCCTCTTTCTCCCCCGCCCTGTCACCTCCTCTCACGTCCTCTCCCTTGCCCGAAAACAGCCGCGCCGCTCCCTGTCCGCTTCTGCCGTCGATGAGTCCCGTCGCCCCGAGCTCTCCCGAGCATTCCCGACCTTCCCCGAGCCCTCTCAGACCCTCCACGACCTCCCAGGAACTCTCTCCCTTCCTCCAGGCGGCCTCCCGAAGCGCCGGGACGCCGGTGCACGTGGCACCGCGGCCGTGCTCGGCCCTCCCCGTCGGGCGCCTATAAAAGGCCACCCCGGGCCTCTTCCGAGGTCACCATCGCACTCCCCATCCTCCCCTACCCCTCCCAAGGCTTTCTCCTGAGCCGCGGAGCTCCTCCTTGCTCCGGTTTGCCACCACGG
Source organism: Thinopyrum elongatum (assembly GCA_011799875.1). Classification (NCBI taxonomy): domain Eukaryota; kingdom Viridiplantae; phylum Streptophyta; class Magnoliopsida; order Poales; family Poaceae; genus Thinopyrum; species Thinopyrum elongatum. The sequence continues at coordinate 513,749,684 of CM022299.1, forward strand.
CCGCCGCATTCCTCTCCCTAAATTCCGGCGAGCCGAGCATCCCCTCTCCCTCTAACCTTCACCGTGAGCACCCACAAGCCTCACTGGACCTTCCCAGTAGCTCGCCCCTCCTTCTGTTGGCCGGAGCACCGTGCCCACGGCCGCCGTGGCCGCTGTCCGTCTTGGCTAAGGCCGTGTTGGCTCTGCTGCTCTCCGGCAAGGGCCAAGCCCACGGGTGGATGCGGCTCGCTCCGCTGGTTCCTCCGGTGGTCGGGGCTCGGCTGGAGATGGCCTGAGCCGCCCAGGAGAGCGCCGACGCTGGCGGTCTCTCTTTGTTCTGCGTACAGAGGCGGGAGGAGGAAGGAGACGTGCCACGGGCCGGGCTGGGCCACTGCCCAGCCTCTCCTCCGATTCTTAAAAGAGGGGGGGAGGCAGTGGCTATTGGGCCAGCCCAGGAGCAAAAGCAGCAGCGGCGTGGGATTCGGTCCAAAGCAGCCCAGCCAGCACAGTGCATCTTAATCTTTTTCCAGAAAAAAACTGCTAAGGACCCAGAAGTAAATATTTATTTTACAGAAAGGTCCTTCTGCAGTCAAACTATCATAACTTTTTACTCGTAACTCCGATCGAGGTGAATCCAAAGCCCACGTCTTCATCTCGTCGAGACCGTCGTGTTGGTATCATTTTCACTATGTGGTCCTACTGTAAAAATGACCATTTTGCCCTTGCCGTAAACAGCCCCTCCGAGAGAGAACTATTTTCGGCAACTCCTTCAGCGACCGTTCCGCACTTCTCCCCGGTGTATCCTTCATTCCCAGGCAAGCCACAACCCTCATCTGCATAATTGCAATGCAATATCATAGTTTAATTAATTACTTTAATAGCAAGAATGTTATCTGTAGCATGGATTGGATTATGACATGCATGAGTAGATGTTGAATACCGGATTGTTAATGACTAGTAGTTTACCCACTCGTTGAGGTTATGATGTTGAGATTACCGTCTATGATTATTTTGGGATTTCATCCGACATTTGTGGATATGAACTAGTAGCAGTAGCCTAAGCATGCCGGTTATTGGATTACTATGATACCGGAGTGTCAGCTGTGACAGAAAGATTGTTCGAGGATAAGATGCCTAATTTGACCAACTAAGTTAACTTGATGAAACAACCTGGTATTAAGTGAACTTAGTTGGTTGATCGAGAGTCACCTGTCTGGGCTTATTCGTGCAGCCACATTTGCCGGTATGGGACGGCCTTGACTTGGTCTGACCGCGTGCTCTTCCACCGGTACCTCCAAAGAGGGAGGGTTATGCGCGCGCGCTACCCTGGCCCGGTAGGCGGCGATAACCCTGTGAGCCCAGTTGAGTTATTGGATCCAGGTCCCCGTTTGGGACAGTTTGTTTGGCCAGGACGCTGGCAGGTGTCTTGAGGACACGGGGCCACCCAGGGCCTGACTCCAAGAGGGAGTATGATTGCCGGTCGTACGATGGAAGAGTCACGGGTCAGGCGGGTTTCGTCGGAACGTCGTTGGTCCACCCGAATGGGAGCACGAGGCCATGAGTTCCGTGGTGTGGGTAAAGTGTACAACCTCTGTAGAGTGTTAAATCTATTCGAATAGCCGTGTCCACGGAATTGGACAGCCCGTCCAGACCTCTATAGGAGATCAACCACAATAATGACAGTAATGATGGGAGAACTCATCTGAGTTTGGTAACAGTTGGACAGTATGCCATGGGCAAGTATTAGTAACGATCTCGAGGATGATCGTTGGATGTTCTTGGAGTGATCATGAGTTGGTCACCAGAATGCAGGAAGAGTAGTTGCTCATTTCAACCATTCCTTCGGTAACAATAAATCTTAACTTAATCTTGATTGTTGTGATGTTGTCTTGCCTTAATGCTGATGTTTGTTGTGAGTTTGCGAGTACATTCAAAGTACTCACCTGGCGTGTCATGCCAGTTTGCAGGTCATGCCATGACTGCTTGTTTGTCGAAGATGTTGATTGCGCGAGCTAGGATACGCGTTCTAGCCAGAGTCCCTGCAGAGTGGAGTCCATCACCGCCGACGCTGTTCCGCTGCCGAGAGATACTCCGCCTCCTCAGGTCGATCCGCTGTTAGCATAGAGCTATTTTGAGCTGGCGTAGTGTCGCCGTGTTGATGTAATCTTTGTAACCGTATTTATAGCAATAAAGAGCTGATTTGTTCTATGCCAACAGTGCCGTATTCCAGTGGACTTGTCCCTGGGACTGGAATGCGGGGCGTTCCGGTTTCCTCTGAGCCGGGGTGCCACACACCTTCTCCTTAACTCAACCTCCCGGTGCCGCCGGTGCTCGATCCCGCTCCCCAATGGCGCAGCTACCTCGACGCCGGCCGGTAAGGCTTGCCGGGTGCACTGTGATGTGACATTGAGCGGCGCATTTAATGCACTCTGTCCACCTGCAGACTTAGGTATGATAGCACTGTTTGCTATCTAATCAGTGTGTAAAAGACTTATTTGCCACTGTGGTAACCCCTTGATCTATAAAAGGAGGCCCGTGGCAACCGTAGAGAGGATTCGGACACTCGCACATTCATACGCGCGTAGCCACTCTCGCCCAGAGGCAACCCTGCCGGGCAAGAGCGATGCGTTCTTCACCATTATCCACCATCAATCCACCAAAGCTGGAGTAGGGTTTTACGCCTCACGGCGGGCCGAACCTAGGTAAAAACTACCCGTGTGATCTCTGTCGTGCTGTGTTGCGCTTCTTTGCTCTTTGTGCAACGTGCCCATTCCCCCCGGCGAACCAAAAGGGGCTCATGGACCCATAGGTGGCCGTGGTTTCCCACGACATCTTTGGCGCGCCAGGTAGGGGCAATCACTTGCGCGAACCCGAGAGCGTAAGCAGCGCGTCATCTTCATCGACATTTTCGTCATCAGCAGAGCCATCGACTATGGTGACAAAAAGAAGCCCGGTGCCGCAGCTCACCCGTCCACCTCGAAGGCCCCACCACCCGCGACCACCAACGTCGCGGGGAATGCGGGGGCGCATGAGGATGTGGACGCTGCGGGGGACGTGGTCGGTGCAGGCGGCGTTGTCACCACCTCCCCCGCTGCCGAAGCAGGAGCAGGAGGCACCGGAGGAGGACTCCACAAACAACCTCCCAGCAGCCACGCTCCACGAGGTATGGGTGGAGAGATTATTCCGTCTGCACCCCTCCACCCAGCCGAAGGGCACACCCGCGGTAGTGGCGCTCGTTCTGGGGCAAATCTCAACTCTCCGGCCGCTCCCACTGCGGGTGCGACCGCAGGGCATGCACCACCCTCGGAGCGGGCTGACCCAGCTGTTGTGCCCAACTGAGCCGCTGGCCCTCAAGCGCCCCCACCTCGTCACCACGCCATCCAAACGGCTGGTTCGCAACAACGAGGGCACGGCGCGGTCGCTGCCGGCACCATCAAGAGCCGAGCGATGCTGCAATCTACATCATCATCACCCATGCCAAGCACCGCCTCAGAGGCCATGGCACGGGCCAAACTGCTATTGAGATTTCCGCCGGCAGCCGATCAGATGGATGAGTGGCGCCGTGGCAGGAATATCATAGCGAACTGACCCGCCATGGCCTCCCCAGGCGACGACAACAGCCCGCACTACTGGCCGTACTGAAGGGGCCACCCCCATGGTGCAATCTCCACCACGGCAACCAGCGCAGGAGCCACGCCACCAAGAACCTGACGACGTCTCGATGGCCTCTTCCGGCCCTCGAGCACGTCAAGGCCAACGGTGGGCCCCGGAGGACAGGCAGAGGGAAGGCGCGCGCGTCACCATCGAGCGATGCCGCGACAACCACCGCCAGTCCAATGGGTGCGATGGCCCCAACGTCGATGAGCCCGCGCTCGGCGAAGGCAGGTACCTGCCCTTCGAGGCTGGGTGCCCTGCCTTCACCCGTGAGCTGCGGCAGGTCCGTTGCCCGTCCGCTCGCACGTTCAAGCCAGATATACCAGAGAAGTATGATGAGAGACAGAACCCGGCAGAGTTCTTGAGCATCTACACCATCGCTGTTCAAGCTGCCGGGGGAAGAGATGAGAAGGTGTTCGCCAACTACTTCCCTTTGGCACGCAAGCCAAATGTGAGGTCTTGGCTGATGCACCTGCCGGAGAACTCCATCTCGACTTGGGCTAACCTGTGCCATGAGTTCATTGGCGCCTTCACGGGCGGCCATCAAGAACCAGGGCGGCCCAACGATTTGCAGCTTCTCCCACAGAAGGAAGGAGAGACTCTGCGGAAGTACATGCAGAGGTTTCGTCGAGTCCACAGAAATATTCCGGATATCCACCCGGCAACTGTGATAGCTGCCTTCCAATCCAACGTGCACAACCGCAGGATACGTTCCAAGATGAACATTCGGTTGCCCAAGACCGTGAAGGAGCTTTACACCTTGGTAGACAAGTGTGCTCGGGTGGAGGAGGGGAGGAAACTCCCTGGAGAGGAAGATGCCATCGACATCGACTCAGAGGATGACGACGAGGCCACCAGCCAGAAGAAGAAGAACAAGAAGCGCAACAAGAGGCGCAAGGATAAGGCGGTAATGACAGTTGAGGGATCGGGAACGCCTAGTATCGGCAAGAAGGCTAAGGCTGAAGCCCCCGGCAAGGAAGTTGCCGTGTGCACTGACTGCCAGGAGGCTGCGGCTGCCAAGAAGGCTGGGAAAGGTGATGGGCCATACTGCAAGATTCATCGGACCAAGGGCCACGATCTCCAGGAGTATCATCAGGTTGAACAACTCGTCAAGAAGCAGAGGGCTGAGTACGAGAAGCATGATAAGGAAAAAGGTCAGAATGGCACTGGCGGGAAGGGTCGAGGAGGCGAAGCAAGTCGCCCCAGCAAGGCTCCTTGGAATCAAGGAAAACTCGCCAGGGGCCGAGAGAAGGAGGATTGCAATGATGAAAGTGATGGAGGGGATGAAGAGGAAACTAGCGAGCAGGAATTCCAGAAGGCCACTGACACCCTGTGCATTAACGGGGGTGCATCTCTGCACTCCTCTCACCGCCAACTTAAACAGTGGGCGCGTGAGGTCAATGCCATGGAGCCGGCGGCAGATTCTCGGAAGCTGCTCAAGTGGTCACGCACGCCCATCATCTTTGACGAAGAGGACCACCCTGATCGCACCACTGCGGTAGGGTGCTTGCCATTGTTGGTCTCACCAACAATCCTCAACCTCAAAGTCACGAAGATGTTGGTTGACAGCGGGGCCGGGTTGAATCTGATTTCCCCGAAGGTCATCAGCAAACTTCAGATAGCAGAGGAAGAGATCAAGGTCACGGGCATGTTTCAAGGAGTCAACCCCGGCAGGAGTCATCCTAAGGGAAAGATCACGTTGCCATTGACATTCGGGGGAGAGTTGAATTACCGGACTGAGAAGGTTGTGTTTGATGTGGTCGACCTCCCCTTGGCGTACAACGGAATCCTTTGGCACCCAGCTCTGGCCAAATTCATGGCGGCATCCCACTATGCCTACAACACCTTGAAGATGCCAGGGCCGATGGGCGTCATTTCCGTTCCGTTAGACAAGAAGGACGCAATAATTTGCATGGATAAGATGTACCGGGACACAGTCACGGTAGAGGCCGCTGAAGCCGCAGTCCTCGCCAAGGAAAGTAAAGGAAAGAAAAAGGCTAGCAGGGACACCAGCAAGGAATCCGGGAAACGTACCTCTTTGGAGTATGCTGCGCCTGTTGATGACTTGCCAGAGAGTTCCAACTGCAAGAGGTCCAAGGCTGCTGCACCCCATGTGAAAAAGGTCCCGGCAGGGCTGGCTGGCACTGATGGTACTTTTACTATCAGCGCCACCCTTGATGACAAATAGGAAAGCAGACTCATTGCCTTCCTACGGGCGAATATCGATGTGTTTCCCTAGGAACCATCTGATATCCCCGGTGTTCCCAGGGAGGTAATCGAGCACCACCTTGCTATCTCCCCACATGCCTGACCCATCAAGTAGAAGGTCCGAAAGCAAGCCTTGGAGTAGCAGCAGTTCATTGCCGAGGAGATCAAGAAACCTAAGGCAGCTGGTTTGGTTAGAGGAGTACTACATCCAACATGGTTAGCAAACCCAGTGGTCATACGCAAGGCTAATGGGAAAAGGAGGCTTTGCATAGATTTCACGGATTTGAACAAGGCATGCCCAAAGGACCCATTCCCCTTGTTGCGCATCGACTAGATTGTGGATTCCACTTCAGGGTGTGATTTTCTCTCCTTTCTGGATGCATACTCTAGATATCATCAAATCTTTATGTCCAAGGAAGACGAAGAGAAGACCTCATTCATCACGCCATGTGGCACCTACTGCTTCATGCGAATGCCTTCCGGGTTGAAGAGTGCCGGGTCTACTTTTGCAAGAGCAGTCCAGATTGGTTTTGAATCATAGTTGCACAGGAACATTGAAGCTTATATGGACGATATTGTGGTCAAGACCAAGGACAGATCGACCCTCATCCAGGATTTAGAAGAGACGTTTGCTAATCTGCGCAAGATCAACTTGAAGCTGAACCCGGAGAAGTGTGTGTTTGGCGTTCCCTCCGGCAAGCTACTGGGTTTCTTTGTGTCCCACCGCGGGATAGAGGCCAACCCCGATAAGATCAAGGCTATCAAGCAGATTTAGGCACCCAAGACAGGTAAGGACGTGAGGCGTTTGATAGGGTGTGTTGCCGCGATTAGTAGATTCATCTCCAAGTCTGCCAAGCGCGCCTTGCCGTTCTTCAAAAATTTGAATAAGGAAGGACCCACGAAGTGGACTCCGGAAGCAGACGCAGCACTGCAAGATTTGAAGACCTACTTGTCTTCTGTGCCCACTTTGGTTGCACCCAAACCACAAGAGCCATTGTTGCTATACCTGGCAGCAACTAATCAACTGGTTAGTGTAGCACTAGTGGCGCAGCGGGAAGTAGAGGAAGCAGTAGCCTCAGTCAGTGTCCCTTCCAGGGGAGAGAATGAGCATGGCCTGGCAAGGCCAGACGTGGATCAAGATAGAGAAGAGCACGGCAGCGGAGGCAACCCCAAGGATGTGGCAAGGAAGAAAGTGGTGCAGCGCCGAGTATACTTTGTTAGCTCCCTATTGCAGGGGGCTAGATCCAGGTATTCTGGCGTGCAAAAATTGATTTTTGGCCTAGTCATGGCCTCAAGGAAACTGCGCCACTACTTCCAAGCCCATGAGATCACGGTTGTCACCCGCTTCCCTTTGCAAAGGATACTCCGAAACCCTGAGGCTACTGGCAGAATAGTGGAGTGGGCATTGGTGTTATCCAGCTTTGGCTTAAAGTTTGAAAGCACATCAACAATTTAGAGTAGAGCACTGGCAGAGTTCATTGCAGAATGGATGCCATCCCCTAATGAAGAGGTAGTAGAGACAATTGTCCCGGGCAAGGAAGCACCCCAAGAATGGATCATGTATTTCGATGGTCCCTTCTCCCTACAAGGTGCAGGGGCTAGCGTGCTTCTCGTTGCTCCCACTGGGGAGCACCTGAAGTACGTCTTCCAGATGCATTTTCCCCAGGAGGAGGCGACCAACAATACTTCATAGTATGAAGGACTCCTTGTTGGGCTCAGGATTGCAACATAGTTGGGAATCAAGAAGCTGATCATTCGAGGAGATTCACAACTTGTGGTGAGACAAGTCAACAAGGATTACCAAAGTCCATTGATGGAGGCATACGTTGAGGAAGTGAGGAGTCTGAAGGAGCACTTTGACGGATTGCAAACAGAGCATGTACCTCGTGCGGAAAACAACATTGCTAATCATCTGTCAAAGTGCGCTGCGCAGAAGCTTCCAGTGGAACCAGGAACTTTTGTTCTCCAACTTACTCAGCCTTTGTATCCCCGGCAACAATGGCCTTGAAGAGGAGGAAACTAGACTCCGGCAAGGCTCTCCCGGTAGAGCCTCCCGGGGCTCCTGGCAGAGAGCTTGACGGGAACAACTCCCCTTCAGCTGCTGAGCTACCCCTCCCACTAGACCATCGGTCCTCGTGGTCGAGGGGTGTGCTCCCACGAAGGAGGAGGTGCCGCTAGTCCTCGTTGCCGAGCCCCAGGCTCCAACTTGGCCAAGGCACATAGTTCATTTCCTCCAAACCGGAGAACTTCCCGAAGAGCAAGAAGAAGCTGAAAAAGTAGCCCGAAGGGCCAGTATGTATCAGTTTGTCGATGACACACTATACAGAAGAAGGCCCAACGGTGTGAAATTGAAGTGCATTTGCCGGGAAGAAGGAAAGGAACTGCTGGCAAAAATACACAAAGGCATGTGTGGCTCCCACATTGGATCAAGGGCTTTGGTTGGGAAAGCATTCCGGCAAGGATTCTATTGGCCCACATCCCTCCAAGATGCGGTCGAGTTAGTCACCAAGTGTGAAGCCTGCCAATTCCATTCCAAGAATATCCATCTGCCTGCCCAAGCTCTTCAGAAAATCCCTTTGTCATGGCCGTTTTCGGTCTTGGGGCTCGATATCCTCGGCCCTTTCCCTCGAGCTACCAGGGCTTTGAATTCTTGTTCATTGCAATCGACAAGTTTACAAAGTGGCCGAAAGTAGAAGCCGTGAGGAAGGTGACTGCTCATTCAGCTGTCAAGTTCTTGAAAGGATTGGTCTGCCGCTTCGGGGTCCCTGCCCGGATCATCACTGACAATGGCACCCAATTCATGAGCCGTGCCTTCATGCAATATGTTCATGCCCTCGAAAGCAAGATCTCATTTGCCTCTGTTGCCCATCCCAGAAGCAATGGATAAGCTGAGAGGGCGAACGTTGAAGTGTTGCGAGGACTCAAGACGAGAACATTTGATAGACTGCAGAAGTACGGCAGGCGATGGATCGATGAGCTGCCGGTGGTTCTTTGGTCCCTCAGAATGACACCAAATCGAGCTACCGAGCAGAATCCCTTCTCCCTAGTCTATGGGGCAGAAGCAGTTATCCCCACAGAACTCATTTACGGGTCGCCTCGAGTGCTTGCCTACAATGAAGTAGCGCAGGAACAGCACCGGCATGACGATGATGTGCTTCTCGAGGAGAACTGTCTCCGGGCTGCTACGCGTGCTGCATGCTACCAGCAATCCTTGCGTTGCTATCACAGCCGCAGGGTTCATGCTCGGTGTTTTGAGGAAGGCGACCTTGTCCTTAGGCGCGTTCAGTCCGCCAAGGGTACGAACAAGTTGACGCCAAAGTGGGAAGGCCCTTACTAGGTAGTACGAGTCACCAGACCTGGTGCAGTCTGTCTAGAGACCGAAGATGGCATTCAATTGCAAAATTCATGGAATATTGAGCATCTCCGCAAGTTCTACCCGTAAGGCGCGGCTGTCGGGCCCTGCCCGGCAGCCACCCTTTTGTACAGGCCTTGCCTCAGTTGCATGTAACCCCTTGTACAAAGCCAGGCGCAGACCCTGAGAAACAGAGAAATAAATGAAGCGCTGGGGGGGCCCCGACAAGTTACATGCATGCATAAGCATATCATGAGCATCGCATGTTCATGTAGATAAGATCGCATCTGGCATCATTTTCATCTGCATAAACTACAGGCCCCTGTCGTGGACTTGGTCCCTCAAGAAGAGATGAGAAGACAAGCCTACACTGCGATCCCCGACAAGCCAAACAGATAAGTTCTTTCTCTTACCCATATGTGTTCTGTAGGTAAAGACTTGTGCATAAGAAAACCTCGCTGTCCTTTGAAACTTAGGTGCTCCCATCCTTTGACTTGAACATTGCTTCGGTCAGGATGGTCGCAGTGGCATTTGATGGAAAAGGACTGGCAGGGGGCTAGTCCCTCTTTACAGTTTGTGCCCGAAAGGCCTACTCCATGGCAACAAAACTGAGGGTACTGGCAGGATAGCCTACAGGGAAACTTCTTTACTTAAAAGTATAGAGGCATCCCACCTCTGCATGGACATATTACATGCACGAGTCCCCGGCAAGGTTTATCTTTTTCATTAATATGTTGATCAAACAAGTACAAACCTTACAGGACACAAACATGAATTAAAGAGATTACATAATTTGAACTAAATTTTGGCAAGTGCCTATAGATTTAAGATTAAAAAAAGATAAAATGCCCGCGATGCCTTCACTCTTTTATCTCCTTCTTCGAAACTACAGGGAGAGACGAAGAAGGTGGAGGGAAGGCCTGGCTGGGATTCGGCGCCTCCCCTGGATCAGGATGGCACCATTCCCAGGCTAGGAGGAAGAAACTGGAGGGCAGGTGCGGATGGTGGCGCTGCCGAAAGCCCGGACGGAGACAATGGTGCTGCCGGCAAACAGGACTCGTCGGAGCGGTTGTCCCCGTTCTTGATGCGTCGTGGCTTGCCGCCACCCTCCATACTGCTGTCACTCGAAGCTCCCACCACGCCTGCCGAGGCAGACGCCATGCTCTCCAGGTAACTCCACAGAGAGCATGGTCGTCTCCGACGGCCTGGAGATAAGAAGCCACCGCCCGTTAAGGAAGCGTGCATGAGGACAAGAGGCTCTCCCATGCGCCAGGCGGGTAGTGCACTGGGAGGTAGGGTCCGCCTTCACCAATGGTGAACCGCCTCTGCAACCTCCCTCCAACACCGTGGGAAGAGAGGGAATAAGCCACGATCGACTACCACACCTCGTGCCCGTTACGGGCCTCAGCGTGGTGTCGTTTTTGTTGCCCCTCACTAAAATTGAAACCACGGGCAGCCCAGCGACGAGCACACTGGAGTCGCCACCTCCGGTGCTACCGCCACGCCGCCCGAGTGCCCTCCTGAGGCTCGCGTGAAGGTGAGAAAGGGATCTTGCCCTGACGAAGGTGTGACCACACCCTTCTCTCACTCCCCAAGCATCAGTGCAAGCATTTGGTGTCATCAACCCCAAGCTAGGGCCTGGCCCCGGGCTCTCCCTTTCAGCATACCCAGCAAAATGCAGAAGATGGAGGGGGAGGGATATGAGGATGAGTGCCTCCAATCCTCCCCCGCCCCTCCTTTTATTAGCGGGTGGGGGCAGAGAGCCGATCCCCCGGTGGGTAACCGCCATCCTCCTCCGCCAATCCAAGGAGATCAGGCCCCTGCCTTGATTCTCTCCTGCGCCACGCGCCTCTATTACCTACCGTACTCAATGCATGCAGCATACGTGGCTAAGGATAAGGGCGTGGTGGGAAGAGTGAATTGGCAGTTACTCACCCGTGTGTTAAAGTCATTCACGGGCCATTACAAGGGTGGACCCACCGCAATTGGCGTTACACGACGCGCGGGAGAACCAGAAATTGAGCTGGGCTCAGGTTAATGAAGAAGCAAAGAAAATCTCAAAGGGCGAAGCCACCCCTATGGTCCTACCTATGCACTAGTTAGGGCCTACCCCGACGACGCCCGACAGCGCGTACAGGCCTGGCCCGGGGGCTCCTGTCAGTGCAACACACCATGTGTCCATTGCCCAGACTGTGCACCCAAGATCAGACCAAGAAATCAGTTCTTTGAAGGATTAAAGTGCAGATCAAGAAGACCAAGATGAGCCAGAGAAGCAAGATATCGCTCAGGGAAAAACCTCCCTTGCCGGGCAGGCGAGCTTGGCAAGGTTGGGGTTACCCCGGAAGCAAGCTTCCAGATCGTCCTAGCAGGCCTGCCGGGGCTTGCGGAGGCAAACTACTCCACCACACCACCTAACAGTGACGCAAGTCATCGATCAGTGCGGTGTCAAGCCTCTGAGTGACTAACTGGCTGCTTCCTGTCACATGGCAGCCACTTCCTATGGAAAATACCTCCAGATGACACCCGTCCTGAGACGTGTCAAGCAAGTAGGCGCGAAGTTGGCAAAATAGCTAGGAAGGCTTGCCGGGCGCACTATGATGTGACATTGAGCGGCGCATTTAATGCGCTCTGTCCGCTTGCAGAGTTAGGTATGATAGCACTATTTGCTATCTAATCAGTGTATAAAAGACTGATTTGCCACTGTGGTGACCCCTTGATCTATAAAAGGAGGCCCATGGCAATGGTAGAGAGGATTCGGACCCTCGCAGATTCATACACGCGTAGCCACTCTCGCCCAGAGGCAACCCTGTCGGGTAAGAGCGTTGTGTTCTCCACCATTATGCATCATCAATCCACCAAAGCAGGAGTAGGGTTTTACGGCTCACAGCGGCCTGAAGCTGGGTAAAAACTACCCGTGTGATCTCTGTTGTGCTGTGTTGCGCTTCTCCGCTCTTTGTGCAACGTGCCCATTACCCCCGCCGAACCAAAAGGGGCTCATGGCCCCATAGGTGGCCATGGTTTCCCACGACACCTAGCCACCTCTAATCCTCATAATTAGAAGTCCCGTGTGGTTCTAATCTCCTCCCTCTAATGCTCCGGTGACGACTAGCTCTTAACAGCGAAGCTCTGCTGGATCGTGAAGACCGTACGCCTGCAAGAAAGTAGAGAGGCCGTGCTTTCAGTCTTCCATTCGATGGATCATTCGAGGGCGGTTTGTGGGATCGTCATCAACGTTCGAGGGACTTCAAGTACGATCTACACCGACTCATCTACTTTCGCTGCACTCCCGGAGTCGGTAACGATCGTTGATCTGAGTTTCTTAGCACAATAAAAGATTACTTAAAGAGTGTGTTTTCAATGAAAGATTTAGGCGAGGCTGCATATATACTAGGCATAAAGATCTATAGAGATAGATCATGATGTCTAATTGCACTAAGCCAAAGCACGTACATTGAGAAGGTTTTAAAGAGATTTAAAATGGAGAATGCAAAGAAAGGTTTTCTCCCAATGTCACATGGCACCACACTCAGCAAGAATCAATGTCCGAAGATAGTTGATGAGCAAGTGCAGATGAGTGGAGTCCCATATGACTCGACAATTGGATCCATCAAGTATGCTATGATATGTACTAGACCAGATGTTTATTACGCACTAAGTGTTAGTAGCAGGTACCAAAGTGATCCTGGATTGGCTCACTGGGCAGCTGTTAAAAATATTCGTAAGTACCTCAGAAGGACAAAGGACATGCTCCTAGTCTATGGAGGAGATGAAGAACTCGTTGTAAATGGTTACACCTATGCATGCTTCATGACTGATATAGATGACTATAAATCTCAATCAGGTTATGTTCTCACTCTTAATGGTGGTGGAGTTGTTTGGGAAAGTTTCAAACAAAACACTATTGCGGATTCTACAACAGAAGTAGAATACATTGCGGCTTCAGAAGCTTCGAAGGAGGCAGTCTGGATCAAGAAGTTTCTTGAAGAAGTTGGTGTGTTCCCAAGTGCAATGAACCCAATGGCACTCTATTGTGATAATAGTGGTGTTGTTGCTTAAGCAAAGGAACCAAGATCCCACATGAAGACCAGACATATCGAGCGCAAATATCACATTATTCGACAGTATGTCGAGAAGGGTTTTGTGAAGGTACTCAAGGTTCACACATATTTAAATGTGTCAGATCCAATGATAAAGGCTCTACCACGAGCGAAGCATGAGCAACACCGGATAGCCATAGGTGTTAAAGAGACTATGTAAACTAGATTATTGACTCTAGTGCAGGTGGGAGACTGTTGTAAATATGCCCTAGAGGCAATAATATTGTATTATTAGATTTCCGTTATTCATAATTAAGAGTTTTATATTTCATGCTATAACTGCTATGATCCTGGAATATGCGACTCCGTGGAAAACTCATATGCACGTGTGAAATGATAAACGGTAAACAATAGGTTCCCGGTCTCGCCTCTAAGACTGGCTCAAGTGTTGTTGGTGATCATTTTTTTTGGATCTTAGGATATCGTGAAGTGTAACGATAGTCCTAAAACAACATTGAGGGTATGACGTTAGAAGAACGATCATATTGAATTGACCGAATACTTGTTTGTTATACTATGTGATCATACCGTCTGAAATCATCTGTTATAACACGGAGTGTTAGCGGTCTCGGTCACTTCCTACCAGATGGTGGACTTTGGGGTTGCTCAAACGTCATCTGTAAGAAGGTGATCATAACGACAACTTTCAGGCTCACCGGAAAGCCTGACAAGTGACCGGACAACTCAAGAGTGGGATTTGCTCCTCCGACAATGGAGAGATATTCTTAGGGCCTTCTCGGCGTGAAGGCATACAACATCATCTGGCGAGACACAGGTGACTATGACACAGGGATGCCGGGACATGTCAATGAGAAAGAAGAACAAAACCGGTAACGGGAGCAACGGTATAGTGAGCATGGTATTGACTCAAGAGGATACCGATGCACACCGGGTTTTGTAAAGTACCGCAAAGCAAAGGGAACATCACATGATAACCAAAGGTTCACTCAAATATCATTCGTGTAATCATAGGGACCAATATGGATGTCCACAGTTCCGCTATCGGTCATTAAACGAAGGGGTTTCGTTCATGTCTATGGTTACCGAACCTACGGGGTCACAAGCTTAAGGTAATCACGATCTGCTGAGTGTTAGTAGGACGGGAGTGATGAGAATATATTTGTGGAATTGTTTCATTAATATCTTAAATAGCTCTGAGAGGTTCCGGAAGCGTTTCGGGGTCACCGGAAGGGTTACGGTGAATATCGGGTAATACCAGCAGAACGAAACCCCTTTAGTTTATCTAGTGCGCGTTCTAGTTGGTCCTAGTTGACTAATTAGGGCGAGCCCTAGCCACCTCTAATCCTCATAATTAGAGGCCCTGTGTGGTTCTAATATCCTCCCTCTAATTCTCCAGCGACGATTAGCTCTGGACGGCGAAGCGCTGCCGGATCATAAAGACCGTACTCTTGCAACCAAGTAGAGAGGTCGTGCTTTCGGTCTTCCGTTCAAGGGATCGTTCGAGGGCGGTTCGCGGGATCATCATCACCGTTTGAGGGACTTCAACTTCAAGTACGATCTACACCGACTCGTCTACTTCCGCTGCACTCCCGGAGTCGGTAACGATCATTGATCTCAACCCATTATACATCTTCATATTGTTCTTGGGTGTTCGTAGGGCGAATTTTTTTTGTTTTCTACTACGTTTCCCAACAGTGGCATCATGAGCAGGTTTATGAGTAGATGCATGTTGCGATCTAGATCACATCTGATATGTGAGGGTTGATGTTCTTTCTATGCTTCCCATGAGTGTTGCTTCGGTTTAGTTCATCGGCAGAATGATGTAGTTTTGCTACAAGGTTCTGACAATCGATTAGCTCTGGCTATCGACGATCCGCTAACAGTTCCTTGGGCTACATCATAGTTGGGAATAGTGAACCCTCGCATACACAAGAGGGTGCCGAAGATGAATGAACTTCTAGGGGGTCATGTTTATTGACAAAGTTTAGTGTGGGGGATGAGACTTTTAATTAAGTCTCTCTTTCACACACCCCGAAACATAATCTAGCATCAAGAATATCGCCTTGTTGTGCTTGCGTAGGTAGCTAGTCTTAATTGTCAAAATTGGTTAACCACATAAATAAAAAATTTCTAAAACCGATTAGAGGACGTCTAACTTGGTTTTGCAAGGTTTGCATATGATGTGGTATAGCCTTTGTCATGATAATCAAATTATGTATGAGATGGTTATATGATGTAATATTAAGTGACCTGCGCGTCACGGCATGATGGCTGGAACCATGAGATTGCCACCTTAATATAAACATTTTAGAGATAGGTTACAGGTGATGGTGGCAAGACGTACACGGAGAACCCCGTCGAGGAGAAGGTGTACCAAGGCGCTGGACGAGGAGCTATAATTTCGTTCCACGGTGGAATTTCAGATTTTGGTGCCATGGCAATGTTTTTGAAACAGTCGCCATGGCAACATTTTCTGAGATTGCCACCACGGCAACGTTTTTGACACGGTTGCCACGGCAATGAAATATTGGCCATCATGTTGCTTCAACTGAAGATTGAGGACAATCATGAAGATCTCCCGGCGCCCAGGGCTATATCATGTCATGCTATTATGAATTGCATGAGATGTTTATCCCTTTGTTGTTTGCACCCTTTGATTGCACAGTAGTCAATTAGTAGGGTGATCTCTCACGGTAAATATCAACTTAAAAGGTGCTCTTCCTAGTGTTGCAACCTTCTATGACACGTAGCATTCTGGAGTGTGTCATGTCCACAAGAGTACAAACGAGACGTGAGGTGTAAGACGGGGATGGTCAGATCATGTATGCAGATAACACTCGGTTGTCTTGAAGTTCTAGCAGAATCGTCCTGAGCTCGGAGCACAAAGCATCGAAAGATGAACAAGAGTCATATGGAGATATGATCGGCAAAATTTTGCCCACCAGTCAAAATTCTCATCATAAGTTTTGTCCACATCAATGGATGAGAACTAGACTTGGATCTTGAATCACTCACTATCTTCAAGAATGCTTTGTGGCAGTATGAAAATTACATGAAGAAAACGTACTTCACTGGCAAGGAAACTCATCAAATTCTCTTACTTTCTCCTGAGACACATTTACGGGACAATGACTGGGAACGCCTTGTTCTGTACTGGTCCAGAACCAAGAATGTGGTAAGGTCTATGTCGTGGTTTTGACAAGGCAGATGTCCTCATGAAAGGACTTAAGCATGAGGCCATCACAATGGTGACTAACTTGTCGGGGTTGAGCGTGACGAGAGACATGGGATTACCCAGGTTCGGCACCTCACGGTGGAGGTAAAAGCCTACTCCTACTCTTGTTACTTATTGCTTGAGTATCGATTACAAGGGAGCGGATTCGCTTGACCTAGCTATCGATTGATTGTAACCTGTCTATTCTACGCCGGGGACTCACCTTTATATACAGGTCGAGGCCGCTGGTTTACAAGAGTCCGGGTCAGGTCATGCTTCATGACTGATCCTATCTCTAAGTCACCTTGCCTTTCATGGCAAGTCGCCATCGGGCGGCTTACACTTATGGGCCATGCATCGTCTTCTGACCTTGTGCTCAATCTGGCCCATCTTGTAAGTCGCCTCTTTAGCCCTGCGCCTTGATCACCCAAGCCTGTCTAAAGCCCGTCTTATTGAATCGCCAGCAGCCTAACCTGGCCCTTTCAGGGTGGGTTATATCACGGGGTTATATCCCCAACATTAGGCCCTAGATTGATTTGAACTTGTTCATGTCAATCTTCAGTCTCTCTGTCTGGCAAGTCTTCCTTTTATTCTTTTTAATATCAGTCTTGAACATCTTCATAACCCGCCATAACAAAGAGATGACATCCCCTCCGTGATTTCGGGAAACCCTCCATTACGTCGTAACGAATCTTTGTATAAATCTGTCAATCCGAGAATCAAGGCGTCCCTTGTTGGAACATTTATTGTACCTCCTCGATTTTTGCACCAGCCATTTACTGTTGCATTTTTCTTATAAAAAGGCCCGAGGGTCCTTATTTTATTCTTTACTACGTCTTCTTCCTCAAAAACTCGTCGCAGCTGGAGCTCCGCCGCACCAGTTGAACCGCGCCAGCCTTCTTCGCTCGAGGTCGCAACACCTCCCCGTCGTCGTCAGGGTTTAGCGGCGTGACTCCGATTTCTTTCATTACCATCAGGTACCACCCTTTCTTCCTTCTCAGATCTACATTAGTTCATCTGAGTTTGTGGAGTTCATCAGTGTTCATCTCTTTCTTAGTTCATCATACATTGGAATATATCTTGTTTTTGATCCGAAACATCATAGAAATATTGTGGTAGCAGTTTTGATACCGTCTCGTATCTTGGACAACTTGTACTCTCTGTAGAATCAATGGGCAGCCTGCTAGCTCTTCAATCGCCATCCTTTAGGTTTACCTATTATTTTTCTTTTCTAAACTGCCCGTAGATCCGTAAATATAGCTGTTGTTTATGAAACCTGTTTATTCCGTACTTAGCAAAATTTTCAACAATCCCCAATTTATATAACTCGCCTTGCATCTTGGGCGGCTTATCAACATAGTTGTAACTCGCCAATATTTCAGAAGTTGCTTCTTTTAATTGACTCACCATCACCTAGGGTGGCTTATCTTCATGTTTATCAAATAACCCCTCATATTCTGATTCTGCAGTTTCCATCGTCCTTTAGGCAGCTCATTATGACAAAAACCACCCTCTACAACTGGGGTCCTTCCCTAGTTCCTGAGGTAAGCCTTAAGGATTTTTTGGACCAAGGTCTTTTGGTGACTCGGGAAGAGATTCGTTGGCGTGTCAGCCAAGGAGAGCCTGTCCCTAACCCTGGCGAAGGAGAAGTGATAGTTTTTACTTATCATATTCTCAGAGGCTTCACACCGCCCAGGTCAAAGTTCTTTCGAGACATCTTGCATTATTTTAACCTTCACCCTCAAGATATAGGCCCCAACTCAGTAACCAATATTTGTCACTTTCAAGTCTTTTGTGAAGTTTACCTACAAGTAGAACCCACCGTTGCTCTTTTAAAGGATTTCTTATATATAAACCGCCAGACTGAATGCGCAAGTGGTCCGACTCAAGAATTAGGCAGGGTCTCAATCCAGAGACAAAGAGACGGCTGCTTTCTTGCAATCACTTTACTAAGCCACCCCAAAGGATGGGTGAAAACTTGGTTCTATTGCAAGAATACTACCCCAGCCAATGAAAATCCTCTGTCGGGTTATCGGGCTAATCGCCTCCCTATCAATTTTGACCTGCCAAGCAAAATCCTTCCAGATGAACATACTGAAGCACTCCAATATTATTACAGAGTGTCAGCTTTGTTAGCCAATGGATTAACTAGAGTTGACTTAGCCCACTGCTGGGTCTCATGGAAAATTCTTCCTTTAAGCCGTCGGCCCCGCTTAATGTATGAATACTCATGTGAATCAAATGATCCTCAATGGTATAGCTTTGATAACTTTACTGCTGAGGAAAATTTTCAAGCTGTGAATTCTTTAGTTGGGGAGTCTCAAGAGAATTGTAACAAGATAGGACTGTTACAATTTTTCAAACTCAACCCGACACCAGCTGTAAGTATTCTTTTATATTCGGCTAAAATATCCTTGATTTTATTCCGTGTCTTTACTTATCAATCCCTTGTTATCATATAGCCTGACTCTGCCTTTTGGAAAAGAAAGATAAAAATTGCTGCAACCAAGAACAGGACTGGCCCAAAGTCTAAGAAGACCAAGCCAGCTACCGTAGCTGAGCTGGCTACCGTGGGTGCGTCAACTGACGTCGACAATCAATCAGAGGTAGAACTTGATTCTCTTGGTCGACTCTTTATTGAATTAGCCGACGCCTCTTGTTCTCAGGATGAGGTTGCCACAAGCCGGGCTGATGACCTTGAGGAATTGTTATCTCTTCCAGCTCAGACTCCGCACCTCCAAATAGGATAAGGCGGGTTGTTCGCAAAGTAAAATTTTCTCACCCAGATGCTCACTTAGATCCACAATTTATTTTGAAGAAAGCCCAGCATGATCTAAGATGCCAGACTCAAAGTGGCGGCTCAGGAGATTTAGTAGCCGGCTTTAGTCATGAACCCTCTACCCGTAAGCAGCATGCTGAGGTGCCACATAGTCCAACTTCTTATTTATCCAAAGCTGGTCTTATAAGACACCCTCTTAACCCTTCTGACTCCAATTACCAGGGGCCACCATCTTCAAGCAACTCATCTCAAACTCAGCTACCTGCCTTTGTTGTAAACCGCGGGTGAGTATTTGTATTTACTTATAACTGAAATCTTTTGGTGATATATATCTTAACACTCCATTGTGATCTCAGGGTTAAAGCCAAGGAGAAGAAAAGAAAGGTTGGCAATTCATCCAAGGCACCCCAAATCCCTGAGTCGGAGGAACAAGTACTGGTGACCCCAGAAGTCAACATCGAACAACCTGAAGAGCACCTCAACACGCAAGATGACCCGCCTCCTCAAGCCAATGCCATGGCCACTGAGGCTATGGATATTGAAGCCAACCCGGCGGATAATCATGACCCGCCAAGTCCTATTCCCTATTCAACTCCTGTCAAGCCTACTGAAGAAATTCTTTCTGAGAAAAACAATGATGACATTTCTATCATTGGTTCGGGTTATTCAACCCCCAAGACCACCGTGCTGGCTAAACACTCAGCCAAAGAGGAGCCACGTTTGCTACAAAAGAGCGACACCAAACTTGACCTGCCAAATTGTGAGGCACTTAGCGCTGAAGAAGTATACGCGGGATACTTGAGCCGCCTGAATATAAACCGGGACATGGAAGCCAGCTTGGTACATATAATGAAGCAAAAATATGAGGTATGTTGAGCTTCTCTCATATCAAGTCCCTGTATGTAGCCCCCAAGTCTTAACCATAGGAAAACTTTTCAGTGTGGTGAATGCTACTTCTTGAGCTTGCGTTGGTTTTTCCCTTGAAGAGGAAAGGGTGATGTAGCAAATTAGAGATAAGTATTTCCCTCAGTTAAGAACCAAGGTATCAATCCAGTAGGAGAAACACCCAAGTCCCCAATATATGCACCTACACAAACAATCAAACACTTGCACCCAAGGCGAAAAAGGGGTTGTCAATCCCTTCACGGTCACTTGCAAAGGTGAGATCTGATAGAGATAGATATAAAAGATTACTAAAACGTAAAAGTAAATAAATTGCAGCAAGGTATTTTTGGTATATAGATCTGAAAATATATAAAGGAAAATAGACCCGGGGTCCATAGGTTTCACTAGAGGCTTCTCTCTAGAAGGCAAATAATATGGTGGGTGAACAAATTACTGTCGAGCAATTGATAGAAAAGCGCAAAGTTATGATGATATCCAAGGCAATGATTATGAATATAGGCATCACGTTCGTGTCAAGTAGACCGACTCCTGCCTGCATCTACTACTATTACTCCACACATCGACCGCTATCTAGCAGGCATCTAGAGTATTAAGTTCATAAAGAAGGGAGTAACGCCTTAAGTAAGATGATATGATGTAGAGGGATAAACTCAAGCAATATGATGAAAACCCCATCTTTTTATCCTTGATGGCAACAATGCAATACATGTCTCGCTACCCCTGCTTTGTCACTGGGTGAAATCACGCAAGATTGAACCCAAAACTAAGCATCTCTCCCATTGGAAGAAAAACCAATCTAGTTGGCCAAACCAAACCAATAATTCAAAGAGAAATACAAAGATATCAAATCATTCATATACGAATTCAAAGAAGATTCAGATAATATTCATAGATAAGCTGATCATAAATCCACAATTCATCGATCTCGACAAAAACACTGCAAAAGAAGATTACATCGGATAGATCTCCAAGAACATCGAGGAGAACATGGTATTGAGAATCAAAGAGAGAGAAGAAGCCATCTAGCTACTAGCTATGGACCTGTAGGTCTGCGGTAAACTACTCACGCTTCATCGGAAGCGCAATAGAGTTGATGTAGATGCCCTTCATGCTCGAATCCCCCTCCGGTGGGATGCCGAAAAAGGCCCCAAGATGGGATCTCACGGGAATAGAAGGTTACGGTGGCAGAAAAGTATTTTGGTGGACGCTTCTGGTGGTTTGGGAATATTTGGGAATTTATAGGCCAAAGAATAGGGTTAGGAGAGCTCCGAGGGACCCACAAGGCAGGGGGCGCCCCCCTGGGGTGCGCCCTGCACCCTTTCCGTCGCCTCGGGACTCTTCTGACTTGGTTTCCAAGTCCTACATGTGTCTTTTGGTCCAAGAAAAATCATCATAAAGTTTTATTCCATTTGGACACCGTTTGATATTCCTTTTCTGCGAAACTCAAACACAAGGAAAAAACAGAAACTGGCACTGGGCTCTGGGTTAAAAAGTTAGTCCCAAAAATAATATAAAATAACATATTAATGCATATAAAACATCCAAAACATATAATATAATAGCTTGGAACAATAAAAAATTATAGATACGTTGGAGACATATCAAGCATCCCCAAGCTTAATTCTTACTCGTCCTCGAGTAGGTAAATGATAAAAACAGATTTTTTGATGTGGAATGCTACCTAACATATTTATCCATGTAATTTTCTTTATTGTGGCATGAATGTTCAGATCCATAAGATTCAAAACAAAAGTTTAATATTGACATAAAACAATAATACTTCAAGCATACTAATAAAGCAATCATGTCTTCTCAAAATAACATGGCCAAAGAAAGTTATCCCTATAAAATCATATAGTCTGGCTATGCTCCATCTTCATCACATAAAGTATTAAATCATGCACAACCCCAATGACAAGCCAAGCAATTGTTTCATACTTTTGATGTTCTCAAACTTTTTCAACTTTCACGCAATACATGAGCGTGAGCCATGGATATAGCACTATAGGTGGAATAGAATATGGTGGTTGTGGAGAAGACAAAAAGAAGGAGATAGTCTCACAGTAACTACGCATATCAATGGGCTATGGAGATGCCAATCAATAGATATCAATGTGAGTGAGTAGGGATTGCCATGCAACGGATGCACTAGAGCTATAAGTTTATGAAAGCTCAAAAAGAAACTAAGTGGGTGTGCATCCAACTCGCTTGCTCACGAAGACCTAGGGCAATTTGAGGAAGCCCATCATTGGAATATACAAGCCAAGTTATATAACAAAAAATTCCCACTAGTATATGAAAGTGACAACATAGGAGACTCTCTATCATGAAGACCATGGTGCTACTTTGAAGCACAAGTGTGGAAAAAGGATAGTAACATTGTCCCTTATCTCTCTTCTCTCATTTTTTTCGTGGGCTTCTTTGGCCTCTTTTTTTGTGGGCTTCTTTGGCCTCTTTTATTTTTTTAAAGTCCAGAGACTCATCCCAACTTGTGAGGGAATCATAGCTTCCATCATCCTTTCCTCACATGGGACAATGCTCTAGCAATGATGATCTTCACACTTTTATTTACTTACAACTCAAGAATTATAACTCGATACTTAGAACAAAATATGACTCTATATGAATGCCTTCGGTGGTGTACCAGGAAGTGCAATGATCTAGCATAGCAAATGACATAAAAAACGGACAAGCCATGTAAACATCATGCTAGCTATCTTACGATCATGCAAAGCAATATGACAATGATGGAGCGTGTCATAATAAAACGGAACGGTGGAAGTTGCATGGCAATATATCTCGGAATGGCTATGGAAATGCCATGATAGGTAGGTATGGTGGCTGTTTTGAGGAAGGTATATGGTGGGTGTAAGGCACCGGTGAAAGTTGCGCGGCACTAGAGAGGCTAGCAATGGTGGAAGGGTGAGACTGTGTATAATCCATGGACTCAACATTAATCATAAAGAACTCACATACTTATTGCAAAAATCTATTAGTCATTGAAACAAAGTACTACACACATGCTCCTAGGGGGATAGATTGGTAGGGAAAGACCATCACTCGTCCCCAACCGCCACTCATAAGGAAGACAATCAATAAATAAATCATGCTCCGACTTCATCACATAACGGTTCACCATACGTGCATGCTATGGGAATCACAAACTTTAACACAAGTATTTCTACCAATCCACAATTACTTACTAGCATGACTCTAATATCACCATCTCTATATCCCAAAACAATCATAAGGAATCAAACTTCACATAGTATTCAACGCACTTTATATGAAAGTTTTTATTATATCCCTCTTGGATGCCCATCATATTAGGACTAAATTCATAACCAAAGCTAATTACCATGCTGTTTAGAGAGACTCTCAAAATAATATAAGTGAAGCATGAGAGTTCAACAATTTCTATAAAATAAAGCCACCGCCGTACTCTAAAAAGATATAACTGAAGCACTAGAGAAAAATTGCCTAGCTCAAAAGATATAAGTGAAGCATATAGAGTATTCTAATAAATTCATGATTCATGCGTGTCCCTTTCAAAAGGTGTATGCCCGGCAACGGCGCCAGAAATTCTTCCTGCTACTTCTTGAGCTTGTGTTGGTTTTTGCCTTGAAGAGGAAAGGGTGATGCAGCAAAGATGATTGTGGAAAACTAAAAATCAAAGACTCATATCATACAAGACGCTCCAAGCAAAACACATATCATGTGGTGAATAAAAATATAGTCTCAAGTAAATTTACCGATAGACGAAAACGAAAGAGGGGATGCCATCTGGGGCATCCCCAAGCTTAGATGCTTGGTTGTCCTTGAATATTACCTTGGCGTGCCTTGGGCATCCCCAAGCTTAGGCTCTTGCCACTCCTTATTCTGTAGTCCATCAAATCTTTACCCAAAACTTGAAAACTTCACAATACAAAACTCAACAGAAAACTCATGAGATCCGTTAGTATAAGAAAATAAATCACCACTTTTTGGTACTGTTGTGAACTCATTCTTTATTTACATTGGTGTAATATCTACTGTATTCCAACTTCTCCATGGTTCATACCCCCCGATACTACCCATAGATTCATCAAAATAAGCAAACAACACATAGAAAACAGAATCTGTCAAAAACAGAACAGTCTGTAGCAATCTGAAAACTTCGAATACTTATGTAACTCCAAAAATTCTGAAAAATTAGGACAACCTGGAAATTTTTTATATCAATCTTGTGTAAAAAATACATATCAAAAGCACGATTCTTTGATTTTTTAAAATTATTTTACTGGGCGCAAAAGTTTCTGTTTTTCAGCAAGATCAAATCAACTATCACCGTAAGCCATCCCAAAGGTCTTACTTGGACCAAACACTATTTAAAACATAAAAACACATCTAACCAGAGGCTAGATGACAAAATTATTGAAAAACAGAACCAAAAAAAGTAAGAACAAAAATAAAATTGGGTTGCCTCCCAACAAGCGCTATTGTTTAACGCTCCTAGCTAGGCATGAATCGTATATATAGTTATTGTCATAATAGTAAGGGAGATCATCCATGCTCGTCTCATACTCCCTTCTTTCAGTGGAAAGTTTCCTTTGTGGTAAGCAAAAATAATCAAAAGGGATAAATTTAATAGGACAAGGATCCCTAAGATCAAGCGCGGGAGGAATAGGTTCATCCTTCAGCCCCCTATAATTTATAATCAACTCATCGTTGTAAGCTTTTCATTGGTGGAATGTCATAAGCCTATCTCTTAATATGAACCCTAGTCTGTTGTTTTTTATAGCAAAACTATCATTAAGTTCGGAAATCTTATCAACCAAAACCTTGGTAGGGACTCTTTTTCTCAAATTTTCATTATAGGCAACAAAATCGGGAGATTGCAATCTCATTATTTCTTCTTGATTAAAAAGGATCTCCTCTATAGGGGGACAACCACCATTTATTTTGTAATGAGCAAAAATTTTGCTAGCCTCTTTCATAATAAATCTAAACTCATGGGCTAAAAATATTGTAGTGGCACGCTTAACAGAAGAATGCTGCATATTAGAGAACTCAAGAAAAATCCTTTGTATGCAAGGGTGCATATGAACAAATTGTCTTTCAAGTTCAATTATGAGCAAAGTTATTGCTTCCGCAAGACTATTGGTTTTATGAAGAATAGATCCTCCTAATGTAGGTAGCGTACCAGCACAAGTAAAGAAATCTTGAATAACGCCTTTTCCAATAATATTGCCGCTACCTATGTGGAGTTTTTTAGTATGCATGATAGTAGGTTCTTCATCAGGATCGTGATTAGCAATGTCATCAAAATTTTCCTCAAGATTACTACTATCTTTTTCAATGAAAACCTCCTCAGATTCAGACATGATAGGAACAAACCAATCTAGCAAACGGGCAACCAAAAAGCAAACGAAAAGACGAACGAAAGAAGGGCGAATAAAAAGGAAAATCTTTTTGTATTTTTCTGAAAACGTTTTAGAAGTGGGGGAGAGGAAAACGTGAGGCAAATGGCAAATAATGTAATGCAAGAGATGAGAGTTTATGATGGGTACTTGGTAGGCTTGATGTAGATCTCCCCGGCAACGGCCCCAGAAATTCTTCCTGCTACTTCTTGAGCTTGCGTTGGTTTTTCCCTTGAAGAGGAAAGGGTGATGCAGCAAAGTAGAGATAAGTATTTCCCTCAGTTAAGAACCAAGATATCAATCCAGTAGGAGAAACACGCAAGTCCCCAATATATGCACCTACACAAACAATCAAACACTTGCACCCAACACGAAAAAGGGGTTGTCAATCCCTTCACAGTCACTTGCAAAGGTGAGATATGATAGAGATAGATATAAAAGATTACTAAAACGTAAAAGTAAATAAATTGCAGCAAGGTATTTTTGGTTTATAGATATGAAAATATATAAAGGAAAATAGACCCGGGGGCCATAGGTTTCACTAGAGGCTTCTCTCTTGAAGGCAAATAATACGGTGGGTGAACAAATTACTGTCGAGCAATTGATAGAAAAGCGCAAAGTTATGACGATATCCAAGGCAATGATTATGAATATAGGCATCACGTTCATGTCAAGTAGACCGACTCCTGCCTGCATCTACTACTATTACTCCACACATCGACCGCTATCCAGCATGCATCTAGAGTATTAAGTTTATAAAGAACGGAGTAACGCCTTAAGTAAGATGACATGATGTAGAGGGATAAACTCAAGCAATATGATGAAAACCCCATCTTTTTATCCTTTATGGCAACAATGCAATACATGTCTCGCTACCCCTACTTTGTCACTGGGTGAAATCACGCAGGATTGAACCCAAAACTAAGCACCTCTCCCAGTGCAAGAAAAACCAATCTAGTTGGCCAAACCAAACCAATAATTCGAAGAGAAATACAAAGATATCAAATCATGCATATAAGAATTCAGAGAAGATTCAAATAATATTCATAGATAAGCTGATCATAAGTCCACAATTCATCGATCTCGACAAACACACCACAAAAGAAGATTACATCAGATAGATCTCCAAGAACATCGAGGAGAACATGGTATTGAGAATCGAAGAGAGACAAGAAGACATCTAGCTACTAGCTATGGACCAGTAGGTCTGCGGTAAACTCCTCACGCTTCATCGGAAGGGCAATAGGGTTGATGTAGATGCCCTCCGTGATCGAATCCCCCTCCGGCGAGATGCCGGAAAAGGCCCCAAGATGGGATCTCACGGGAATAGAAGGTTACGGTGGTGGAAAAGTATTTTGGTGGACGCTTCTGGTGGTTTGGGAATATTTGGGAATTTATAGGCCGAAGAATAGGGTTAGGAGAGCTCTGAGGGACCCACAAGGCAGGGGACGGCCCCCCTGGGGCGCGCCCTGCACCCTTGCAGTCGCCTCGGGACTCTTCTGACTTGGTTTCCAAGTCCTACGTGTGTCTTCTGGTCCAAGAAAAATCATCGTAAAGTTTTATTCCCTTTGGACTCTGTTTGATATTCCTTTTTTGCGAAACTCAAAAACAAGGAAAAAACAAAAACTGGCACTGGGCTCTGGGTTAATAAGTTAGTCCCAAAAATAATATAAAATAGCATATTAATGCATATAAAACATTGAAAACAGATAATATAATTGCATGGAATGATCAAAAATTATAGATACGTTGGAGACGTATCAGTGAAGACTTGAGAAAAATTATAAACTCCAAATCTTAGCCCCCAAGGGCCGGGTTATCATGCAAATGATAAGTCGGTTCTTGGACCTTCTTTTGAAAAAGGAAAACATCATGTAGCCCCCAAGGGTCGGCTCAGCTTTATAAGGTGATCCGGGTCTTTGATCATGACCACTTAGAAAAAATCGTCCGTAGCCCCCAAGGGTCGACTCAGCTTTGTAAGGTGATCCGGGTCTTTTGCAATATACTTTGAGAAAAAATGACGTACATTAGCCCCAAGTGCCAAGGATATTGCTTGCAATGTCCTTGGGAATTGAACAATCTTGCCCTAACATTTATGTTAAAGACAGTCTTAACCAAACCAACACACTTAGTGTTTCATTTCAATGATAACCTTCTGTTTTAACTTTGCAGGAATCATTAAGCCTGGGCGAGTCAGATCTAGCCGGCTTAAGGAAGACCTTAAAATCTAAGCAAGCAGAATGCGCCAAAGCTGAATCAAACTTGAAGTCTTATTTAGAGGACTTAGAGAAAATGAAGGTCAAATTTGATGCTGACCGGTCTACGTTGGAGGCTGAAAAAGCCACTTTACTGAAGCGTGAAGAAGACGCTGAGAACCAACTTAAGCCGGTGGATGCAGAGTTGGCCGGCATAAAGAAGCATGTCTCTCAAATGACTGCCGCCATCTTTGGTAAGTAGATTTTGTAAGCAATTTAAATGACTCGCCTGGCGACTTAAGAAATATAATAATAACTCGCTTGCGACTCGATCTTTGAATGTAAAACAGGTGCCAGAAGTGCCAATCTTGGGCAAAGTGTTGTGACCAAGCTGAAAGCCATCTACTGTTTAACAGAGAAATTATATGCTGGCAGCCTTCGGACACTTGTAGCTGTATCCAATGGCAAGAAACCGCCACCACTCATTAAGACTGTGCTGGATCACTTATCAACAGTGCCAAAGCAAATTGAGGAACTGAAACTATCAGCCGCCCGCTCAGGAGCCATCACCACACTAAACCGGGCAAAAGCTTACCAGTCAGAACTGGACCCAACAGAAATGGCTGGCGGGTGTCCAGAATACAATGATGATGGATCTGTCTTCAATGAAGCGGATTTCGCTAGATGTGTCAAGGACATGCGGCCTTTCGTGTGTCAACTTGCACAAGAGCTGGATCTGACGAAGTACCAGCCGCCTTACGACAGCAGCAACACCCGTATCAAGTCTCCTTCCTTCGAAATTGTAGATTTAACTCCTCAAAGGCGTAAGCATATTTTTGCCCCTGACATTGACCCTTCTCTTATCCTGAATGATGAAGCAACCTTTGAGGCATTAACTGGTATCGACTGGACATCGGACAATCTTCAGATTGCAAGCGATGGAGAACCGGCACGGGATAACCCGGAAGCCTCAACTGCATGACGCCATGACGATGTTAACCCGACTGGTCATAACCCGGACGGCTCTGAGGCCGATTCAAAGGAGTAATTTGAGCTCCTTACAAACTTTGTGAAAAACCTTTGGGCTCATCTTGCAACCTTGTAATAGCTTTAGCTCAAAATAGTTATCTGCCATGTCATGCCTTCGTGCATGTTTTTGAACTGATGATCAAACATCTGGATGATCAAGCTTCTTTGTATGCTTGATTGAGTTATGTATACAGCCGTGCTTTGTTTTGGAACATCTCTAAATTCAGGCGTAGTCATTATATTTTGACCTGTAATCCTGCAAGAGGTTTGTCAATAATTCTACTGGCGACTTATAGTCAAAAACCAAGGCGGATTAATAACCCAAGACCTTATAATTATAAAAAACTTTGAAGAACCACTTGACGATTCATGGCCTCCGTGTTAACCCGGGCCTTAATTGATCCACAGACTTATATCCTGCATAAAATTCCTGTGAAAACATAAAAATCTAGACATATATGTCTTAATATGAGTCGGCTTGTAAGGCACGACCAAAAACTTGGCCTTCTGAGGCTGAATTTTTGCTTTCATGAAGCGTGGCATAAAAGTCTTGGTTTGTCCTCGCTATCAGTATGCTGGCCCTCTGATGACTTAACCATTTTTTAAACCTTGACAAGTTCAGGGTCATGTAGATTGACTTGTCAAGAGTACGACGGGTCATCTTGTTCTGAGTAGCATCAAGCATACAGGCAGGTTTAACCAATAATGTGGCATTGCGCCGGGTCACAAGGGTTTTGTAAGCTAAACTCATTGAGTTGGAAGCTCCCCGGTGCCCTTATGATCAATTAATAAATGCACATGCAGAGTAAATATGAGATGAAACGATAGAGGCCCCGAATTTTTTGGGGATGCCGGTTTTATTATGTTGATCATAAAAGATATATACATAGATAAAAGTATGTACAATGATGAGAGCCGGTGGCTCAAGTGTAGTAAGGCCGAAGATGAGCAATGTTCCAAGGCCCGTTGGTCTCCTCCTCAGAGGTACGTCACTTATTTTGTTCACATATGTTGATGAGATAATAAGACCCATTGTTGAGGTTTTTGCTGACCACGAAGGGTCCTTCCCAAGGCGGTGATAACTTATGCATCCCTGTCTAATCTTGAATCAAACGGAGCACTAAGTCACCCTCCTGAAAAGTTTGGCTTCTAACCCGGCGGCTATGATAGCGATGTAGGTCTTGTTGGTAAATCGCCGAACGAGCTGCTGCCAGATCACGCTCTTCGTCCAAAGCATCCAGGTCATCTTGACGCGCCTTCTTGTTATCTTCTTCAACATAAGCCGCCACCCTGGGCGTGTCATGACGAATATCACTTGGAAGAACTGCCTTAACGCCGTAAACCATGAAGAAGGGTGTGTAACCCGTTGACCTGTTGGGGGTGGTCCTGATGCTCCAAATAACAACCGGATGCTCTTCAACCCAACAACCCAGAGTTCGCTCCAAAGGTACCATTAGCCTGGGTTTGATCCTTTTTAATATCTCCTCATTAGCATGCTCAGCTTGCCCATTGGATTGCGGGTGAGCTACTGACGATACATCAAGCTGTATATGCTCTCTCTGGCAGAATTCCTTCATAGCCCCCTTGGACAAATTTGTCTCATTATCAGTGATGATACTGTGAGGATAACCAAAGCGGAAGATCAACTTTTTTATGAACTGAACTATAGTCGCCGCCTCACAATTGCTAATAGGCCCAGCTTCAACCCACTTGGTAAATTTATCAACTGCAACAAGCAAGTGAGATTTCTTGTCCTTAGACCGCTTCAAGGGCCCAACCATATCAAGCTCCCAGACCGTGAACGGCCAAGTTATTGGGATCATCCTTAGCTCCCAAGCCGGCACATGAGCCTGTCGTCCAAATTTCCGACAACCATCACACTTGCGTACAATATCCTCAGCATTAGCATGAGCCGTCAGCCAGAAAAAGCCATGCCTGAAAGCTTTAGCAACTAGAGACCTTGAGCCAGCGTGATGGCCATAGTCTCCCG
The DNA here is from genome assembly GCA_011799875.1 of Thinopyrum elongatum. NCBI lineage: Eukaryota > Viridiplantae > Streptophyta > Magnoliopsida > Poales > Poaceae > Thinopyrum > Thinopyrum elongatum. The sequence continues at coordinate 513,780,447 of CM022299.1, forward strand.
CATGGATCTCATGAAGAATCTCACGGCCTTCATCAGGGGAAACACAACGTTGAAACATGCCCATGACGCTGCACCTCTGTAACTCGCCATTGACGATTTTCATAGACTTACACGCCTGATGATCTGTCGTGCCAAGAGCTCATCTTCTAGCAACTCGCCTCTGGTTAAGTATGCCAAATAAGGCAGAGTCCAATCTAGAATAGCACGTAGAGCCGCCACCAACTGCCCCTCCGGGTCAGGAATAGCAAAGATCCTCCTCTGAAGGCAATTTAACAGAAGGATTGTGTAACACGTCAAGGAACACATTGGGGGGGAACCGGCTTACGCTGAGATCCAAGTCGAGACAGTGCATCAGCCGCCTCTTTTTTCCTCCAGTCTATGTGATCCACCTGATAACCCTTAAAATTGCCAGCAATATTCTTGACTGCCTGACGATAAGCCGCCATGAGCGGGTCTTTGGAATCCCACTTGCCTGAAACTTGCTGAGCCACCAAGTCCGAGTCGCCCAGACACCTAACCCGGCTAAGGTTCATCTCCTTAGCCATACGGAGCCCGTGCAATAAAGCTTCATACTCAGCTGCATTGTTAGTACATGGGAACATGAGCCTTAAGACATAACAAAATTTATCACCTCTTGGGGATTCCAGAATAACTCCAGCCTGTGAACCTTCCAATTGTCTGGACCCATCAAAGTGTATAGTCCAATATGTGTTATCTGGCTTCTCCTCAGGTGCTTGCAGCTCTGTCCAATCATTAATGAAATCCACCAAAGCCTGAGACTTGATGGCTATTCTAGCACATACTTAAGATAATGTGGCCCAAGCTCAATTGCCCACTTAGCAACCTGTCCAGTGGCCTCTTTGTTCTGTATGATATCTCCCAGAGGGGCTGAACTGACCACTATGATTGGGTGCCTAAGGAAATAATGCTTCAACTTGCGACTCGCCATGAAGACTCCAAAGACAAGCTTCTGCCAATGTAGATATCTCTTCTTAGATTATGTTAAGACCTCGCTGACATAATAAATCGGCCGCTGAACTGGGTATTTCTTCCCTTCCTCCTTGCGCTCCATGACAACTACCACACTAACATCCTTGTTATTAGCTGCCACGTACTGGAGCATAGTCTCTTTGTCAATCGAAGCAGCCAAGATGGGCGGCTCAGCCAACTGCTTCTTAAGTGCCTCGAACGCCTCATTGGCAACATCACTCCAGATAAAATGATTTGTCTTTTTCATCATCTGATACAAAGGAATCGCCTTCTCACCCAGGCAGCTCATGAACCAACTCAGGGCTGCAATATGACCCGCCAGGCACTGAACATCATTAATATAGGCCGGCTTAGATAGAGAGGTGATAGCCTTGATTTTCTCCGGGTTAGCTTCAATACCACGTTCTGAAACCAGGAACCCTAGCAATTTTCCTGCAGGTACACCAAAGACACACTTGGCCGGGTTAAGCATCATCTTGTAGACCCAGAGATTATCAAAGGTTTGTTTCAAATCAGCAAGCAAGGTTTGTTTCTTCCTTGACTTAACCACAATATCATCCACATAAGCATGAACATTGTGCCCAATCTGACTATGAAAACAATTCTGAACGCAGCGCTGGTAAGTCGCCTGGGCACTCTTGCGCCCAAAAGGCATAGAAACATAGCAGAAAGCCCCAAAAGGTGTGATGAAAGCTATCTTCTCTTGGTCTTTGACTACCATCTTGATCTGATGATAACCAGAATAAGCATCCAAGAAGCATAAACTCTCACAACCCGCCATTGCATCAATTATCTGGTCAATACGGGGGAGAGCCTTGTTGAGATCTGTGTAATCAACACACATACACCATGTGCCATTTTTCTTGAGTACAAGCACAGGGTTAGCGAACCACTCAGGGTGAAAAACATCAACGATAAACCCAGCCGCCAAGAGCCAGGCTACCTCTTCTCCAATAGCCTTACGTTGCTCTTCATTGAAACGACGGAGGAACTGCTTGACCGGCTTAACTTTAGGATCCACATTAAGGTGGTGCTCAGCGAATTCTCTCGGTACACCCAGCATGTCATAAGATTTGCATGCAAATATGTCCCATTTCTCTCGGATGAACTCGATGAGCACGCTTTCCTATTTGGGATCCATAGTAGCACCTACCGTGAACTGCTGAGAAGAGTCACCAGGGACAAAATCCACTTGCTTTGTATCATCAACCGACTTAAACTATAGCCGATGGTCTTGTTCAGTAATAGGCTTTTTCAGAGGAGTCATGTCAGCTGGGTCAACATTGTCCTTATAAAATTTGAGCTCCTTAGTGGAACAAGTCGCCTCTGCATAAGCGGCATCACCTTCCTCACACTCCAAGGCGACTTTTCGATCTCCATGAACCGTAATCTTCCCCTTTGGCCATAGCATCTTCAGCTGCAGGTAAACGTAACAAGGGCGGGCCATAAACCGAGCATAAGTCGGCCGTCCAAACAGTGCATGATATGGACTTTTAATTTTGACCACCTCAAACCACAAACTCTCTGCTCTATAGTTATATTCATCACCAAAGGCAACTTCCAGAGTAATCTTCCCTACAGGGTAAGCCGACTTGCCTAGCACAACACCATGAAAGACTGTGGAAGACGGATTAAGATCCTTCTCTGTAAGATTCATCTGTCGAAAAGTGTCATAGTACAGGATGTTAATGTTGCTACCACCATCCATAAGCACTTTGGTGAACTTATAACCTCCCACCTGAGAAGCAACCACAAGAGCCAGCTGAGCCGGATTATCAACCCGGGGCGGGTGATCTGCTCGACTCCGGGTTATGGTGTGCTCGAACCACCTCAAATACTGTGGAACTGCCGGCTCAATTGTATGAACCGCCCGCTTGTGAACCTTCCGGTCCCGCTTACATGTGTTAGTGGTGAAGACATGATACTGCCCACCGTTAAGCTGCTTGGGGTTGCTATGATATCCAGATTGGTGGTTCCCCTAGTTAGACTGCTGATGACCCTGATTCTGATAACCAGAGTTTGAGCCGCCTCCCTTGAAGCCGGACCCTGGGAACCCGCCAGGCGGCCCAGTGCCATTATCAGGATGCTGTTGAAACATCTAGTTCTTAAGCTCCCGCATGATATGACAATCCTTCCAAGCATGTTTGGCTGGCTTGTTGGGATAAATGTGCTTTGGATAAGGGCTGTTGAGCATTTCCTCCAGACTCTGTGACTTCCCTCCATTGAAGGGTTGCTTACCATTGCCATTGCGACGTTGATTTTTATACCCAGCGTTAGTGTTACCATAAGATCTGACCCACCATCGGGGTACCTCGGCTTAGCACCATTACCCTGGTTATTGCCATTGTACCCTGCCACATTCTGCTGCTGGCCCTTACCACCATCAATTTTCTTGCCCTTGTTACACTTGTCATCATCAGAACTGGGATCCTTTGTGTTGTCAGAATCAGCATATTTGGTGAGAGCACTCATGAGCTCTCCCATGTCCTGACACGTACGCTTGAGCCGCCCGAGCTTCTGCTTAAGGGGCAAAAAATGGCAATTCTTCTCCAGAATCAAAACAGCTTGAGCTGCCGCAATATTCTCTGACGAGTGGATGATAGTAGAGACCCGCCGGACCCAATGATGGGCCGACTCATCCTCACGCTACACACAGTGATCCAAATCGACAATTGTCAACGGCTGCTTGCAAGTTCCTTTAAAGTTCTTGATAAAACATGCCTTTAACTCTGCCCATGAGCTGATAGAATTAGGAGGCAGGCCTTTCAACCATGTGCGAGCCGGCCCTTCCAACATCATAGTGAAGTACTTGGCACAGAGTGCATCCTTGACCTCCAACATGTCCATGGCTAACTCATAACTCTCAATCCAACCCACAGGCTCCAGATCAATTTTATAATTAGGTATCTTACGGGGACCTTCAAAATCCTTAGGCATACGCTCATTGCGTAAGGCTGGCACCAAACATGGTACTTCAATGCTCCTGGCATTTAACCCGGCTCCGACTGAAGCTGCAGGAATCATAGGGGCCGACTCATAAGCCCCATGGTCCACCGCCTCTGCCCCCCGGCGGGCCCTTCCATCATCCACAATCCCTTGAGCATCAGTCTGTGGATTAAGGGGTGGGTTACCGTGGGGCGGGTTACGGTGTTGCTCACTGCTAGAGACCGCGGGCAACTCAATGCGCCGGCTATAGCTGCGCCTAGGGCGGGGGGTTGAATGCACACAATCATGACTGTATGAATAGGTGGCCTGCTGTGCAATGGCTGTTCGCAGGAGCTCGACTGTGTTTTGGGTCTCCACCGCAACTGGTGACTCTCTAGTGATAGGAATCGCCACTAGCCGAGTTGCTGCTGCTACCATGTTATCCACCAGGTTAGAAAAGTGCCCCAATGGCGTCAGGAAATGTTGTGGCGGTGTATGATTGGGGGCGGGTTGGGCGCCGGCTCTTCCCTCCATGGAAGCTCAAGCTGATGAGGTTAAGTCGCCGCCCGATTTCCTGGCGCGTCCGGGTTTAACTAGGGGTTCACCCGGGCATCTGGAGTACTTGGTCCCGCTCCAGGAGTGCCAAACAAGCTCCTCAGGTCATACGTCGACGGTAAATGACTCTGGTGCCTCCTCTAGAATACTGCATTGGATGCATTCTAGTCCAGATTTAAGCGCCAAGCCTCCGCCCTCATGCGCTTTGCCTCTGCATCAACCTGACCTTTCAGTGCAGCTAACTGGATGTTCTCCGCATTGATATCCTCCTAGGCCTTGTTCATCTAATCGCGAATCTTCGCAATCTCTGCATTGCGCTCTGCCTGATTCGCTGCGGTGACTTCCGTTGCTAGCAGGGTTGTTAAAGTTCCCATGAGGTCAGACAACACTTGAGCCGGCGGCCTAATTGAGCGGCCAGCACCAGCAGCCGCGGTGGCCGAGTCAGATGTCACAGCCACAGTCGTCAAAGAATTGAGAGCTGGCGCTGTCGAAGAATTGAGAACCGACGTCGTGCCAGCCATAAAGATGGCGGCTCAGCTCGGTGGCTCGTAGGGGTCCAGAATCATATTGCCATCGGAATAGCCCCCAAGTCTACCATCTTGAAGTTGGTAGATTGACTCCGTCTCCCCAGTGGAGGAATCATCGGCCGAGTAGACGAGAGTCTCCCCTCCAGATGCAGAGTTTTCCGCAACTTCCATGCCTTGCGTGAAACTGACAAAGACGGGCTTCCGGCCAGCTTGAATCCGGGCAGGTTGTGTGCGCCGATCCGGCTTGATGACGTCGGTGCAGATGTCCTGCTCAGGCTCTAATCCGCCAATCTTGCCGATGAAGACGTGAATTCCGCTGAAGGGGACCCGGTACCCGTACTCGATTGAGTCGGCCTCGGGACCACAGCCTGCGTCGTCGATGTAGAGCTTGTAGTGGCGACTCTTGGTCATCCTGCCAATGGCGTATCCCTCTATCCCTGGGAAAGAGCCCTTCAAGAACTCGAATTCACCGTGCGGTGGCCCCACGGTGGGTACCAACTGTCGTGGTTTTGACACGGCAGATGTCCTCGTGAAAGGACTTAAGCGTGAGGCCATCGCAACGGTGACTAACTTGTCGGGGTTGAGTGGCACGAGAGACACGGGATTACCCAGGTTCGGCCCCTCATGGTGGAGGTAAAAGCCTACTCCTACTCTTGTTACTTATTGCTTGAGTATCGATTACAAGGGAGAGGATTCGCTTGACCTAGCTATCGATTGATTGTAACCTGTCTATTCTACGCCGAGGACTCGCCTTTATATACAGGTCGAGGCCGCCGGTTTACAAGAGTCCGGGTCGGGTCAAGCTTCATGACCGATCCTAGCTCTAAGTCACCTTGCCTTTCACAGCAAGTCACCATCGGGCGGCTTACACTTCTGGGCCATGCATCATCTTCTGACCTTGGGCTCAATCTAGCCCATCTTGTAAGTCGTCTCCTCAGCCCTGTGCCTTGATCACCTGGGCCTATCTAAAGCCCATCGTATTGAGTCACCAGTGGCCTAACCCGGCCCTTTCAGGCTGGGTTATATCACATGGTTATATCCCCAACAGTCTATGAGATCATTTTTTATTTTGAAGTACTATATGCATGCGTCTTACTGTACTATGTTTGTGTAGAACAAGTGCTTAAACCTGAAGAACAACTGTTCTCATTTAGGATTCCATTGCTATGGTGCATACTACTTTGCTCTTGTATCACTATATTTACTCATACAAACTTAATTTTAAATTGAAGGATCCAATCAAAACTCCAATGGCACAATAGGTATGTTTAAACATGTTTATTTAACTGGTTTGCTCTTCTAATTTGCTCTATTGATTTCAATTTCAATTGTGTATATAGTTGTCTTCTCATATCATGCACATTACTAGCATGACAACAGAGCCAATAGTGTTGTTGTACATGTATACCCGTGATACCCATATGAAAGCTTGTTGTGCCATGTAGTTTCCCACACTTGTATTCTTTCAGTGTTGCTTTGTCTTGAACTGATATGATTTGAACCGTGTCTCTATTTTGATTTGGCATGACAATGCAGTGATAGCACATAGATATATGTTTGTTTGATGCTTTTATTATGTACTACTTCGCAATAGAAGACTTGGTAGTTTAATCCTTTCCACCTTACTACTAAACTGGTTCACCAAAATGAGTTTCATATACTACATGTGAAACCTGTTATGTGTCTGCTTGTTTCTTCTTTTAGAATGCTGACAGAATATTGGGGAAGAGTGGCTTATTAAGCAATGGTAATGGAAGTAATGTAGATAAGGTTCAGGTTAGTGAGACATCCTTGTTGGTCTCCAACAAAGCTGATAAAACAGCTAAGGAAAACGATCTTGAAGACAGTGAGACAACCCCAAAGTCCTGTCTTGATGTAGTGTTCGAGTTACTGGCCACTACCGCTGGCACAAGCTCTTCGAACTCATTATCTAAATCAGTTCGGTTTCTTGAGTCTCAACTACAAGCTGAAAGACATCGATCAGTTGTGTTGCGACAAGAAGCCGAAGGACTAAGGAAGTCCCTGCAGAATTCAAATGCATACTATATGGTGCAACAACAAGCTTTGGAGGATTTTAGTGCCAAACAAGAGAAAGCTAATAAGCTAAGCCTATTTCCAGCATGGTGGATACCCAGGATAACATTGCTTGAGCTCTTCTGAAGTTGCTTCAGTTATGGACTTGTTTTGTTGCCGCGTTTATTTGCACTGGTGGCCAATTTAGACACTGAGTGTATGTAATATGCTACTTTGTTCCCTATATTTGCACTGGTGGGGAACTTTGATGCCCAGTGGATGTAATATGTGTAATAGCCATAATAGCCTAGCGTAAGTTGCTTTCTTATTTATTTCCTTATTGTATTGTTTATTTGTTTGCTTGTAGTCACTGCAGTTCTTTTTCTGTGGTTTGCTAGTGGCCACAATAACCTTTTTTTTTAGACTAGGCCACAGTAACCATGGGCAACATACAAACCGTTGTAACCTTGGTCCGGCTACCTGATGTAGTGACCATGGGCCTCCTACGGGCCGTAGGATCCATGGGCCTTCTACGGGCCATAGAATCAATGGGCCTTCTATGGTCCGTATGATCGATTGGCTAAACATGGGCTGTACAATTCGTGGACCAATAAAGGATAGCTATATGGGCCATAAACGGGCTATAATGGTAATTGCCTGTTTATTGGCCGACTATAATGGTTCGTTAATAGGCTGATATGTATAACAGGCTTAATTCTATCGACAGGCATAACAGGTCGTTAATGGGCTGTATTAGATGATGCTATGAAAACGGCCCAATGGATTAACAGGCCACAAAGGGGCCGACTGTAACCACGGGCTGAATTTGCCCCACAAGCGGAATAGGCCATTAACGGACCGTAAGTAATTGAACGCTAGAAATGAGCCCAAGAATAAATGGGCCCTTAGAAGGCCAAAAGATAACATGGGCTGGAAACGGTCCAATGGAATAACGGGCCGTTAATGGGTATAAAGCTATATACTGTTCATTACGGGCCAGTTTTACACGGGTAGTTAAAGGGCCCAGAGTAACAAAGGACCTCATATGGACTGAAAGACGTCATGGGCCATACATGGGCCGGAAGTTACAATGGGCTGGAATCATATTGGACGGCCCAGATGACGCTACTGGGCCTAATTCGGATAGACCATAATGGGCCATGAGTTAGCGGGCTATAATGGGCTATATGCGAACAGGCTGTTAACAAGCTTTCTGTGGGCTGGCTCGCTACCTTTTGACCAAGTCAAATGGGCCAGCCTTTTGACCTAAATGGGCCACTGTTGGGCTGAGCCACATGTTGATGTACCATAGGCGCGGCCCGTCCATTCGTTGGAGGACATATGTCCTAACGGGGAGCCGACACGTGTTTCCTCCAGCCAATGAGAATTTTACACGTGGAAAATCACTATTGGTCGTTGCTGTTAATGGGTTACCGGATCCAAAACTAGACCCGATAGCTTAACGGCGACCCGTTTTGGTGGATGCCACATGTCGGTTACCCTTGGCGAAAGCACTTCCATGACGTGTCATTTATCGTCATGGAAGTGGACACTTCCGTGATGATAATTTGAGTATTGTCATGGAACACTTCTATGACAACACATGTATGACTATCTTGATTCTGTCATAAAATCTTCATGGATGTACATGCATGATAGAAAACGTGACCTACTATGACAAACACATATCATCACGGAAGTGTTTTTTTTAGTGTACCTCTTCATTATGATCGCCTTCAACCGTTCGACCGTTGGAATGCTTGCTCTGCGCTTTTGAGGACATCTATGTTTTGAAGCATGTAATCATTAGATGCACGTGCGTGTATTACGAAGCATTAACACGTAAAACTTCCATGTGTGTTCGAACTTGTACATCAAAGTTGGGTTTTGAATTTTTTGTCGTCACCTATAGCGACTGGTTGGTAGAGTTTCTGCTGCTTAGAATGCTCCTCTATGCAGGTATCTGTTGTGCACCATGTTCCTGGTTGGGATGTTTTCCAAGAACTTGTATCTCAATCTTGACTCCATTTACTCCAGCCCGCCTGGCATGTGCCTATTGGACGGCATCTACATCCTTTTTCTTCTTCTTGCTTTGTAGTACTTTCTTTTTCTTCCACCTTTCAAGACTTAACTGTGGAGTACATACACGGAATCAAGAGTTATTACATCATTCAACCAAGATATATTTGTGACTTTTTTTTGTTATTGATCTGCTTTTTGGTGTTCAGTGCTAGCGCCTTGACAGTATACATTGCAGAAAATAAAAAGGAAACAACTTCAAATGCGCTAAGGTTCAATTGCTTTGGTATTACCTTCCTTTCATATGCCTTACCAATATCATTCAAAGATAGGCCGATCCTGTTGTCCTGATCAGATGATGCAATCCTGAACATCTGCAGGAAAAAAAGTTATACAAAAAAAACAATTATACATCTGTAGCATCAGTTGATGTTACTTTTGCAAGTGATAGACAACCTTGTATTTTTAGTTGGTTTCTTTACTAACTTTTTACAATTACCATAGAACAGAGATATATTTTTTGGTCAATAGAACTGAGATATATATATATATATTTATTTTTTTCTCAAGAAGAAAAGAAATATACTGAAAATTACACAGGAACCTCAACCCAAGTGAGATCTTGATGCTAGTTTGGTAGTGCATCCGTTAACTGAAGATCTCAATGAATTCTAACCAAGGAACAAGCTGATCCTACAAGCACCAGAGTTCACAAAATGAAGAGCAAGCTCCAATCACAGCTGCAGCGTAGAACCAAGCAGTTTTATTCTATGCATCCCGACCTCAGGAATTTCATCAACTGCGACATAGTGATTCTCAACAACAACAATTAGGGCCTACAAATTGTTTCTGTAGCTCCCGAGGACCAACTTAGGAAGTAGGATTGTGATATTATTTAACAGAAGGGCAATTTTGAATTACAAACCACACTACCTACAGTTATGACGCAACTGAAACCATGTATTGTTCAAAAAATTAAGGATTCAGGAACTGAAAAAGCATCCAAGAGTACCACAACAACATAGATATAATGAAGTGAGAGTGCGATTTCATCAGGATAGATTCAAAAGCCGCATGGCGAAAATTGAATCTCATGCGTCAGGAATCGCCACAGGGATGGGTTGATCCATTTTTACTAACCTCTGTTTGCTAAATCTTATGCCCTGATTATTCGGAGCTGACACCCTTCGATTTTGTGGGTGATTTGGTTCCCTGCACCTTGTGGGCGATCTCGTTGGATAATTTTGAATTTGGACAAGAGAAAAAGAAAGAGAGAGCCTGCTTCACTTTTCTGCATGGAGGAAAAGTCTGAGCTGATAGGTGGGGTAAGTTTTGCAGGAGTGAGAGATGCAACATGTTTTTCGGTGTGAGGAGATGTGGTAGGTGGACTTGACCATCGTACTGACATGTGGGCTCTCAAATAGTTCCTCTAAGTCTCTGATTAACTTGTGGGGTCAGCCGTAGATGAGTTCTAGGTCTTTCTCCATCTAGCGTCGGTGGCAACAAGGGAAGGATATTCTAGCTCTCCCGAGGAAAACCTGTCGACTCATCGTTTGATTCCTCCACCCCCTCGCTCTTCCATAAAAAATCGTCCATTTCCTTCATCTCACTGATCGTGCTTCTCCTGTTCAAGTAATCCATTACTTCTGATACTCACTTTCTTCCTCCTTGCCATGCTTATCCCGCTGATTCATCATTTGAACGAAAACATTCCGGTTCTAGGGCTTCTGTGGGTTGGGTAGACATCACAGTCATGCAACATGGGAGATGGGGCGCGATTTAAATTTCCATTTCACATCCAACTATTTTTTGAAATCACAGGGGTCATGGTCCCTGGTCGGGCTGTTGTGGATTATTCACGAGGGAAGGGTTATGGGCATTACTAAGAGTTCGTAGTGATATTTCAGTCAGCTGACCACAATTTCCTCCTGCCAGCTGCATGTGTCTTTTATTTTGGGCCGTGATTTTGGTAGCAGAGTTAAATCTACAACCTAGAGTGGATGCATTACTTAAGGACTCTCATGGCCAGAAATTAAATTAGTTGCAGAGCTCAATGAGGTTGCGGTCAAATTTCACTATGTTGATCCCTATCATATAGTCAGAGGTCAATGAATGTATACATCTGCAACTTAGAGTAGGGGTCCAAAGTAGTTATGTCTGTTTTTGCAAGCAATTAGTAACTTAGAGTTAAAATATGTCTTAGCTAACTAAGGTGTTGATGGATGTATCACATGACCTGTTAATATTCGTCTTAGTCGGTTGAGGTGGTAATGATGATGTCTCATGACCCATTATATAGTGTTGGATGAGATGGACACCACTCCATAGTTGTCAGAGACTCAGTCTTAGTCTGTGGATGGCACAAAGGTTGTCGCACAAGATTTCATGGTACCTAACCAACTAGAGACAGAGAGACAAAGGATCGAGTCAAAATGTGCCGCACATGAAAAGCTCGTTGAGGAGTACAGGAGAAAGAAACATCTTGCTGGCTTGAAGTAGGTGTTTTTTCATGCTTCTCATGTGTGTTGTTGCATTTGGTTTGGAAATCAGTGCCTCTCACTCTACCTTTCTTTTCCATCTCGGCCTAATATTGTATTTGTTTTGCTAACTAGACGTTTATATATAAGATTTTCGTACAAAAGTATGTTGCATACTAGTGTATGCCTTACCAATACATTTGTTCAAGCTCATTTCTTATTTTTGTTCGCAGGACTTAGTATTGCTGAATATGAAGAAGAATTCAGCACAAAGCCGAGCTTGCAGAAGTTCATTACTGTTTTTGAGAAGCTGGCAGAAGCTCAGAAGCAGCTTGTCAGAGATATTGGTTTTGGATACCTTCTGGACCTGTGCTACCGCGAGCTTCTGAGGTGTTTGGTTCGCTGGCTTGTCTGCTACTTTGATGGCCCATCCAAGTGTTTCATCTTTGTAGGATCAAAAGTATGTCTAGAGGGGGGATTACACTACTTGACCAAATAAAAATCTATCATTTTCCTAATTTTAGTTGTGGGCAGATTTAGCAACTAACACAAGTCAAGCAATAAACCTACACATGCAATTCGAAGAGTATAGCAGCGGAAAGTAAAACATTGCATATGAAGGTAAAAGGAAGGGTTTGGAGAAGGCAAACACAATGTAGCCACGGAGATTTTTGGCGTGGTTCCGATAGGTGGTGCTATCGTACGTCCACGTTGATGAAGACTTCAACCCCCAAAGGGTAACGACTGCGCGAGTCCACGGAGGGCTCCACCCACGAAGGGGCCACGAAGAAGCAACCTTGTCTATCCCACCATGTCCATTGCCCATGAAGGACTTGCCTCACTTGGGTAGATCTTCACGAAGTAGTCGATCTCCTTGCCCTTACAAACTTCTTGGTTCAACTCCACATCTTGACGGAGGCTCCAGTGCGACACCTAACCAATCTAGGAGACACCACTCTCCAAAAGGTAATAGATGGTGTGTTGATGATGAACTCCTTACTCTTGTGCTTCAAATGATAGTCTCCCCAACACTCAACTCTCTCTCACAGATTTGGATATGGTGGAAAGATGATTTGAGTGTAAAGCAACTTGGGGAAGGCTAGAAATCAAGAATCTTGTGGTAGGAATGGAATGTCTTGATCTCAACACATGAGTAGGTGGTTCTCTCTCAGAAAATGAGTAGTGGAAGTGTAGGCACGTTCTGATGGCTCTCTCACTAATGGAGAGGGGGTGGAGGGGTATGTATAGCATCCACACAAAATCCAACCGTTACACACATTTTGACCCAACTCGGCGAGACCGAATGACTAGACTCGGTGACACCGATTAGTTCAAAAATGTGAACATTATGAATCTCGGTGGGACCGACTAGAACAACTCGGTGAGACCGATGTGCAAGGGCTTAGGGCAAACCACATCTCGGTGGCATTGATTGGTTCAACTCGGTGAGACCGAAGTGAAACAATTGAGCAACAGAGAGTTGGTTAAGCAAACACGGTGAGACCGATTGCACATTTCGGTGAGACTGAAATAATTGCAACAAGTAACAGAGAGTTGGCAAGGCCGTCTCGGTGAGACCGGATTGCTAGGGTTTCTGGCTGTGGCTATGTCATATGAACTCGGTGGCTCCGGATAGAAAGAATCGGTGGGGCCGAGTTGGAGTTTAGGGTTTTGACATATTTGGATGGAGAAAGTGGTTGACGGTTTTGGAGCAATATCACTAAGCATTTGAGCAAGCAAGCCATTAAGCAACACCTCATCCCCTTTTAATAGTATTGGCTTTCCTATGGACTCAATGTGATCTTGGATCACTAAAATAAAGATGAAGTGTCTTGAGCTTTTGTAATCTTTGTCCTTAGCATTTTGAAGGGTCCACTTCTCTAGTCCATGCCCTGCGATTCATTGAACTTCCTGAAATATTTATCTTGAATGGATATTAGTTCAATGAGCTGTATGTTGTTATGAATTACCAAAACCACCTGGGGATTAGTTGCACTTTCAATCTTGCCTAGTGGATTCAGATTCTTTATCAACTCTTACATCGTGCACCACATCCTAGGAATTCCATTGGGAGGCTAAATTATCACTTGAAAGTGCGCAGAGACTTTCAGGTGTCAGGTTAAGTCTGAGACTCAATGTGCTACGCACGCTCCATCGGAGAGTTGAGTGATCTCATGACCTCGAAGCTGGCAGGAGAAGTGTTTCAGCGGGTTTTATGATGTTTAGTACAACTGTATATCTATGCCAGATGACTTACGATTGTGTTAGCCCCGTTTACTTACCGGCTCTCGAAGGACCAGCAAGTAACATCTCATCATATGATTGGTCCAGGGCTATCACAGACAAGTTGGTGACATCACTCTAGTAATTCAAGGAGAAGGGATTCACAAACGCCTTGTGTGGCTTCCTCCTGATTCCAGTCGTTCATTCATTACCATTTATATTTCTTTACCTTCCAGCATCGGTTCCAAGTACATGATTCATTTTTCCTTTTTATCTTTGGCAGATAAGCTATTTTGAGTACCTAGATACGAAGATTATGGACCTAAAAGCTGATTCTCCTGCAAGTCTTATTATCTGGGATACATACATCATTAAGAATTATGCTAACCTAGACAGACTGTCAACAGAAGCCAGAATTTTGGGATACACCCGGTGAGTCTATTTTTTATCCTTTCCATTTGATGAACTTTTACATCAACAAAATGACTTAGCTGCCATGCATTAATTTGACTTGACACTTAATGTTTTTTCCCATGTCAGCTGAAGGACATTAGGCGCACGCCTTTGCACCCACCAACTAGCTTTGAGGGGGCATTTTTTCAAATGAGACCCAGACTAGAGGCCTACAAAGAAGAGTTTGTGCCTCAAGACAAATTATCTTCAGTAAGTGATTTCCAGCTTGTGCCCTTGTTTTTTGTTTGAAATATAAAAGCATTTACATAACTAAAGTAGTGATCTAAAAACTCTCACATTGCTTTATGGAGGGAGTAGATGAGTAGATTTTTGGTCATTTTGTAGTTGTTGTCTACCTTCGTACCTATGTATCTTGTTAGATTTTTTTCTTCCCCAGTAACAAAAAACCCCAAATCTGTTACTTTTGTCTTTTGAGGTATCCCTAATTAAATTCGTTTAGCCTTCAATCATGTTGTATTCATTGTTCTAACACCCTTCCTGGTAATTAAACTATATGTAATGTTAGTATTTTCATAGTTTAAATTGGTTGACGTTGAAGCTTCTTTTAAATTATAATATTCTGATTGGTTTATTCTAGTTGTTCTGAATTATCTAGGTATGGTTTGCCCTACTTGCCGCCATCCAGATGGCCCTTGCCAACCACACCCTGAAGCTCTCTAGGAGTTTGAGGTTATTCTTGATGAGAATTGCTGGAGGCGCATGGTTAGTGAGCATGTTTACCATAGTTATCTCTGTATCTTGATCAGTAGTCATTTGGTAGAATTGCAACTATAAGTTGCTTACTACATGTTTGAATTCGTCACTGTTTAACTTTTTGTATCCCTTTGCATCTACACTAGGTTCCCCTATTGTCACTTCTTTGTAATTTTACTCTGGTTCTTTTTCCATTAGTTTGCATGTTTATGCCTTAAATATTTGGGTTTTTTACATCTGTGCCCCTGGTTCCTTAGCTCTACTCATTCATCCCCGCGCTCTTAACTTGTGCTCAGTTTTCCCCACTCCCTTGATCGAAACCCTCAGAACAGGTCACAACGGACGTTGCCGTCGGGTCAATGGCTTGACCGTTAACTCTGATGAGTGGGGCCGCGCTTGTCGGGGTAATTGACCATGGGTACCCCGAAGATGGCGAGACAATATTTCAAGACATCGGGGCTAGCAAAGCCCCTCAGTCCGGCTGCCCCGGCCGGCTCGCCACCCGGCTCCAAACGGCAGTCGGATGGGACGCCCGCCCGCCCGGGCCGACTGCTCCCCCTGCCGACTGCTCTAGCCGGCCTGCTACGCGGAGTCAACTGCAGCTCCGACCCGACACTAATAAGACGGCCATACCGCTGACAAGACAGCCATACTGCAGATGTGACGGGAGGACCCGACACTATTGACGAATAGTGGTGCACTATAGCCTGTGCAGCATGTCACCTCGCATGACATCTGGAATAGTGTAGTTGGTGGGTGGGCCACCACCCACCATACCCATCTTGCTATGGATGTAAGCTACCCTCACACTATAAGAGGGAGCTAGCCAGCCATCTATCCACTCCACTCTCTGACGGGCATGCATGCCCAAGTGCTCACGCATGCACACAAGACTAGCCAGCCACAATGGCTCCCTAGCTCTCACGCCACACACTAGCTAGCTAGCTAGCTCCTTGCTACTGCCTTCAGTCCAATACAGCTCCAGGAGCACTCTGTACTGCAGATATGCCACATACAAACAGACATGCAGGAGTAGGGGTATTATCTCTCTGGAGAGCCCCGAACCTGGGTAAACCCCCGCGTGCTATTCGTATACCCACTCCCGGATCTTCCACGGCAATCTTGCCCTCACCTGAAGCCACCCTGTGGCATCTGTTGCCTCGCTGACCCCCCGTGAGAATACTCCGACAGTTGGCGCCCACCATGGGGCGAGCTGCCGCTGGAACCGCGGTCTGGGCGGGACCCTTTTCGTCATCATCACCGCGGCGTCGCGCCGTCTCTCCGGTAGCGCCCGAGGGTTCGACATCGACCCGCCCCCAGAGCGACCACACGCAACGGCGCGTCCTCGTCGTTGGCATCGCCCTCTTCATCACCATAGCTGCGACGCCGGCCGTCCGTCTGCGCGCATTCATCGCGCCGCCGCGCTTCGGTGGGCCGCATCCATCCACGCGCCGCTCGCGTCTGCTCCCCTCCGCGTTGCACCTTGCTCCGGCCGAAACGCGCGTTCGCTCCTCCATATACCATCTATGCAAGCTATCTAGATGCAAGTAAAACCGTGGTCATACACCATCCATACACTACTCAAACAACGGCGTGATTTCCTGTTATTGCCTACACTGCACCATGCCTCATGCATCTCCGGCCGCGCCAGCGTTGCTGCGGTTTGTTGCGTCCCCGTCGGAATCCCGCGCGGCCATGCCCCGAGCGCCGCTTCGCCCACCTCCGCAGCTGCTCCACCAACTGCAATCTCGACCACCTATGGCTCGCTCCGCCGCGCCCCCATGCTCTGCTTCGCCTCGTTCCGGCCTCTCCTCGGCCACCCCTCCGCAGGCGTACAAGCTGGCGACACTTCCGGTCCCTGTGCATGGCTAGCTAGCTAGCTAGCCAACATAATGGATTGGGCTACGTGCATGTTAGCTTGGCTAACTAGCCATGTTCACCTGCACGCAGGTCCGTCCAGTGGCTGCCCGCGTCGGCGCATGCCCGGTGGCTCCCCGCGCTGCCAGCCTCCGCGCCCGGCCGCACGCTTGCGCCGGCCTGGCCCCCACTCCAGGCTGCCTCCTCCGCCTGGCCTGCACCGGGTCGACTCGGCCTCGCCTTAGCCGCCTCCGCCTGCTCCGCTACCGCGCCAGGCCACCTGCACCGCCTCCGCGCTCGGCCGCCTGCTCCGCCTGCCCGCCCGCCGGCTTGCGCTCTCGCCGGCTGCTCCTGCGTCCGGCTGCGCCCCGCGAGCCCCCGCTGGGTCCTCCCCGCCGCATGGGCCGTGCCTCCGCCTTCTCTTCCGCGCTGCGCCTCCCACGAGCCGGCCCCGGCCTTGCCGTTCGCTGGTTCCGCCGTCCGCCTCCCGGCCGCGTGCCGCCTTCCCGCGCCGCGTGCGCCTGCCCAGGACGCGCTCGCACTCCTGCGCTGGCCGGTTGTTCGCCCCACACCGGCTCCGCCCCGCCGACCGGCCTCCGCATCCAGAGCCGGCCAGAAAGGTCAGTGGCCGGGTGTTTAAACAGAAAGAAAAAGAAAATTAGTCCGGCTGCTCGTGTGATCCATCCGGTCGTTAAAAAGAAAAGTGTCCGGCTGCAGACGAGAAATGAAGCAGAAGAAGAAGTGTCTGTCCGGCTGCTCACAGCCGGGCAGAGAGAAGAAAGAAAAAAGTACGTCCAGCTGCCCACAGCCGGCTGACGAGAAAAAGTGTCCGTCTGGCTGCCAGCAGCCGGCCAGAGAAAAGAAAAAACGTACAGCTGGCCTGTCCGCCTGCTTCGCCATTCGGACGGTCAGTCGCGACCCGCACTGCCGGTTGTGCCAAGCCGGCTGGACCGCCTCCTGCTCCGACGCCTGGCCGGCAGGCGAGCCGGCCGGACCGCCCGTCCGCCTCGACGCCTGTTCGGTCGGACCCGACCGGCCGGGACCCCCTTCGAGGACTCAGAGGCTTGAAGGGTACACCCAGCGGGTGCGCCAGCGCGCTCCGCGAGCGCCAAGCCGGGCCGCCTACCGGAGATCATCTCCACCCCGTCTGCGTCAAAGCAATGTGAGCTCCTCACCTTCATATTTTTGCACCGTGCAAACATGGACAACCTCGAGCGTTGCTTGGACGGCTATCTCCGCATTTTATTACAGTTGCACAACTGTTCGCCCCGGCGCCAGCCAGTGTTGGCCCGGAGGCTGGTCGATTGGCCTGAGACGTTCGTTCCCGCAGATGGCTTAGTAGCGTGCACGGTACCAAAGGCTCACTCTTAGTCACAGACCGCAGAGCGGCTGTCCGGCTAGCAAGAGCGAACGCTGGAGACCACCCACGCGAAAAATGTCTCGGGAGAAAAAACGGTTCGGGTGACCCGGCCGTTTACTTTATGAGTATCTGCTCAGTTAAATCCGCTCCCAGAGTCAGAGTACTGTACACTCCACCCCGCGGCCCACTCTCAGCCACAGACCGCAGTGCGGCTGTCAGGCTAGCGAGAGCGCAAGCCAAAGGATGGAGGGGACATGAAAAAGATTGAAGGGGGCTCGGACGAAACCGAGTCGACACCCTCCGCATAAAACTTGCACTACTAAAATCAAACGTTTGATATATCTACACGGACTAACTTTGTCTTTTGCATGATTATTTCCGTGGGGAACCCTGTAGGGTAACGCAGCAGAAAACAAAAAATTTCCGCCCTACGCACCAGCCTAGGACCACTATGGAGACTGCATACAAGGTTTTGATCATTTCGTTACCGACTCGTAGCGCAGCGGAAGTAGAGTCGATGACGATCGTCGGTGCAGATCCCCGCAGCTAGGATATACAACCTCCCAACCGCGAGAATGTATACCCTCATCCGCCACTCGGACAGCCCTCCGGGAGGAGGTCGGACAGTCCCCCGGACGGTGTCGTGGACAGCCCTTCGGGAGGACTCACAGAACTCGGACCGTCACATGGACAGCCCTTCGGGAGGCACTCTCGAACAGCCCCTCGGGCACTAAGATCGAAACTACGACCTCTCTACAGAGTTGCACACATACGGTGTCATCTATCCGGCAAGGCTTCGCCGTCCAGAACTAGTTCCCACCGGAACCCAGACGGCCTTTCGGCTCTACGAAACTCTTTTCGTCGGAGGGAGAGAGAAGCCAGATAATGCATGGCATGAGTATGAGAGCAAGTGATGAAGGAGATGGCAGCCCCAACTCCTCCTTTTATAGGCCAAGGCAAGGGGTGGGGTGGGATGTTGAAATACAAAAATACCCAAGATTCATGTCACACATGAAAGGGCATAATGGTAACACAAGGGGGGCACCAAGGGACACCACCATGGCAGCCCTTGGGCCGGCCCACATCTTGTCCCCCCCCCCCATGGCCCCCCCCCCCCAACAAGCCACCAACATGTCTCCATGAAACATGCATGCTCCCTAGACAAAAAGCCACCAAACATGCAACCCCCGTTCGTGGGGGGATCTGTCCCCTCGCGCTGAGACAAGATGTTTTCCGCGAAACTTTTTCTGAAAAATTCCAGAAGGTCCCAGAACATTTCTAGCACCCTCTAAAATTATTCTGGGCACGATCCGAAACATTTTTGGTGCGGTGGTTTTTATCAGCGGAAAGCATCAACAGCGGTTACGGCAGTTTCGGAACATTTCCGGTTTTTCTCTCTGAAAATTCCCAGAAGTTCCTAGACCAATTCTGGCATCCTCTGAAAATTTCCAGGCGGTGCCGAAACCCTTTTTGACCAAATAATATATTCTGAAACAACTTTTCGGTTTTACCGAAACTCTTTCGGTGTTCTCTCTCTCGGAACTCTTCCGTTGTCTCCGAAACATTTTCGGTGACTTTCTCTCAGACTCCCTGTCTAGCGTTCAACAGATAGATGACCCTTAAGCGTGTGACCCTATAGGTTCGGTGAAGTATAGACATGACCGGAACTCTTTCCGATCAATGATCAACATCGGAGCCGTGGACACCCATATTGACCCCTATACCCACACGAATAAATATTCGAGTGAACCTCCAGTTGCCGTGTGCTATTCCTGTTGCTTCGCGATATGTTACAAATACCCGAGGTGAGACATGTTGGCATTCCCGTGGATCAACAAATTGTCCACTATGCTAGTTACCTCGTTACCGGTATTGTTCTCTTTTCTCGTTACCGTGTTGCGGCATCCCCGTGATCAAATCACAAAGTGTCTGGCCAGACGATGATGGATACCGAAACACCGAGAGGGCCCAGAGATATCTCTCCATCGTCGGAGGAGCAAATCCCAATCTTGAGCTATCAAGTTACTTGACATACTTTCCCATGAACCCGTAAGCCGCCGTAATAGCCATCCAGTTACGGATGACGTTTAACAAACCCCAAAGTTCATGAATCAAGCACGAAGAAACTCGATACTCTCATGGTCTGAGGAATCATGCAAACATTAACCATCTCTGTGTTCTTAACCATTAACTTGTGACGAATGAATCTCATAGCATAACATCAATCGGGTCGATTCAACACAAATGTTCTTCTAACATTGTGCCCTCAAAGTTGCTGGCATAGACATGCCCATGATCAGAAAAACAGGACCATCATGCAACACTTGAGCTAGTCTTAGAGGCTAGACTAGGAATACATTTTACCGTTTACTATTCCACATGTGCATATGAGTCTTCCTCCGAGCCTCGTGGTTATTGTAGACTCGAGAACCATAGCAGTTATAGCATGGAACATAAACCTAATTATGAGCATGGAGATAAATAATAACATTTATTATTGCCTCTAGGGCATATCTCCTACAGACTCCCACTTGCACTAGAGTCAATAATCTAGTTAATGCTAATGCACTTCACATCTGTGGCATATCGGTGTAAATATGCTTCGCTTGTGGTATAGCCTGATGTCCAACGGATCTGACGATTTCAGCTCTGTGTGTATCTTTGCATATCCTCGCGTTTTCACGCTTTCACAAAATTCATATTTTGTGTGGACTTGGTTTTGTATGTATGTGAATCACAGGTCGAACCTGGATTCCTCAGACTGAGTTATGGAGCAACTACCTGCAGTAGTGTCCCATTGACAAAAGCCATCTTGGAACCATACTAAGTTCATGAATGAACTATATGATTCAACATCTTCTTTGTCGCTTTTAAAAGAGGCAACATACTTCGCCTCTGTTATAGAATTCGCCACAGTAACTTGTTTGGAACAATTTCCAACTACCGTGCCACCATATTGTGTGTTACACAAAAACCCTCAATTTAAATTGAAAATCGCTTGGAGCATGGATGAAGACGGTATCGATGTAACCTTTTACAACGAACTCTTCATGATCTCCGCTTGCGAGAAAACATGTCATCAGTGCTACTATAGTACTCAATGACCTTTTTCACTGTTGTCCCATGATCAGTACTTTTGATTACTTTGGTATCTATACTCGCAACAACTTTGGGAGTATTGGACATATCTGGTTGTTTCACATACCATGGAATACATGATTAATCCAAACACAAAGGTGTGTGGAATCTCCATCATGTATTTTGCTCATCAGTGTTTAGGGACACCGAGTCTTGCAAAAACTCTTTCCACGTGACTTCGGCAAGAATCACTCCTTGGCGTTTTAAATGCTAAAAAGTTTTAGCATCTTGTCAATATGTATCTTTGCTTAGCCCCATCAGGTAAATCTATCTCCATAGATCATCATGCCTAATATCGAGGCTATTTAGCCTAAGTACTTCATCGAAAAACTATTTTCAAATGAAGTCCTAATTCATGTCAAGAAATTTATTTCCAATTAACAATGTGTCAAGCACACAACATTTTTAGAAATATTATTATGCTCCCACTTACTTTCTTGAATCACAAGCATCTTTGTTACCCATTGATGAAGTCAAAAACTCTTTTGACCATTTCATCAAATCACGAAGATTCCAACTCCACTTTGCTCTCTTCTGTCCATTGCTGGAACTCTGAAGTTTGCATACTTACTAGCATCCTCTGGACTGACAAAATACCTTGGACTGTAACACATGCAAGTCCTTGGTTTTATTTCCATCATATGGAAATCCTATTGTCATCCATGTTTCATATCTCATGACTGAAATATGTATTAATTGCTAGTTCAACCCAAACCGACTTTAAGCATCGCTACGGTGAAACAACCTCATCGTAGTCAACTCCTTGAACTTGTTATTGCAACAAGTCGAGCTTTATGGATAAAACATTTTTATCCGTATCAGTTTTAAGGTCCATAAAATTCGTTAGACTCTAAGTCTTCCGAAAGGTGTATCAAGATTTTAATCTTGAAACATTTATATGGAAACTATCTCGGATTGTATTGGCATTTAGCCAATTCCGGAGTCAGGGCCCATCAACGCTTCCTTGTGTATCGTAGGTATACTGTTGTCTAACAACAATATCTCGTCTGCGCACCTGAGAGGTTTGCACGAGCCTTGCCTACGTGGTTCAGCTGCAAGTTCGACCGAAGTCCATACATTCTATTGTAGAGACTTCCGTATCAGTCGTAGTAGGAAACTCTGGAATTACTTCCAAGGTCTCTTTCCTTTGACCTAATGACGAAGATACTGTTTATCTCGTTGAGTTGCACTATTCTCCCACTCACCTTTTTGAAAGAACCATTTTCTTCAAAAAGCATACCGTCCTTTGTGGCAAACCTATTTGCCTCGGTATAGTGAGGGAGGAATACCCAATGACTTGGGATAACCTACAAAGTAGCACTTGTCTGATTTGGAATAGGTTTGTAACCTTTTACACAGGCCCCATATTCCAAATGTTTAAGAAAAGATATAACATGGTTGGGCGTACCATACCATGGTGTCATTTCAACAGACCCGATGGAGCTCTTTTCAGTGTAAAAGCCGCAGTCTCTAAAGCATCACTCTTTAAAAGGGATAATGGCAAATTTATTTATGTCATCTTTGATCTTACCATGTCATAAATGGTTCGATTACATCTTCACAGACTTTCCACTTGCAGTGGTGTTCCGGGAGGTGCAAGTTATGAAACCCCTTTCACAACTCATCAAACATTCGCTAAACTTGTAACTCAAATATTCCTTTCTGCAATCGAATTGTAGAAACATAATTTTCTTGTTACAATAACTTCTACTTCATATTTGAAAACCTTTTGAATGAATTCAAAAGATCCAGACTTACGTCTCATCAAGTAAATATCCACATATCTACTTGAGTCATTTCTGAAGATAGATAAATCCACTACTTGCAACAATATTTATTGAACTACATACATCAAAATGTATGATCACCAATAAGTTCTTTACTCGTTCTTTATGGCCTGTGAACGGTATTTCAGTCACTTCTCTTTTCGGAGGAAAGTTGCAAGTGTCAGATGATTCAAAATCAAATGACTTAAAAATCCATCATAATGGAATTTATCCATGCGGGTTTCTCCAATGTGACCAAATGTAGTGCCACACATGTGTGGTATTCTTTTAGTCTTGCGACATTTAGCGTCAGTGTTATGGATGTATCATATTACTATCAATGTTCATAACATACATCCCATCTGGATGGAAGCATGGCCCTTCATGTTATTCATAATACTGAACAACAATTGTTCTTTTATGAATAACCCTTTTGCAACAACATTGTGCAAGGGGCTAGAGTGTAAAACTCTAAAATGAATTATGAATGTAAATCCAGAGGTAATATATTATTATCATTATTCATAACACTATTGGTGAATAATGGTGCACTATAGCCTGTGCAGCATGTCACCTCACATGACATCTGGAATAGTGTAGTTGGTGGGTGGGCCACCACCCACCATACCCATCTTGCTTTGGATGTAAGCTACCCTCACACTATAAGAGGGAGCTAGCCAGCCATCCATCCACTCCACTCTCTGACGGGCATGCATGCCCAAGTGCTCACGCATGCACACAAGACTAGCTGGCCACAATGGCTCCCTAGCTCTCACGCCACACACTAGCTAGCTAGCTCCTTGCTACTGCCTTCAGTCCAATACAGCTCCAGGAGCACTCTGTACTGCAGATATGCCACATACATACAGACATGCAGGAGTAGGGGTATTATCTCTTCGGAGAGCCCCGAACCTGGGTAAACCCCCGCGTGCTATTCGTATACCCGCTCCCGGATCTTCCACGACAGTCTTGCCCTCACCTGATGCCATCCTGTGGCATCTGTCGCCTCGCTGACCCCCCGTGAGAATACTAAAATAGCGCTGGACTGTGTCGTCCGTTGGACCTGACAAGTGGGGCCGCGTTGGGCGGTGTCGCTGTTCGACCGTTGGGCTGTGGTTTTATTGGGCCGTCCCTTGCATTAAACGCCTGCACGTGCCGCCACGACAGAAGCCTGCTATGCATGCACCCAGCAAGCCTGCCTGCAAGCGTCGATGCATGCCACCACGATGCGCCGACCGAGCCTGCATACGCCAATGCGTGCCGCCATGATGCACTGACCGAGCCGCTTTCGTGCACGCCAGCCGCCATGGATGCAGGCCGCTGGTTCCTCTCTTCTCGCACGCTTGTCTCCGCAATTTAGAATATCATTTTTTTATGATCAGTTTCAGCCTTTTCGATCCACTCGCATCTGCACCTATTTTGCTATGACAAATAAATTGAACAACATGTTTTATATTTTTGTGGCTGCATGCACTAGCTAGGTGGCTACATATTTGTGGCTTGTGTAAAAAAAAGAGAAGGGTTCGTTGTGGCTGCATGCACTAGGTGGTTACTAACAAAACGAGCTCTCTAAGAAAACAATCAACAAATTTAGATAGGGCCAACAAGCCCATAGTAGGATCACATAGTTCAAGCTAGGAAGAACTTAATAATAGAATGGATAGAAAACTTAATAATAGAACTTAATAAAAGGGCCAACAAGCCCATAGCATCTCCAACATAGTTTAATTACAACTTAACATAACATAGACTCAAAAAAAAAGATAGAGGGTTTAGAACCCTAGTCGCTGCCTTCTCCACCTCACTCCTCCTCCGGGCGCCCTTCACTGCTCCTCCGGGGCGTTGTCAATGGGATACGGAAGAGTGTGCATGCGCGACGCGGTGGGGAAGATGTTGGCGTACTCCCTGAATATGTTGTGGGTGGTGAAAGTGATGAACTTGCAGCCACACCAAAACACCCGGCCGAGGAGGTAGATGGCGTCAAATGTGTTAGTGAAGTGGGCAAGGAGAGCAACCACCACCCCGTTTTGGATGACCTCCTCAACGTGGAACATCATTGGAGATCCCCGCAGGAGGTGGCGGTAGCCGGCCGCAAGGAAGAACTCGGTGAAGTTCCTTGCGGTCCTCCACCTTGATATCGCCCACACACGTAGTGTGCGCTCAACATACACGCCGGTAGGGTAGAGCCTCTCTGGCACGGTGGGTGGGAAGCGGTAGGTTGGTCTGGTGTACTGCATGGCTGAGGGATGTGCAGAAGGAGAAGGGGTCGAAGAGCAAGAAGGGCAGATGGCAGAGGATGGGAGATGGATGAGGGATGGCAGAGGCAGAGGGTGGCAATAACGGGGTCAAATCTGAAGTAGCCCGTTTTCACACCCACCGCGGCATCGGGAGTGTACACGCGTGGGAAACCATGGTTTGAAAAGAAGAAGAAGAAGAAGAAGAAGCTAATTACACGCGTGGGAATCCGTGGTCATATATATTATATGAACAAAAAGAGACAATTTTTGAATAGTTTGTGGCCATTTTGTATGATAAAAATAAATTTGGCCCTTATAAATTTGGTCATTTTGCATTTGTATTGAACAAAAAGAACTAAATTTTCTAGGCAATGTCAATTGTTGTGTAATTTCAAACGATGCAAAAAAACAGAGCCAGCACGTTCACAAAAAACAAAGCAAACGATGCAAAAAAACAATGCAATTCGACGGCCCAACCAGAGCTTGGTTTCCTTTTGGGCCCAATAACTACGTTTCTTTTCACGGAGTCAGTGGTGGCCGAGCTGCCGAGCACAACCAACAGGATCGCCTCTCGCGGATCACCCCAAGATCCAAAGATGCGGAGCCGTCCATGTGATCCAACGGCGTGGAGCCTGCACGCAGCCTGCCCACCAAATTCCTTCTAGAATACCACATCTGAGGGCAGTCGCTTGGTGCCAGGGTATGATCGGATGGCTGACGTTCGGAGCTAGGGTTAGGCAAAACCCCGCGGGGTTTAGAGGGGTTTTGAGCTGGTCAACGGGATTTCCAAGGCTTTGACTAAGCATAACTAATTTTAAAAAATCAAAAAAATATGAAACCTTCGCTGTTCGTCGTTTTATAAGACACACTAACGAGGAAAAATACTAAACTTGGTATACGGACATTTAAAAAAAAACTAGCTGGCACGATCGAGGTCAAATGAGCACCATTAATTTAAAAAAATCAAAAAATATAAAACCTCCGCACAATGTTGTCTTATGTGACATGTTAGCAAGCAAAAATCATAAACTTGGTCTATGGTCATTTTCATGAAAAAACCTTCACACATATGAGCTATCACATACAACATTTCATAGAGTTTAAGGAGAGAAGGTAGGGTTACCTTCTGTTTTTGAAAAAATTAAAAAAACCAAAAAAATCACCAAAGCTTTATTTCAAAGTGAATAAGAATGATTGAACTTAGTTTTCCATTTTCATATTTTAAACGTGTTTTTAATAGTTTTTATATTAAAGCATATTTTTTCAAAAGAAAATGTAAAAATATGAAGATTAATTCAAAAAATAGTGAGACTTCGAATCTACACTATATAGATTGAATAGGTGTTAATAAAAAACATTTGGCTTATTTAGAGTAGGTCCAAAAAATTGATTACAAATGGGGCTATTTACCCTAGCCTGGGAGCTCATTTGGAGCACATTTCTCAAATTCAAATTTCTTTGACCTCCTCTAAATCACCTCAAATTTTGCACACATGATCTCCTACACAAACATAGATAGGTTGCCAAGGTTTTTTTTGCATTTTTTTGAGTTTATACTGTCCTGTCGAATGTCAGTTCAAAACATCGGATAATGAGACATGCTGGTGGGAAAAAGCATGCATTTGATTAATAAACATGAGACAAATAATTAGGATAATACTCCTTTATGACAAAAATCATTACATCTTCATTCAAATGTTGTTTTTTGCTCTGTTATTGGAATATTTGATAAAATGATGGACTATTTGCTCTTTTTTCTTATTCTTTGCAACATGTCTGATCAGTGAAGCAACACTGAAACAGCATGTGTGATCATTGCAGCACCTAAACTTTGAAAATAAACACTGAAACAAATCCTAGCAGACAAATTTAAAAACACACAAATACCCAATATAGATAGCCACATGCATATATAGAACACATCATAGTACCATACCATCCATAGAACACATCCAGTTCACACACAAAGTTCACCAAACAACCAAAAGTAATTAAAACACATCATCACATCAGTTGGGAAGGGGAGTCAGGACTTTCGCTACGGCAGCATGCTACCCCCTGATCTTGTAGTCCTCCTCATGGATGGCTACATCTTTTGCTTGAGCTAGAAGGTGAACGAAGCGGCCGGACTTTGGCTTTGGCTTGGTGGTGCAGTAGGGGCAGCGCCAAATGTTGGTATTGCACTTGTAGGAGTAATCATCTCCCTTGGCCCTGATCTTCTCCTCTTCCTTCGCTTTAAAGGACACGAAGTTGCCGTCGTCCACATCCACATCTTCTCCAGAGACATACTGCACACACGAATGAATTACATTAATACATTATAGATTCATATACACCATGTCAAAGGAACTAAATGAACAATCTAAATTTCAAGTAGGCTTACCTCATACTCTTCGTCGTCACTATACCCTAGATCGTACGGGTCCTTGAACCCAGTAAGGTCTAGCTTCCTCTTTTTCCCCCAACCATTATCCTCCTAAATATACAATTACATCCATCACTAGTAAATACAGAAGCCAATTGAAAATTTAGATATGCACACATGACACATTGATCATAGGGCTAATATACTATGATCCTATTTGCATTTTCCATTGTCATGCACACACATTGAACAACATAGCTAATATAACTACATATTGTGGACAAATTTATACACTAATGAATCAAATAACTTCTTAATCAATGGATTCCATTTGGGCATATGACATTCAAAACCCCAATCTGCGTAGCATTCAAAAACAAATCTAATAGGGACCCAATCTAATAAGCATACATGTCTGTAGCATTAAAAACCCCAATCTGTGTAGCACTAAAAACAATTCTAATAAGCATACATCTGTGTAGCATTGAAGCACAGAGATCCCTATCTCTCATACAGATCTATCTAGCATTTTTGCAACTAATGTAATCCAAAAAACCCTAGTACAAAAACCCCCATCCCCCCCATACAGAAAACCCCGGCCCATCCGTCAAACCAACTACTCTAACCATCTGTACTACCGTAAGAATCACAATCTAACCAATGCAACTAACTATACAAGCTAATATCCTAAATATTGCAACTAACAAGCAAGTGCAAATACCTCCTGCTCCTCGCTAGGCTGTGCATCGGGATGGACTGCGTCGCTCGACGCCGTCACCTTCTGCTCTGGCAGTGCTGAGGCGGAGCCTGCCACCTCCTTCTCCACATCCGTAGCGGTTGCGAGTTTCCCCGCACCACCGTGGACGCTGCCAACGTCCTTCACTTCATCCGTGGTCACCGCGCCCTGCAGCTCCACTACAACTCCGGCCGCTACGCCGGTGTCGCCACGAGCATCCGCCATCGGACAGATGGAGGCGATGAAGGTGAGGAAGAGGATGCGGTGGGGGAGAGCGAGATGGTGCGGTGGAGGCAGTGGAGGAGAGCGAAACGATGCGGTGGGGGAGAGGAAGACGATGCGGTAGGGAGGGGATTTGGGGGAAATGGTAGGGGCGATGCTCCGGGAGGTGGTTCCCCCTCTTTATATGATGGGACGTTTCGGGCATGTCCCATGGACACGTGCTACCCCACGACGGCGGTCAGTTGTATGCGCCCACATATACGAATACCACTGTACGGTCAGCATACGAAACCACTATACGGCTTCGTCCAGGGCGGCGCGGGAGCGGCCCCACTCGTCAGAGTTAAGGGTCAAAGGTGGACTCGGCCCTACATGGCCCCACTCGTCAGAGTTAATGGTCAAAGGCATTGACCCAATGGCAACGTCCGTTGTAACCTGTTCTGAGGGTTTCGGGCAAGGGAGTGGGGAAAAGTGAGTAAAAGTTAAGAGCGTGGGGATGAATGAGTACAACTAACGAACTAGGGCACAGAAATAAAAATCCCTAAATATTTTAGTTCATATTTTATTTCACTTAAAGATCGTCCATCTATGCCAAATCTGTAGTCATTAATTTATCATAATTATGTTATTATCTTTAATTGTTATCAGATATTCGGTTGCACTCTAAGCAAATTTTTCAGGTTCATGTTCGATGAGTTTGAATTTATACTTACAGCTTTTTATTTTTAATATTTTTCCAGTATGTACCTTGTAATGTCAGAGCTTTTCTTGCTGAATACATTGATGAGAGGAAGGACGATGCAAGAATATTGTGTACGAAGCAGGTTGAGCCAGCACTTGCTACCCACGAAGGAAGATCTTATAATGCTTTGTTTAAGCATAGGGCTAACTACACCAAGTTCTATGGTGAGGATTGGTGCAACTTTGACGGTGATTATGATCTACGTGTTGGAGACCGCATAGAATTTTTACTATCTGATGAGGGATTGAATTTGGCGATAGAAACATATCGCGGTGAGAAAAGGCTGCTTCCATTACCTCATGTTGGTAGGTATTTAATCTTCCAAAATATTTTTTTCGTTGCCTTTTTTATATACATGCCTGATGTTATATATTGTTTACCCCGTGCTGGATATATATCTTGTTCTAACTTCTTATACTTGTTGTTTTTCTAGCTCTGGACGATCTTTCTTCTGATGATTTCAAGCACGTTCAGTGTTGTGTCTACTCTCGGGATATTGAGCTTACCTACGACCAGATACGCTTGTTTCTACAATGCCTTTTCGAGATACTTTCATCCGTTTGTCCACGTGTTGACTGCCACTAACACCAAAGACAGCATCATGGTTGGTTACCCCTATCCTTGTTAAAACACCCAACATACTTTGCTTCGTATGTCTACATTTACTCTTCTATGATATTGAGTTAATCTTGCTTATATACAAAATTATAAAGAAACAATTTATTAATCCAAAACCAACAAAACTTTGGTAGTTCTCTTATTTTATCTTTTTATCTGATTAATTATGAATTTAAACAAGAAGAGAAATATATTAGTTTCAACATTAAAAAATTATTGATTACATGCTCGGCGTATTCAGTATTTCATTTGAATGTTCAAATGACAAATCAACCCTTTTCATTTATCTTTTATTTCTATTTCTTTTAGAAAATTCCAAAGAGTGTTGTCTCAACCTTGAAGAGATGGGTGGATGTGCCAACCAATGCCAGGGTGACCCTTGAAGCTCCTAATGAACCTACCCATGTCATCACTCCATCATACTCCATCTGCAAAAAAGACAGCAGGATGGTAATTGAAAATTTTCTTTCAGAGAGTTCCTGCCAGCTGCATCCTTTGTTGAAGAGAACATTCTTCTAATCACATTCAAAGAGCGCAATGATCATTCCATGTCCATCATCATTCAGCGCATTTTGTAGATTCTGTTAGTATCAGTAGGTAAAATGGAAGTAACGGTGCCTCTCCTGGGGTGTTCAGTGGTCGTTTTGTCACAATGACTCTCCAACAAAAATGGCTGGTTGCTATTTGTTTGGTTATTAAAATTGTACTAATGTAGTTGTTATGGACCAACTGGCTGTTTGAAGTATGGGAATGATCTTTTCAAAATGATCCTTTTCAAATTTTTAGAATTCCAAAATTCAAAAAACAAAGAAAACATTTCTTTCTTCAACTGTAAGTCAAAAATCAAACAAATATACAAACAATTTTTGCATCCAAAACTATAACAAAGTGTGTTATTAAAGTTCTTTAAACTATCTATTCAAAGGAGTCTTAATTAATGATGAAACAAAACTCCATGTTACAACTGTGCACTTGGTTTTCTTCAACGACTATTTTTAAATATACAAGCGTGCACCAAATAACATAACAACATTGCCTCATTCAGTAAGGGATATTGTTATCCAAAAAAAATGTTTAAACCACAGAGGCACGACCGTGACTCTACTGCGTGTTCCACCGTGACTCGACTACCTTCACATGCCAAGAAAGCGCATCATCCAAAACAACTGGAGTACGGAGGCAGCACATGACGAATAAAACATTTCATTCAACAAAATAAGTGGAGCGTGAAATACCAAGACCACGCATAGACAGGCACGCCAAGCGAGTGATGTCGTTATAGTAAAAAATTATTACTTGAACACCTAAAAAAATTGATCTAACAGACGCCTATTTCCCCTGACTCCTAGAACTGCCGGATGACATCGCAACTGCTTTTTGTTCGTTACCTTTTTTGCACGACAAAGTAAAAATCCCATTCATTTTTACCGAATTCATTTCCCTCTTCTTCCTCAGCCGTTCCTCGTTTTCCGCCACAAACCACCACCGCCTGCCTGCAGCCATTGACGACGAGAAACTAACAACAGACAACAACCACGTCATTGCCCATGGCACAACCGTGCTGAAGGTGGTGTACACCAATGACCCAAAGACTATGGAGTGAATCATCAAAATGTACGAGGAATGGCTAAAGGAGGAGAAGAGAAAGTTTGTCGGCCTCGACCTCGAGTACAAACATAAGAGTAGTTACAGACGCCAAGGGGTCGCCGTCGTGAAGCTTGCCATGCGCGAGCATGTCCTCGTGTACCACTACTGTAGGTCCGAGCGCTCGAGGGCGTTGGTTGAATTCCTGCAATGCAAAGCGATAAATTTCGCTAGCGTTGACACCAGTAGCGACAAGATCATGCTTGCGCGTGCATGGATCGAAATTCCAGACGAGCACCACGTCGACATCCAGAGGCATTTCTGTATCAAGGGTGGTGGAGAAAGGGACTCCATGGCTGACCTTGCAGCAGCCATCATCGACCCCTCCTACAAGAAAATGAAGAAATCATTCCCAAGCGAAAAGCACCAATTCTGGGAGTGGAAGCCACTTTCAACGCTGCACCTCGAGTACGTAGCAAAAGACGGGTATGTTAGCTACGAGTTGTACCGTAGGATCCTAATCATTAAAGACGGGCTACGTCACCTTTTCCAACCACCATTGAAAGAACAGCTTCGACAACGTAACAACAATGACGAGGGATCTTCAAGCACCTGGAAGTGCCGGAAGGGAAGCAACAGGTGGTGAATTGCTAGAAATTGGATTTGTACATTCAACTAATAGTATCTAGTAGTATGTTAATTTAGATTAAATGAACATATATTGTAACTACGATTTTTATTGGTCAAAGATGTTGTGTGTATTGTATTACTTATTTACGTTGAACATAGTGGTGTGCTGATGTACAAATGCATCGTACCTTTGGATGTCTAAATGCAATTAGTAATTTAATTTATATTGAGCGAACATATGTTGTAACTATGATTATAGTAGGTCAAAGATGTCGCATGTTATTGTATTATACTTATCATACTTATTGTAGAAAATGAATGGTGCTATGTAAAAATATGTGATTGTATCATTGTTAACTTTCTATAAAATGCTTATTCAAGATTGGCATGAGCACTTTCAGAAATATTTCTAAGGAACTTCAATATACCCATGTCAAGCTTTTTGGAAACAGTATGAGCACTTACACAAATTTGATATTCCATTGCAGAAAACACTGAGAGCACTTTCAGAGACTTAGTGCATTGAAAATTAAATAAATCATGCAGACACTATTTGACGTCAAACACTGTCTATAAATAGGAGCGTGCCTCAACTACACCACAGAGGCATGACCGTGACTCTTCTGCATCTAACACCGTGACTCTGCTGCATCTAAAATCGTGACTCTGCTGCAACTACCACCGTGACTATACTACATCCACGACCACCACTCTGCTGCATCTACCACCGTGCCTCGACTAGGTTCAGGACCGTGCCTCTCTCAGTAAACATGTCAACTGAAATAACCAAAACACAGAGGCACAACCGTGGCTCTTGGTAATATAGGACCGTGCATCCACTAGGTTGACGAACCATGCCTCTTCGACTAAACCTGTTAGCGCACAAACGTTGGGACGACAGACATACGGATGTGACTCTTCATATTATAGCAGCGTGCCTCCTCTAGCATCACAACGGTGCCTCTCTCAACAGAGATGTTGACGGAAAAAACATTCGGAACACAGAGGCAAGGGACATAGCGGCCTGTAATTTATGTATAACCGTGCCTCTCATAAATTGACATATGTCCCAAAAAACAATTAAAACAGAGATGCACAGCCATGCCTCTTCTACATCCACAATACAACAATGAACATGTAGGTTCATATGGGTTTAATATATCTAAATAACATTATATCATGTCATAGATTTTTAAAAAACATCTATTCTACTTCACAACCTATAATTAACATCACTGCGGCAGAAGGCTGAAGATAACAACAAGCCTCCCGTCACCCTCTTTGAAGGTTATGAGCACCAAGCTATTTACTTCAATAGACGATGCCTGAAGAAAATCACCGAACCCTTGCTTCTTGAACACCATTCTACCACCCAAGCTAATGAATTAGGAACAAGGAATGCTCACATATAGATCATCATCGTGAGAACCCAAAGTAACTTCAAGGGTTAAAACGCCAGACCTAGGAAATGACAGAATCTCCTTCAAAATCCTCACAATCATGCTAGGAATAACCTGATGAAAACATCAAGCTGTTAGAAATAAATAAAATAAGAAAAACTATAAAAAGATGAAATAATAAACAATAAATAAATGGAAACCAAGAAAAACAAAGGAAAATAAATCGGACCATATGATGACCATTAACATTCATGAAATTAATCTTGTGAACAAAAGGACACCAGAGTATGTAGTATTCATCAAAGAGTCGTCGCGACATGAAATACATTTTTTGATAATTAAGATCGACACCACGAGTGTAAAAACAAGTGCCAACAAGTTCCTTCTCAGAGTCACTCAGATCCTCAACTGCTACAAAATCAAATTTCACAGGTTCAAGGGAATAACAAATCATGTCACATGAAACAAGCTAAAATACTTCCTTAAAAATAAACCTTACCAACACAGGGTAAAGGGAACAACATATCTCCACCCCGATAAAAATCAACACCAATCAACGTTCCATAGTGCTCAAGCCTAACAGTCATTATATCACGATGACGAAGACCATAATCAGTCACCAATCATTCCTAGGAAGAACCATGAAATTTGTTATTCACCTGACCAGGGCTAAATAGAACACCATACAATAATTCACCCTCACTAGAGCGAAGAGCAAGATCAGTATCTTTGTCAACCCTCCTTATGGCTAAAGCCCTACACTGGTCAATGTAACAAGTAAGATTAGCTCTAACATTGCACGAAACATACTACAAAAAAAAATAAAACAATCATCATAATCAGAAAACCAAGACCTAGAATAATTTCCATTCAAAACAACATCAACAACACCAAAAGAAACAAGTGTGTGTGCCACCATAATTTTTAACACCAAATATTGAACAAATATAAAATGTTATTCTTACAACACGCCTCGAACAAAGCCGATCCAGCACCACAGTGAACAGATCTATAGAAGAATCAAAAGAGGAACAAGGCCCATCCGGCATAAGGCAAAAAGGGCAAGCCATTCTTGGAAAGAACACAATGTTTATTAAGAACTGATTACACAAACCAAGTTGAAAGTTAACATTTGATAGTGTTGGAAGCCCCCACCCATAATCACCTCATAACTCTACATTTCCTAGAAATATAATGGGAAAATTAAAGGAAAACAAATAGGAAATAGGGAACCAATGAAGGCAGGCAGTAGGCAATGATGCCGGCGGGAATGACATGTTGGAGAACATTGCATGGGAAACAAAAAAATCCCTACGCTCACCAAGATCGATCTAGGAGATGCACATCTACAAGAGGAGAGATTGGATCTACATACCCTTGTAGATTGCTAAGCGGAAGCGTTAAGAAAAAAGGTTGATGTAGTCGAACGTCTTCGCGATCCAATCACGATCCGTCCACGAACTATTGATCAAGTGCTGAACCGACGGCACCTCCAAGTTTAGCACATGTGCTGCTCGGCAGCTTCCTCTCCTTCTTGATCCAGCAAGCGAGAGAGAGGAGGTAGATAAGATCTGAACCAACATGACGGCGTGGTGATGGTGGTGGTGGTGGAACTCCGGCAAGGCTTCGCCAAGCGTGTACCAGTGAAACGTGGGAGGAGTTGGGAGAGGTAACGGGCAAGGGTCGAAGGTTGGCTACCCCCAATGCCTCCCCACCTTTACATAGGCATGGAGGGGGCTAGTGGCTTGCCCTCCAAGGCCTAGGGTCGTTGGCCAAAGGGGGAGGAAGGAAATCCCTCCTTTACTTCCCCACCGATCGCTATCCCCCTTTTTAGGGATCCTGATCTTATCCCTTTGGGATATGATACTATTCCTTTTAAGGGAGGATCTTGGTGCGCCTAGACCAGGGTTGTGGGGACTTTTCCCACTACCCATGTTCATGTGGGTCCCCCATGAAGGTGGGCCCCACTCCAGAACCTTCTAGAACCTTCCCGGTACAATACCGAAAAAACTCAAACTTTTTCCGGAACCCCGATAACAACTTTCCATATATGAATCTTTACCTCCAGATTATTCCGGAGCTCCTCGTGATGTCCCGGATCCCATCCGGGACTCCGAAAAACCTTTAGAGTTCCACTATTAATATCTCAATACTACCCTAGCACTACCGAACGTTAAGCATACGACCCTACGGGTTTGAGAATCATGTAGACATGACCGAGGCTCCTCTCCGGTCAATAACCAATAGCGGGACCTGGATGCCCATATTGATTTCTGCATATTCCACAAAGATTTTTATCGGTTGAACCACGATGTCAAGGATTCAGTTAATCCCGTATACAATTCCCTTTGTCCGGCGATATGTTACTTGCCTGAGATTCGATCATTGGTATCTCCATACCTAGTTCAATCTCATTACCGGCAAGTCTCTTTACTCGTTCTGTAATACAAGATCCCATGACTAACTCATTAGGCACATTGCTTGCAAGCTCTTTACGATGTTGTATTACCGAGAGGGCCTAGAGATATCTCTCCGTCACATGGAGTGACAAATCCCAGTCTCGATCCATACCAACCCAGCAGACACCCTCGGAGATACCTGTAGAGCATCTTTATAGTTACCCAGTTACGTTGCGACGTTTGATACACACAAGTTACTCCTTCGGCGTCAGTGAGTTGCATGATCTCATGGTCATAGGAACAGATACTTGACATGCAGAAAATGATAGCAATAAACTTGATATGATCATATGCTATGCTTATAGTTTGGGTGTTGTCCATCCAATCATTCTCCTAATGATGTGATCCCGTTATCAAATGACAACTCATGTCTATGGCCAGGAAACCATAGCCATCTTTGATCAACGAGCTAGTCCGGTAGAGGCTCACTAGGGACATGTTGTTGTCTATGTATGCACACATGTATTTGAGTTTCCAATCAATAAAATTATAGCATGGATAATAAACGATTATCATGAACAAGGAAATATAATAATAACCACTTTATTATTGCCTCTAGGGCATATTTCCAATAGTCTCCCACTTGCACTAGAGTCAATAATCTAGTATTACATGGTAATAAATCTAACACCCATAGAGTTCTGGTGTTGATCATATTTTGCCCGTGGAAGAGGTTTAGTCAACAGATCTGCAACATTCAGGTATGTATGTACTTTGCAAATGTTTATGTCCTCCTCCTTGATCGCATTGCGGATGGAATTGAAGCGTCGCTTTATGTGTCTGGTTCTCTTGTGAAACCTTGGTTCCTTGGTGAGAGCAATGGCACCAGTGTTGTCATAGAACAGAGTCATTGGGTCCAGTGCACTGGGCACAACTCCAAGATCTGTCATGAACTGCTTCATCCAGACACCTTCCTTCGCTGCCTCCAAGGCAGCTATGTACTCCGCTTCGCATGTAGAATTAGCTACCACCCTTTGCTTGGAACTGCACCAGCTTACCGCTCCCCCATTTAGAATATATACGAATCCGGTTTGAGACTTAGAGTCATCCGGATCAGTGGCAAAGCTTGCATCGACGTAACCCTTTACGACGAGCTCTTGATCACCTCCATAAACAAGAAACATTTCCTTAGTCCTTTTCAGGTACTTAAGGATATTCTTGACCACCGTCCAGTGTTCCACTCCCGGATCACTTTGAAATCTTCCGGCCATACTTATGGAAAGGCTAACATCTGGTCTTGTGCACAGCATCACATACATGATAGAGCCTATGGCAGAAGCATAGGGGATGACACTCATTTTTTCTCTATCCTCTATAGTCGCTGGGCATTGAGTCTTACTCAACTTCACACCTTGCAAAACAGGCAAGAACCCCTTCTTGGACTAATCCAGTTTGAACTTCTTCAAAATCTTATCAAGGTATGTGCTTTGTGAAAGTCCTATTAAGCGTCTCAATCTATCTTTATAGATCTTGATGCCTAATATGAAAGCAGCTTCTCCTAGGTCCTTCATTGAAAAACTCTTTTTCAAATATTCCTTCGCATTTTCCAAAAGTTCTATATTTTTTCCAATCAGTATGTCATCCATAGGTGGGAGAAACAGTGCGGGACGGCCTAGCACTACTGCAGGATGGTCCAAACGCGACAGTCGAATCAGAGACCCTTCGACG
Source organism: Thinopyrum elongatum (assembly GCA_011799875.1). Lineage (NCBI taxonomy): Eukaryota > Viridiplantae > Streptophyta > Magnoliopsida > Poales > Poaceae > Thinopyrum > Thinopyrum elongatum. The sequence continues at coordinate 513,818,125 of CM022299.1, forward strand.
AAACTATGTGCGATGCATCAATCACAAACGATGATGTAATAAAATCATCAAAAAAGATGCAAAACGTTTGCGATGGTGGTGACATCAAACATGGTTCATATTGGAGTTGCGTGTGCGATGAGTGGCAAATGGTTAATCTAGAAGAACTATTTGCGATGAGGCAGAACAACAGAAATGGGCAGCTAGATGAGGGTGTGTGCGATATAAGGCATACAGTTCACTAGGATGAACTGTGTGTAATTAGGCAAAACAATAGAAACGGTTCAACTGAACAAGATGTGTGTGGTACGCGGCAAACAGGTCCGTAATCAGAAATGTGTGTGAATACCAATAATAACACACACGATTGCTGCTAATAAGCCGTGTGATTTGCTCTGTCTACAGAAGAATAACATATATATATATATAACTGAAGTAAACATCCAATTACATAAGTGACTATACAGATCATTCGCTCCCGCTACTGATCTGTGGCTCGATCCCTCGTCTGGGGCAGGAAGAAGACACTCCCTCATGTCAATGATCCATATGTACATCTTGTAGCTTGTGTACGCGTCCTTGGCCGCGTACTTGACGTGTTGTTCATCCAGTCTCTCATGCCAGACACTGTGCTAGGCGTTCTTGTCCTTCTTGCTCTCATCCTTCATCTTCATGTAGTAGGGGTCGATGATGGCCGAGGCGAGGTCAACCAGGGAGTTTTGTTTGTTGTTGTCGCTGCCCAAGACCTTGTAGTGGTCCTGGATGTTGACAAGATTCTGGCATTTCAAGCCCAAAACCTTGAGCGCTTTTAGATCGTTGGTGGTGTCCACCGTAGCGAACTATAGTCGGAGCTGTTGATAAACCTGGAGAAACGCTTGCAAGGCCTTGTGGCCAGGTGCTAGTGGTAGACGAGGATGTCATGTCACACACACAACTGGGCGACAGCAACCTTCTGATCGTGCCCGACATGACCGATGGTGTACTCGAGGTCGAAGCCGACCACTTGGTACTTGTCCTTGGCAAGCAACTGCTCTATAGTTTGGATGGAGCTCTCCACCAAGACCGGCTCGTTCATGTACACCACCGAGAGGGCCTTCCCCCTCACGTGGGTGTCCACTACGTGATGCATGGTGAACTACCCGCCATTGTCATCGTCAGCCGCTGGGAGCGCCATTGGAGCCACGGGGAGCGCCATTGGAACCGCTAGATGTCCTCTATGTATGTGCCGTCGTGGGTGTGCTTATTGTGTCGTGTGGCGTAGGAGATGAAGGTAAATGGCCGCAAGAATAAGTGGGGGCTAGGCGGCCTGGATTCTCGGCGCCTTAGCATAGCTTTTGCAGCGGGTAACTGCATCGTCACGCCGCGCCCGGCCCAACCGCAAGCACACGAACATGCATGATCATGCGCCGGCCCCAAACACTAGAAGCGCGCATGGAGGGATGAGGGTAGAGCACCCAGAGGGACACGAGAGCAGAGCGTGCGCGGCGGGACGCGAGCAGAGCATGCCGCGGCCGCCTCAACCGCAAGCAACCACACGCATAGAGCAGTTGAACACGCAGGAAATGGTCCTCTACAAGCCGGCCGACAGTTGCGTTGCTGCGTAGAGAGCGGCCGTGTGCTACTACCACCGTCTTGGTCCATTAGTCCCCTTTATATTCTGTGCTATATTTCGACCTTAAATTTAACCAACAAAATGTTAATGCATGTTACAAAAATTATATATTTGGAAACTATGTTCAAATATGAATCCAACGATATAATCTCTGGCGACATGCATTCATATTTTATTAGTTAAATCTATAGTCAAAATTGGGCACAAAAATACATAGACGACTTATAAACCAGGACGGGGGTAGTAGGTAATTTAATCGCAAATGTTTTTATTTTATTAACCGTATGTGTACGTGTCCTTTTGTCCTCCTCTCGCACATCTTGTCAGCCTGCTGCCACAGACGGCTTAGAGCGCAAGCTTCAGCAGCACGCAGGGGCGTTCTTTTGGCCAAACGGTGGTGAGACCATTCCCGCGCAACTGCGCAGGTTCCCGCGCAAGCTTCCCGCCCGAGTCGGTGAAATCCCCCAAAATCGCAATGCTTACTGGCCTGCTATATAAACCCTCACAGCCGGCGAGTCCTGCGTCGCATTTTCCCCTCCCTCCCTGTAGCTTATCTCGTCTGCTTCTCCCGCAATCGCGAATGGCACCGGTCCGTCATCGTCGCTCAGCCACTCCATCGTCATCAGAGGACAGCTCCAGCTAGGAGGCTACACCGCGGCGGCGGCGCAGTCCCCGGTGTAGTGTAGTGCGCGTGGCATCCCTGTTGGGTGTGCGCAGAACACCCACCACACGCTCCGCCGCCGCTGCCCGTCGGCAGCTGTTGCCGGCTGCCATTTTCGCCACCCCACCGTCTGCCGCCGTGGCCGCCACACCATCGTCGAAAGCCATGGCCGCCACACCATCGCCGCGGCCCGAAGGCGAGAGGTGGCCATCGTGGCCGCCACCCCAATGCCGGCCACCGTGGCCATCACCCGCTCCGCCGCCGCGGCCCGAAGGCGGGAGGTGGTGCTCGTGGCCGCCACCCCATCGTCGGCCGCCGTGGCCACCAGCCCACCGTCGACCATTACCGCCCGAAGGCGGGAGGCGGAGGTGGAGGCCCGCACGTGCGTCAGCGACCTTGCGCGCTACATCAAGTTCCTGCGGGAGGAGGAGGAGCGCCTCATCATGCACGCAAAGAGCGTTACCGCTGCCGTGGCCGCAGCACACGCCGCCGAGGAGGCGACGAATCAGGAGATCTACAAGGAGAACCACTGCTACTTCTTGAGCTTGTGTTGCTTTTTCCCTTGAAGAGGAAAGGGTGATGCAGCAAAGTAGAGATAAGTATTTCCCTCAGTTAGAGAACCAAGGTATCAATCCAGTAAGAGACAACGCACAAATCACCAATACCTGCACAAACAATCAAACAACTTACCCAACGCGATAAAGGGGTTGTCAATCCCTTCACGGTTATTTGCAAAAGTGAGATCTGATAGAGATAGATGAAACTAAACAAAAGCTAAAGTAAATATTTTTGGTATTTTTGGTTTATAGATCAGAAAGTAAAAGATTGCAAAATAGTAGATCGGAAACTTATATGATGGAAAATAGACTCGGGAACCATAGGTTTCACTAGAGGCTTCTCTCAAGATAGCAAATAATACGGTGGGTGAACAAACTACTGTCGAGCAATTGATAGAAAAGCGCAAAGTTATGATGATATCTAAGGCAATGATCATGAATATAGGCATCACGTCCGTGTCAAGTAGACTGAAACAATTCTGCATCTACTACTATTACTCCACACATCGACCGACTCCTGCCTGCATCTAGAGTATTAAGTTCATGAAGAACAGAGTAACGCATTAAGTAAGATGACATGATGTAGAGGAATAAACTCAAGCAATATGACGTAAAACCCCATCTTTTTATCCTCGATGGAAACAATACAATACATGCCTTGCTGCCCCTACTGTCACTGGGAAAGGACATCGCAAGATTGAACCCAAAGCTAAGCACTTCTCCCATTGCAAGAAAAACCAATCTAGTTGGCCAAACCAAACCGATAGTTCGAAGAGAATTACAAAGATATCAAATCATGCATAAAAGAATTCAAAGAAGATTCAAATAATATTCATAGATAAGCTGATCATAAATCCACAATTCATCGGATCTCGACAAACCCACCGCAAAAGAATTTTACATCGAATAGATCTCCAAGAACATCAAGGAGAACATGGTATTGAGAATCAAAGACAGAGAAGAAGCCATCTAGCTACTAGCTATGGACCCATAGGTCTGTGGTAAACTACTCACGCTTCATCGAAAGGGCAATAGAGTTGATGTAGAAGCCCTCCATGATCGAATCCCCCTCCAGCAGGATGCCGGAAAAGGCCGCTAGATGGGATCTCACGGGTACAGAAGGTTGCGGTGGTGGAAATGCGTTTTCATGGATAGTTATGGTGGTTTGGGAATATATGTGAATATATAGGCGAAGGAATTAGGTCAGGGGAGTCACAGGGGGCCCACAAGACAGGGGGCATGCTCTACCCCCTGGGCGCGCCCTCCATCCTTGTGGACGCCTCGTGGCTCCTCCGACTTGATCTCCAAGTGTCCTGGGTGTCTTCTGGTCCAAGAAAAATCATCGCGAAGGTTTTATTCCGTTTGGACTCCGTTTGGTATTCCTTTTCTGCGAAACTCTAAAACAAGGAAAAAACAGAAACTGGCACTGGGCTCTAGGTTAATAGGTTAGTCCCAAAAATAAAATAAAATAACATATTAATGCATATAAAACATCCAAAACAGATAATATAATAGCATGGAACAATAAAAAATTATAGATACGTTGGAGACGTATCAAGCATCCCCAAGCTTAATTCCAGCTCGTCCTCGAGTAGGTAAATGATAAAAACAGAATTTTTGATGTGGAATGCTACCTAACATATTTATCCATGTAATTCTTCTTTATTGTGGCATGAATGTTCAGATCCATAAGATTCAAAACAAAAGTATAATATTGACATAAAAATAATAATACTTCAAGCATTCTAACAAGGCAATTATGTCTTCTCAAAATAACATGGCCAAAGAAAGCTTATCCCTACAAAATCATATAGTCTGGCTATGCTCCATCTTCATCACACAAAATATTCAAATCATGCACAACCCCGATGACAAGCCAAGAAATTGTTTCATACTTTTGATGTTCTCAAACTTTTTCAACTTTCACGCAATACATGAGCGTGAGCCATGGACATAGCACTATAGGTGGAATAGAATATGGTGGCTGTGGAGAAGACAAAAAGAGGGAGATAGTCTCAAATCAACTAGGCCTATCAACAGGCTATGGAGATGCCCACCAATAGATATCAATGTGAGTGAGTAGGGATTGCCATGCAATGGATGCACTAGAGCTATAAGTTTATGAAAGCTCAAAAAGAAAACTAAGTGGGTGTGCATCCAACTTGCTTACTCATGAAGACCTAGGGTAATTTGAGGAAGCCCATCATTGGAATATACAAGCCAAGTTCGATAATGAAAATTTCTCACTAGTATATGAAAGTGACAACATAGGAGACTCTCTATCATGAAGATCATGGTGCTACTTTGAAGCACAAGTGTGGAAAAAGGATAGTAACATTGCCCCTTCTCTCTTTTTTTTTCTTTTTTTTCTTTTCTCTTTTTTTTGGGCCTTCTCTTTTTTTATTTTGGCCCTTCTCTCTCTTTTTCCCTCAAATGGGACAATGCTCTAATAATGAAGATCATCACACTTTTATTTACTTACAACTCAAAAAATTACAACTCGAAGCTAGAACAAAATATGACTCTATATGAATGCCTCCGGCGGTGTACCGGGATGTGCAATGAATCAAGAGTGACATGTATGAAAGAATTATGAACGGTGGCTTTGCCACAAATACGATGTCAACTACATGATCATGCAAAGCAACATGACAATGAGGTAACGTGTCATAATAAATGGAATGGTGGAAAGTTCCATGGAAATATATCTTGGAATGGCTATGGAAATGCCATAATAGGTAGGTATGGTGGCTGTTTGGAGGAAGGTATATGGTGGGTGTATGGTACCGGCGAAAGTTGCGCGGTACTAGAGAGGCTAGCAACGGTGGAAAGGTGAGAGTGTGTATAATCCATGGACTCAACATTAGTCATAAAGAACTCACATACTTATTGAAATAATCTATTAGTTATCGAAACAAATTACTACGCGCATGCTCCTAGGGTGATAGATTGGTAGGAAAAGACCATCGCTCATCCCCGACCGCCACTCATAAGGAAGACAATCAATAAATACCTCATGCTCCAACTTCGTTACATAACGGTTCACCATACGTTCATGCTACGGGAATCACAAACCTTAACACAAGTATTTCACAAATTCACAATTACTCACTAGCATGATTCTAATATCACCATCTTTATATCTCAAAACAATCATAAGGAATCAAACTTCTCATAGTATTCAATGCACTTTATATGAAAGTTTTTATTATATCCCTCTTGGATGCCTATCATATTAGGACTAAATTTATAACCAAAGAAAATAACCATGCTGTTTAAAGACTCTCAAAATAATATAAGTGAACCATGAGAGTTCATAAATTTCTATAAAATAAAACCACCGCCGTGCTCTAAAAAGATATAAGTGAAGCACTAGAGCAAAATTGCCTAGCTCAAAAGATATAAGTGAAGCACATAGAGTATTATAATAAATCATGATTCATGCGTGTACCTCTCAAAAGGTGTGTACAGCAAGGATGATTGTGGAAAACTAAAAAGCAAAGACTCATATCATACAAGACGCTCCAAGCAAAACACATATCATGTGGTGAATAAAAATATAGCCTCAAGTTTAGTTATCGATAGACGAAGATGAAAGAGAGGATGCCTTCCGGGGCATCCCCTAGCTTAGGCTCTTGGTTGTCCTTGAATATTACCTTGGGGTGCCTTGGGCATCCCCAAGCTTAGGATCTTGCCACTCCTTATTCCATAGTCCATCAAATCCTTACCCAAAACTTGAAAACTTCACAACACAAAACTCAACAGAAAATCTCATAAGCTCCGTTAGTATAAGAAAATAAATCACCACTTTTGGTACTGTTGTGAACTAATTATTTATTTATATTGGTGTAATATCTACTGTATTATAACTTTTCCATGGTACATACCCCCCGATACTACCCATAGATTCATCAAAATAAGCAAACAACACATAGAAAACAGAATCTATCAAAAACAGAACAGTCTGCGAAGATCCGAATTGTTCTAATACTTATGTAACTCCAAAATATTTTAACAATTACGATAAGATAGGCAATTTGTATATCAATATTGTGTAAAAAATTCATATTTTTTCCACGCCCCAGTGAATTTAAACAATTCTGAGACTAGGTGCAAAAGTTTCTATTTTTCAGCAGGATCAAATCAACTATCACCGTAAGCCATCCCAAAGGTCTTACTTGGCACAAACACTAATTAAAACACAAAACCACATCTAACCAGAGGCTATATGAATTATTTATTGAAAAACATAAGCAAAAACCAAAGAACAAAAATAAAATTGGGTTGCCTCCAACAAGCACTATTGTTTAACGCCCTTAGCTAGGCATAAAAACACAAATAGATCTAGGTATTGTCATCTTTAGTATGCAATCCATAAGTAGATCTCATAGTAGATTCATATGACAATTTAATTTTCTTTCTTGGAAAGTGTTCCATGCCCTTCCTTAACAGAAATTGAAATCTAATGTTTCCTTGTTTCATATCAATAATTGCACCAATCGTTCTAAGGAAAGGTCTACCATGAATAATAGGACATGTAGGATTGCAATCTATATCAAGAACAATGAAATCTACGGGCACATAATTCCTATTTGCAACAATAAGAACATCTTTAATACTTCCCGTAGGTTTCTTAATAGTGGAATCTGCAAGATGCAAATTTAAAGAACAATCATCAAATTCACGGAAACCTAACACATCACATAAAGTTTATGGAATCGTGGAAACGCTAGCACCCAAATCACACAAAGCATAGCACTCATAATCTTTAATATTAATCTTAATAGTAGGTTCCCACTCATCATAAAGTTTTCTAGGGATAGAAACTTCCAATTCAAGCTTTTCTTCAAAAGATTGCATCATAGCAACAACGATATGTTTAGTAAAAGCTTTGTTTTTATTATAAGCATGAGGAGAATTCAACATGGATTGCAACAAGGAAATACAATCTATTAAAGAACAATTATCATAATTAAATTCCTTGAAATCCAAAAGAGTGGGTTCATTGCTACTTAAAGTTTTGACCTCTCCAATCCCACTTTGGTCAATTTTTGCATCAAGATCTAAAAACCCTGAATCATTGGGACGCCTTTTAACTAAAGTTGACTCATATCCAGTCCCATCTTTATCAAGATTTATATTGGAAAACAAAGATTCAATAGGAGTCACATCAATCACTTTATGATCTTCATCATTATTTTCATGGAAACTAGAAGAACACGTTTTTACAAACCAATGTCGTTTAGCACGCATCTTAGCGGGAGGAAAATACTTGGAAATAAAAGCATCTTTACACGTATTCCATGAATCAATACTATTTTTAGGCAAAGATGAAAACCAAGTTTTAGCACGATCTCGAAGTGAGAACGGAAATAGCTTCAATTTAACAATATAATTATCCACATCTTTTTTCTTTTGCATATCGCACAACTCAACGAAATTATTCAGATGGGATGCGGCATCTTCACTAGGAAGGCCGGAAAATTGATCTTTCATAACAAGATTCAGCAAAGCAGCATTAATTTCATAAGATTCCGCACTAGTGGCGGGAGCAATCGGAGTACTAATAAAATCATTGTTATTAGTGTTGGAAAAATCACACAATTTGGTATTCTCTTGAGCCATCGTGACAAAGCAAGCAATCCAACACACGAGCACACAAAAAGCAAACGAAGAAGACGAATGGAAGAGGGGCAAAGAAAAGGGCAAATCTTTTCAAAAATCATTTTAGAAGTGGGGGAGAGGAAAACGAGAGGCGAATGGCGAATAATGTAATGCAAGAGATGAGATTTTATGATGGGTACTTGTTATGTCTTGACTTGGCGTAGATCTCCTCGGCAACGGCGCCAGAAATTATTCCTGCTAGTTCTTGAGCTTGCGTTGGTTTTTCCCTTGAAGAGGAAAGGGTGATGCAGCAGAGTAGAGATAAGTATTTCCCTCAGTTAGAGAACCAAGGTATCAATCCAGTAGGAGACAATGCACAAATCACCAATACCTGCACAAACAATCAAACAACTTGCACCCAACGCTAATAAGGGGTTCTCAATCCCTTCATGGTTATTTGCAAAAGTGAGATCTGATAGAGATAGATGAAACTAAACAAAAGGTAAAGTAAATATTTTTGGTATTTTTGGTTTATAGATCGAAAAGTAAAAGATTGCAAAATAGTAGATCGGAAACTTATATGATGGAAAATAGACCCGGGGGCCATAGGTTTCACTAGAGGCTTCTCTCAAGACAGCAAATAATACGTTGGTTGAACAAATTATTGTCGAGCAATTGATAGAAAAGCGCAAAGTTATGACGATATCTAAGGCAATGATCATGAAAAGAGGCATCATGTCCATGTCAAGTAGACCGAAGCGATTCTGCATCTACTACTATTACTCCACACATCGACCGACTCCTGCCTGCATCTAGAGTATTAAGTTCATGAAGAACAGAGTAACTCATTAAGTAAGATGACATGATGTAGAGGAATAAACTCAAGCAATATGATGTGAACCCCATCTTTTTATCCTCGATAGCAACAATACAATACGTGCCTTGCTGCCCCTACTGTCACTGGGAAAGGACACCGCAAGATTGAACCCAAATCTAAGCACTTCTCCCATTGCAAGAAAAACCAATCTAGTTGGCCAAACCAAACCGATAGTTCGAAGAGAATTACAAAGATATCAAATCATGTATAAACGAATTCAGAGAAGATTCAAATAATATTCATAGATAAGCTGATCATAAATCCACAATTCATTGGATCTCGACAAACACACCGCAAAAGAAGTTTACATCGAATAGATCTCCAAGAACATTGACGAGAACATGGTATTGAGAATCAAAGAGAGAGAACAAGCCATCTAGCTACTAGCTATGGACCCAATGGTCTGTGGTAAACTACTCACGCTTCATCAGAAGGGCAATAGAGTTGGTGTAGAAGCCCTCCGTGATCGAATCCCCCTCCGGCAGGATGCCGGAAAAGGCCCCTACTCACGGGTACAGAAGGTTGCGGCGGTGGAAAAGTGTTTTCGTGGATACTTCTGGTGGTTTGGGAATATATGTGAATATATAGGCGAAGGAATTAGGTCAGGGGAGTCACAGGGGCCCCACAAGATAGGGGGGCATGTCCTACCCCCTGGGCGCGCCCTCCACCCTTGTGGCCGCCTCGTGGCTCCTCCAACTTGATCTCCAAGTCTCCTGGGTGTCTTTTGGTCCAAGAAAAATCATCGCGAAGGTTTTATTCCGTTTGGACTCCGTTTGGTATTCCTTTTCTGCGAAACTCTAAAACAAGGAAAAAAAACAGAAACTGGCACTGGGCTCTAGGTTAATAGGTTAGTCCCAAAAATAATATAAAATAGCATATTAATGCATATAAAACATCCAAAACAGATAATATAATAGCATGAAACAATAAAAAATTATAGATACGTTGGAGACGTATCAACCACCACTTCGAGAGGGGTCGTCTGGAGCGGCATAGGGCGTTCGAGGTGAGCGTCGCTGAAGGTGCAGCAGCGGCAGGCACCGTATTGCAGTTGTCCAGCTCGTCGGTAGGCTCCTCCTCCTCTACCTCTTACTGAGCGCGCTCGGCAGAGGAGAGGCTGCCGGAAGTGGTATAAAGCCCCTCCGTATTAGTAGTATTTAGGGGCTATTTTGTTCAGTTCATATGACTATAGATGTGGTGAAACTGTACAACGTACTTAAAATTAGCTAGTATATATATAGTTGAACTAGCTATTTCAGTACGTGGTTGGCAACAATTGGGGAAAAGTTTGGTCGGTTCGGCTGTCGAGTTGAACTGTTTGTATAAAGAACGACTGCTTAATCTATGAATGAAATCTATGCTTAATTACTGAATTTTAGTTGCAAAAATTAGATAGTGCTAGTGATTTTTAGCTGCATATTTTGACAAATCGCAGTGTTACAAGGTTGACAAATGGCAATGTTACTAGATCAACAAATGTCAATCTTTCCAGTTTGACAAATGGCAATATACCCAATATGACAGATGCAAATCTTACCAAATTGATTGTACGTGGTTGCACACGGGTCATCCAAAACAACCGTTTGCATTGAAGGGATGTACAAATCCTGCTCGACACATTTTCTCTTGGCTTAGCGCCGAAGTCTGGCTTTGCATACCGTATTCAATCTGAACCGTTTGTGTTGAAGAGATGCACAAATCCTACGCTGCGAATTTTCCCTTGACTTACTGGGGAAGACCATAGCTCTCACTTTGCATACGGGTGTTCTATCTAAAACGTTTGCGATCAAGAGCAACACAAATCCTGCTCAGCACATTTTCCCTTGGCTTCCTGGGGAAGCTGTCGGTTTGCATACGGGTGTTCTAACTAAAATGTTTGTATGAGTGTTTTATATTTAAAAACCATTGACATTTTTTCAAAAGAAAATCATTTGATAAGTCTGTACATTAAGAGAGAAAAACGAAAGTTCGTTCAAACCATATCTTTCATTCAGTCACACTGCAAATTTATATTCATATGATCGAGATATAGTATTAAACCCAAAAAAAACTATTTCCAGCGGCGGCGGAGGCGGCGTGCTGCACCGGCGTTGTCGTTGTCGTCCTTTGGGATGCCATTGTTGAAGTCTTCAAGGCAGCACAGAATGTTCTTTACATGGAAATCAAACATCATGTCGTCGCGCGATCGATGGGCGGGGCGCGGGAGGACGGCAACTAGCGGCGCTGCGAAGTAGCGGTCGATGGTGGCGTCCCATGCCGCTGAGGGGGGCGCGCGCACGGGCAAGAGCGCGGGCGCGGCGGGTGCAGGCAAACGTACGGGTATCGGCGCCGCGATGGGTGGAGGGGCGTGCACAGGCACGAGCACGGGCGCTGGCGCTGGCATGTACACGAGCTCGCGTGGGTCTGCGGAGACCTCGCTGATGCCCGCGGCTTCCAGCTCTGCGATAGTGCTCGGCGACCAGCCCGTCAATGCTACAGGGATGGTCGCTGGCGCGGGCGCGGGGATGGGAGCTGGGACGGGCACGGGGGCAGCAACCGCCGCGGCCAGCTCGTTCAGGGCCATGTCCAAGAGGCCCCATTCCTCCTTATTTTCTATCTCCTCCGGCTCGGAGTCGACTTCACCAAACTTGAAGACTAGTGGCAGATGATCCTTCTACGCCATGGCGTTGGTGGAGGTCTACGGGAGGGAGGGGAATGGGAGGCGAACAGTAAGGCCACCCGTATTAAACAGTGGCTCGTGCGTCCTTAATGGAGAGGATGCGAGCAAGGCGGGCGGCCATGGAAATCAAAGGGCTTGCTTCCCAGTGAGCCTGCGCAACGTACAGCTCGCACGCTTCCCGGTGAGCCTGCGCATTGGAGGACAGCTTGCACGCCTCTTGGTCAGCCTGCGCACCGGACTGTGCTCACACGCCTCCCGTTCAGTCAACCAGCTGTCCGCACGGCACCTCCTATAGCCATTAAAAGCCAGACACGTGGCGTCACTTGAATGGTTAATAGAACGCACACGATTTAAATTATACAAACGTTTGAGATGTTAAAGTGGCAGCTATTTGTTTCAAAATGCCTTTGTTGGCTGTTATTCGAGTGCGCCTTCTCTCAAAATGGACACAAAAAATACCACAGCATGTCGGGTGCCATTCCATCATAGCATGCCAAGTTTCATGAATTTCAGACAAGTTTTGGATTTACTAGAATTTAAAAACAAAGTATCTCAACGTTTTGCCGGCAATCAACAGGGCCCTGGTGTTTGAAATTCATTCCCATTTCTTGCATGGGACCTAAGCATGCACCCAAGGACACACATTTCATATGTCAACCCATTTTTCTGCACTGGAGCATGTGCATGTAGTTCAAATTTGAATTATGCACATAAAATGCCTAGAAAACCCAGTTAATGTATAAAAATGTCCAAGGGAACCCCGAAAAATCCCAAAAATTGGCACAACACTCCTGTCATTCTATGTTGACACTAGAAAAAATTTGAAAGCAAGAAGAGGCCACGGATATTGTTTCGTCCCCAAAGGTGGCACGTTCCCTACCGAAACCACCAGGCTTGTTGTGAGAAGCTCTGTTTTGCGAGAAGCTTATACCCAAAACTGCCCCAAATGGGACAAATTTTTTACCACAGCATGTTGATGCCGCTCCATGATAGCATGTCAAGTTTCATGAACTTCAGATGAGTTTTGGATTTACTAGAATTTAAAAACCATGTACCTCAATGTTTGCGGCCGAGCGACGGTGGAAAGTGTTTGACATTCATTCCCATTTCTTGCATGGGACCTAAGCATGCAACCAAGGACACAGATTTGATTTTTCAAACAATTTACATGCACTCGAGCATGTGCCTGTAGTTCAAATTTGAATTATGCACATAAATGCATAGAAAACTCAGTTAATGTATAAAAATGTCCAAACGAACCCCGAAAAATTCCTAAAATTAACACAACACTCATGTTGTTCTATGTTGACACTAGAAAAAAAATTGAAATCAAGAAGAGGCAACGGATATCGTTTAATCCAGAAAGGTGAAACGTTCCCTACCGTAACCATGAGGCTTGTTGTGAGAAGCTCTGGTTTGTGAGAAGCTTATACCCCAACCTGCCCCAAATGGGACAATATTTTTACCACGGCATGTTGATGCCGTTCCATGCTAGCATGTCAAGTTTCATAAATTTCAGACGCATTTTTGATTTACTAGAATTTAAAAACCATGTATCTCAATGTTAGCGGCCGAGTGACGGTGGCAAGGTGTTTGACATTCATTCTCATTTCTTGCATGGGACTTAAGCATGCAACCAAGGACACACATTTCAATTTTGAACCCATTTATATGCACTGGAGCATGTGCATGTTGTTCAAATTTGAATTATGCACATAAATGCATAGAAAACTCAGTTAATGTATAAAAATGTCCAAGCGAACCCCGAAAAATCCTAAAAATTGACACAACACTCCTGTTGTTCTATGTTGACATGAGAAAAAATTTGAAAGTAAGAAGAGGCAACAGATATCGTTTCGTCCCCCAAGGTGGCACGTTCCCTACCGAAACCATCAGGCTTGTTGTGAGAGAAGCTCTGGTTTGCGAGAAGCTTATACCCAAACCTGCCCCAAATGGGAAAAAAAATTTACCACGGCATCTTGATGCCGTTCCATGATATCATGTCAAGTTTCATGAATTTCAGACGAGTTTTCGATTTACTAGAATTTTAAAACCATGTATCTCAATGTTAGCAGCCGAGCGACAGTGTCAAGGTGTTTAACATTCATTCTCATTTCTTGCATGTGACTTAAGCTTGCAACCATGGACACACATTTGATTTTGCAACCCGTTTTTATGCACTGGAGCATGTGCATGTAGTTCAATTTTGAATTATGTACATGAATGCCTAGAAAACTCAGTTAACATATAAAAATGTCCAAACGATCCCCCGAAAAATTCCAAAATTTAACACGACACTCCTGTTGTTCTATGATAACACCAGGAAAAAATTGAAAGCAAGAAGAGGCGACGAATATCGTTTTGTCCACAAAGGTGACACGTTTCCCTAACGGAACCATGAGGCTTCTTGTGAGAAGCTCTGGTTCGTGAGAAACTTATACTATAACCTGCCCCAAATGGGACAATATTTTTTACCCCAGCATGTTGATGCCATTCCATGATAGCATGCCAAGGTTCATGAATTTCAGACGGGTTTTGGATTTACTAGAATTACAAAAGCAAGTACCTCAATGTTTGCCGGAGAGCCACGGTGGCGTGGTGTTCGAAATTCATCCCCATTTCTTGCATGCGACATAAGCATAAACCCATGGACACATATATGATTTTCCAACCCATGTTGGTGCACCGGAGCATGTGCATGTAGTTTAATTTTGAATTGTGCACCTGAAATGGCTAGAAAACCAATTTAATGTATAAAATGTCCAAACGAACCCTGAATAATTCCAATTGTTTTACGACACACATATAGTTGCATATTCACTGCAGATAAAAGTTCTAGCAATTCAAACACCCTCCATTGCCGCTGTGACCCCATTATGTAATTCAAATCAAGATGAAAAATCAAGTAGATCGCACACAGTTTATTATCACCAACAGTGTGAGATGCAGTACAAAATATCTTGGAGCACCGTCAGAGTATAGTACGCCTATGGCTTATGCGAGAAGGTGCGTCAGCTACAGTCCATAGCCGGCATGTCAAGCACACTAGCTCGCTCCCCAAATATCATTTCACTGTTCAATCGTCGCCGGTTAAAGATGGGGACGTGGACACGTGTCGTGAGGGCAACTTCGGCAGCCCACTCCGGCGAGAGCGCTGATACGTCCATTTTGCATCATGTCTTCCTACTGTTATTTATATTGTTTTTATGCATAATAATGCTTTTTGGAGTAATTCTAATGCCTTTTCTCTCATAATATGCAAGGTACACACAAAGAGGGAGAATACTGACAGCTGGAATTCTGGACCTGAAAAAGCTACGTCAGGCCACCTATTCTGCACAACTCCAAATGAGCTGAAACTTCACGAGGAATTTTTATGGAATATATAAGAATTATTGGAGCAAATAACTACCAGAGGGGGCCCACCAGGTGGGCACAACCCACCTGGGTGCGCCAGGGAGCCCAAGCGCGCCCTGGTGGGTTGTGCCCTCCTCGACCCACCTCCGGTGCCCCTCTTCTGGTATATAAGTCATTTTAACCTAGAAAAAATAAGGAGAGGACTTTCGGGATGAAGTGCCACCGTCTCGAGGCGGAACTTGGAAAGGAGCACTTTTGCCCTCTGGCGGAGCGATTCCGCCAGGGGAACTTCCCTCCCGGAGGGGAAATCATCGTTATCATCATCACCAACAACTCTCCCATCTTGGGGAGGGCAATCTCCATCAACATCTTCAACAACACCATCTCCTCTCAAACCCTAGTTTATCTCTTGTGTTCAATCTTTGTACCAGAACATTAGATTGGTGCTTGTGGGTGACTAGTAGTGTTGATTACATCTTGTAGTTGATTACTATATGGTTTATTTGGTGGAAGATTATATGTTCAGATCCATTATGCTATTTAATACCCCTCTGATCTTGAGCATGATTATCATTTGTGAGTAGTTACTTTTGTTCTTGAGGTCACGGGAGAAATCTTGTTGCAAGTAATCATGTGAACTTGATATGTGTTCGATATTTTGATGGTATGTATGTTGTGATTCCCTTAGTGGTGTCATGTGAACATCGACTACATGACACTTCCCCTTATTAGGGCCTAAGGGAATGCATTGTGGAGTAGTTATTAGATGATGGGTTGCGAGAGTGACAGAAGTTTAAACCCTAGTTTATGCGCTACTTCGTAAGGGACTGATTTGGATCCAAAAGTTTAATGCTATGGTTAGATTTTATCTTAATACTTTTCTCATAGTTGCGGATGCTTGCGAGGGGGTAAATCATAAGTAGGAGGTTTCCTTAAGTAAGAACAGCACCTAAGCACCGGTCCACCCACATATGAAATTATCAAAGTAGCGAACACGAATCAAACCAACATGATGAATGTGACTAAATGAAATTCCCGTGTACCCTCAAGAATGTTTTTCTTATCATAAGAGACCATTTTGTCCTGTCCTTTGCCTCAAAAGGATTGGGCTACCTTGCTGCACTTTTGGTACCGTTACCATTACTTGCCCGTTACAAATTATCTTGCTATCAAACTACTCGTTACTTATAATTTCAGTGCTTGCAGAGAATACCTTGCTGAAAACTACTTGTCATTTCCTTCTGCTCCTAGTTGGGTTCGACACTCTTACTTATCGAATGGACTAAGATTGATCCCCTATACTTGTCGGTCATCAAGTATCTTTTCTGGCGCCGTTGCCGGGGAGTGAAGCGCTCTTGGTAAGTGGAAATCGGTAAGGAAAAATTATTACTACATGCTGAAATTTATTGTCACTTGTTACTATGGAGAACAATCCTTTGAGGGGTTTGTCCGGGGTATCTTCACCTCGACTGGTACCACAATTAGTTACCCATCAAACTTCTGCACCTACTAAAAATATTGGTTATGAAATTCCTTCGGGTATGATAGAACAACTGCTAGCTAATCCTTATGCAGGAGATGGAACCGAACATCCTGATATGCACTTGATATATGTGGATGAAATTTGTGGATTATTTAAGCTTGCAGGTTTACACAGAGATGAAGCTAAGAAGAAGGTTTTCCCTTTATCTTTGAAGGGAAAAGCATTGGCATGGTATAGGATATGCGATGATATTGGATCTTGGAATTGGAATCGATTGAAATTGGAATTTCACCAAAATTTTTATCATATGCATCTAGTTCATCGCGACCGGAATTATATATATAATTTTTGGCCTCGTGAAGGAGAAAGTATCGCTCTATCTTGGGGGAGGCTTAAGTCAATGTTATATTCATGCCCCAATCATGAGCTCTCAAGAGAAATTATTATTCAGAATTTTTATGCTCGGCTTTCTCGTGATGATCATCCATGCTCGATACTTCTTGTACTGGTTCTTTTATGAAGAAGACTATTGAATTCAGGTGGGATCTTTTAGAAAGAATTAAATGCAACTCTGAATATTGGGAACTCGAGGAAGGTAAAGAGTCAGGTATTAAGCTTAAATATGATTGTGTTAAATTTTTTATGAATACCGATGCTTTTCAAAAGTTTAGCACTAAATATGGACTACACTCTAAGATAGTAGCCTCCTTTTGTGAATCATTTGCTACTCATGTTGATCTCCGTAAGGATAAGTGGTTTAAATATCACCCACCTATTAAAGAAGAAATTAAAGAACTGGTAATAGCTAAAGATGAAATTATTTTCTATAATGTTGATCCAGTTCTTCCTACTGCTTATATTGAGAAACCACCTTTCCCTGTTAGGATAAAGGAACATGCTAAAGTTTCAACTGTGGTCAATAAAAGCTATATTAGAGCACCTAAACCTGCTGAACAAATCAAGGTAGAACCTAGTGTTGCTATGGTTAAAGATCTCTTGGTAGAAAATATTGATGGGCATGTTATTTACTTCTGTGATGAACCTGTTAGAATTGCCAAATCCGATGAGAAAGATAAACATAGACCTGTTGTTGGCATGCCTGTTGTCTCAGTCAAAATAGGAGATCACTGTTATCATGGTTTATGTGATTTAGGTGCTAGCATGAGTGCTATTCCTTTTACCTTATATCAAGAAATTATGAATGACATAGCACCCGCTGAAATAGAGGACATAGATGTTACTATTAAACTTGCTAATAGAGGCACCATCACACCACTTGGGATTGTTAGAGATGTTGAAGGCTTCTGTGGGAAAATAAAATATCCTACTGATTTTCTTGTTCTTGGTTCCCCACAAGATGACTTTTGTCCCATTATCTTTGGTAGACCTTTCTTGAACACCGTTAATGCTAAAATAGATTGTGAGAAACAAACCGTCGGTGTAAGTTTTGGTGATGAGTCTAATGAGTTTAATTTTTCTAAGTTTAGTAGAAAGCATCATAAGAAAGAATTGTGTAGTAAGGATGAAATAATTGGTCTTGCTTCTATTGTCGTGCCTCCTACTGATCCATTAGAACAATATCTGCTAGACCATGAAAATAATATGCATATGCATGAGAGAAATGAAATAGATAAAATTTTCTTTGAACAACGACCTCTGCTTAAACACAATTTCCCTATTGAAACTCTATGTGGCACCCCGATAGAGGGCCAACGCACGCCAGCCCCAGGATAAGACCTGGCGCACGTCAAAGACATGATACAACAATTCCAGGCACAAAAATGGCTTTATTAAATAGAATGGAGGATTACAATACTGTTGCTTACAACAATATTACATAGCTCCAAGGCTAACTAAGATGGCAGCGAAGGTCTTGGTTCAGCGGTGACATCGTCTCTGGCTGGGCTCCATAACTCACAGGACTGGCTGGGTTACGATCTAGCACGACGGATCTTCTCCTACAACTGGCCACGTGCAAGGCCAGTTGAGTACTTTGAATGTACTCGCAAGACAACCAAATACATAGCATCCAAACAAGCAGATAACAAAGCAAGCCCTATGCTATGCAAGAATTTATTCTAAACATGGCATGGAATTAACAGGAAAACATGAATCAAGCATGGCATAGCATACCTATCTAGCATTATTAATCATCATGTCGTAGCAAGATTATCTGGCATGTTTAAACATCTAGCAGCGTTGATCATCACAGCATAACGGGGTTATCTAGCAAAATAACTACTGAAGTAAAGTACAGTAAAGTAAAGTATGTATCAAGTAAATAATCCATATTCCGAATATTCTCATAATCCAATCTGAACCTGATTCAAATCCAAGTCTCTCGGTCATCTGACCATCTCTTCCATAGCCATCTCATGGCTAACATAAAATATTCCATATACCGAATAATATCAAGACCCATTCTGAAATCGATCCAAATCCAAGTCTCTCGGTCATCTGACCATCTCTTCCATAGCCATCTCATGGCTAACATACCATACTCCTGACAACATCTACTGTCCATGCAGGATAGGTTCTTCCACCATCATTATCATCATTACGGTTGATCACCTAGCGAGGTCTGGACTGGCTGTCCAATACCGTGGACGCGGCTATTCGAATAGATTTTTCACTCTTCAGAGGTTGCGCACTTTACCCACACTATGGAGCACTGACCTCGTGATCCCATTCGGGTGGACCAGCGTTGCTCCAACGAAACCTGCCTGACCCGTGACTCTCCCATCGTACCACCGGCAATCATCCTCCCCCGGAGTCAAGCCCTGGGAGGCCCCTGTGTCACCCCGTGACACCTGCCCCATCGTGGCCAAACTAAACTATCCCAAATGGGGACGGGTACCCAAACAACTCAACTGGGCTCACAGGGTTATCGCCGCCTGCCGGGCTAGGGCAGCGCGCGCGCATAACCCTCCCTCTTTGGAGGTACCGGTGAAAGAGCACGCGATCAGACCAAGTCAAGGCCGTCCCATACCGGCAAATGTGGTTGCACGAATAAGCCCGGACAGGTGACTCTGATCAACCGACTAGGTTTATCATTGTATCTTCATCATCCCACCATTACGTTAACAATTATAAGTGTGAACAACCACTTAACATCAGCATAGCAGAATCATTACAACGTTGACAAACATGGCAAGATATCAGATCATGGCACTCACATGATAACGGTATTCAAAATATTGTTACTAGCATGGCAAGGCATGGCATGGAAACAAGGCATGATATTAGATGAAAAGTAATGCTAACATCTAAAATAGATGACATAACAGGTGTATGCAAGTGCAAGCTAACAGGTGATACAGATGTACTACAATGAACACACAGGGTGCAAGCAAAGTCATCATGCAAGTCCGGAGCTCATGGAAGAGGTTGGCTTGCCTGGGGTAGAGGAATACGCTGGGTGGAAGTGCGATAAAACTCCCGAAAGATTTGTCGGAAAAGTTTCCTGCTTGGAGGGGCTGATCAAAGGGCAAGGGCAAAATGGTCATTTCACAGTGTGAAAACATTATGAAAGTGACAGCATCGGAGCTACGGTCGCGGAGAAACATCCGTTCGTTCGTTAAGCATTAAAACAGACAGAAACTATCCATTTTGGGCCTTAACGGATGAACGTTCGCTATTTAATCAATTCGGCCGGCAGCTGAGAATAAGGAAAGTGCCTTTTGAGAAATACGGCTTCGGAGCACAGAAGACGTACTCCCCAAAGTACGTTTTCACTCAAACCAGCTAGTCCCAGGCTATAGTCACTTACAGCCGGGCCCCACCCTATCCATTCTCTCTCTCCTGGCTCTTCTGCTAGCTCTCGACAGAAGCAGGGGAGGGGGTGATGGCTCGGACCTCGCCGGCTGCCAGCGCTCCCCTATGCGGCCGTGCCTGCCGACGGGCCAGGCAGCCTCGCGGCGCCGTTCCACGCCGAGAAGTGGTCGCCAGGAAGCTCGGGAGAGCTCGGGGCGGGGCGGCCATGGGCGGCAGACGAGGCGGCCATGAGTACAGAAGGAGCTGCGGTGGCGGCGTCTCCCCGGAGAACTGGAGGGCGGCGGCGGCTCAGTGGGTGCCTGAGGAGATCGAGGGCGGGGATGGAGAGGAGAGGGGAAGGCCAGGGCGCCAAAAATGGGAAGGAATGGGCGGCGACAGAGTTGCGGCCATGGCGGCACTTGGGGTGAGGGGAGGGGCCCGGGGCTCGGGCAAGTGGATTGGGGAGTTGCTAGTATGGAGGAGAGCTTGGGGGTGCGCTATTTATAGCTCGGGGACGAAGCTAGCCAACGATGGATGGAGCTTCGAGAAGCTCCTCGCCGACGACCGAGGCTTCGAGCGCTCCACCAGCTAGGGGACGAGGGGGAGAGGCCTCTGGATGGATCACGCATGCGCTAGGGAGCTCTACGACACTACTTTACATGCTGGAGCCAGCTGGAGACGAGCTCCCGTCAACTCCAATGCACAGAGCACCAATTTGGCACGCTCTGCCCATGGTCACCGCGTGGCCACGGTGTTGCCACGCCGCACATGAAGCCAAACCATGTCTAGGCTATTCACCGTCCTACTCTGAGTTGACCTATGCAGCTGAATGACCTGAGAGAGGGCAGAGGTGACTGCACCATGGTCAAACAGTTGCTAACAGCGACCTGTTTATGTTGTGGTGTGGCCACCATAGTGCTCACCTTGGCCGGATCTTGGGCGTGAGCTAATCATACACTAAGATGAACATGATCACAAAGTTTTAGCACAAATGGATAACTCCAGCTGGTACTTCCTTTGTAACCATGCACTCTGGCCAGAAATGAAGATGTTGATGCTGTGCTCAAATGGATGAATGGATTTGAATGATTCTTGGTGTAGAGTGATGATATGGTCATAGGAACTGTCTGGAAAAGTTTCAGCTCAAATTGATCATCTATGAGGGTACTTCCTTCACAGAGATGCAACCTAGACAGAAACTTAGATAATTTACTGAGGAAGATTGGCTAGATGGAATGAGCTAATTTTTGGTATCCAGGGTAATATATCATAATGAATCACCCTGCAAAATTTCAGCCCAAGGAGATCAAGGAATCAAGCACTTCCTTTGCAAACTGAAAATCTGGACAGAATTTGCAAAGTGGTGTTGTGCTAAAAATTTAATGGGCGGAACTTGAGATCTTGATGGAAATGGTGAAGATATGGATAGGACAAGATCCACAAATTATTTGGGATTTTTCCTAACTACCAAAATGGTAGTTCCTTTGGAAAGGCCCCAAATTGAAATATTGGCTTAAAATAGGAAAATGCAATCTCCCCTATTTAATTATGGCCAATATTTTTATGTGAGCTTAATATGATCACAAAGAATATCTCCACAAGTTTTTATGAACTTTGGAGATGGATAGATATTATTCTGGATTTAAATCCTCGGAAAGGCAGAAAAAGGAATTAATTCTAGATGAGAAATATTGCATATGACTTGGCAATATTTTTGCACATCTAGGGTTTATGAGTGAAGGATGATCTTTGGAAATCTTGGGAGGATCAACTGAGCAAGAAAAATGATAGCTCCTTTGTAAACACAAAGGCAGGATTTCTAGTTCCGATATTTTGGAATTAAGGTTTAAATGAGGTTCGGGGTTTACAGACGGGAACTTGACTGGCACAAGAGCATGGAAAATTCATGGAGAGGCAAAGGATTGTCTGGATTCACCTGGTCACTCACCAGATTCCACAGGAAAAATTCGGGAAAGAAAAGCTAGGAAGGAATAACAGCACAAAAATCGATAACCCGATTTTTGAGGTGTTACACTCTAGGAGGTCCTCCTCCACCTAAAGGTGATCCTGTGTTTGAATTAAAACAATTGCCAGACAATTAGAAATACGCTTATCATGATGAGAAAAAGATATATCCTGTTATTATTAGCGCTAACCTTTCAGAACATGAAGAAGAAAGATTATTGAAGGTTCTGAAGAAGCACCGAGCAGCTATTGGATATACTCTTGATGATCTTAAGGGCATTATTCCCACTCTCTGTGAGCACAAAATTAATATGGAACCTGATGCTAAACCCGTTGTTGATCACCAACGATGTTTAAATCCCAAAATGAAAGAAGAGGTAAGAACTGAAATATTGAAGCTTCTGGAAGCAGGTATAATCTATCCTATAGCTGATAGTAGATGGGTAAGTCCTGTTCATTGTGTCCCTAAGAAGGGATGTATTACTGTTGTTCCTAATGATAAAAATGAACTCATTCCACAAAGAATTGCCACTGGTTATAGAATGGTAATTGATTTTAGAAAATTAAATAAAGCTAGTAGAAAAGATCATTACCCTCTACCTTTTATTGATCAAATGCTAGAAAGATTTTTTAAGCACACACACTTTTGTTTCCTCGATGGATATTCTGGTTTTTCTCAAATACCTGTTTCACAACCTGATCAAGAGAAAACCACCTTTACTTGTCCTTTTGGAACTTATGCTTATAGACGTATGCCTTTTGGTTTATGCAATGCACCTGCTACCTTTCAAAGATGTATGACGGCTATATTCTCTGTCTTTTGTGAGAAGGTTGTTGGGGTTTTCATGGATGATTTTTCCGTTTACGGAACTTCTTTTGATGATTGCTTACACAACCTTGATCGAGTTTTGCAGAGATGCAAGCAAACTAATCTTGTCTTGAATTGGGAGAAGTGCCACTTTATGGTTAATGAAGGTATTGTTTTGGGACATAAAATTTCTGAACGAGGTATTGAGGTGGATAAAGCTAAAGTTGACGCAATTGAGAAAATGCCATGTCCTAAAGATATCAAAGGTATCCGTAGTTTCCTCGGTCATGCTCGTTTCTATAGGAGGTTTATTAAAGACTTCTCTAAAATTTCTAGGCCTCTTACAAATCTTTTACAAAAGGATGTTCCATTTGTTTTTGATGATGAGTGTGTAGAAGCCTTTGAAACACTTAAGAAAGACTTAACTTCTGCACCTATTGTTCAACCACCTTATTGGAACTTGCCTTTTAAAATTATGTGTGATGCTAGTGATTATGCTGTTGGTGTTGTTCTACGACAAAGAGTTGATAAGAAATTAAATGTTATTCATTATGCTAGTAAAACTCTAGACAGTGCCCAACGCAATTATGCTACTACTGAAAAAGAATTTTTAGCAGTTGTGTTTGCTTGTGATAAATTTAGATCTTACATTGTTGATTCTAATGTGATTGTTAACACCGATCATGCTTCTATAAAATATCTTATGGAAAAGAAAGATGCTAAACCTATACTCATTAGGTGGGTTCTTTTGCTACAAGAATTTGACTTACATATCACTGATAGAAAGGGAGCTGAGAACCCCGTGGCTGATAACTTGTCTAGGTTAGAAAATATTCTTGATGACCCACAACCTATTAATGATAGTTTTCCTGATGAACAATTAGCTGCAATAAATGTTTCTCATAACACTCCTTGGTATGCTGACTATGCTAATTGCATTGTTGCTAAATATATACCACCTAGCTTCACATACCAAGAAAAGAAAAAATTCTTCTATGATTTAAGACATTACTTTTGGGATGACCCACATCTTTATAAAGAAGGAGTAGATGGTATTATTAGACGTTGTGTACCTGAGCATGAACAGGGACAAATCCTACGGAAATGTCACTCCGAAGCTTATGGAGGGCATCATGCGGGAGACAGAACTGCTCACAAGGTATTGCAATCTGGTTTTTATTGGCCTACTCTCTTCAAGGATGCCCGTAAGTTTGTTTTATCTTGTGATGAATGTCAAAGAATTGGTAATATTGGTAAGCGTCAAGAAATGCCTATGAATTATTCACTTGCTGTTGAACCATTTGATGTTTGGGGTTTTGATTACATGGGACCTTTTCCTTCCTCTAATGGGTATACACATATTTTGGTTGTTGTTGATTATGTTACTAAGTGGGTAGAAGCTATTCCAACTAGTAGTGCTGATCACAACACCTCTATTAAAATGCTTAAGGAAGTTATTTTCCCAAGGTTTGGAGTCCCTAGATATTTAATGACTGATGGTGGTTCACACTTTATTCATGGTGCTTTCCGTAAAATGCTTGCTAAGTATGATGTTAACCATAGAATTGCATCCCCCTATCATCCTCAGACTAGTGGTCAAGTTGAACTTAGCAATAGAGAAATAAAGTTAATATTACAAAAAACTGTCAATAGGTCCCGAAAGAATTGGTCTAAGAAATTAGACGATGCACTTTGGGCTTATAGAACAGCTTATAAAAATCCTATGGGTATGTCTCCTTATAAAATGGTTTATGGAAAAGCTTGTCATTTGCCTCTTGAGTTAGAACATAAAGCATATTGGGCAATTAAAGAACTCAACTATGATTTCAAACTTGCCGGTGAAAAGAGGTTATTTGATATTAGCTCACTAGATGAATGGAGACCCCAAGCTTATGAAAATGCCAAGTTATTTAAAGAAAAAGTTAAAAGATGGCATGATAAAAGAATCCAAAAGTGTGAGTTCAAAGTAGGAGAATATGCTCTTTTGTACAACTCTTGTTTTAGATTCTTTGCAGGAAAACTCCTCTCCAAATGGGAAGGACCGTATGTTATCGAGGAGGTTTATCCATCGGGAGCCATCAAAATAAATAATGCCGAAGGTACTAATCCGAAGTTTGTCAATGGGCAAAGAATAAAACATTATGTCTCAGGTACGCCCATTAATGTTGAAAGCAATATTATCCAAACTATGACAGCAGAAGAACACATAAAAGAAACCTTCCAGAACACTCCAGAATCATGAAAAAAGAGGAGGTACATGATATGGTAAGTAAACGGACTCCGAAAAATCCGCAAAAATATTTCTGTCAGTTTTGGAATATATTAAAAATTAGGAAAATAAGAAACAACCAAGAAGGCACCCCTGGTGGGCACAAGATACCAGGGAGTGCCTGGCTTGCCAGGCGCGCCCAGGTGGGTTGTGCCCACCTCGGGTACCTTCAGGACTCCTTTTTCTCCCGTTTGCTTGTTTCCCAAGATAAAAAATCTTTATATACCCCCCGAACCTATTGACCACCATATCATGGAGAAATATTTTGTTTTCTTTTCTTGCTGTTTTCCTGACAGATCTGAAAATATGTCGTCTCAAAATTCCGAGGAGGAGTGTCTAGTTTCTTATCAGCCTTTAGATAAAAATATCTTCAAGGACACCTATCCCTACATATGGTTTTCCGATGAAGAGGATGAAGATGAACCATTTCCTCCTCGTTTCAAGCACGAAAGCATGGAGGCGTTATGCAAGAGGATAATAAAGCTTGAGATGGAGAACAATGAGTTGAGGATAGATAAATTTACCCTCCGACGTAAGCTGGAGAAAAAGAAAGACAAACCCTCTACTTCATCACCACCACCTCCTTCTTCATCACCAAAGGAAACTTGAGTATCGGGTATGGGCACTCCCCTTGGCTTGTGCCAAGCTTGGGGGAGGTGCCCCGGTATCGTATCACCTCCATTATCTTTTGCCTTTACATATCTTAGTTTGTTCCATAGTTATCTTTTGCTTTAGTGGAATAAAAGCTTAGTTCGATCCTTTCTTTTCGAGTGTTTGCTTAGTGATCTATCCTTGTAATCATGTGCGAGATATATAATAAAGTTTAGTTTGAGTTTTGTTTTCTTTACTTTCATGTTCAATAAAAAGAAAGGAAATAAATGAAAAAAGATCATATGCTAATCTTATGGTAAGTAATGACATCACATAAGGAAGAGTATAAGTAGAAAATTTTATTGGAGATTTACAAACATAGCATTGGTCAATGATGCAATTCATGAAAGAATTAATAAGGGAAGAGAAGATTCACATGCAAATGCACTATCTTGGACATCTTTTGTGATTGTGAGCCCCCATCAAAATATTATATGCCAAAATTGTTGACGTTGGACAAGGAAGACAATGTAATGATTTATGTCTGTTCATATTCACATAGAAGTTATATTGTCATAGATCCCTTAACATGTGGTGCTTGCCCCCCATCTTTGCTAGCCAAAAATTCCGCACTAAGTAGAGATACTACTTGTGCATCCAAAAACCCTTAAACCCAAATCTTGTTTTGAGAGTCCACCATACCTACCTATGGATTGAGTAAGATCCTTCAAGTAAGTTGTCATCGGTGCAATAAGGCAATAAAAATTGCTTCTAAAAGTGTTGGATCATTTAGTGGAAGAGAAAATTAAGCGTTGTACGAACTTGTGATGACAAAGAATAAAAGCGACAGACTGCATAATAAAGGTTGCTATCATAAGGGGCAATATAATGTGACGTTCTTTTGCACTAACAGATTGAGCATACAAACAAAAAGCGCATGGCAACCTCTGCTTCCCTCTGCGAAGGGCCTATCTTGTACCTTCATGTATTTACTTTTATGCAAGAGTCAAAGTATTTCTCTCTAATCCTTTTTATTTTCTCTTTTGGCAAACTCCATGTGGTGAGGAAAGATTTAGGCACATGTATCCAGTTGGATATGGGTGGGCATGAGTTATTATTGTTGACATCACCCTTGTGGTGAATACGTTGGGAGGCGAAACTATAAGCCCCTATCTTCTTATGTGTCCAATTGAAACTTTTTACTCATGTGTATGCAGTGAGTGTTAGCAATCATAGAAGACTATATGATGGTTGAGTATGTGGACTTGGCAAAAAGGCTCCGATGCGTGACCCTTCCTGAAAAGATGATGAATTGTAGTTGCAAAGTTGAGTAAGAACAAAGTTTGTTGGTTTTCAATAAAGTTTATGCTTTATACTTTGATGTTGTGATGAATTGTTACTTGTTCATGAGAAGTTTATGATAAATGTTATGTGATAAAGTTTGTTGCTATTATAATAATATACATGATGCTTCTATGTCCGTATTTTGTTTTTATCGACACCTCTCTCTCTAAGCATGTGGACATGTTTTTTATTTCGGTTTTTGCTTGAGGACAAGCAAGGTCTAAGCTTGCGGGAGTTGATACGTCCATTTTGCATCATGTCTTCCTAATGTTATTTATATTGTTTTTATGCATAATAATGCTTTTTGGAGTAATTCTAATGCCTTTTCTCTCATAATATGCAAGGTACACACAAAGAGGGAGAATACCGGCAGCTGGAATTCTGGACCTGAAAAAGCTACGTCAGGCCACCTATTCTGCACAACTCTAAATGAGCTGAAACTTCACGAGGAATTTTTATGGAATATATAAGAATTATTGGAGCAAATAACTACCAGAGGGGGCCCACCAGGTGGGCACAACCCACATGGGCGCGCCAGGGAGCCCAAGCGCGCCCTGCTGGGTTGTGCCCTCCTCCGCCCACCTCCGGTGCCCCTCTTCTGGTATATAAGTCATTTTAACATAGAAATAATAAGGAGACGAATTTTGGGACGAAGCGCCACCATCTTGAGGCGGAACTTGTGCAGGAGCAATTTTGCCCTCTGGCGGAGCGATTCCGCCGGGGGAACTTCCCTCCCGGAGGGGGAAATCATCGTCATCATCATCACCAACAACTCTCCCATCTTGGGGACGGCAATCTCCATCAACATCTTCAACAGTACCATCTCCTCTCAAACCCTAGTTCATCTCTTGTGTTCAATCTTTGTACCGGAACATTAGATTGGTGCTTGTGGGTGACTAGTAGTGTTGATTACATCTTGTAGTTGATTACTATATGGTTTATTTGGTGGAAGGTTATATGTTCAGATCCATTATGATATTTAATACCCCTCTAATCTTGAGCATGATTATCACTTGTGAGTAGTTACTTTTGTTCTTCAGGTCAAGGGAGAAATCTTGTTGCAAGTAATCATGTGAACTTGATATGTGTTCGATATTTTTATGGTATGTATGTTGTGATTCCCTTAGTGGTGTCATGTGAACATCGACTACATGACACTTCACCTTATTAGGGCCTAAGGGAATGCATTATGGAGTAGTTATTAGATGATGGGTTGCGAGAGTGACAGAAGCTTAAACCCTAGTTTATGCGCTACTTCGTAAGGGACTGATTTGGATCCAAAAGTTTAATGCTATGGTTAGATTTTATCTTAATACTTTTCTCATAGTTGCGGATGCTTGTGAGGGGGTTAATCATAAGTAGGAGGTTTGTTCAAGTAAGAACAGCACGTAAGCACCGGTCCACCCACATACCAAATTATCAAAGTAGCGAACATGAATCAAACCAACATGATGAAAGTGACTAGATGAAATTCCCGTGTACCCTCAAGAACGTTTTGCTTATCATAAGAGACCATTTTGGCCTGTCCTTTGCCTCAAAAGGATTGGGCTACCTTGCTGCACTTTTGTTACCGTTACCGTTACTTGCTAGTTACAAATTATCTTGCTATCAAACTACTCATTACTTATAATTTAATGCTTGCAGAGAATACCTTGCTGAAAACTACTTGTCATTTCCTTCTGCTCCTAGTTGGGTTTGACACTCTTACTTATCGAAAGGACTACGATTGATCCCCTATACTTGTGGGTCATCAAGCGCGGCCGCAGCCGCCATGCGCGTGCTAACAAGGTGCATGAGCGTGGCCACAATCTGCGATCGGGCGGCCAAGGCAGCCCAAACGGCCGCTGTTGCTTCTTAGGTGGCGGCAGCAACATCTGCCTCAGGAATAGCAACTGGCGAGAGTGGCACAGGAGCTGTCCGTTCCACAGCGGCGGCTTTAGACCTGATGGAGGCCGCCCAAGACCATGTCGAGGCCGCCCACGCCCAGATCGTGGCGGTCACTGCACAAATCGAACGAAGCTTCTCCGACAACGGTCGGCAACCCACGATCGAAGAGTTGGCAATCACCGAGAGTGTTCCAGCAGTCGTCCATTCCTCCACCGCATACCTTGCCATGACGGAGCCCGTCCAAAGCCAGATCACAGCCGCCCATGCCCAGGTCATGGCGGCCTTTTCCAAAGAGATGGCGGACACGGATGGCGAGATGCTTGCCTAGTATGGTGCGATGGATGCCATGGAGCCCCTTCCCCAGGAGACCGTCGGGCGCGAGCTGGACATGGAGGAGGCGGCGAAGATCGACGAGCACCAGCCGTGGTAGTACTCTTTGTTTTGTTTAATTAAGAGCGCTGGTCTTTAATTTGTTAGAGTAATGTTTAGGTCAGCTAGCTCTTTTTAATTACTGAACTTGCTCAATTAAGAAGTGCGGGTGTGCTGTAGTCTCCTTTGTGTACCCAAATTATGCAATGATGTGGATGACCACTGTAACCAGGGAAATTTGAACCAAAATTTTTTACGTTCAAACTCATCACACACGGGTTAAGCTATCTGAATCGTTTGTGATGTTCACATATTGTACACAGTTCTGAATAAGGGTCCGTGTCTGATGACACTTTGCGCGGCAGTTTTTTCGCTGCATCGATTCAAAATTTTCGGCTTCCGCAGAAATATCTACCTCCCCGCCCCCTCCCGTTACCAAAAGCCACATTTCCCCTGTTTCCGCCTTCCTTTCGAAGTTGAAACCTTCACTCCTTGCTTGCAGCGCCGCCTCCTCGCTGGCGAACCTCCTTCATGGTGCACGGCCTCGTCTCAGGCAGGTAATCCACACCCGACCAGCATCTTCCTCCTCCTTCCACATCCCACATGCCCCGATCACCGGCGCGACACCTTCCACCCAAATCACCGACCCCTCCACCAAATAAGCACCGCCCTAAGCCATGGTGCACGCAGTATAGGCAGGAGCTCAAGGAGCATTTGGCAGTGGAGAAGCAAATCGCGGTTGCATGCGCGGATGAGGTCACGATGGCTGCCATTCGTGCCGACCCACAGATCTTGGAGGAGCACCTCGTCGTTCAGCCCACCGTTGATGCCTCGCGCACCGACACCGCAAAGCGGTTGGCTGATTTAAATGAGAGTTTGTGGCATTTTCTCGAGGCCACCCTCGGTGCCTTTGATGAAGACTATGAGGTGTTTTCTCAGCGTGCATGTGCTTACCTCAACTCAAGAGCCAGCAGGTTCATGCCCGGAGCGGCTCAGGCAACTCACCACTACGACGAGGGCACCCACAATGTGGAGGCTCGTCCTCTTCCATGTCCAAGGGGCCAATCATACTCGATATCTCCGATGATGAGGAGTAGCTTGTCTTATTAGCTCACTATAAGGACCCATGTTCAATTTGCTAGCTACGTCGGTTAAGCATGCTCGGTTTACCCGTTGCGTGTGCTGCTCCTTCCTTTCCTTAACAAATTCTAGTGAATTGTGCTATCTAATTTTACCATGCAATCTGTTGCTCTAGTGTATATGTTCTATATGTCGGGCAATGTGGTGCTCACTTATTAACTGTTTGGTTAATTAGTTGTCGTCTTCAGTTAACTGTTTGGTTCAATTCTGCAAATGTGATGTTCAATTCTTCAGGCTGCAATTTTGTATTGTCTTCCATGTGAGAAATAATTCAAGTTTATCTTTACAAAATACATAAGAAACAAATATAATTGTTATATTTCCAAGTTGTCAAGCATGCTTGGTTTGGTTAACTATCTGATCTTCTAGTATGTTATACATTGTGCAATATGGTGCTCAGTTAATGTTTGGTTCATTTGTTGTGGTGTTTAGTTAACTGTTTGGTTCAATTCTGCAATGCGATGTTCAATTGTTGTGGGTGCATTCTGTTATTGTATACCATGTGAGAAATAAATCGAATTTGGCTGTACTAAATGCATGAGAAACAAATATAATTGCTATATTTCCAAGTTGTTAAGCATGCTTGGTTTGGTTAACTGTTTAATGTTCTATTAGGAGTATGTTATATTGTGCAATGTGGTGCTCAGTTAACGTTTGGTTCATTTGTTGTGGTGTTTAGTTAACTGTTTGGTTCAATTCTGCAATGCGATGTTCAATTGTTATGGGTGCATTTTGTTATTGTATACCATCACTACAAAAAAAAGACACATCCGTGACATTTTGGGCCGAACATTTTTTTTTTCTGTCATGCTTATGACACTTCTATGACGATAATTGCGACAAAACCCGGTGTCATCATAGATGTGGTGGGCTCCTACTTCTATGACAAAAAATCATGACAGAAAATGGGCTTTTCGTCCTGCGCTGGCCGGAGACGCAGCTGCATGACATTCTTTGGGCCGTCCATGATGGAAAAAACCTTGGTAGAAGTGAGGGCGAGGAAAATTTCGGCGAGTTCCCGGTTATGGTGGGTGGTCGGGGCCGAGCGATGCACGGAGGTTTGCACGTTTCTCTCGTACACTACGCATGTCTGTGCGAGGCGTTACTGAACCCGAGCGATCAATCGATCCCTGGCTACTAACTGAAACCGATCGAGCGATTCCTTCGCTACTGCTGCTAACTGAAGCCGACCGAACCTGCTGCCTCTTGATGAATAGTGAGCATTGTTGGGGGTTGGATGAAAAGTTCCTGGTGGGGGTTGGATGAACAGGACCCCGTGGTAGTAGAAGCCGTTGCCGTTGGATGAACAGGACCCCGATCGAGAGGAGGCCACCACACACCTGAGCCGGTTGGGGGTGGATGAACAGGACCCCGTGGAGGGCTGGTTGAACAGGACCCCATGTGGAGGGCTGGTTGAACAGTAGCTGGTGGAGGCTGGATGAACAGGACCCCCGTGGAGGGCTGGTTGAACAGTAGCCGATGGATGCTGGATGAACAGGAGCCCGTGGAGGAAGGAGGGAGACGCCGTGGATGAACAGTAGCAGGTGGAGGCTGGAGGAGGTCAATGGTGGATGAACAGTAGCTCATGGAGTACTGTTTTACGGTATGCCACACCCCTCCCAATGAACAGGACCCCGTTCCAATCGTAGGAGGTCGAAGAGAAGTCCGTTTCCTCTGTTTTGTTGTACACCACACCCCTCCCGATGAACAGGACCCTATTTCGACCGTAGGAGGTCGA
Source organism: Thinopyrum elongatum (assembly GCA_011799875.1). Lineage (NCBI taxonomy): Eukaryota > Viridiplantae > Streptophyta > Magnoliopsida > Poales > Poaceae > Thinopyrum > Thinopyrum elongatum. The sequence goes on from CM022299.1 coordinate 513,850,778, forward strand.
AGAGAAGTCAATTTCCTCCATTTTGTGGTACGCCAGACCCCTCCCGATGAACAGGATCCTATTTCTACCATAGGCGGTCGAACAGAAGGCAGTTTCCTCCGTTCTGCGGTACGCCAGGCCTCGTTTCAGCTATTGCGTCCAAGCCGGTTGGCTCTGGATGAACAGGACGCATTCCGTTGCCTCCCGATGAACACGACACAGTTTCTCCGTTCCGACCTAGACGGTTTGCTGTCGATGAACAGGACGCCATTGCTGCCCTCCGCTGCCTCTCCATGTACACGAGCCCTGGCCGTACATATGCGCGAGTAGGTGTTGGAGACCCCGCCCGTATGTATGTACGTGGCCGTATTTACTTTCTTGCACCCAGGCTGTACGTATGTGTACACGATATAGATGGGATAGCGTGACATGCTACGTCCGCGCCTCTACTACGACACGTGCCTTTCCTTACTCGGCCACGGCTCATCGCTGCACCCTGTAGACAGACCGATCGACCAGTATGTACGTACACATTCGCGACCAGACAGACAACCCTATGTACGGTTCGATTGGGTGGGTCCCAGCTGTCAGGGAGGTAAGGAGGCACTTCCTTGCGTGCGAAGATATAGCTGGTGGGTCCCAGCTGTCAAGGGGAGAATCATATTTTTTGCCCGTAATATGGACGCACTTCCTTGCGTGCGAAGATCTAGCTGGTGGGTCCCAGCAGTCAGGGGGGAATATTTTTTTTGTGAAATACGGTGGCCCATCCGGTGGGTCCCTGTTGTCAGGTGGAGGAATCATTATTTTGCCGTAATAAGGAGGCACTTCCTTGCTGCGGCCGTGGACCCAGCTGTCAGCCTCTCCACGTACAGTCCTCTTCCGATCGAAGTCGTTCCTTGACCACATTGACCACGGCGTGCCGAGAGCACCAAGGCAGTGGACGATGGCAAGGCCTAGGAAGGGGACGACGCGGAGCCGGGGAAGATGTGGCAGTGGATGCCCACGTGGATAGGAGTATGAGGGTTGACAGGTTCGGCGGCGGTGTGAGGCTGCCGTCGCCGCAGAATAACAGGGGTTGTGGGTGAGTAGAGGGATGGCCTCGCCAGAGGTTGGAGTAGGGTGGGGCGGTGAGGCCTGTGCAGCAGCAGAGCCAGCCACGGGAGGCAGGAGCAGGCGGCACGACCGGCGCTAGTTTGGGCGGCTGGAGCAAGAAGACCAGATGTTGAAGAAGCACTACGACCATTGGATGGACATCGTATGGTCACTGGAGCTAGAATCGTTCATATTGACTAAGTTGACAAAGCCCTTCGTCCGCGTCAACTTAGTAGGCCCACAAGTCAGCCTCCCACTATGGTGGGTCCCAGCTAGCAGGGGTGTATTCATTTTTTTGTGCGTAATAAGGAGGCACTTCCTTGCGTGTGAAGATATAGCTGGTGGGTCCGAGCTGTCAGCGGGAGGAACATTTTTTTCATGAAATACAGAGGCCCTTCTGGTGGGTCCCAGCTGTCAGGTGGAGGAATCATTATTTTGCGCGTAATAAGGAGGCACTTCCTTGCGTGCGGCCGTGGACCTAGCTGTCAGTGTCTCCACGTACAGTCCTCTTCCGATGGATGTCCTTTTTTGACCATGTTAACCACGCCGCCGAGAGCACCAGGGCGATGGACGACGGCGAGGCCCCAGACTGGAACGACCCGGAGAAGCCCCACTGTTTTCACGTAATAAGGAGGCACTTGCTTGTGTGGGTCCCTACTGTCAGCCTCTCCACTTACATCCCTCTTCCGATGGTTGTTGTTTGTTGACCATGTTGACCACGCTGATACGTCTCCAACGTATCTATAATTTTCGATTGTTCCATGCTGTTATATTATCATTCTAGGATGTTTTACAATCATTTTATAGTCATTTTATATCATTTTTTGGTACTAACCTATTGACATAGTGCCAAGTGCCAGTTGCTGTTTTTTGAATATTTTTTACATCGTAGGAAATCAATACCAAACGGAGTCCAAATGCAGCGAAACTTTTTGTGGATTTTTTTTGGACCAGAAGACATCCAGTGGGCCGGAGAAGCACATGGGGGGTGCTCCGAGGGGAGCACAATCCACCAGGGCGCGCCTAGAGGCCCAGGCGCGCCCTGGTGGGTTGTGCCCACCTCGGGAGTCCCCCGAACTGCCTCTTTGCTCTATAAATACCCCAATATTCCAGAAACCCTAGAGGAGTCGACGAAAATCAATTCCAGCCGCCGCAGAGTCCAGAACCACCAGATCCAATCTCGACACCATCATGGAGGGGTTCACCACTTCCATTGGTGCCTCTCCGATGATGCGTGAGTAGTTCTTTGTAGACCTACGGGTCCGTAGTTAGTAGCTAGATGGCTTTCTCTCTCTCGTTTGATTCTCAATACAATGGTCTCTTGGAGATCCATATGATGTAACTCTTTTTACGGTGTGTTTGTTGGGATCCGATGAACTTTGAGTTTATGATCAGATCTATCTTTTTATCCATGAAAGTTATTTGAGTCTTCTTTGATCTCTTATATGCATGATTGCTTATAGCCTCATATTTCTTCTCCGATATTTGGGTTTTGTTTGGCCAACTTGATCTATTTATCTTGCAATGGGAAGAGGTGCTTTGTAGTGGGTTCGATCTTACGGTGCTTGATCCCAGTGACAGAAGGGGAACCGACACGTATGTATCGTTGCTACTAAGGATAAAACGATGGGGTCTATTTCTACATAAATAGATCTTTTCTACATCATGTCATCGTTCTTATTGCATTACTCCGTTTCTCCATGAACTTAATACACTAGATGCATGCTGGATAGCGGTCGATGTGTGGAGTAATAGTAGTAGATGCAGGCAGGAGTCGGTCTACTAATCTTGGACGTGATGCCTATATAATGATCATTGCCTGGATATCGTCATGTTTATTTGAAGTTTTATCAATTGCCCAACAGTAATTTGTTCACCCACCGTTTGCTATTTTTCTCGAGAGAAGCCACTAGTGAAACCTACGGCCCCTAGGTCTCTTTTCCAATATATTTGCTTTCAAGATCTGTTTTGCTATTCGCTCTTTTCTTTATTTGCAACTTTTATTTTCAGATCTACTAAACCAAAAATACAAAAATACCTTGCTGCACTTTATTTTATTTGGCGTTCGATCTATCAATATTTACTACTCTCTCATGTTTGTTTGCCAATTTTTGGCGCCGTTGCCCGAAAGGGATTGACAACCCCTTTTACACGTCGGGTTGCGAGGATTTGTTATTTGTGTGCAGGTGCTGTTTACGTAGTGTTGCTTGGTTCTCCGACTAGTTCGATAACCTTGGTTTCATCACTGAGGGAAATACCTACCGCCGCTGTGCTGCATCATCCCTTATTCTTTGGGGAAATACCGACGTAGCATCAAGCCGCCATCACACGCCGCGCCGAGAGCACAAACGCGGTGAACGAGAGCGAGGCCCTGGAAGGGAACGACCCGGAGCCGGCGATGACACAGCAGCGGATGCCCACGCTGAGGGGAGTACGAGGGCTGACTGGTCGGCTGCGGGGTGATGCTGACGTCGCCGAAAAATAACAGGATGTGCGGGTGGGTAGAGGGATGGCCTGGCGGCAGCACAGCCGGCCACGGGAGGAGAGAGTAGGCAGTCCCGCCGACGCTGGTTTGGGCGGCTGGAGCAGGAAGATCAGAGATTGAAGAAGCACGACAACCGTTGGATGGACGTCCAACAATCACTGCTCTGTGTTGACTAAGTTGACAAAGCCTTGCGTCGCGTCAAAATTTTTTTTAGGACAGCGTCATCATCAACCTAGTAGGCCCAGAAGCTAGCCTCCAAATCTGTGGAAAACAGCATACAGCACATTAGCCATTATTTTCAATAATTTACAGCCCATTTGCTAATTCTTAAGGATATTTTGAAGCCCATATTCTTTTTATTAGCATTACAGACCATATTCTGGGCACTACTAAAAAATTCAACGAAATTTTGCATATTTCGGTGGGGTCCGAACTCTTTTAATCACGAAATTTCGAGTCACGTTAAAAATAATTTTTAAAAAATTATATCAAAAAAATTCAAAAAAAATTCTCCGCAAAAAATGAATGAAATTTAAAATCTTGACTAGCAAGATGCCCGTGCGTTGCACGGAACATCAAGATGCATTTGTATGAGTAGTTTATCTTGTGGGAGAAAAGGATGAACGAGGGAAGGCCTTATCTGTAAATGTGGAGAGGAGTGCAGGTAAATTGTCATAGTTTCCTTCCTATCTGTTAGATATAGATCGGACGGCCTATATTGCAAGATGGCAGGCACACCATCATCTCCAACTCTGCTTTTTATAAGAGTAGAGAAATCCAGAAAAAATGATATTTGAATGTAATTGCCGGTTGGCTTTGGTTTAAAAATTTACAGCCCATTTCTTGCTACTTATAGCCCATTTTCTGGGGAAGCCCATTTCTTACTACTTACATCCCTCCTCGTCTTGAAAGATTTGCAGCCCACCAAGGCTGAGAAAAGGAAGTAGGCCTCGGTTGGGTATTCTCCAAAAAAAAGAACTGAACTGGGCAGCCATTTTCAGAAAGAAAAAAAGATATCAACTGGGCTCGTCATGTGCTTAAATAAAAGTGTAAGCATGGGCTAGATGGGCCACAGCCCCCGCACTACGCGCAGTTGAGCTCCGTCTCTAAAACTAAAAAACAACTGGGCGAGCTGCTGGGCCCCTGGTGTTATGCGCTCGTTGTGTAATTTTCTCGTTTGTTGACTACATTGACAATGGCGTGGGACCTAGTTGTCAAACAATTAGGAGGAGTATTTTTTGGCTTGTAATAACGAGGCACCTGCTTGCGTAATGCAATGACCCTGGTGGGTCCCTACTGTCAGCCTCTCCACATACAGTCATCTCCTAATTCCTCTCGGTTGTTGACCATGTTGACAACGCCAGACGGCAGCGGGCACAGCGAGCGAACCAAGGCGGAGAACGATGGCGAGGCCTTGGACGGGAACGAATAGGAGCCGTGGAAGATGTGGCAGTGTACTGGCAGGCGAAGGGGAGTATGAGGGCAACAACATGTAACTCAAGCTTACAAACGGTACAAAAAGCCCAAGGATTAATTGTTCATCAAATTTAGACAAAACCCAGATTGAACATGGCAATAACATCTAACCCAACCACTGTTTTTTGCAGTCACAAACAAATGGATCGGTCTGATCCATAAAATCAACATCCTGTGCAAAAAAAAAATATTGGAGGATGACTACAAGTTGTTGTAAATAGAAGCCGAGCACGTTCTGAAGCCCACTTGTCCACCTGAAACTTCTTTTTTTGCTGTTCAACATGTCCGTCCGTGAGAAATCTCTTGTTGAAAAACTTAAGTGTCATGGACAATAGTAACCTCGCATTCAATAGGAAGAATGTGACAAAGCTTCTGTTTGCCTGGTTGGATGCATATCCTTCCATCGTTATTATCCTCAAACGAATGTCATGAGAACTGAGAAAATCCTGGTGCTTATTACGCCACCGATTGGTTATATGTTTTTCTCCATGTGTTAGTGCCTAAGTAGACATGAAGATTGAAAACAGTTAAGGTCTGAAAAAAGAGTATGTCGAAAGAGCGACAGTTGAACGGTTAATTCTAGTACAATACATACGGGCTTTCAATGTGCATGAAATAATCACCTTTATATATAAATTCTCCAGACATCGAAAGCATCGCAGCAAGCCAATAATTATGTTCAGATCATAACTAAACATTCCGATATATAAGATCTTGACAGAATCCAGCAGCATTGATAGGCTATCCATGGACGAACTCTTCATTGAGCATATAACATAATACTAGTACCCAAAGTGTACTCCAAGATGATATAAAACTTATGCGCACAAATGAAAAATGCAGCTTATGATTACAAATTTGTAGACGATAATATACGATACCTGAAAAAGTGAGGAGCCAAACACCAACTTGTTGTGATCATTAAACGGATCACGAATTACACCCAAGGTCTCCAGTTTGTGCGCAGAGATGACAGTTATTTGCGAAGGCTTATAACAATAATGAAGGTGCAACCTTTGAAGTGACGGGGCATCTTCGATGATGAGCTGTTGTCCTTCAAAACAAATTCCAATGCTTTTAAGGTGAGGCGACTTTATTTGGAGACAACTGATAGGGATTTCTATTCCCAAAACAATCAGCAAGCACTCCAGGGCAGGGCAACTGGAGTGGATGATGCTGTGCAGTAAGGCCTCCGACAGATAAACCACCACAAGCGAAAGTTTTTTTAGCAGTGGGAGTCAAAGCATTTGTACCAGATCATTTGGTAGATGGCACCGGGCGAAGGTGGCGGTGTGTAGAAAAGAGGAAAACCACGAGATGGACAACGGTGGTGTGGGCACAAATTCTTGGTGTTCGGTTTGTGGTATGAAACTTTCGTGGTAATGGTTGAACTCAAACTGCTGGAGTTTTTCGAATTCAGGGGATGTCAGCCAAGCGTCCACCGTGCAGGGTATGGACAGCTGGTAGCGTGTCGGGATGCAGAGACGTTGAACAGGGCCCTGCTGGTGAGAGGAGACGATGGCTCTGAGGAGATCAAATTCAGGAAGGACAGATATTTGTAGACAGTCAAGATTGAGGGGCATGGTGCGCCATAGAGGGTGCCATCGAGTTGAGAGGACTTGTGTGCGGCAGCAATCCTTGGTGGGGAGAAGCGAGATGATCTCCCCAAGGATGTCGTTCAGGAGATCGCTGATGCGATCCACCGGAGATTCTACGGGTTCCTCAGATCCTGGTGGGGGGGCTCGCCGCTTCTCCCCGCGCTGCCGGGTGCGGGATCTACAATCAGCGTCGCCGCTGGCGGGAGCCTCATCTTCTTGGCGCTGGGGCCAGCCGACTCCATTTTCCTTGCGGGCGTCGAGCCGAGCTCACTGGTTTGAGCAGAATAGCCAGAGACGAGCCTAATGGTAGTGCGAGTGGGGAAGTGCTACTTCTTGAGCTTGCGTTGATTTTCCCTTGAAGAGGAAAGGGTGATGCAGCAAAGTAGAGATAAGTATTTCCCTCAATTAGAGAACCAAGATATCAATCCAGAAGTAGACAATGCACAAATCACCAATACCTGCACAAACAATCAAACAACTTGCACCCAACGCGATAAAGGGGTTGTCAATCCCTTCACGGTGACTTGCAAAAGTGAGATCTAATAGAGATAGATGAAACTGAACAAAAGGTAAAGTAAATATTTTTGGGTTTTTGGTTTATAGATCGGAAAGTAAAAGATTGCAAAATAGTAGATCGGAAACTTATATGATCGAAAGTAGTAGATTGGAAACTTATATGATGGAAAATAGATCCGCGGGCCATAGGTTTCATGAGAGGCTTCTCTCAAGATAGCAAATAACACGTTGGGTGAACAAATTACTGTCGAGCAATTGATAGAAAAGCGCAAAGTTATGACGATATCTAAGGCAATGATTATGAAATATAGGCATCACATCCGTGTCAAGCAGACCGAAACGATTCTGCATCTACTACTATTACTCCACACATCGACCGACTCCAGCCTGCATCTAGAGTATTAAGTTCATGAAGAACAGAGTAACGCTTTAAGTAAGATGACATGATGTAGAGGAATAAACTCAAGCAATATGATGTAAGCCCCATCTTTTTATCCTCTATGGCAACAATATAATACGTGTCTTGCTGCCCCTACTGTCACTAGGAAAGGATACCGCAAGATTAAACCCAAAGCTAAGCACTTCTCCCATTGCAAGAAAAACCAATCTAGTTGGCCAAACCAAACCGATAGTTCGAAGAGAATTACAAAGATACCAAATCATGCATAAAAGAATTCAGAGAAGATTCAAATAATATTCATAGATAAGCTGATCATAAATCCACAATTCATCGAATCTTGACAAACACACCGCAAAAGAAGATTACATCGAATAGATCTCCAAGAACATCAAGGAGAACATTGTATTGAGAATCAAAGAGAGAGAAGAAGCCATCTAGCTACTAGCTATGGACCTATAGGTCTATGGAAAACTACTCACGCTTCATTGGAAGGGTAATAGACTTGATGTAGAAGCCGTTCGTGATCGAATCCCCCTCCGGCATGATACAGGAAAAGGCCCCAAGATGGGATCTCACGGGAACAGAAGGTTGCGGCGGTGGAAAAGTGTTTTCGTGGATGCTTCTGGTGGTTTGGGAATATTTGTGAATATATATAGGAGGATGATCTAGGTCAGGGGGTCACCGAGGGGCCCACAAGGTAGGGGGGCGCGCCCTCCACCCATGTGGCCGCCTCGTGGCTCTTCTGACTTGCACTCCAAGTCTCCTAGGTGTCTTCTGGTCCAAGCAAAATCATCGCGAAGGTTTTATTCCGTTTGGACTCCGTTTGGTATTCCTTTTCTGCGAAACTCAAAAACAAGGAAAAAATAGAAACTGGCACTGGGCCCTAGGTTAATAGGTTAGTCCCAAAAATAATATAAAATAGCATATTAATGCATATAAAACATCCAAAATAGATAATATAATGGCATGGAGCAAGCAAAAATTATAGATACGTTGGAGATGTATCGAGCATCCCCAAGCTTAATTCCTGCTCGTCCTCGAGTAGGTAAATGATAAAAACAGAATTTTTGATGTGGAATGCTACCTAACATATTTATCCATGTAATTTTTCTTTATTGTGGCATGAATGTTCAGATCCATAAGATTCAAAACAAAAGTTTAATATTGACATAAAAACAATAATACTTCAAGCATACTAACAAGGCAATTATGTCTTCTCAAAATAACATGGCCAAAGAAAGCTTATCCCTACAAAATCATATAGTCTGGCTACGCTCCATCTTCATCACACAAAATATTCAAATCATGCACAACCCCGATGACAAGCCAAGCAATTGTTTCATACTTTTGATGTTCTCAAACTTTTTCAACTTTCACGCAATACATGAGCATGAGCCGTGGACATAGCACTATAGGTGGAATAGAATATATATGGTGGTTGTGGAGAAGACAAAAAGAAGGAGATAGTCTCACATCAACTAGGCATATCAATGGGCTATGGAGATGCCCATCAATAGATATCAATGTGAGTAAGTAGGGATTGCCATGCAACGGATGCACTCGAGCTATAAGTTTATGAAAGCTCAAAAAGAAACTAAGTGGGTGTGCATCCAACTCGCTTGCTCACGAAGACCTAGGGCAATTTGAGGAAGCCCATCATTGGAATATACAAGCCAAGTTCTATAATGAAAAATTCCCACTAGTATATGAAAGTGACAACATAGGAGACTCTCTATCATGAAGATCATGGTGCTACTTTGAAGCACAAGTGTGGTAAAAGGATAGTAACATTGCCCCTTCTCTCTTTTCTCTCATTTTTTTGGGCCTTCTCTTTTTTTTGCCTCATTTTTTCGTCCGGAGTCTCATCCCGACTTGTGGGGGAATCATAGTCCCCATCATCCTTTCCTCACATGGGACAATGCTCTAATAATGAAGATCATCACACTTTTATTTACTTACAACTCAAGAATTACAACTCGATACTTAGAACAAAATATGACTCTATATGAACAACTCCGGCGGTGTGCCGGGATGTGCAATGAATCAAGAGTGACATGTATAAAAGAATTATGAACGGTGGCTTTGCCACAAATACGATGCCAACTACATGATCATGCAAAGCAATATGACAATGATGAAGCGTGTCATAATAAACAGAACGGTGGAAAGTTGCATGTCAATATATCTCGGAATGGCTATGGAAATGCCATAATAGGTAGGCATGGTGGCTGTTTTGAGGAAGGTATATGGTGGGTGTATGGTACCGGTGAAAGTTGCGCGATACTAGAGAAGCTAGCAAAGGTGGAAGGGTGAGAGTGCGTATAATCCATGGACTCAACATTAGTCATAAAGAACTCACACACTTATTGCAAAAATCTATTAGTTATCCAAATGAAGTACTACGTGCATGCTCCTAGGGGGATAGATTGGTAGGAAAAGACCATCGCTCGTCCCCGACCGCCACTCATAAGGAAGACAACCAATAAATAAATCATGCTCCGACTTCATCGCATAACGGTTCACCATACGTGCATGCTACGGGAATCACAAACTTTAACACAAGTATTTCTACAATCCACAATTACTCACTAGCATGACTCTAATATCACCATCTTTATATCTCAAAATAATCATAAGGAATCAAACTTCTCATAGTATTCATTGCACTTTATATGAAAGTTTATATTATACCCCTCTTGGATGCCTATCATATTATGACTAAATTGATAACCAAAGCAAATTACCTTGCTGTTTAGAGACTCTCAAAGTAATATAAATGAAGCATGAGAGTTCATAAATTTCTATAAAATAAAACCACCGCCGTGGTCTAAAAAGATATAAGTGAAGCACTAGAGCAAAATTGCCTAGCTCAAAAGATATAAGTGAAGCACATAGAGTATTCTAATAAATCATGATTCATGCGTGTCCCTCTCAAAAGGTGTGCACAGCAAGGATGATTGTGGAAAACTAAAAAGTAAAGACTCATATCATACAAGACGCTCCAAGCAAAACACATATCATGTGGTGAATAAAAATATAGCCTCAAGTAAAGTTACCAGTAGACGAAGACGAAAGAGGGGATGCCTTCCAGGGCATCCCCAAGCTTAGGCTCTGGGTTGTCCTTGAATATTACCTTGGGGCGCCTTGGGCATCCCCAAGCTTAGGCTCTTGCCATTCCTTATTCCATAGTCCATCAAATCCTTACCCAAAACTTGAAAACTTCACAACACAAAACTCAACAGAAAATCTCATAAGTTCCGTTAGTATAAGAAAATAAATCACCACTTTTGGTACTGTTGTGAACTCATTCTTTATTTATATTGGTGTAATATCTACTGTATTCCAGCTTTTCCATGGTTCATACCCCCCGATACTACCCATAGATTCATCAAAATAAGCAAACAACACAAAGAAAACAGAATCTGTCAAAAACAGAACAGTCTGCGAAGATCCGAATTGTTCTAATACTTCTGCAACTCCAAAAATCTTAAAATTAGGAAAACAGAGGAAATTTTGATATCAATCTTGTGTAAAAAATTAAGAGTTTTTCCACGCTCCAGTGAATTTAAACAATTCTGGGACTGGGCGCAAAAGTTTCTATTTTTCAGCAGGATCAAATCAACTATCACCGTAAGCCATCCCAAAGGTCTTACTTGGCACAAACACTAATTAAAACACAAAAACACATCTAACCAGAGGCTAGATGAATTATTTATTGAAAAACAGGTGTAAAAGCAAAGAACAAAAATAAAATTAGGTTGCCTCCCAACAAGCGCTATTGTTTAACGCCCTTAGCTAGGCATAAAAACACAAATAGATCTAGGTATTGTCATCTTTGGTATGCAATTCTTTTCTCATCAAATCCTCTAAAACTCGTCTTAGTAAATATATCCTTTCCTTTATTTCCCTCCTAGTAGATGAATTTAAATCATGAAAAGGACTTTGATTGGTAATTTTAACATTCATAAACCCATAGTCGGGATCGTCGCCATATATATCATCATATAAAACATGTATCTCGTTTCTAACGGGTTCCTTCATCATATTATTCAACCAATCCCTATTAAATCCTACATAAATTCCCCTAGTAATCCAATCAAACTCCTCATAAGCCTCAAGGTACAAAGGTTGAGAGATTTCTGAATAAGGAACTCTCCTCCTAAGATTTTCACTATAAGATTGATAATCCCTAGATTCCAAACTACGCATAGTTTCTTTATCATGGAGTATATCTTCAATTGGAGGGTGTTCAACATCCTTTTTATAGAAAGCAAAAATATCCCTAGCTTCTTGTATTATAAAATCAAATTCACACATAAGGATAATGGTGGCAATCTTTTTAGATATTGGATGATTAATATTGGGAAGTTCATAAAACACCTTTTGCAAAGCAGGATGAATATGCACAAATTTTCTTTCTAATTTCTCAACGAGCATCACAATGGCATCCACTTAACAGTTTGTATCAAGAAGAATAGATCTTTTATTAATAGGCATAGATCCCGTACAATCAAAGAATTCTTGAATAACACTCTTTCCAATAATATTACCTCCTCCCACACGATTTTTTTTTGTTTTGTAATTAGGAGGAGTTTCAGTTTCATGATCCAAAGAACAAGATCTAAGTTTTTCCTCAAGATTTTCAATGATAACCTCCCCAGATCTAGACATGGTAGCAACAAACCAAACTAACAAACGGGCAAACAAAAAGCAAATGAACAAGTCGAACGGAAGAGGGGCGAAGAAAAAGGCAAATCTTTCGAAAATCATTTTAGAAGTGGGGGAGAGGAAAACGAGAGGCAAATGGCGAATAATGTAATGCAAGAGATGAGAGTTTTATGATGGGTACTTGGTATGTCTTGACTTGGCGTAGATCTCCCCGACAACGGCGCCAGAAATTCTTCCTCCTACTTCTTGAGCTTGCGTTGCTTTTTCCTTTGAAGAGGAAAGGGTGATGCAGCAAAGTAGAGATAAGTATTTCCCTCAGTTAGAGAACCAAGGTATCAATCCAGTAGGAGACAACGCACAAATCACCAATACCTGCACAAACAATCAAACAACTTGCACCCAACGCGATAAAGGGGTTATCAATCCCTTCACGGTTACTTGCAAAAGTGAGATCTAATAGAGATAGATGAAACTAAACAAAAGGTAAAGTAAATATTTTTTGGTTTTTGGTTTATAGATCGGAAAGTAAAAGATTGCAAAATAGTAGATCAGAAACTTATATTTTGGAAAGTAGTAGATCGGAAACTTATATGATGGAAAATAGACCTGGGGGCCATAGGTTTCACTAGAGGCTTCTCTCAGGATAGCAAATAACACGATGGGTGAACAAATTACTGTTGAGCAATTGATAGAAAAACGCAAAGTTATGATGATATCTAAGGCAATGATTATGAAATATAGGCATCACGTCCGTGTCAAGTAGACCGAAACGATTCTGCATCTACTACTATTACTCCAACATCGAGCGACTCCAGCCTGCATCTAGAGTATTAAGTTCATGAAGAACAGAGTAACGCATTAAGTAAGATGACATGATGTAGAGGAGTAAACTCAAGCAATATGATGTAAACCCCATCTTTTTATCCTCGATGGCAACAATACAATATGTGCCTTGCTGCCCCTACTGTCACTGGGAAAGGACACCGCAAGATTGAACCCAAAGCTAAGCACTTCTCCCATTGCAAGAAAAACCAATCTAGTTGGCCAAACCAAACCGATAGTTCGAAGAGGATTACAAAGATACCAAATCATGCATAAAAGAATTCATAGAAGATTCAAATAATATTCATAGATAAGCTGATCATAAATCCATAATTCATCGGATCTCGACCAACACACCGCAAAAGAAGATTACATTGGATAGATCTCTAAGAACATCGAGCAGAACATGGTATTGAGAATCAAAGAGAGAGAAGAAGCCATCTAGCTACTAGATATGGACCCGTAGGTCTGTGGTAAACTACTCACGCTTCATCCGAAGGGCAATAGAGTTGATGTAGAAGCCCTCCATGATCGAATCCCTCTCCGGCAGGATGCCGGAAAAGGACCCAAGATGGGATCTCATGGGAACAGAAGGTTGCGGCGGTGGAAAAGTGTTTTCGTGGAAGGTTCTGGTGGTTGGGGAATATATGTGAATATATAGGAGGAAGATCTAGGTCAGGGGGTCACCGAGGGGCCCACAAGGTAGGGAGCACGCCCTACCCCCTGGGCATGCCCTCCACCCTTGTGGCCGCCTCGTGGCTCTTCTGACTTGCACTCTTAGTCTCCTAGGTGTCTTCTGGTCCAAGAAAAATCATCGCGAAATTTTTAGTCCGTTTGGACTCCGTTTGGTATTCATTTTCCGCGAAACTCAAAAACAAGGAAAAAACAGAAACTGGCACTGGGCCATAGGTTAATAGGTTAGTCCCAAAAATAATATAAAATAGCATGTTAATGCATATAAAACATCTGTCAGAGGGATTGACCACGGGTACCCCAAAGATGGCGAAACAACATTTCAAGACATCGGGGCGGCCAACGCCCCTCAGTCCGACTGCTCCGGCTGCTCCAGACGGCCCCCTGTCCGATTGCCCCAGCCGGCTAGCCACCTGGCTGCCCGGCTGGCTCCCTGTCCGGCTGCTCCAGCCGGCCTGCTACGCGGAGTCAACAGCGACATCACATCCGACCTGACACGGACGAGACAGCCATACCCGTGCACTACTGAGCAATAGTGGAGCACTATACGTGCGTCACCTCAAGTCATCATGTATAGTATCACTTGTCCCTGGGCACTGTTTATGAAGTGACCCAGGGGACAAGCCGGCATGCACCATGATGTGCCCATGCTACTACCTAGCTTAGAAAGTAAGTTACCCCAAGTCTATATATATGGGCACACATCCATCCATCCAGGAGGATGGACTCCCTCACACATGCATACATGCTCACGCACACACTCATTCGGCCACAAGCCACGGCCACTATGGCATACACTCATACATATACAAAGCCAGATGCCTATGGCACTGCTCTCAGATACAGCTCCAGGAGCAACTCTGTACTACAACATGTACACCGCATATATATATTCAGACATGCATGAGTAGGGGTATTATCTCTCCGGAGAGCTCTGAATCTGGGTAAACCACCGCGTGCTATTACGCAATACCCGTCCCGGATATTCCACGGCAGTCTTGCCCTTACCTCAAGCCACCCCGTGGCATCTGTCGTCTCGCAGTACCCCCTGGCGACTGACGCGAGAATACTCCGATAGTTGGCGCCCACCGTGGGGCAAGCTGCTACTGGAACTGCGGTCCGTACGGGACCCTTTTCGTCATCATCACCGCGACGTCACCGCCGTGTCTCCAGCCGAGCTCGAGGGCTCGACATCAACTCGCCCCCTGTGTGACCGCGCGGGGCGACGCGTCGTCGGCGGCCTGGCCCTCTCCGTCATCACCGCCGCGACGTTGCTGCCGTCTCTCCAGCGGCGCTCGGGGCTCGACTTCACCATGCCGAAGCCGCGCGCGTGCGGGGCGGCACGTCCCCGTCGTCTGCCTCCGTCCGCGAGCGCGTGCGCCGCATTCGGCCTCCCCCACCTCCGGCTGCTCCATCCGCAGCCGTGCACCCGCTCCACCGCGCTGTTTCACTCCGGCACTCCGGTGGCTTTTTTCCCTGCCTCCGCTGTGAGCTCTCCCGCCGCTGCAGCTGTTGCTGCGTCCCGTTGTAACTGTAGTTCCGGCCGTGCCTCGCTACTGCTCCTCAACCACAGCGCCTCGCACCGCTAGCCTCGCCAGTTGGCTCTGGCCCCGGATCCGCTCCATTCAGGCCCAAGCCTCCCGCGGCTGCTCCGCTGCTCCCCTCCCGCGGCCGCGCGCTGCTACAGCCCCGCCTCGGTCCCGGCCTCCGGCTCCCCTGCAGCCTCTTCTCGGCCACCGGACATGGCCTGTGTAGCCAGATCGGCCGTAGCCATGGTGCCGCTCGCCTGCGCCTCTAGACCGCCTATTCTCCTGCCCAGCCGTGGCTACAAACCCGTCAAACGAGCTGTTGCACTGCCTCCACTCCCAGTGTAGCATGCCCTCACCCAGCTGGCCTCTCTCAGGCAGGCCGCCGCCGCCTCATGCCCCATCACCGTGGCCACCCGGCTGGTCTCCCTCGCCGGCAAGCCTCCGTGGCTCCTCCTCCCCTCGCTGACCGCGGCTCCCCGTCGCCCCCGCGCGTCCACGCTCGGGTCGCCTCGCTGCGCCCCCGCACTGTGTCCCACGGCTATGTGCCCGGCCTTCGCCACCCCCGTCCCCGCGTGTGACTGGCTCGCTCCACTCCTCTCGCACGTGCACGCGTGCGCCCCTGCAGCCCTCAGCTCCCTCCAAGCGCCGCTCGAGCTCTGCCTGTGCCGCCCGCGGCCGTTCCTCCACGCGGCCGCTGCCGGCCTTCACCGCGTCTGGCTCCACGCTGCTCACCCCCGTCGCTCTGGCCGCTCCACCAGCCGGCTGCCGCGGCCCGCGCCGCCTCGCACCGTTCCCGTGCACCTCACCGCTGCAGCCGTCAACCGCGCCGGGTCGCCGCTGCCGCATCCCGCGTACCGGCCGGGTCGCAGTTGCCGCCTCCCACGCCTCCGTCCATCCGAGTCCACAATCGCACACGCGTCGCGCCGCGCCTGCTGCCCGCACCCTCCTCCGCACCAGTCGGCTCCGGGACCCCGCCGGCTCGCCTCCGTCCACAGCCGAGTCCTCCGCACCTGGCTTCCCGAGCCGCCTAATGGCTCCCGCGCCCCGCCTGGCTGCTCCGGCTCCGCACGCACCGGCTCCGCGCGCGCACGTCCTCCGCCCATCGCCTAGCCCAGCCGGCTGCGCCGCGCCAGCTCCGTGCAATCCCGCACCACCCGCGAGCCAGCTGCCGGCCCGCCGGCCCCTCGCCTGCTGCGTGAGCCTGGCCGCGCGCCCTCTCCCGCCCGGTGGCCTCCACCCGCGGCCGCCTGCCGCCCGCCCCGGCTCGACCTTCCCATCGGCTCGCCGCTCCGGACGACCTCCGGGTCGCGCCCGCGCTGGCTGCCCCATGCAGAAACATAGAAAAGAAGAAGCGGGGGCCGGCTGCTTGCTTGGGGACGGCTGAAAAAGTCAAAGGCCGGGTGTCAAGGGCCGGTTGACCAAAAAAAAGGAAAGAAAGAAGCGTCCGGCTGCCAACAGCCGCTAAAAAAGAGGCGTACGGCTGAAAAAGAAACATGCGTCCGGCTGCCCACAGCCGGCCAAAGAAAAGAAAAAAAATCCGCCTGCCCGTCCGCCTGCTTCGCCACTCGGACGGCCAGCCGTGACCCGCCCTGCCTGCGCCGCTATCCGGCCTGCCTGCGTCGTCACCTGGCCGACCGGTCCGCCTGCCGCCTCCGACGCCTGGCCGGCGGAGGAGCCGGCCCGGCCGCCCGGACGGGTCGACGCCCATTCGGTCGGACCCGACCGGCCGGAACCCCCCTTCGAGCACCCTGAGGCTCGAAGGCTACACCCAGCGGGTGCGCCGGCGCGCTCCGTGAGCGCCAGGCCGCGCCGGCTGTCTTCGGCAACCTCCGCCTCGTCTACACGAAAAGCAATGTGAGCTCCTCACCCGCATACTTTTGCACCACGTGCAAACCCGGATAACCCAGAGCGACACTCGGGGACCACCTCCGCCTTTATTACAGTTGCATTACTGTTCGCCCCGGCGCCAGCCAGCGTTGGCCCGGAGGCTGGCCGCATGGCCCTGAGACGTTCATTCCCAGAGACGGCTTAGTAGCATGCACGGTACCGAAGGCTCACTCTTCGTCTCAGCTACAGACCGCAGCGCGGCAGTCCGGCTAGCAAGAGCAAACGCTGGAGGCCACCCACGCGAAAAACGTCCGGGGAGAAAACGCTTCGGGTGACCCGGCCATTTGCTTTATGAGTATCTGCTAGGTCGAACCTGCTCCCAGAGTCTGAGTACTATACGCTTCACTCCGCGGTCCACTCTCAGCCACAGACCGTCACGCGGTTGTCCGGCTAGCGAGAACACAAGCCAAAGAGCGGTGGGGACATGAAAAGATTGAAGGGGGCTCGGACGAAACCGAGTCGGCACCCTCCGCATAAAACTTGCAACGCTAAAAGCAAACATTTGATATATCTGCGCAGACTAACTTTGTCTTTTGCATGATCATTTCCGCGGCCGGCTACCGTTGCTATATCGGCCGCAAAAACCCTCCGCCCAACTCTTCAAGTCGCCCGGAGGCTCGGAGGCTACACCCAGTGGGTGCGCTGGCGCGCCCTCACTGGAAGCAAGCCATGCCGGCTGTCATCGACAACATCAGTCGGCGGACCCCGCGTCCGTGCCCGACAGCATCAGTGGGCGGACCCCGCGTCCGCGCCCGACAGCATAAGTCGGCAGACCCCGCGTCCGCGCCCGATAGCTTCAGTCGGCGGACCCCATGTCCGCGCCCGACAGCATCAATCGGCGGATCCCGTGTCCGCGCCCGACAGCATCAGTCGGCGGACCCCGCGTCTGCGCCTGATAGCATTAGTCGGCGGACCCCACGTCCGCGCCCGACAGGGCCCCGCGCCCACCAGCCGGCGGACTCTGTGTCTGTGCCCGGCACCATCGACATCGCTGTCGGCCTCATCATTAACAACAAGACCCTCCGCCCAACTTTTCCAAGTTGCCCGGAGGCTCGGAGGCTACACCGAGCGGGTGCGTGCGCGCCACCACTCGGAACATGCCGCGCCTGTTGCAAGCCCTCCGCCGGCTGCAACTGGCACCCTCGACACCATCGTCTGCACCAACAACCGCAAAAACCCTCTGCCCAACTTTTCCAAGTTGCCCGGAGGCTACACCCAGCGGGTGTGCGCGCGCGCCCCCAAAGGAAGCCGCGCCGGCTGCGGTCCGCAGCCGGCCGTCATCGACATCTTCTACATCAATGCCCGCTAAAAAACCTCCGCCCAACTTTGCCAAGTTGCCCGAAGGCTCGGAGGCTACTGTCAGAGGGATTGACCACGGGTACCCCAAAGACGGCGAAACAACATTTCAAGACATCGGGGCGGCCAACGCCCCTCAGTCCGACTGCTCCGGCTGCTCCAGACGGCCCCCTGTCTGATTGCCCCGGCCGGCTCGCCACCCGGCTGCCCGGCTGGCTCCCCATCCGGCTGCTCCAGCCGGCCTGCTACGCGGAGTCAACAGCGACATCACATCCGACCCGACATGGACGAGACGGCCGTACCCGTGCACTGCTGAGCAATAGTGGAGCACTGTACGTGCGTCACCTCAAGTCATCATGTATAGTATCACTTATCCCTGGGCACTGTTTATGAAGTGACCCAGGGGACAAGCCGGCATGCACCACGACGTGCCCATGCCACTACCTAGCTTAGGAAGTAAGCTACCCCAAGCCTATATATATGGGCACACATCCATCCATCTAGGAGGAAGGACTCCCTCACGCATGCATACTTGCTCACGCACACACTCATTCAGCCACAAGCGACGGCCACTATGCCATACACTCGTACATATACAAAGTCAGATGCGTATGGCACTGCTCTTAGATACAGCACCAGGAGCAACTCTGTACTGCAACATGTACACCGCATATATATATTCAAACATGCAGGAGTAGGGGTATTATCTCTCTGGAGAGCCCCGAACCTGGGTAAACCACCGCGTGCTATTGCATAATACCCGTCCTAGATATTCCATGGTAGTCTTGCTCTCACCTCAAGCCACCCTGTGGCATCTGTCGTCTCACGGTACCCCCTGGCGACTGACACGAGAATACTCCGACAATATCCAAAATAGATAATATAATAGCATGGAACAATCAAAAATTATAGATACGTTGCAGACGTATCAGGAAGAAGGAGGGCTGGGGTTTTCTGTTGGAGTGGAACAAGAGGAGTAGGCGTTTTCTGTATGAGTGAGGAAGAAGGTGAGCGGGGGTTTTCTGTACGAGTGAGGAAGATGGGGAGCGGGGGGAATTGGGGGGCGACGGAAGTTGGAGAGTCCAGCGAGCTGCAGTATAAGTGGAAGCGAGGAGGAAGAAGAGTTTTTCTGGGATCGCCCCCTCTTCAAGAAATATGGGCTTCTCCTCGCAAAAAACAAAAACAAATGGGCTTTAAGATGGATAGGCTTTTGTATCGGCCTAGTCGGCTACCCGTGTTTTGTACTGGAGGGCCTTAACACTAGAGGGAGCCCATTAGAGACACTCTCCAGCTCTCCAGCTTATTGCCCATTCGAAAGAAAATAAGAGACGCCTCCAGCTTAATTATGGCTCCTCATCGGTCAATGTATGAATAAGCTTATTTCATTTTGTGTTGGTCATTCTACCTAGTTAAGAATGTAGGAATACCTGGAGCACCGTGAGGTCAGCTGACAGCAGGTTCCACTAAAATTGAGGTTTGTGCTTCCGTTTGCACAAATAGACACCATATGGAGATAGACAACCCTGTTTACACGAATATGTAACAGGGTTATTCAAGCAGTGTCATTTTTTTGCAGCGGCATATGATTAACAACATCATCTCATATGTTATCAATGGCATTACAGTGACAGTATGAAAAAGTACCATTATCTAAGAAGTGCCATCATATCAAATCAACACTGGCACTAGATTAACGGGGGCTTACATTAACATGCATAACAATTGCATTATGACTATGTGATGACAGATTGGGAGTAGCACTTGATTAGTACGCACGTGCACGGTTAACAGGAACGATCGTTCTAACGAAGGGTGATACGGAAAGGAGAAACACATCATCGTGTCAACCATTGTGTAATTAAATTTTGTGCAGTTCAACGGAGATGCAGCTATGTTACCGGTGTCAGAGTTTAGTGTAACGGCCCAAAACAATCTTTATGAGAAATAAAGCAAGACAGAAGCATTTCATATAATGGTGGTGGCATTGATTCATTTTATGAATGGCAATAGATTGACAACATCATTACTTAACAACGACATCACATTAACAGTGGCATTATTTCATTTTACCTGTGATGTTAGATTAACAGCAGCAGTAAGGGCATAGGGACAGGGGAGGCACAAGCATGTTTTACATCCACCGAGGCATAAAGTGGTGAGGCAGAGGTGTTGCCGAGTGCGGCAAACATGCAAAGCATGTCTGGATTTGTGCATTTTTTGTTCTCGTCAGTGACCTTTCCTATGTGACCACAAGAAATCTAGACATGCTCATTCTCGGTTGCATTGTCGACCCAACACCCCCCCACTTTCTGTCCTTTTTCTACCAAGAGACTGGTCAGGCCAGCATCTTTATTTCCCTTTCCAACCAAGAGATCTGTTCATTAGCCAGTATCTGTAGTACCTTTTTTCCTCTAATAGTAAAAATTTAGGTGGTGTTCAAGTGTTCGACAAGCCAACGGAGCTAGCTACATGGAGAGCTTTGTAATACTAGAAGAATATCCACATGCAGGATGCAGCAACGTGGGGAGCAATCCTAACTTGATGAAAAAAAAGGGATGCAGCGACATGGGGAGCTGGGCCATTAGAACAAGGCCAGTTCTAAAAAAAGTTATACCTCCGATCAGCGGGATGTGGCCAGGCAGGTGGCGGGATCTGCCAACTCGACGGCGGGGAGCAAGGGTGAGGAGAACCTCCCACGCCGGTGCCAGATCAGAGAAGATGGCGCGCGTCGGCTTCCTCCCTCGCCACCGGCGACCACCAGCGGAAGGTATCCGGCCAGATCTGTGTCAACCGAAGAGAAGAGAGAGAGAGACAAAGGAGTGGACACCACGGTCTTGTTTAGATCTGGAGAGGGTGAGAGAATGAGAAGAAGAGAACAACCCTAGCAAGCAAGTCCCGAAGTGGACTAGTGGAGTAGTAATTGTTTTTCCCTCCTTAGCGATCATTTTAAATTGAATACACACGCAGCCATATTTTTTTCATTTAACGTACGAGTAAAAACAAACTCGATCAATAACCACGCTACCGCATTCAGGTCACACTTGGTATGGCTGACATTTTGTCCCAGACCCCACATTAAGTGGACGACTAGATGTCTCAAATTGTCACGTTACCTGCCTTTTCATGTGCAAAGGCACTCCACCGTGAGTGTACCCGGGCATGTGCATGAGGGGGGAGTGAAGTCCGATTTATAAACCTTGAGGTTGTAGAGCTAGTCGAAAACAAACCCTCACCTTTAAATCCTTGAAGTTTGTACCCTGTCCTCTGTAATCCCAGTCATTTTTAACCTAAAGGGCATGTGCGGTTCAAGGGGTTTTAATGGGGGATTAAATGGGATTGTGGGGGATTAAATCATGTACAAGCCAAATTCCCCTCCATTCCTCTCCAAACCCCTTGGGAGGAGGTTGAACCGAACAAGGCCTAAGACTAACCATAGTGGGAGTAACTTAATTCCACACGGTATCATAATATGATACTCAACCCTCTCTTTCTTCATTTAATTCTACGCCACCTCATCAAATTTGCCTAGTTGGCATGCATGATACTACTTATGATACTCCGATTACAACTAGCCTGGTAGAATTAATATACCTAATCTAAATGGTCGCCGCCCAATCTCTTTGTCCTCCTCCAGCATCCGGCTGAAGAAGAATCGTGTAAGACACCGGCTGTTTTCGCCGACGTCGCCTCGGCGGTGGCCTTCATGGGATACAATCGGCGGCGGCCTCCCATGTTCTACTTCTCCTCGATGATGGTAGCGGGCGGCAACGTGCTAGCCATCACCTCATCGACATTCGCATAGTCGCGTCACCTCGTCGACATCTGCGGTGGCTTCTTAATATGCCTGCATGGCGCGGCTACGCGCACGTCGACGGCGAATGGCGCAGTCGTAGGCACTGGAGGCGCTGCACACCGCAGCGTCATCGAGGGCAGTGACAATGCCCATGCCGCCGTGCTCCCCGCCCTGCCGCCATGGAGCAATTCGGCACTCTTCCTCGAGCTGTAATGGAGCGGCCAGCTGCGGAACCACGCGCTGGCTTAGTGCGGCAACTGCCTCCGACGGGCTAGGCGAGGTAGGTGGAGCAGTGAGCTGCCTCGCTCGTAACTGCCGGGCTAGGCAGGCCACCTAGACGGCTTTTATGTCGGAGAACTGCTCTTCCTGCTCGTCGGATGCTGCCGAAAGAGTGGAAAAAATGGTGGAAGGAAGAGCTTGGCCGGCGTCCTGCTCCTGAATGGACGTGTGTGGCCGGAGTGGGTTTCTCACATTCCAACGGTTTAAATGTAGGTTTTTGAATGCGGCGAGGAGCCAGGTACAGCTGGGAGTGCAGTGGGCGGTGCCCTCGATCGGCGCACCACTTCAAATGGTAGATGCAGTGAGAGGTCGCGTCCACCCTGACCCCCTTGACCGTGGACCTTGACCGTGTACGTTCGGCTTTGAGGACAACATTATCCTTGGACCTTGACGGTGTACACCTTGTGTCCAGATCTGAGATGCCACGTGTACCAGATGAATAACTCCAAGTTCGACCACCGTGATGCTTAGGTGCGAGCTGAGGAACACTGTTGGAGAGACCCCCCCTCATAATTTTCCTACATTGGTCGTTTGATTCATAGGATAGAATGCTATACGATTTTTTTCCTATGAAATCATGTGTTAATTGGCAATCTAGCATCCACTCCAACTTTTTTTTTCACTTCCTTTGTTTTTCCTGTGTCAAACACTCTGGATTTTTTTTAGGGGAACACTGTGTTAATGCTATGGGATTCAAGTGGACATGCCACTCCAATCCTTTATTTTTCCTATTCCTGTGTTTTAAGTTCCTACGAAGAGAGTACTTGCTCTAAATGATGTGCCGCTGCAAGAGCCTCCTATATTAATTAACCATGCTCTAAAAAGGTGGAACAGCTTTGGCTATAGTAGATACTGTACTAGGTTAGTAGGTGAGCTTGCGCTTGGCTCTTCGCCTCTTCCGGAACTCGAACAATAATGATGGTACTACAGTAGTACTTCTGGCAATCTGACACCAAATGAACTACTGCACGTCCATCGGTTGTAAGCAAAAGTTTCTCCTCATGTTGGGAGCCACCGCGCACGCGTGGGCGAGGGAGAAGGCATAGTAAGCAAGCTTCTCATCGTTCTGTGAGTTGATGGGACACATCAAAGTTATTTAGTACTCTCTCTAAAAAGGGCCGACCATGTCCATGGCTACCATCCCGTGCTCCGTCATTGAGTATGTGCACTATTCACATGCCATCAAGGAGAAAAAATATTGTGTAGTACGTGCCATCGAAGTGCACGACTCACTTATGCACTGCTTATCTCCATTTTCTTGCATGACACGTGCACCTTGATGCTAGTTGTCCCACGTGTTGGCAAAAGGATGAGCAAAGCTCACGTCAAGAAGGAACATGAATAAATCTTGCTTGCTGCACATACGTACATGGCAGGACATGGTGTCCAATCACCATTTAGTTACTAATTTTGTGTTACCAAAGAAAACACGTGGTTCATTTCTAAATTAAAGTAGTCAAAACCAGCATGGAGGTAATCAGTCACCTTATTGTACTTGCTCTGAGCGAGGGAGAGGTCGTACTAGTAAGCGAAGCTTCTCCTCGTTTGCGAGTTGACGAGACACATCAAAAGTAGTGCATTAGTCTCCAAAAAGGGCTGACCATGTCCATGGCTACCATCCCATGCTCCGTCATTCAGTGCGTGCATGATTCACGTTCCATTGAGAAAATAATGTTGCGTACGTGCCATCGAATAGAATAACTTAATTTATAAAAAATGCGCCACCGCGTCCTGATCGAACTTTGATTCATCCACGCGTGGTTCCCATGAACAACTACTACACTCACCAAATTATCAGGTGAGCTGCCTCTTCGTACAGAAATGAGCTCACCATGTACCCGCGCGTGAGTATTAGGGAAAGAGGCAAAGAGTACCTGCGTCGGTTCCTGCACCTCTTCTCTTCATGCTCTTATTCCTTTTTTTCGGGTGATTCGTGCACGTACTCCACCTACATTCGTGACCGTTGGTGAGTCTCTCCTACTATACTTAACTCCATTTTCTTGCATGACACGTGGACCTGGATGCTGGATGTCCACGTGTCGGCAAAACTTAGAAGAACGCTTTCCGATGACCGAGAAGGAGCAAGAAACCTCGCGGTGGAGCATCTGGACTCTTTAATATTTTTATTCGGTGATATAAAATCTACCCAATCTTCTCCACAGTAGACCGGAAGAGTCCGAAACACGGCAGCCCAGTGTAGTTACATCATACATGGCCAACCCACGCTATCACCATATTTCTTGGCCTCCGTGCGACACCTAGCTCTAGTAATCCACCAGCCTGTATCGCTTCTTGCTCCTCGTCTCTCTCAAAGTGCGGCGGGTTGGCGATTTTGCCGTCTATTGAGGTCGGTTAACTCATCACATGTTAGCGACATGCCAAGAGCATTCTAAAAAAATTACTGTACTCTATTGTTATGCCAAGAAGAGGAAGCGCTTTGACCGACGGACCAAATGAGATAGGCGTGTCGTGCCGTGAGTGGGCCAGTTTCTCATTTTGAACTTGTTTGGTGTAGTAGTAACACTTGGTTTTGACTATTGATAAGATTTTATATAGGGCCTAATGTATTCTTTGAGGTTGCCTTTGACTATTGATAAGATTTTATATAATTTAAAAATTATATCATTCGAAGATCCTTTCATGTTCCGTTTCAAAAAAAAAGATCCTTTCACGTACGAATTTGATGGTATGCTTTGAGAAACTTGCATGTCCTATACTGCTCCTGTTTGGACACTCTAACTTAGCTAGAAGTTAGACTAACTCACGACTAACCCTCAACTAACTCTAGCCAAAGAAGTGTTTGGATGACAGGGTTAGATTGACAATAAATGCACTTGATGGAGAGAGAAAAGTGATTTTTCAGTGGGCCCCACGAGAACTAGCACCAATTAGCACCACTTGGCTGGTGGGATAGAGAGAGAAAAGTGATTTTTCAGTGGGCCCAATGAGAACTATCTCTAATTAGCACCTCTTGGGTGGGATAGTTTTTTTGGTGGGTTTGGTGAAACTTGCTCCAATTTAACCCTCATGTTTGGATACTTTAGGGCTATTTGAGCCCCCACTAGCTCAAACTAACACTAACTCATGGATCCAAACAGGGCCAAAGTTAGTCTCAGAAAACGCATTAAGCTCTATATACATGGACAGATGGAGTGCATGATACTAGCAAACGCTCACCATTAGTAGTAGTTCATTGGTTGGTTTCGATTTTTGATTCAGTTGCTGTGCTACAACCGTCTAATATTCGCGTGTGGTTGTTTCTAAAACAAAAAAAGGAGGTAGTACTTACTATGGGAAAGGTGAAGTGATGGTTGCTTCGCCCGAGCAACTTATTACTCTGGGAATATTGGAGTACCAGCGGATTCAATGAAGAGAGAAATGATGGTTGCTTCGTCCGAGCAACTTACTGTGGTGAAGGTGGGGCTCTGTGATTTGACTGCTCACTAGTCATTATTACTGCGGCGCAACGACCGGGGTGAATCTTCCCTGCAGTTGTGCACTCAATATTGCTGCATGGCAGGTGGAGCCAGATGAAGGATGTCCCACATGTTGGCGAAACAAAGTTGAATTGTTTCTGGCATTGCTATCAATCCTTCAGGATTTGTTTATATGTAAGCATAATTTTTCAGCATAATGAAATTGTACTGTGATGCTATGAAGGTTTTAACTTTGGTTCCCGCAGAAAAAAAAGGTTTCAACTTAGGATTCATGTGTCCTCTTGCCTCAAGATTGTCTCGTTACAACATTCCATCAAATACAAATGAAACTACCATGGCTGCTAATGCATCTCAATGGTTCGCAGATCAGCGCCAATATTCACATCACAACTGAAGACAAAGTTGTGAGAAGGTGTACAAATAAAGAAAAATATATAATTGATCGATGTTGTTCGTAGGCATTGCTCCATTTCCTGGGCACAGTGTTCATTGGTTGGCAGCTAGTTTCACTCAGGTCTGTAGCCAAAAAAGAGGTGTATGGAGGACATCACAATCCGATCATTTTGTGCAGCTCCACTAAAATCGAGCTGATCATCCCTGTTTGCAAAGATATTCAGTCAGTGTGATTACAATAATAGTGGAAGTAGATGATGAAACATAACACACACAAATAGAAGCCGATCACCTCTACGATCTCTCTTTAGGACTAACTACTTGTTGGAGTAGATTAGGCACGGAGTTGGATGAGGAGGATAGCAAAACCAATCTCCCTTTCTGCAGTCCCATAGAAATGTAAAAATGTTACCCGTGTGACATTTTGGCAGAACTGCCCAAAACACTCTTAAGAAAAAAGTGATTTGTGTAGTTCACCAAAAGGTCGCAATAGCAACGAGGTGAAATGGATAGCCCTGTTTGCAAAAGGAGGTAGAAAGGAAACAATTACTGCCCAATAACACGAGTTGAAGACACATACGCTGACAAAAAAGAAGCATATTCCATGTAATAAGGGAAAGATAGCAGCATGGTGGTTTATCAAAAATGGTTTGAGGACGAGATTGCAAGATTGAAAGTACATCGGACGAGATACGTTTTAAGCAAACAACTAAAGAAGATCCACATGCAGGATTTTCCACATGCAGCAATGTGGCAAGATGGGCAGTGGAGCAAGGCCGGAGGAAGCTGTACCTCAGGTTCATCGAGATGTAACTAGGAGGGCGCCGGCAGCCGGGATTTGCCCATACTGCGGCAGCGAGCAAGTGGCGAAGGCCCTACCGCGCCGGAGCTTGGTCAGAGAGAACGGTGGGTACCGCAGATCAGGACGTGCTGCCTCAACGCCATCGAATGGAGAAATGATGCACATCCTCCCTTTCCGCCGGCGGACGGGATGCGGCCGGATCAGTGACCAACGATGAGAGAGAGAGGCCACCGCCGCCTTGTGTGAGATAGTGTGACGAGAGACAAACCCCGGCAGGCAGGCTCCATTGTATATAGTGGAGCGGATTTTTTTCCCGACGACAATCATTTTATATTCTGTACGTGCCATTGAGGAATATAACCTTATTTAATACTAACACGTCAAGTCAAACTTTGTTCCGTCTACGCGTGGTACATGACCCTCCTTCGAGTAAACAACTGCTACACGCGTCAAATTATCATGTGGGCTACCTTTTCGTACAGAAATGAACTCCATCGTGTACCCGCGCGGGTGTGGTCGGGAATGAGACGTCAGTATGTGCGTCGTGCGTGCACCTCTTCTTTAGGTGCAAGTACGTACATGGGTGGGTGTGAGAGAGATGGTTTGTGTGAAACAGAGGCAATGTGTCGATGATATCTCAAACAAAAAAACGTAACATATGCAATGTGTGTGAAACAGAGTCATGGATATATCATATATAGAGGGAGGGATCCACGAGAAGAGAGTGGAGGGATCATCGGTGTGAGATATCGATAGAATCGAAAACAGGGATGAAGTGTGTGGGTGGGCGATCGATAAAGAGTGCCATCGAATTTGTGTTTGCCCACGTCAAAGATACAGGGCGGCTGGCCTACTGGAATGTGAGAGGGCAGAGGTGCAGTTTTTCTCTGTGGCATGGATACCTACCTACAATGTTCGACTATCGGTGTGTGTGTGGGGGGGGAGGGGGGGGGGGGCAGAGACCTAACTATAGAGAGGTAGATCGACTAGTATATGTGTGGAGAAGGAGAGAGACCTAGCTATGTATGAGGGAGATCGACGGGGGGGCCCATCCCATGCATATGTGTAGCAGAGGAATAAGGTTGGGAGAAAGACAAAGGTAGAGTGTCGGAGGGTTGGTGGTGGAGTTGCTTCTCACAAATGGTGGGAGAGGCCTGCTAGACAAACGGAGGGTACGAGTGCAATATCAATAAGAGAGGGCATGCCTGACTGTCTATGCACGTGCGTGTGAGAGACGGGTTGGGAGGTATGCAAGGATGATGAGGGGGGACGATATGGTTGTGGTAAGCAGACATAACTACATAGGAAGATCAATCGTCGTGTGTCCGAGAAAGGGAGAGACATAACTAGTGAGGTAAGTCGATCGGTGCGTGGGGAAAAAGAATTATAGTCGACCTAGCTATATGTAGGGAGATCGGTACATATACATGCATGCATGTGTTAGAAGCAAATAAGGTCCGAAGAGATGGACAGGGGGAGAGGGGTGTGCCTAGGAGGTGGTGCGAGAGGCCTACTATGTCGAGGGGGGAGGAGTGTGCGAGTATGAGATCGATGAAAAGAGGGGTGGGAGTGTGCACCTGCGTGGAACCGTATTGGACATAGGGGGGCATGGACAGTGAGAAGAGAAGAGGGGAAGTGTGTGTTTGTGGTAGGCACACTTGGCTAGAGAGGTATATCGACCGGTGTGTGCCGGAAAGAAGGAGCAAGGGGGCCTACACACACCGTGGGTGAACGACTTAAAGAGAAATAATTAATGTGCGCGATGGAGGGGATGCTGAGGGAGGGTGAGAGGGGGGCGGGCGTGTGCATGCACGATAGAAAGTTAGCGCTAGCTACAAAGAGAAGAGGATCGTGAAGGTGTAAAAGACGAACAGAGATCATAATTCATTATAAAAAAGTGGATTCGGATATTTGAAGAAGATATCATAGTGTTTTAAACCGACGCATGCATGAATGAATATATATAATGGTGATACGCATGGTGTGGTTATGAACATGTTATACTACATATAATATATAGAACATTGATTATCACTTGGGATAATGTGTGGCTTTTGCAGCTCAGGGCTAAATACTTGTCATAATGTAGGGGGCGGGGCACTATACTTTGTGTGATAAACACGATGTACGTATGGAACATGGTTTAGATTATGAATATCTAGTTAGTACATCAAATGTACTATTATTTGGAATCAACATCAAGTGTATTCAAAAATTTGAATTCGAGTTCATATAGTACACATAGTTCATATCTATCTCTATAGTAATCATGTGGTGTGTTGTTATGATAATACACGAATGATGGTTTAAGTTGGCAACAATCATGATTGTAGATTCTTATTCAAATAGAGAAACGAATTCAAATTTAGTTCGAATTGCAGCGGTAGTATAGACATTTGGAATGCACTCAAATGTTGGTATGAGTAGGTTACATGCATTATACAGCCAACAAAAAAATTTAATTGGACATAACATGGATTCATACCTTTGAATAACATTTGTACAGTAAAACGGGACAAGACTCTCTTTGTGTGGTGCGAATAGTTTTATTTTTTTTTCATTTTTTTCGTTGAGGAAAGTGCGAATTGATTTGGTACGTACAATATTACACGTTAGGCTTGTCCCTAAAATTCAACCCGCGCCTTGTTATATTCCGAAAATTCAGATATCATGCTCCCAAAACTCGCGCCTTCACAACCCGCGCCTTGCTATCCCGAAATTACAACGCGTGTGAAAACTCCCTCCAGCTGCCAAATCCCGACACACGAAATCCCCCTTCTAACCCTAAGCCAAAAGGGCCGCTAGTTCAAATCGGTGGGGGTACTTTTGTAACACACCCTACATTTTGGACAAGAGCGTCCCTAAGTCATGGTTCTCCCTCCCATCGCCTCCTTTTCGCCATTCGAAATCCCAGGCCGCCATAACCTCTCTGCTCCAGCCACGAAACCCCACCCTCCTCCGTCCGCCACCTCACCACTGCCCAGCCGGAGCCTCTTCCCCGACGACATCATCCACCGCAACAGCTCGACGTCCCTCATCCACCTCCCCGGATGAGGATCCGTCGTCAATCTCGTTGTCCCGCCGGTTCAGGCGCCTCGTCCTCCACCTCTAAGGAGCTGCTCCGATGATCGCCTCATCTATCGCGGCTGCTCCATCGGAACCACATCATCCTCACCGACTCCTTGGACGAAGCCGAGGCCTACTCGGTGCCACCAAAGAGGTTGTACACTCATCGCATCACACCTTCTCCTTAACTCGACCTCCCGGCGCCGACGGTGCTCCATCCCGCACCCCCATGGCGCGGCTACCTCAAACCCGGCGCCGCGGGCGACATCTCCATGGTGGCTCTCCCCCAGTGCGAGGCCCCTTCGGCGGCGGCATCCATACCTGCCAGATCTGCTGCTGCTGCTGCTGATGCTTCGGCTCTCGCTCGCTCGCTCGCGCTGCTGCTGCTCTGGCTCTCGCTCGCTCGCGCTACTGCTCTGCTCTCCCCCTCGCTCGTGCTACTGCGCTACTCTTGCTCTCTCTCGCGCTGTTGATGCTGGTACACGGGCTGCTGTAGCTACATGAGTTGCTGCTCTAGCTCTAGTTCACGCTGCTCCTCCAGGCGCTGCTGCTCCGGCCGCTATCTGCTACTATGTTCCCCATCGATCGCCTGCTGATTTAGATAACTGTTTCTCTACTACTAGTGCTCGAGTGGCCTAAACAACATGTGAAGTGCCTCTCTGCTACCAGTGCATTCAGTTTCGACAGTAACATTCAGATTCCACAGTAAATTTCAGTTTCGACAGTTAAGTTCAGAGTCAAGAGTTTTTACCTCATCTGTTGTAGCCAGATTTTTTTGGTGATGTAAATTTTACATCTATCACTTTTTGGTAATGTATTTTACATCATCTATTGGAGATGCTATTAGAATCCCACTTGAGATTAACGATGTCGGTCTTGTACTACTTCATCCTCGAAGTCTTACGGCTCGCCGGAGCTGCTCCAACGATGGAACCATCCATCACAATAGAGCAGTGCCCTGGATGCCGTCTACAGATTCCTCAGATCTTCCTCCACACCTCCGACAGCCACCTCTGCCTCAACTTCTTCAGCAACCAACCCAATGATGCTGAGGTCGACACGGCTATGGCAAAGAGGTTGTACACTTGTCGCATCACTTAGTACTCTACATTCATGTCGATCCATTAGGGCTATTTTGGTTCAAAGGAAAAACTTAAGGGAAAACATAGCAATAGGAAATTTTCCTATGGCACTCTACTATTCAATTATTCATGCATTTTGTTGAAAGGAATGGAGCAAAACATCCACCTGGGCCTATTTTTCAAAATCCTATGCATGAAAACAAGACCAAGTGAATTAGTGGCTGAATAACATTCTAACTGTACACGCTTTCATATGGTTTCACTTTAATTTGGCCATGTTTCTTTGCATTCCTCTGCTCTTCCAATTCCTATGAACCAAACACCCAAGTTGACAGAAATCCTGTGTTTACAAATGCTCTATTTCCCACGTGCATTCCTATCTTATTCCGGTCTTTTTCCTATCCCTGCGTTTTTAGAATCCTGCAAGCCAAATGAGCCCTTACAGAATTACTTCAGTTACAGGTAGGTGTCAAAGAAAACTTTGTGTGGTTTGTCCTGCTCCTGCCGCGACGTCGTCCACCTCACCTGAGCTGCTCCATCGACAGAAGCATCCACCAAACCAGACATCACGACTCCTGACCGTCTTTCGCCGCCTCAGATCTCCTTCCCTGCTGCCAGCACCCACCGCAACTGCATCACCATCATTGACTCAGCAGATGAACCTGAGGAGTACACGGGTCCACAAAAGAGGTCGCACTCTTTTGTTTCTGCTTATGTTATGCATTGCTTAATATTACCTGCTACTTTATCGTCCTGTTCACCTCTTAGACTCCAAGTCAGGTCCAAATTAATGTTCAGACTTGAGTTTTAAAATTACTTGTGAGACACATATCAAGGCAGCAATGAATAGTATCTTTGTCTATTATCTGGTTCACCTAGGGTATGCCTATGTTGTTCATCTTGGGTGGGAAACAAATAGTAAAGCAATCATCATCTGTCTTTCTATTAAATTAAAGCTATCATCAGCGCGCTATCATTATTTTTGGATCCCTCCACTGGTTGTTACCATCACTCTAGATTTCTGCATGATCTCCTTACATAATCTCACTATATTTTTTTCGTATGCATGTCAGATATTGTACACAGTCATGCTGAACATGTAGAGAAAAAGAGAAGAGTTTTGCACGGCAATACAATGTCATGCAGACATCGCTCCATGGTGGGTTCAATGGCAAACCCTCCCCCCTCTCTAGATTGTAATCCAGAGGAAGATATCTATTCTGAGGCGGATTCAGACGCAGTTGACCACTCCTCTTTACCCCCCAAGGTGTTTGCTCTAACTTGGCATGATGATGTTGGTCATATCATGCATATGTTGCCTTGCAGTGCCTTCTTTCGACATCATATATGTCATCTGCTTAGTTTAGACATGTTCTGTAATGCCACCTGTTTAGTTTCTATATCATATATGGGAATTATGCAGTCTCATCTCTTTTAGCCAGCCATAATATATGTGAAATATGCAATCCCATCATGTTTAACCAGGCATCATATATTTGAATGATATCTTGCCCATCCTTTTCTTTATTACATTTCCATTTGTCGACAATGTTTGTACATTAAACTATTCTTCCTGTGAATCAGCCATTTGAGTGGGTAATGGAAAAATCTGGAGTGAAAACAAGGTCTTCAGAGTAGACAGTGCTACCTGTCAAAGCAGATCTCTTGCTGGGTCCTGATAGCTCCTCAGAGATGGATTCAGAGACAGATGACCGGTCCTATTCCCCCACCAAGGTGTATGCTCTAACTTGGCATGGTTATACTGCTCATATCATGCATATGGTGTCTTGCGTTGCATAGTTTAGACATCATATACACAATATTCAACACCATGTTCTTAGTTCAGACATCATATATGCGAATGCCCTCTGCTTAGCATATATATCACATATGTGAATTAAATCATGCGATCCTGATTACTTAGATAACATGTATGTGAATTATGTCATGCGAACCTGTTTACTAAAGACATCATATAATTTTCTCATGTCATCCTGTTTAGTTAGTCATCATATCTTTGAATTATGTCATGCTATGCTATCCAGTTTAGATAGACATCATATATGTGAAATTATGTCATTCTATCCTTTTTAGTTAAGCAATATACATGTCAACTATTTCATGCCCTCTTTTTTCCACACTATCTATTTCATCTGTCTCTCATACAATGTCTGTACATTCAACTATGTTTCCTGTTTATCAGCCATTTGAATTGGAGCGTGTGATGGCAGTATCTAGCGGAGTAAAAACACGGTCTTCAAATAAAATAGTGCTACCTCTTGGTGGAGATAGCACCCCGGTTGTACATGCACGAGAACCAGCCCTACCACACATAACCCAGAATCTCGCAGATTGTAACCCTACTGCGATGGGCAGAGAACCAGCTTCACCCAATCTAACCCCAACCCCAGCAGATAGTAACCTAGTTCCTGTTGACATAGCACCATCTCCACCACAGAGCTCCCTAACAAGAGCAGTTAGTAAGGCAGCTCCAGTGCCCAAAGCGCCAGTACTACCACGGCGAACCCCAACTCCACCAGTTAGTACACCTATTCCTGTGGAGGAAGCACAACCAGCCATTCGTAGTTTAGCATCTAACGCATTTGATGTTGTTAAATCCTATGTGCGTATCTTCCCATCATGGAAATATTATACTGAAGATGAAGGAAAATGCCAGTTGCAGGTGTTTGTCCAGGAGTTATGTGTAAGTAATGTTATTCATGGCAATTACTTTCCTTTGTCCCATACATTCTACCTCCATGATGGTTATAATATAGCAAATTTTCCCATTTTTCTCTATAGAGAAGGACTGATTTGGAAACTCAGGATGAGGTAACCTGTGCTAATACCTCTGCTATCTTCAAGAATGCTTGGTAGCAGTATCGGAATTACCTGAAGAAAACGTACTTCACTGGCAAAGAAACTCATCAAATTCCCTTGCGTTCTCCTGAGACACATTTACTGGACGATGACTGGGGATGCCTTGTTCTGTACTGGTCCCAAACCAAGAATGTGGTAAGGTCTATGAGCTCATTTTTTATTTTTAAGTAATATATGCATGCGTCTTACTGTACTCTGTTCATGTACAACAAGTGCTTAAACCTGAAGAACAATTGTTCTCATTTAAGATTCCATTGCTATCGTGCATACTGCTTTGCTCTTGTATCACTGTATTTACTCATACAAACTTATTTTTAAATTGAAGGATCCAATCAAAACTCCAATGGCACAACAAGTATGTTTACGCATGTTTCTTTAACAGGTTTGCTCTTATAAATAGCTCTGTTGATTTCAATTTCAATTGTGTATACAGTTGACTTCTCATATCATGCACATTACTAGCATCACAACAGAGCCAATAGTGTTGTTGTACATGTAGACCCGTGGTACCCATCTGAAATCTTGTTGTGCCGTGTAGTTTCCCACGCTTTTTATTCTTTCAGTGCTGCTTTGTCTTGAACTGATATGATTTGAACTGTGTCTCTATTTTGATTTGGCAAGACAATGCAGTGACCATAGGACATAGATATATGTTTGTTTGATGCTTTTATTATGTACTACTTGGCAATAGAAGACTTGGTAGTTTAATCTTGTCCACCTTACTAATGAACTGGTTCACCGAAATGAGTTTCATATACTAGTACATGCTAAACCTGTTATGTGTCTGCTTGTTTCTTCTTTTAGAATGCTGATAGAATATTGGGGAAGAGTGCCTTATTAAGCAATGGTAAAGGAAGTAATGCAGATAAGGTTCAGGATAGTGAGACATCCTTGTTGGTCTCCAACAAAGCTGATAAAATAGCTAAGGAAAACTATCTTGAAGACAGTGAGACAACCCCAAAGTCCTGTCTTGGTGTAGTGTTTGAGTTACTGGCCACTACTGCTGGCACAAGCTATTCAAACTCACTGTCTGAATCAGTTCGGTTTCTAGAGTCTCAACTACAAGCTGAAAGACATCGATCAGTTGTGCTGCGACAAGAAGCCGAAGGACTGCGGAAATCCCTGGAGCATTCAGATGCATACTTTCTGGTGCAACAGCAAGCATTGGAGGATTTTAGCGCCAAACGGGAGAAAACTAATAAGCTTGCTAAGCTTATTGCCAGCATGGTGGATACCCAGGATAACGTTTCTTGAGCTCTTCTGAAGCTGTTTCAGTTATGGACTTGTTTTGCTGCTGCGTTTATTTGCACTGGTGGCCAATTTAGACGGCCAGTGTATGTAATATGCTGCTTTGTTCCCCATATTGGCACTGGTGGCGAACTTTGATGCCCAGTGGATGTAATATGTGTAATAGCCATAATAGCCTAGCATTAGTTGCTTGCTTATTTATTACCTTATTGTCTTGTTTAGTTGTTTGCTTGTAGTCACTGTAGTTCTTTTTCTGCGTTTTTCTAGTGGCCACAATAACCTATTTTTATAACTAGGCCACAATAACCATGGGAACACACGGACTGTTGTAACCATGGTCCTGCTACCTGCTGTAGTGACCATGGCCCTCCTACGGGCCATAGGATCCATGGGCCTTCTACGGGCCATAGGATCCATGGGCCTTCTACGGGCCGTAGGATCCATGGGCCTTCTACGGGCCGTCTAATCTATGGGCCTTCTACGGGCCGTATAATTGTTTTGCCAAACATGGGCCGTACTATTCGTGGACCAATAATGGTCCGCAAAATGGGCCGTAAACGGGCTAGAGTGGAAATCGTCTGTTTTATGGCCCGACCATAACGGGCCGTTAATAGGCCGTATTTGATGACACTATGAAAACAGCCCAACGGGTTAACGGGCCACAAACAGGCCAACTGTAACCACGGGCTGAATTTGGCCCACAAGCGGAACAAGCCAGTAACGGACCGTAAGTAACCGAATTCTGAAAATGAGCCCAAGAATAAATGGGCCCTTAGAAGGCCGAAAGTTAACATGGGCTGGAAACGGCCAACGGAATAATGGGCCATTAATGGGTAGAATGTGATACACTGTTCATTATGGGCAGTTTCATCTCGGGCCTTTAATGGGCCCAGAGTTACAAAGGGCCTCCTATGGGCCAAAAGACGTCATGGGCCATAAATGGGCCAGAAGTTACAACGGGCTGGAATCATATTGGACGGCCCAGATGACGCTACCGGGCCTAATTCGGGTAGGCTGTAACAGGTCGTGAGTTAGCGGGCTGTAAATGGGCTATATGCGAGCAGGTCGTTAACAGGCTTTCCATGGGCCGGCCCGCTACCTTTTGACAAAGTCAAACGGGCCGGCCTTTTCTTTCACCTGAATGGGCCTCTGTTGGGCCGTGCCATGTGTCGACGTATCATAGGCACCTTCGGTCCAATGAGTGGATGACATCTGTCCTAACGGTGAGCCGACATGTGGTTTCTCTGGCCATTGAGAATTTTACACGTGGAAAATCCCCATTGGTCCGGGCTGTTAACGGGTTATCGGATCCAAACCGGAACCCGGTAGCTTAACGGCGACCCATTACGGTGGATGCCACGTGTCGGTTACCCTTGACGAAAGCACTTCCATGACGCGCCATTTATCGTCATGGAAGTGGACACTTCTGTGATGATAATTTTGGTAAAGTCATGGAACACTTCTACGAGAGCATAGGTATGACTATCTTGATTCTATCATAAAATCGTCATGGATGTACATGCATGACAAAAAACATGACCTACTGTGACAAACACGTATCATCACGGAAGTGTATTTTTTTGTACTGCATGTGAGAAATAAATTGAATTTGGTTGTACTAAATACATGAGAAACAAATACAATTGCTATATTTCCAAGTTGTTAAGCATGCTTGGTTTGGTTAACTGTTTGATCTTCTATTAGGAGTATGTTATATTTTGCAATGTGGTGCTCAGTTAATGTTTGGTTCATTTGTTGTGGTGTTTAGTTAACTGCTTGGTTCAATTCTGCAATGCGACGTCCAATTGTCGTGTGTAGAATTTAGTATTGTTGTGCATGTGAGGAATAAATCGAATTGGCTGCACTTAATACATGAGAAACATATACAACTGCTATATTTCCTAGTTCTTAATCATGCTTTGTTTGGATAAATGGGTTTTCTATGTGGCTTGAATTAATCTGATGAATCTGCAATGTGTTTATTTTTCATCAACATATTTTACTGATAGCATGTGAACCCTCACTTAACCTGATGACTAACTACCTTATATGTGTTGCAGGGAAACAATGGGATGCACTGAGGTTTACAATCGAGGTTAGCACATGCATGATCCTTTGTCTAATAGCACATTATTGTGCAATTACAGGAACCATTCTAATATTTAGGTTTTTTAACAATTTGGTCTTGCACATGTAGGTCCTGCTGTCAGAGGTTTTGACCCACTGTTTGACCCTTTTTGCATATGGGGAAATGAGTTGTCCATGAATATCAGTCAAGTCAAGAAACTCAGAAAGATTGTTAGGATAAAGAAATTAGCGAAAAAAACAACAAGATCTTTGTCTACACAATGAATAAGACATCACTTCACTACAAGATGGTACTAACTATTATACCTTGCCTTTTTTTATTCCTTTGCCCCATTTCCAATATAGAGAAGATATTTATGCACATCCTTGTTTTCAGGCCTTTCCAAAGCAGTTCACTAATGATTACCTCTCAAACCACCTCTATGCTCAGGAGGCGAGGAAGGTTTTCATACAACACCCACGGTTCAATATTGAAGTGTTCCTGAAGAGGACGAAGGATGGACGGTCAATCATCCACAGGCACTGGCCTAAAGTTGCAAAGACCTTCAACATCAATGAAGGCTCAATATTCGCCTTCCGCTTCAGCAGTTTTCCAGATGAGATGCATCTGTCTATGTACCGTCTATGATGCTAATTTCAAAAGGTTTTAGATGTTGCATGTGAAACTTGGTGCTGGTGCAGTTGTGTAATGGGGTAGCTGAGTGCTGAAGCTATATGATGTCATACTCTGATATATTTCAATTATGAAATCCTGCTTCCTTAATATGGAAATGAAATATATTGTGTGCTTAATATGAAATATCAATTAGATTAATAAATGGATTATTAATAATAGGGCAATTAGCCTGCTAATGGCCAATTAGCCTGTTAATTGGGTTTTTCTATTGCAAACGGTTATTGAGAAAACACCGTGGGCGATGACCTCAGGCAACGCACACAGTTTCTAGCAATAAACCGTGTTGGATCAATGAACAATCACACACGACATCCTCTTGAAAACTGTTTGCATTAGGCCACCTTGCGCAGACGTTTACCACCTAAAATATGTGTGTGATGGACAGCCTTTGCCACACAGTTTCTTCTACGTGCCGTGTGTGATGCATTCAATAACGCAAACAATAAAATTGTTAATATCGTGTGCAATGGCAACGCTATCACAAATGATTTAATGGGGAAAATTGTGTGTGATGTACCTGCGAACGGAAACGTTTTCCTTGGAGCGACTATGTGGGATGTATATATGAACGGAAACGTACTTCTTGGATTAACCGTGTGGGATGTACATACTAACGGAAACGTATTCCTTGGATTGACAGTGTGGAATGTACATACAAACAGAAACGTTTAGCGGGGACTGACTGTGTGGGATGTACTTACGACCGGAAATGATTTCGCCTGTATAATTGTATTTTTTTAGCACAATTATACGTATAACCATATTTGATCGCTCGCCGGTCGCACACGACCTCATTTTGCCGAGTGTGTGTGCCAGGAGGGCATATCCTCGACGGTTTCTGGGTCGTGTTGGAAGGACCCCCCTATCGCAGTCACTCACTAGGCGACGGTTCAGAACGCCGTCGCGGAAAGGGGTTAAAAACCATTTGTATAGCACCTCGTTGTACCAGTGTAGGCTACTTTGTTTTTGATCAAGCCGAAGGGTGGGGACCATCCTCACTAGAAAATTCCGCTGACACTAATTCCTCATTGAAATCATTAGAGGGAACGCTTTGATCACCTCATAAAAGCGAAGATTCCAACTCCGAGATGCTTGCACCAGTCCATAAATGGATCGCTGGAGCTTGCACACTTTGTCAGCATTCTCTGGATCGACAAAACCTTCCGGTTGCGTCATATACAGCTCTTCCTTAAGGAAACCGTTAAGGAACATTGTTTTGACATCCATCTGCCAAATTTCATAATCAAAAAATGCAGGTATTGCCAACATGATCCTGATGGACTTAAGCATCGCTACGGGTGAGAAAGTCTCATCGTAGTCAACTCCTTGAACTTGTGAAAACCCCTTTGCCACAAGTCGAGCTTTATAGACGGTGACATTACCATCCGCATCCGTCTTCTTCTTGAAGATCCATTTATTCTGAATGGCCTTTCGCCCTTCAGGTAATACTTGCAGAGTCCATACTTTGTTTTCATACATGGATCCCATCTCGGATATCATGACTTCTAACCACTTGTCAGAATCCGGGCCCACCATCGCTTCTCCATAGCTCGTAGGTTCATTGTTGTCCAACAACATGACCTCTAAGATAGGGCACCGTACCACTCAGGAGTAGTGCGTATCCTTGTCGACCTACGAGGTTCGATAGTAACTTGATCCGAAACTACATGATCACTATCATTAGCTTCCTCTTCAACTGACATAGGTGCCACAGAAACATCTTTCTACGCTGCGCTACTCTCTGGTTGAAGTAAAGGTCCAACAACCTCATCAAGTTCTATCTTCCTCCCACTCAATTCTTTTGAGAGAAACTCTTTCTCGAGAAAGGACCCGTTCTTAGCGACAAACACTTTGCCATCGGATCTGAGATAGAAGGTATACCCAATCATTTCCTTTGGGTATCCTATGAAGATACATTTGTCCGCTTTGGGTTCGAGCTTTTCTGGCTGAAGCCTTTTGACATAAGCATCGTAGCCCCAAACCTTAAGAAATGACAGCTTAGGTTTCTTGCCAAACCATAGTATGTCTTCTCTACGGACTTAGATGGCACCCTATTTAAAGTGAATGCAGCTGTCTCTAATGCATAACCCCAAAATGAGAGAGGCAGATCGGTAAGGGACATCATAGAACGCACCATATCCAATAAGGTACGATTACGACGTTCGGACACACCATTACGCTGTGGTGTTCCAGGTGGCATCAGTTGTGAAACAATTCCACATTGTCTTAAGTGATTGCCAAACTCATAACTCAGATACTCTCCCCCTCGATCAGATTGTAGGAATTTAATCTTCTTGTTACGATGATTTTCAACTTTACTCTGAAATTTCTTGAACTTTTCAAATGTTTTAGACTTATGCTTCATTAAGTAAATATACCCATATCTACTCAAATCATTGATGAAGGTGAGAAAGTAAAGATATCCACCGCGCGCGTCAACACTCATCGGACCGCACACATCAATATGTATGATTTACAACAAGTCACTTGCCCGTTCCATTGTTCCGGAAAACGGGGTTTTAGTCATCTTGCCCATGAGGCATGGTTCGCATGTGTCAAGTGATTCAAAATCAAGTGACTCCAAAATTCCATCAGCATGCAGTTTCTTCATGCACTTTACACCAATATGACCTAAGCGGCAATGCCACAAGAAAGTGGTACTATCATTATCAACTCTACATCTTTTGGCATCAACGTTATGAACATGTGTATCATCACTATCAAGATTCAATAAGAATAAACCCCTCACAATGGGTGCATGACCATAAAAGATATTACCCATATAAATAGAACAACCATTATTCTCTGATTTAAATGAGTAACCATCTCGCATTAGACAAGATCCAGATATAATGTTCATGCTCAACGCAGGCACTAAATAACAATTGTTTAGGTTCATCACTAGTCCCAATGGTAATCGAAGAGCGAGCGTGCCGACGGCAATCACATCAACCTTGGAACCATTTCCCACGCGCATTGTCACTTCGTCCTTCGCCAGCCTTTGTCTATTCCATAGTTCCTATTTAGAGTTGCAAATGTGAGCAAAAGAACCGGTATCAAATACGCAGGCACTACAACGAGAGCTGGTAAGGTACACATCAATAACATGTATATCATATATACATTTCTTGATGTTGGCCCCCTTCTTGTCAGCCAGATACTTAGGGCAATTCCGCTTCCAGTGGCCAGTTCCCTTGCAATAGAAGCACTCAGTTTCCGGCTTGGGTCCAGCCTTGGGTTTCTTCACGGGAGGAGCAACTACTTTGCCACTCTTCTTGAAGTTTCCCTTCTTTCCCTTGCTCTTCTTGAAACTAGTGGTTTTATTGACAATCAACACTGGATGCTCCTTCTGGATGTCTGACTTAGCGACTTTCAGCATCGCGAACAGCTCGGAGACTGACTTATTCATCCCTTGCATGTTATAGTTCAACACAAAGCTCTTGTAGCTAGGTGGTAGCGATTGAAGAACTCTGCCGGTGGCCGCCTCAGGTGGGAGTTCAACTCCCAACTCAGCCAGACGGTTGTAATACCCAGACATTCTGAGTATGTGCTCACTGACAGAGCCGTTCTCCTCCATTTTGCAGGCATAGGCCTTATCGAAGGTCGTATACCTCTCGATCCGGGCATTTTTCTCAAAAATAAACTTCAACTCCTGGAACATCTCATATGCTCCATGACGTTCAAAATGCCTTGGAAGTCCCGGTTCTAAGCCATACAACATGGCGCACTAAACTATTGAGTAGTCATCAACAGGCGGCTGCCAGGCGTTCACAACGTCCAGAGTTGCTGGAGGGGGTGGTGCACCAAGCATGCATCAAGGACAAAAGACTTTTGGGAAGCCGTGAGGATAATCCTCATGTTACGGGAACATTCCACAAAGTTGCTTCCATCATCTTTCGGCTTAGCTTTCTCTAGGAACGCATTGAAATTCAGGGGAGCTACTGCGTGAGCCATTGATCTACAACATAATTTGCAAAAACAACTTAGACTATTGTTCAAGATAATGAGTTCAATTACTCATATTACCTAAGAACTCCCACTCAACGCAACATCCCTCCGGTTGTCCGAGTGTAACATGATCCAAATTCGCCAACCCAAGTGTGATGATCACGTGAGATGAGGTGGTTTCAATGGCGAACATCTCCATGTTGATCATATCTACTATATGACTCATGTTTGACCTTTCGGTATCTTGTGTTCCGAGGCCATGTCTGTACATCCTAGGATCGTCAAGTTTAACCCAAGTGTTCTGCATGTGCAAAACTGGCTTGCACCCATTGTATGTGAACGTAGAGTCTATCACACCCGATCATCACGTGGTGCTTCAAAACGACGAACTTTCGCAACGGTGCACACTTGGGGAGAACACAATTTTATCTTGAAATTTTAGTGAGGGATCACCTTATAATTCTACCGTCGTCTTAAGAAAAATAAGATGCATAAAAGGATTAACATCACATGCAAATCATAAGTGACATGATATGGCCATCATCTTGTGCTTTTGATCTCCATCTCCAAAGCACCGGCATGATCTCCATCGTCACCGGCATGACACCATGATCCCCATCATCATGATCTCCATCATCGTGTCGCCATTCGGGTTGTCACGCCAACCATGCTTCTACAACTATTGCTACCTTTTAGAGATAAAGTAAAGCATTAAATAGCACTTAATGATTGACACGAAGGTCATACAATAATTAAAGACAACCCTATGGCTCCTGCCGGTTGCCGTATTCATCGACATGCAACTCGTGATAATCTATACAAAACATGATCATCTCATACATCAAATATATCTCATCATGTCTTTGGCCGTATCATATCACAACATACCCTGCAAAAACAAGTTAGACGTCCTCTACTTTGTTGTTGCATGTTTTACGTGGCTGCTATGGGTGACTAGTAAGAACCATTCTTTCCTACGCAAAGTCACAACGGTGATATTCAAGTTGCTATTTAACCTTCTACAAGGACCGCCTTTGTCAAATCCGACTCAACTAAGGTGGGGGAGACAGACACCCGCCAGCCATCTTTATGCAACAAGTTGCTTGTAAGTCGATGGAACCGGTCTCATGTACGTGGACATGTAAAGTTCGTCCGGGCTGCTTCATCCCACAATATTGCTGAATCAAAAAAAGACTAAGGAAGGAAGCAATCTGAACATCAACACCCACAAACTCCTTTGTGTTCTACTCGTGATGTCATCTACGCATA
Source organism: Thinopyrum elongatum (assembly GCA_011799875.1). Classification (NCBI taxonomy): domain Eukaryota; kingdom Viridiplantae; phylum Streptophyta; class Magnoliopsida; order Poales; family Poaceae; genus Thinopyrum; species Thinopyrum elongatum. The sequence goes on from CM022299.1 coordinate 513,894,180, forward strand.
GACCTAGCACATGATGCCACTGTTGGGGAACGTTGCATGGGAAACAAAAAAAATTCTATGCTCACCAAGATCGATCTAGGAGATGCACATCTACGAGAGGAGAGATTGGATCTACATACCTTTGTAGATTGCTAAGAGAAAGCATTAAGAAACACGGTTGATGTAGTCGAACGTCTTCGTGATCCAATCACGATCCGTCCATGAACTCCCGATCAAGTGCCAAACGGATGGCACCTATGAGTTTAGCACACGTGTGACTCGGCGGCGTCCTCTCCTTCTTGATCCAGCAAGAGAGAGAGAGAGGAGGTAGATGAGATCTGAACCAACACGACGGCGTGGTGGCGGTGGTGGTGGCGGAATTCCGGCAGGGCTTCGCCAAGCGTGTATTGGTGAAACATGGGAGGAGTTGGGAGAGGTAACGGGCAAGGGTCGAAGGGTGGCTACCCCCAATGCCTCCCCACCTTTACATAGGCGTGTAGCGGGCTGGTGGCTTTCCCTCCAAGGCCCTAGGGTCGTTGGCCAAATGGGGAGGAAGGAAATCCCTCCTTTCCTTCCCCACCGATCGCTATCCCCTTTTTAGGGATCCTGATCTTATCCCTTTGGGATATGATACTATTCTTTTTAAGGGAGGATCTTGGTGCGCCTAGACCAGGGTTGTGGGGACTTTCCCCACCACCCACGTTCATCTGGGTCCCCCATGCAGGTGGGCCCCACTCTAGAACCTTCTAGAAACTTCCAGTACAATACCGAAAAAACTCGAACTTTTTCCGGAACCCCGATAACAACTTTCCATATATGAATCTTTACCTCCAGACTATTCCGGTGCTCCTCGTGATGTCTTGGATCCCATCCAGGACTCCGAACAACCTTCGAACTTTCCACTATTAATATCTCAATACTACCCTAGCGCTACCGAACGTTAAGCATGCGACCCTACGGGTTCGAGAATCATATAGACATGACCGAGACTCCTCTCCGGTCAATAACCAATAGCGGGACCTGGATGCCCATATTGATTCCTTCATATTTCACTAAGATCTTTATCGGTTGAACCACGATGTCTGGGATTCAGTTAATCCCATATACAATTCTCTTTGTCTGGCGTTATGTGCCCAAGATTCGATCGTCGGTATCTCCATACCTAGTTCAATCTCGTTACTGGCAAGTCTCTTTACTCGTTCCGTAATACAAGATACCGTGACTAAATCATTAGGCACATTGCTTGCAAGATCTTTGCGATGTTGTATTATCGAGAGGGCCCAGAGATATCTCTCCGTCACACGGAGTGACAAATCCCAGTCTTGATCCATACCAACCTAGCAGACACCCTCGGAGATACCTGTAGAGTATCTTTTTGTCACCTAGTTACATTGCGACATTTGATACACACAAGGTACTCCTCTGGTGTCAGTGAGTTGCATGATCTCATGGTCATAGGAACACATACTTGACATGCAGAAAATGATAGCAATAAACTTGATACGATCATATGCTATGCTTATAGTTTGGGTCTTGTCCATCACATCATTCTCCTAATGATGTGATCCTGTCATCAAATGACAACTCATGTCTATGGCCAGGAAACCATAGCCATCTTTGATCAATGAGCTACTCCAGTAGAGACTCACTAGGGACATGTTGTTGTCTATGTAGACACACATGTATTTGAGTTTCCAATCAATACAATTATAGCATGGATAATAAACGATTATCATGAACAAGTAAATATAATAATAACCACTTTATTATTGCCTCTAGGGCATATTTCCAACACGGCAACGCGGGCGTGCATGGCAAAGAAGGGCCGCAGTAGACAGGCGATAACAGCGGCGGCGGCGACACGCGGCGAGGATGGCAATGAAGGAGAAAAAGAAAACAGAGCAAGAAAAGCCTAGGTGGCGGTGACAGGCGGCGACGCAAGAGAGAAATAGATCTCAGAACAGAACAAAACTATATTACAAAACAGTAAATGTTCAACGACAAAATTGACAAAAGAAAAAACCTGAAATCACGGGAGCGCTCCTCCGCACGACAAGTGTAGCGCGTAGAGCTCCCCGGAAAAGTCTCAGGAACGCTCCACCATGATACTTGTCACGCACGTAGCGCTCTCTGATTAAACTTTGCGTGGAGGGCTCCTTAACTAGTGATTTTGGTGATAAGCGGGCACCAAACAAATTAGGTGGGTGATTAAGGGGTCGTCCGAAAGGAGGACCTCAGACGTCAGCCCTGCGACGACATAGGAGTGTTTCCCCTCTCTATTTATTATCGTGAGGGAATCACTCGTTCGGTTTTTGCCCTAAGTCGATCTCCTCCACCGCTGTAATCGACCTCTCCGTCCTGCCTTTTCATTTTCATCTTCATCTGTCGTGGTCTGCGTCGCCACCGGTGGAACAAGCAGCTCACGCGGGGATCATCCAGGACATTTACATGGCGCTGGCCTCTATTTCGGTAATATATCTTTTGGTACAAGAACGCTCCGGGGAGTTGAAGAATTCTGACTGTCCATACGTCTTCAATTCCCTGGCAAACCTCTTTGCCATGGAATTTATGGCATACATGGCTTTGCACATCCGTTGGCGTTGGGTGCGCAACTTGGGCACCATGCCGAAAGTCGTCTCCTGCATGCTCGTCAACAAACCTGCAGCGGTTATGATCATAGTCAACTCGATGTTCTTGTGGGGACGATTTTTCGGGGATCCCTAGTTCGCCACCTGCCTCTCGTTGGTATTGGCGGCGGCGCTCGTCATCTTCCTCTGGCGGTGCATCTCCGTCGACAGGGCTCTTTCAAAGAACTCATCCTTGCCTCACCTCCAAGAAGATATGTGTGAAAATGACGGCGTGCTCCATATTTGGACATGTGATTGTTTTTTTTTGCGAAATTGGACATGTGATTGTTAGGAGTATTGCTACTGATTGCTTTACTTTAATTTCTCAAAATTACCGCACACACAAAAATTTAATCTGCTTTTTAGATGATGCAATAATTCAGTGAAGGACTGTTTAATCTGCTTTTTAGATGATGCAATAATTCATTGTACTTTTACCTAATGTGTTAATTACAAGGCATTAATTGCATGAAATATACCTACTATAGTCAATTGTCACTACCTTCATTGGATAGAAATCAAATCCTAAAAACTTGTATTTTTCACGTTTTCAAAAAATGCTAACTTTTTTGGAAAAAAATGGGAGTAATTTTTTGAACCGCCCGCTACAGTAAATCAATAGCCGCAGTAACTTCGCACGCTACTATGGCTGCAAGAAAAGCTGAAGGCTCGTGAGCCGCTCGAGATCGACTTGAAAAGAAGCGAATTGATCTTGAGCCATCATCGGTTATTTTAGTGCAATATAATATAATTATATAAAATAACCCTGATATATATTAAATTGACATAGGATAATATATTACCACATATCTGGGGTTTCTTCATTTTATCTACTAGCAAACACGGAAGTTTAGTTAACTACGGAGAAAATTTAGACCTCAATAGTCAATATGATACGTAGTCAGTCACGTGTTAAGGCCAACTCTAACCGATCCCCTATAACCGGTCAGAGGAGTACAAATTCGGTTTTACTCCTCTAACTGGGACCTAGCCGAACCCCTAACTCCGTTAGAGGAGAAAAAAAATTCACGTTAAATAGGGCACCATCTAAATCCGTTGAGATGACACCATATGAACTGTGGTTTGGCAAGAAACCTAAGCTGTCGTTTCTTAAAGTTTGGGGCTGCGATGCTTATGTGAAAAAGCTTCAACCTGATAAGCTCGAACCCAAATCGGAGAAATGAGTCTTCATAGGATACCCAAAGGAGACTGTTGCGTACACCTTCTCTCACAGATCCGAAGGCAAGATATTCGTTGCTAAGAATGGATCCTTTCTAGAGAAGGAGTTTCTCTCGAAAGAAGTTAGTGGGAGGAAAGTAGAACTTGATGAGGTAATTGTACCTTCTCCCGTATTGAAAAGTAGTTCATCACAGAAATCAGTTCCAGTGATGCCTACACCAATCAGTGAGGAAGTCAATGATAATGATCATGAAACTTCGGATCAAGTTACTACCGAACCTCGTAGGTCAACCAGAGTACGTCCCGCACCAGAGTGGTACGGTAATTCTGTTCTGGAAGTCATGTTACTAGACCATGACGAACCTACGAATTATGAGGAAGCGATGATGAGCCCAGATTCCGCGAAATGGCTTGAGGCCATGAAATCTGAGATGGGATCCATGTATGAGAACAAAGTATGGACTTTGGTTGACTTGCCCGACGATCGGCAAGCCATAGAGAATAAATGAATCTTTAAGAGGAAGACGGACGCTGATGGTAGTGTTACTATCTAGAAAGCTCGAATTGTCGCAAAAGGTTTTCGACAAGTTCAAGGTGTTGACTGCAATGAGATTTTCTCACTCGTAGCGATGCTTAAGTCTGTCCGAATCATGTTAGCAATTGCGACATTTTATGAAATCTGGCAAATGGATGTCAAAACTACATTCCTTAATGGATTTCTTAAAGAAGAGTTGTATATGATGCAACCAGAAGGTTTTATTGATCCTAAAGGTGCTGACAAAGTGTGCAAACTCCAGTGATCCATCTATGGACTGGTGCAAGCATCTCAGAGTTAGAATATACGCTTTGATGAGTTGATCAAAGCATATGGTTTTATACAGACTTTTGGAGAAGCCTGTATTTACAAGAAAGTGAGTGGGAGCTCTGTAGCATTTCTGATATTATATGTGTATGACATATTGTTGATTGAAAATGATACAGAATTTCTGAATAGCATAAAAGGATACTTGAATAAGAATTTTTCAAAGAAAGACCTCGATGAAGCTGCTTAAGTATTGAGCATCAAGATCTATAGGGATAGATCGAGACGCTTAATAGGACTTTCACAAAGCACATACCTTGACAAGATTTTGAAGAAGTTCAAAATGGATCAGTCAAAGAAAGAGTTCTTGCCTGTGTTGCAAGGTGTGAAATTGAGTAAGACTCAAAGCCAGACCACGGCAGAAGATAGAGAGAGAATGAAAGTCATTCCCTGTGCCTTAGTCATAGGTTCTATAAAGTATGCCATGCTGTGTACTAAACCTATTGTGTACCTTGCCATAAGTCTGGCAGGGAGGTACCAATAGTGATCCAGGAGTAGATCACTAGACAGCGGTCAAAATTATCCTTAGAGCACTAAGGAAATGTTTCTCGGTAATGGAGGTGATAAAGAGTTCGTCGTAAAGGGTTACGTCGATGCAAGCTTTGACACTAATCTAGATGACTCTAAGTCTCAATCTGGATACATATTGAATATGGGAGCAAAATGGCTAGAGTAGCTCCATGCAGAGCATTGTAGACATAGAAATTTGCAAATATACATACGGATCTGAATGTGACAGACCCATTGATTAAACTTCTCTCACAAACAAAACATGATCACACCTTAGTACTCTTTGGGTGTTAATCACATGGCGATGTGAACTAGATTACTGACTCTAGTAAACCCTTTGGGTGTTGGTCACATGGCGATGTGAACTATGGGTGTTCATCACATGGTGATGTGAACTATTCATGTTAATCACATGGTGATGTGAACTAGATTATTGACTCTAGTGCAAGTGGGAGACTGAAGGAAATATTGCCAGGGCCGGGACACGAAATCCCAGAAATTAACCCCTCGTGCTACCACCAGCCCAGGATTACTGTTTCTGGTGGATACGTTGTTGTTATAGATTACCAAGCCATTACAAGAATTGGATACAAGACCATAAAGGTCTAATGATACAATGGTGATTCTACTGGTGGATGATGGAAATGACTCGTGGTTCACCAATGTCGATGGGGCAACATTCCCACAGGAACAGCTGACCCGGATAACTCCTATCCGCGTGGCCGCTAATCCTAGGCTCTGTACGGACGTCGCGGTGGTACTCCTCGAAGAAATCCTGACCTGGCCAAGTAAATAGCCAGGGACAAGCCTGTGAGTACGTTTGAATGTACTCGCAAACATCATGAACAGATGATATACCGAATGCAGCAGATATTATGTGATCAAGTTAAATTAAAAATTATATGCGTATGCTCATGATGGACTTAAAGGCATGCTATCAGTAATTAAATCATGGCATGATAACATATTAGCATGTGCAAATAAATGAATATATAAAATGTTAGTGATAAACAAGGAAAGTTAAAGGAAAATAAAATAAAAGAAATGCCGGTCGGATGTCTAAGGTGACACCACGGTAGGTCTTGAAGAGAAATGCCAAACGGGTGTCTAAAAGAGAAATCGGACAAGACAGGACCATCCGAGAACTCAGGCGACGCCACGAGAGGTCTTGAAAAGAAATGCCAGTCGGGTGTCAAGTGACGCCATGGTCGGACTTAAAGAGAAATTCCAATCGGGTGTCCGCAAGAGTAGTGGCGGAATAAACCGCCTGTTAACTCGAGAGACGCCACGAGAGGTCTTGAAAATAAAATTGAGTGCCCGGGGTAGTCTAGCCAGCCCCTGAGACACTCAGGAAATACAAAGTAAGAGAAACGGATTAGTCCTCAAAAATATGCATAACCATAATAATATTGACATGCATAAAATATTCATGGTAGCATCAGGCTGACATCAATTATCCTGCAAAATATTTCAGGCATGTCATAATTATTTTCCTGCGGAGACCGATACTAAGACCGACACTTGACCAACCCAGACTGTAGCCCTTAACCGCGGACACGGCTATTCGAATAGGTTTAAACTCTGCAGAGGGTGTACTGTTTACCCACAAGTAAAGGATTTCTTTAGTCAGTACCGTGACACTGACTAATTCCCATTACGGTCTTTGGGTTGAAACACACCTGACCAGCACACACTAGATTAACTTTCCGGATGCCAGGAATCACCCCAAGCATCGTTCAAGAAAAACTTTAAGACAGAGAGACCAACGTCCTGCATGGGATCACTATTAATAGCACGGATTACAAGGGGTGCCCCCCTCTCAGTCACAACTAGAAACACCCATGCCCCATGACCCGATGACAGGATTTAGTCCACCAACATGGAAACCCTCATCGTAGCCCTCTATGTGGTGTGTGCACGGAAAGGGGTTAACAACTTACTGAACCATACCCCACCTGTGGCAGGGACAAGTGGTAGCACGAATCAAGTATGGGGGTTACCGGAACAAGACTCGATCTATGGTCGACTCAGGAGGTACAAGTTTTCCTGCAGTTGTTAGCACAACAAAGTATTCTTTCAACAGCATTACCAAACAGGGCCACAACCCTTGCATGCTCCACATATATCATGTGACACCCCCGTGTCAAATATGGCCCGTGCCCGCCGGCACGTCCAAGGCAGGAGCACACTCCTGGATTCTCACAACTTGTGCATGTCAAAACTTGAGTGGAATGCATGCAAGAGAAAATATCCATGACCATGCATGCTCATCTAGCAACAAGCAAATTTAATTTGAATTCAACATAGTCATGTTCAAATTATTCTTGCAAATAATATAACCATGCGATTCACCATATCAAGTGTTCGAGATGCTTGCCTTGAGCATGCAGAAATATTGGGTACACTTAAAAAGTTTGAAATGTTTATCTCCCCTCCATTTCCTATTTTCAAAAATATTTAAATCACCACATAAAACAAAAATAGTGCTAAAAATTGTTTCAAATATTTTTGAAATAAGTACTAAAATAAACTAGATGAAAAATTAGAAATACCAGAAAAAGAAACAAATTATTTGGAGTTCATATGAATTACCTATGAATTTTCTAAGTTTAAATAAATGGTTAAAAGGACTATTTAATTGATCCAGCAGAAACTAGGCATAATAAAAATGTTCACCCTAGCTAGTTTGATAGAGCATGATTTTAGAAACATGTTGAAATTTGAATCACAAAATTTGGACTTGAAATGAGTTCTGTAGAATTATTTTAGTTTTGCTGGAAAAGAAAAAAGAGAGATGGTAAAAGTGTGCCCTGGGCGCAGTATAGCCATGAGGAGCTATTGGGCCGAGCCTAGTCATTTGGCTGCGCGGGAGGGGATCGACGTCGAAAGCGTATTCGACGAAGTACGCTTTTCCCAGCGCGAAGACGGTCTCTGCGCAACCTGTGTCCGCTTACGGACGGTTCAGCGGCGTCGGGTCACTGACAGTGGGTCTGCCTGGCCCACTGGTCAGGTTTGACCAACCCGCGCGCGTCCGCTCTTTGTCCGAGCAGAGGCGGCATCTCCGGCGAGGCTCGCCGGCGATTGGGTGCACCGTTCGGGGAGCTGAGCTCACCATCAAGTTCAGGAGGCTCGTGCGGTCCCTCCGGTGTGTGCCACGTCCCTCGAAAAGCACCAGCTCATCGGCGGCAAGCTCCTCCGAGGTGCTCCGACGGAGCCAGTTTGGGCGTTTTTCCTACGAGCCGCCCCCGGCGAAATTGACGATGGGGACGAGTCTGCGGGTGTTTCAGGAGACTATTGGTGAAGAAAATAGGGAGGTGGAGGCACTGGAGAGGTGGGAATCATCGGGGAAGAGGTGGTGGCCGTGGTGGTCGGAGATGGGGAAGGCGGCCACTACCGGTCGTGTGGTTGCTCCTGGTGGCTTGAAGGGGAGGGGAGGAGTGGTGCCGTGACTAGAGGAGCTCGGGAGGCTTTATATAGCCATGGAGGAGGTCGGTTCCTCTCGGGCTTATCCGTCCGAAGACGACGGCGGCTATTGATGGCTTGCCGTGGTCGGTTATCGAGGTAGTTGAGGCCAGGGGCGTGGTCGGCAGTGGTCGGTGGAGCGTTGGCTGCCCGGAGTTACTCTAGGGGCACGTTGGCGGGCGAGGCGGCGAGCCGCGCCTCCTGGCAGCGATGTGGCAGAGACGGCAACACCGGGCGGTGGCTCTGGTCGGCGCTGACCGGCGCAGACGGCGCTAGAGGACGAGGGGAGGTGTCGGCGAGGCTCTGGGGTGGCTTGCTGATCTAGGGGGAGGATTTGCATGAGCGGTTGTACAGCAGGGAGGGCAGCACGCGACGGTGCCGACGCCTGCAGTTATGGTGCTCCGAGCGCGCTCTGGACATGCACGAAACGTGCTCGATGTTTTGCCAGTGCACCCTACGATGGTCCAATGGAGCTGAAATTTAAACAGGGTGGTGCTTCTGAATATGACAGGAATGATGGACATGCTGGTTTGGCCAAAAGACCAAGTGTTCAGTGCATGTCTAAAACTTTGCCAAATTCTGCCATGCACAACACCTGTTTGACAAAATGATAGAGCTAGCTAGGGGACTTTGATGGAAATGATACTTGGCAGGGTAGTGTCTCTTTAGATGTTAGAGAGGATGGTGGAGTTGCTTTGGCAAGAGGGGAAACTTGCTAGTGCAAGTTTTACTGATATTCATTTCTGGACAGAAAGTTTAGTGGAATATTTGGTGGACTCAAATGATTCCAATGCAGCTAAAGTTTTGGACTCAAGGGTTTTATTGGAAGGACTATAAGTGGGAAAAATTTCAGGATTTTTTTTGGGGCAAAGAAAATTGGGGTTGTAGTAGAAACTCAAATTCAGGACAGAATTGAGAAGAGGTTGTTTCACTCAAAATTTTGAAAACACCAAGTAGGGTTTTTTGCATAAAAGTGATATATAGGCATCACATGACCTCCCATAATTTTTGTGGAATTTTAAAATATTTGTTTAAAATAGTTGTAGTGTAATAGAGGCATTTCAGAATTTGAAAATGATATTAAAAGAATAGTTTTGGGGCAAATTTTATTATGAAAATAATGCTTACTGTTATTAAACTATAATTGAAATGTTTTAAGAGAACTACCAAAGCCACAATATTATTTCCAAAAATTTCCATATGGAGGGAAGAATTTTGAAAAAAAACAGAGGGCGGAAAATACTCCGAAAATAACAAGGGACTTAACATACTTCAAAATTTTATTTCTGGCCAAACTTTTACTTAGTAAAAACATGATTAAATTGTTGGGGTGTTACAAATATGCCCTAGAGGCAATAATAAAGTTGTTATTTATATTTCCTTATATCATGATAAATGTTTATTATTCATGCTAAAATTGTATTAACCGGAAACTTGATACATGTGTGAATACATAGACAAAACACCGAGTCCCTAGTAAGCCTCTACTAGACTAGCTCGTTAATCAAAGATGGTTAAGTTTCCTAACCATAGACATGTGTTGTCATTTGATGAAAGGGACCACATCATTAGGAGAATGATGTGATGGACAAGACCCATCCGTTAGCTTAGCATGATGATCGTTAAGTTTTATTGCTATTGCTTTCTTCATGACTTATACATATTCCTCTGACTATGAGATTATGCAACTCCCGAATACCGGAGGAACACTTTGTGTGCTATCAAACGTCACAACGTAACTGGGTGATTATAAAGATGCTCTACAGGTGTCTCCGAAGGTGTTTGTTGGGTTGGCATAGATCGAGATTAGGATTTGTCACTCCGAGTATCGGAGAGGTATCTCTGGGCCCTCTCGGTAATGCACATCATATGAAGCCTTGCAAGCAATGTCACTAATGAGTTAGTTACGGGATGATGCACTTTGGAACGAGTAAAGAGACCTGCCGGTAACGAGATTGAACTAGGTATGATGATACCGATGATCGAATCTCGGGCAAGTAACATACCGATGACAAAGGGAATAACGTATGTTGTTATGCGGTTTGACCGATAAAGATCTTCGTAGAATATGTAGGAGCCAATATGACCATCCAGGTTCTGCTATTGGTTATTGACCGGAGATGTGTCTCGGTCATGTCTACATAGTTCGCGAACCCGTAGGGTCCGCACGCTTAACATTCGATGACGATTTGTATTATGAGTTATGTGTTTTGATGACCGAAGTTTCTTCGGAGTCCCGGATGAGATCACGGACGTGATGAGGAGTCTTTAAATGGTCGGGACATAAAGATTGATATATTGGAAGGTTATATACGGACACCGGAATGGTTCCGAAGAAGATCGGGGATTTTTTCGGAGTACCGGGAGGTTGCCGGAACCCCCCGAGAAAGTTATTGGGCCTAATGGGCCATAGTGGAGGAGAGGAGGCAGGCCACAGGAGGTGGGGCACGCCCCCCTTGCCCCAATCCGAATTGGACTAGGGGAGGGGGTCGGCCCCCCTCTTTCCTTCTCCCTCTCCCCCTCTCCGTTGGAAGAAAAGGGGGGGGGCGAATCCTACTAGGTTTGGAGTCCTAGTAGGACTCCCCCCCCCCCCTTGGTGCGCCTCCCCCTTGGCCGTCCTCCACCTCCCACCTCCTTTATATATGTGGGCAAGGGGCACCCCAAGACACACCAAGTTCTCTCTTAACCGTGTGCGGTGCCCCACTCCACAGTTACGCACCTCGGTCATATCGTCGTAGTGCTTAGGCGAAGCCCTGCGCCAGTAACATCAGCAACACCGTCGCCACGCCGTCGTGCTGATGGAACTCTCCCTCGTCCTCAACTGAATCAAGAGCTCGAGGGTCGTCATCGAGCTGAACGTGTGCAGAACTCAGAGGTGCCGTACGTTCGGTGCTTGATTGGTTGGATCGCGAAGACGTTTGACTACATCAACCGCGTTAAGCTAACGCTTCAGCTTTCGGTCTACAAGGGTACGTAGACACACTCGCCCCTCTCGTTGCTATGCATCTCCAAGATAGATGTTGCGTGAGCGTAGATTTTTTTTTTGAAATTGCATGCTATGTTCCCCAACAGTGGCATCCGAGCTAGGTCTATGCGTAGATGATAAGCACGAGTAGAACACAAAGAGTTGTGGGCGATAATAGTCATACTGCTTACCACCAACGTCTTACTTTGATTTGGCGGTATTGTTGGATGAAGCGGCCCGGACCGACATTACATGACCGCGTTCATGAGACTGCTTCTACCGTCGTGCTATGCACACAGGTGGCTGGCGGTTGTCTGTTTCTCCAACTTTAGTTGAATCGAGTTTGACTACGGCCGGTCCTTGTTGAAGGTTAAAATAGCACACTTGACGAAAAATCGTTGTGGTTTTGATGCGTAGGTAAGAATGGTTCTTGCTAGAAGCCCATAGCAGCCGCGTAAAACTTGCAACAACAAAGTAGAGGACGTCTAACTTGTGTTTGCAGGGCATGCTGTGATGTGATATGGTCAAGAAATGATGTGATACACGTTATTGTATGAGATGATCATGTTTTGTAAAAGTTATCAGCAACTGGCAGGAGCCTTATGGTTGTCGCTTTATTGTATGAAATGCAATCGCCATGTAATTGATTTACTTTATCACTATGTGGTAGCGATAGTCGTAGAAGCAATAGTTGGCGAGACGACAACGACGCTACGATGGAGATCAAGGTGTTAAGCCGGTGACGATGGAGATCATGACGGTGCTTTGGAGATGGAGATCAAAGGCACAAGATGATGATGGCCATATCATGTCACATATTTTGATTGCAAGTGATGTTTATCTTTTATGCATCTTATTTTGCTTAGTACGGCGGTAGCATTATAAGATGATCCCTCACTAAATTTCAAGGTATAAGCGTTCTCCCTGAGTATGCACCGTTGCGACAGTTCATCGTGCCGAGACACCACGTGATGATCGGGTGTGATAAGCTCTACGTTCACATACAACGGGTGCAAGCCAGTTTTGCACATGCAGAATACTCGGGTTAAACTTGACGAGCCTAGCATATGCAGATATGGCCTCGGAACACTGAGACCGAAAGGTCGAACATGAATCATATAGTAGATATGATCAACATAGAGATGTTCACCGTTGAAAACTACTCCATCTCATGTGATGATCGGACATGGTTTAGTTGATATGGATCATGTGATCATTTAGATGACTAGAGGTATGTCTATCTAAGTGGGAGTTCTTAAGTAATATGATTAATTGAACTTTAATTTATCATGAACTTAGTCCTGATAGTTTTTGCATATCTATGTTGTAGATCAATAGCTCGCGTATAGCTCCCCTGCTTTATTTTGATATGTTCCTAGAGAAAACTAAGTTGAAAGATGATAGTAGCAATGATGCGGACTGGTTTCGTGATCTGAGGACTAACCTCATTGCTGCACAGAAGAATTATGTCCTTGATGCACCGCTAGGTGACAGACCTATTGCAGGAGCAGATGCAAACGTTATGAACGTTTAGCAAGCTCGATATGATGACTACTTGATAGTTTAGTGCGCCATGATTTACGGCTTAGAACCGGGACTTCAAAAACGTTTTGAACGCCACGGAGCATATGAGATGTTCCAAGAGCTGAAAATGATATTTCAGACTCATGCCCGTGTTAAGAGGTATGAGACCTCTGACAAGTACTTTGCCTAAAAGATGGAGGAGAATAGCTCAGCTAGTGAGCATGTGCTCAGAATGTCTGGGTACTACAATCACTTGAATCAAGTGGGAGTTAATCTTCCAGATAAGATAGTGATTGACAGAGTTCTCTAGTCACTATCACCAAGTTACTAGAACTTCGTGATGAACTATAATATGCAAGGGATGACGAAAATGATTCCCAAGCTCTTCGCGATGCTGAAATCGGGGAAGGTAGAAATCAAGAAATAACATCAAGTGTTGATGGTTGACAACACCACTAGTTTCAAGAAAAAGGGCAAGGGAAAGAAAGGGAACTTCAAGAAGAATGGCAAGCAAGTTGTCACTCCCATGAAGAAGCCCAAAGATGGACCAAAGCCTGAAACCGAGTGCTTCTACTGCAAAGGAAATGGTCACTGGAAGCGGAACTGCCCCAAATACTTGGCGGATAAGAAGGATGGCAAAGTGAACAAAGGTATATTTGATATACATGTTATTGATGTGTATTTTACTAGTGTTCATAGTAGCCCCTGAGTATTTTATACTGGTTCAGTTGCTAACATTAGTAACTCGAAACAGGAGTTGCAAAATGAACAGAGACTAGTTAATGACGAGGTGACGATGTGTGTTGGAAGTGATTCCAAGGTTGATAAGATCACCATCGCACACTCCCTCTACCTTCGGTATTAGTGTTGGACCTAAATAAATGTTATTTGGTGTTTGCATTGAGGATGAATATTATTGGATCATGTTTATTGTGATACGGTTATTCATTTAAGTCAGAGAATAATTGTTGTTCTGTTTACATGAATAAAACCTTCTATGGTCATACACTCAATATAAATGGTTTATTGAATCTCGATCGTGGTGATACACATATTCATAATATTGATGCCAAAAGATGCAAAGTTGATAATGATAGTGCAACATATTTGTGGCACTGCCGTTTAGGTCATATTGGTGTAAAGCGCATGAAGAAACTCCATGCTAATCGACTTTTGGAATCACTTGATTATGAATCATTTGATGCTTGCAAACCATGCCTCATGGGCAAGATGACTAAGACTCCGTTCTCCGGAACAATGGAGCGAGCTACAGACTTATTGGAAGTAATACATATCGATGTATGCGGTCCGATGAGTATTGAGGCTCGCGGTCCGATGAGTATTGAGGCTCGCGGTGGGTATCGTTATTTTCTGACCTTCATAGATGATTTGAGCAGATATGGGTATATCTACTTAATGAAACATAAGTCTGAAACATTTGAAAAGTTCAAAGAATTTAAGAGTGAAGTGGAAAATCATCGTAACAAGAAAATAAAGTTTCTACGATCTGATCGCGGAGGCGAATATTTGAATTACGAGTTTGGTCTTCATTTAAAACAATGCGGAATAGTTTCACAACTCACGCCACCTGGAACATCACAGCGTAATGGTGTGTCTGAACGTCGTAACCGTACTTTATTAGATATGGTGCGGTCTATGATGTCTCTTACCGATTTACCACTATCGTTTTGGGGTTATGCATTAGAGACAGCTGCATTCACGTTAAATAGGGCACCATCTAAATTCGTTGAGACGACACCGTAGGAACTATGGTTTGCCAAGAAACCTAAGCCGTCGTTTCTTAAAGTTTGGGGTTGCGATGCTTATGTGAAAAAGCTTCAGCCTGATAAGCTCGAATCCAAATCGGAGAAGTGCGTCTTCATAGGATACCCAAAAGAAACTGTTGGGTACACCTTCTATCACAGATCCGAAGGCAAGGTATTTGTTGCTAAAAATGGATCCTTTCTAGAGAATGAGTTTCTCTCGAATGAAGTGAGGGGGAGGAAAGTAGAACTTGATGAGGTAGTGGTACCTTCTCTTGAATTGGAAAGTAGTTCATCACAGAAATCAGTTCCAGTGATGCTTGCACCAATTAGTGAGGAAGCTAATGATGATGATCATGAAGCTTCAGATCAAGTTACTACAGAACCTCGTAGGTCAACCAGAGTACGTTCCGCACCAAAGTGGTACGGTAATCCTGTTCTGGAAGTCATGTTACTAGACCATGACGAACCTACGAACTATGAGGAAGCGATGATGAGCCCAGATTCCGTGAAATGGTTTGAGGCCATGAAATCTAAGATGGGATCCATGTATGAGAACAAAGTGTGGAATTTGGTTGACTTGCCCGATGATCGGCAAGCCATAGAGAATAAATGGATTTTCAAGAAGAAGACTGACGCTGACGGTAATGTTACTGTCTACAAAGCTCGACTTGTTGCGAAAGGTTTTCGACAAGTTCAAGGAGTTGACTATGATGAGACCTTCTCACCCGTAGCGATGCTTAAGTCTGTCCGAATCATGTTAGCAATTGCCGCATTTTATGATTATGAAATCTGGCAAATGGATGTCAAAACTGCATTCCTTAATGGATTTCTCAAAGAAGAGTTGTATATAATGTAACCAGAAGGTTTTGTCGATCCTAAAGGTGCTAACAAAGTGTGCAAGCTCCAGCGATCCATTTATGGACTGGTGCAAGCATCTCGGAGTTGGAATATACACTTTGATAGTGTGATCAAAGCATATAGTTTTATACAGACTTGCGGTGAAGCCTGTATTTACAAGAAAGTGAGTGGGAGCACTACACCCTTTCTGATAAGTATATGTGAATGACATATTGTTGATCGGAAATGATGTAGAATTTTCTGGAAAGCATAAAGGAGTGTTTGAAAGGAGTTTTTCAAAGAAAGACCTCAATGAAGCTGCTTAAGTATTGAGCATAAAGATCTATAGGGATAGATCGAGACGCTTAATAAGACTTTCACAAAGCACATACCTTGACAAGATTTTGAAGAAGTTCAAAATAGATCAGTCAAAGAAAGGGTTCTTGCCTGTGTTGGAAGGTGTGAAGTTGAGTAAGACTCAAAACCCGACCACGGCAGAAGATAGAGAGAGAATGAAAGTCATTCCCTATGCATCAGCCATAGGTTCTATAAAGTATGCCATGCTGTATACCAGACCTATTGTGTACCTTGCCATGAGTTTGGCAAAGGGGTACAATAGTGATCCAGGAGTAGATCACTGGACAGCGGTCAAAAATATCCTTAGAGGACTAAGGAAATATTTCTCAGTTATGGAGGTGATAAAGAGTTCATCGTAAAGAGTTACATCGATACAAGCTTTAACACCGATCTAGATGACTCTGAGTCTCAATCTGGATACATATTGAAAGTGGGAGCAATTAGCTAGAGTAGCTCCATGCAGAGCATTGTAGACATAGAAATTTGCAAAATACATACGGATCTGAATGTGACAGACCCGTTGACTAAACTTCTCTCACAAGCAAAACATGATCACACCTTAGTACTCTTTGGGTGTTAATCACATGGCGATGTGAACTAGATTACTGACTCCAGTAAACCCTTTGGGTGTTGGTCACATGGCGATGTGAACTATGGGTGTTAATCACATGGTGATGTGAATTATTCGTGTTAATCACATGGCGATGTGAACTAGATTATTGACTCTAGTGCAAGTGGGAGACTGAAGGAAATATTCCCTAGAGGCAATAATAAATTTGTTATTTATATTTCCTTATATCATGATAAATTTTTATTACACATGCTAGAATTGTATTAACCGGAAACTTGATACATGTATGAATACATAGACCAAACACCGAGTCCCTAGTAAGCCTCTACTAGACTAGCTCGTTAATCAAAGATGGTTAAGTTTCCCAACCACAGACATGTGTTGTCATTTGATAAACGGGATCACATCATTAGGAGAATGATGTGATGGACAAGACCCATCTGTTAGCTTAGCATAATGATCGTTAAGTTTTATTGCTATTGCTTTCTTCATGACTTATACATATTCCTCTGACTATGAGATTATGCAACTCCCGAATATCGGAGGAACACCTTGTGTGCTATCAAACATCACAACATAACTGGGTGATTATAAATATGCTCTACAGGTGTCTCCGAAGGTGTTTGTTGGGTTGGCATAGATCGAGATTAGGATTTGTCACTCCGAGTATCGGAGAGGTATCTCTGGGCCCTCTCGGTAATGCACATCATATGAAGCCTTGCAAGCAATGTGACTAATGAGTTAGTTGCGGGATGATGCATTACGGAATGAGTAAAGAGACTTGCGGGTAATGAGATTGAACTAGGTATGATGATACCGACGATCGAATCTCGGGCAAGTAACATACCGATGACAAAGGGAATAACGTATGTTGTTATGCGGTTTGACCGATAAATATCTTCATAGAATATGTAGGAGCCAATATGAGCATCCAGGTTCCGCTATTGGTTATTGACCGGAGATGTGTCTCGGTCATGTCTACATAGTTCTCGAACCCATAGGGTCCGCACGCTTAACGTTCGATGACGATTTGTATTATGAGTTATGTGATTTGATGACCAAAGTTTGTTCGGAGTCCCGGATGAGATCACGGTCATGACGAGGAGTCTCGAAATGGTCGAGAGGTAAAGATTGATATATTGGAAGGTTACATTCGGGCACCGGAATGGTTTCGGGAAGTTTCGGAGTACCGGGAGGTTACCGGCACCCCCCCCCCCCCGGAGAGTAATGGGCCAACATGGGCCTTAATGGAGGAGAGAGGGCAGGCCATAGGAGGTGGCGCGTGCCCGCCCTTGCCAATCTGAATTGTACAAGGGGTGGGGGCGGCGCCCCCCCCCCTTTCCTTCTCCTACTTCCTCTCCTTTCCCCCTTTGCTACTCCGGAAAAAAGGAAAAGTGGGGGGGGGGGGCGAATCCTACTAGGTTTGGAGTCCTAGTAGGACTCCCCCCTCCATGGCGCGCCCCCTGGTGGCCGGCCTCCTCCCCCCCTCCTTTATATACGGAGGCAAGGGGGCACCCTAAAACACAACAAGATCAATTGTCTTAGCCGTGTGCGGTGCCCCCCTCCATAGTTTAAAACCTCGGTCATATCATCGTAGTGCTTAGGTGAAGCCCTGCGCCGATAACTTCATCATCACCGTCGCCACGCCATCATGCTGACGGAACTCTCCCTCGTCCTCAAATGGATCAAGAGCTCGAGGGACGTCATCGAGCTGAACATGTGCAGAACTCGGAGGTGCCGTACGTTCCGTGCTTGATCGGTTGGATCGCGAAGACGTTCGACTACATCAACCGCGTTAAGCTAATGCTTCCGCTTTCGGTCTATGAGGGTACGTACACACACTCTCCCCTCTCATTGCTATGCATCTCCTAGATAGATCTTGCGTGAGCGTAGAATTTTTTTGAAATTGCATGCTACGTTCCCCAACAATACTAGTGCATGCTAAACCTGTTATGTGTCTGCTTGTTTCTTCTTTTAGAATGCTGGCAGAATATTGGGGAAGAGTGCCTTATTAAGCAATGGTAAAGGAAGTAATGCAGATAAGGTTCAGGATAGTGAGACATCTTTGTTGGTCTCCAACAAAGCTGATAAAACAGCTAAGGAGAACTATCTTGAAGACAGTGAGACAACTCCAAAGTCCTGTCTTGGTGTAGTGTTCGAGTTACTGGCCACTACCGCTGGCACAAGCTATTCAAACTCACTGTCTGAATCAGTTCGGTTTCTTGAGTCTCAACTACAAGCTGAAAGACATCGATCAGCTGTGCTGCGACAAGAAGCCGAAGGACTGCGGAAGTCCCTGGAGCATTTAGATGCATACTTTCTGGTGCGACAGCAAGCGTTGGAGGATTTTAGCGCCAAACAGGAGAAAGCTAATAAGCTAGCTAAGCTTATTGCCAGCATGGTGGATACCTAGGATAACGTTTCTTGAGCTCTTCTGAGGTTGTTTCAGTTATGGACTTGTTTTGCTGCCACGTTTATTTGCACTGGTGGCCAATTTAGACGGCCAGTGTATGTAATATGCAGCTTTGTTCCCTATATTTGCACTGGTGGCGAACTTTGGAGTCCTAGTAGGACTCCCCCCCCTTGGTGTGCCTCCCCCTTGGCCGGCCTCCTCCTCGCCCCTCCTTTATATACGTGGGCAAGGGGGCACCCCAAGACACACCAAGTTCTCTCTTAACCGTGTGCGGTGCCCCCCTCCACAGTTACACACCTCGGCCATATCGTCGTAGTGCTTAGGCGAAGCCCTGCGCCAGTAACATCATCAACACCGTCGCCACGCCGTCGTGCTGACGGAACTCTCCCTCGTCCTCAACTGGATCAAGAGCTCAAGGGACGTCATCGAGCTAAACGGGTGCTGAACACGGAGGTGCCGTACGTTCGGTACTTGGATCGGTTGGATCGCGAAGATGTTCGACTACATCAACCGCGTTACTAAACGCTTCCGCTTCCAGTCTACGAGGGTACATGGACATACTCTCCCCTCTCGTTGCTATGCATCTCCTAGATAGATCTTGCGTGAACGTAGGAATTTTTTTGAAATTGCACATTTCCCAAAAGTGGCATCCGAGCCAGGTCTATGCGTAGATGATATGCATGAGTAGAACACAAAGAGTTGTGGGCGATAATAGTCATACTGCTTACCACCAACGTCTTACTTTGATTCGGCGGTATTGTTGGATGAAGCGGCCCGGACCGTAATTACATGACCGCGTTCATGAGACTGGTTCTACTGACGTGCTTTGCACACAGGTGGCTGGCGGGTGTCTGTTTCTCCAACTTTAGTCGAATCGAGTTTGACTACGGCCGGTCCTTGTTGAAGGTTAAAACAACACACTTGACGAAAAATCGTTGTGGTTTTGATGCGTAGGTAAGAACGGTTCTTACTAGAAGCCCGTAGCAGCCACGTAAAACTTGCAACAACAAAGTAGAGGACGTCAAACTTGTTTTTGCAGGGCATGTTGTGATGTGATATGGTCAAGACATGATGTGATATACGTTATTGTATGAGATGATCATGTTTTGTAAAAGTTATCGGCAACTGGCAGGAGCCTTATGGTTGTCGCTTTATTGTATGAAATGCAATCGCCATGTAATTGCTTTACTTTATCACTATGCGGTAGCGATAGTCGTAGAAGCAATAGTTGGCGAGACGACAACGATGCTATGATGGAGATCAAGGTGTCAAGCCGGTGACGATGGAGATCATGACGGTGCTTTGGAGATGGAGATCAAAGGCACAAGATGATGATGGGCATATCATGTCACATATTTTGATTGCATGTGATGTTTATCTTTTATGCATCTTATTTTGCTTAGTACGGCGGTAGCATTATAAGATGATCCCTCACTAAATTTCAAGGTATAAGTGTTCTCCCTGAGTATGCACCTTTGCGAAAGTTCTTCGTGCTGAGACACCACGTGATGATCGGGTGTGATAGGCTCTACATTCAAATACAACGGGTGCAAGACAGTTTTGCACATGTGGAATACTTGGGTTAAACTTGACGAGCCTAGCATATGCAGATATGACCTCGGAACACTGAGACCGAAAGGTCAAACGTGAATCATATAGTAGATATGATCAACATAGAGATGTTCACCATTGAAAACTACTCCATCTCACGTGATGATCGGGCATGGTTTAGTTGATATGGATCACGTGATCATTTAGATGACTAGAGGGATGTCTATCTAAGTGGGAGTTCTTAAGTAATATGATTAATTGAACTTTAATTTATCATGAACTTAGTCCTGGTAGTATTTGCAAATTATGTTGTAGATCGATAGCTTGCATATAGCTCCCCTATTTTATTTTTTGATATGTTCCTAGAGAAAACTAAGAAGAGAGATGATAGTAGCAATGATGCGGACTGGTTCCATGATCTGAGGATTATCCTCATTGTTGCACAGAAGAATTATGTCCTTGATGCACCGCTAGGTGACAGACCTATTGCAGGAGCGGATGCAGATGTTATGAACGTTTGGCAAGGCTCAATATGATGACTACTTGATAGTTTAGTGCACCGTACTTTACGGCTTAGAACCGGGACTTCAAAAATGTTTTGAACGACACGGAGCATATAAGATGTTCCAAAGAGCTGAAATTGGTATTTCAAACTCATGCCCAAGTTTAGAGGTATGAGACCTCTGACAAGTACTTTGCCTACAAGATGGAGGAGAATAGCTCAACCAGTGAGCATATGCTCAGAATGTCTGGGTACTACAATCGCTTGAATCAAGTGGGAGTTAATCTTCCAGATAAAATAGTGATTGACAGAGTTCTCTATTCACTATCACCAAGTTACTAGAACTTCGTGATGAACTATAATATGCAAGGGATGACGAAAACAATTCCCAAGCTCTTCGCGATGCTGAAATCGGCGAAGGTAGAAATCAATAAATAGCATCAAGTGTTGATGGTTGACAAGACCACTAGTTTCAAGAAAAAGGGTAAGGAAAAGAAAGGGAACCTCAAGAAGAATGGCAAACAAGTTGTCACTCCCGTGAAGAAGCCCAAAGATGGACCTAAGCCTGAAACTGAGTGCTTCTACTGCAAAGGAAATGGTCACTAGAAGTGGAATTGCCCCAAATACTTGGCGGATAAGAAGGATGGCAAAGTGAACAAAGGTATATTTGATATACATGTTATTGATGTGTATTTTACTAGAGTTCATAGTAGCCCCTGGGTATTTGATGCCAGTTCAGTTGCTAACATTAGTAACTCGAAATAGGAGCTGCAAAATGAACAGAGACTAGTTAATGACGAGGTGACGATGTGTGTTGGAATTGATTCCAAGGTTGATAAGATCACCATCGCACACTCCCTCTACCTTCGGGATTAGTGTTGGACCTAAATAAATAAATGTTATTTGGTGTTTGCATTGAGCATGAATATGATTGGATCATGTTTATTGCGATACGGTTATTCATTTAAGTCAGAGAATAATTGTTGTTCTGTTGACATGAATAAAACCTTCTATGGTCATACACTCAATATAAATGGTTTATTGAATCTCGATCGTAGTGATACACATATTCATAATATTGATGCCAAAAGATGCAAAGTTGATAATGATAATGCAACATATTTGTGGCACTGCCGTTTAGGTCATATTGGTGTAAAGCGCATGAAGAAACTCCATAAAGATGGACTTTTGGAATCACTTGATTATGAATCATTTGATGCTTGCGAACCATGCCTCATGGGCAAGATGACTAAGACTCCGTTCTCCGGAACAATGGAGCGAGCTAATGACTTATTGGAAATAATACATACCAATGTATGCGGTCCGATGAGTGTTGAGGCTTGCGGCGGGTATCATTTTTTTCTGACCTTCACAGATGATTTGAGCAGATATGGGTATATCTACTTGATGAAACATAAGTCTGAAACATTAGAAAAGTTCAAAGAATTTCAGAGTGAAGTAGAAAATCATTGTAACAAGAAAATAAAGTTTCTACGATCTGATCGCGGAGGCGAATATTTGAGTTACAAGTTTGGCCTTCATTTGAAACAATGTGGAATAGTTTCACAACTCATGCCACCTGGAACACCACAGCGTAATGGTGTGTCCAAATGTCATAACCGTAGTTTATTAGATATGGTGCGATCTATGATGTCTCTTACCAATTTACCACTATCGTTTTGGGGTTATGCATTAGAGACAGCTGCATTCACGTTAAATAGGGCACCATCTAAATCCGTTGAGACGACACCATATGAACTGTGGTTTGGCAAGAAACTTAAGCTGTCGTTTCTTAAAGTTTGGGACTGCGATGCTTATGTGAAAAAGCTTCAACCTGATAAGCTCGAACCCAAATCGGAGAAATGAGTCTTCATAGGATACCCAAAGGAGACTGTTGGGTACACCTTCTATCACAGATCCGAAGGCAAGATATTCGTTGCTAAGAATGGATCCTTTCTAGAGAGGGAGTTTCTCTCGAAAGAAGTGAGTGGGAGGAAAGTAGAACTTGATGAGGTAATTGTACCTTCTCCCGTATTGGAAAGTAGTTCATCACAGAAATTAATTCCAGTGATGCCTACACCAATGAGTGAGGAAGTCAATGATAATGATCATGAAACTTCGGATCAAGTTACTACCGAACCTCGTAGGTCAACCAGAGTACGTTCCGCACCAGAGTGGTACGGTAATTCTATTCTGGAAATCATGTTACTAGACCATGACGAACCTACGAACTATGAGGAAGTGATGATGAGCCCAGATTCCGCGAAATGGCTTGAGGCCATGAAATCTGAGATGGGATCCATGTATGAGAACAAAGTATGGACTTTGGTTGACTTGCCCGATGATCGGCAATCCATAGAGAATAAATGGATCTTTAAGAGGAAGACGGACGTTGATGGTAGTGTTACTATCTAGAAAGCTCGAATTGTCGCAAAAGGTTTTCGACAAGTTCAAGGTGTTGACTGCAATGAGATTTTCTCACTCGTAGTGATGCTTAAGTCTGTCCGAATCATGTTAGCAATTGCCACATTTTATGAAATCTGGCAAATGGATGTCAAAACTACATTCCTTAATGGATTTCTTAAAGAAGAGTTGTATATGATGCAACCAAAAGGTTTTATTGATCCTAAAGGTGCTGACAAAGTGTGCAAACTCCAGCGATCCATCTATGGACTGGTGCAAGCATCTCAGAGTTAGAATATACGCTTTGATAAGTTGATCAAAGCATATGGTTTTATACAGACTTTTGGAGAAGCCTGTATTTACAAGAAAGTGAGTGGGAGCTCTGTAGCATTTCTGATATTATATGTGTATGACATATTGTTGATTGGAAATGATACGAAATTTCTGAATAGCATAAAAGGATACTTGAATAAGAATTTTTCAAAGAAAGACCTCGATGAAGCTGCTTAAGTATTGAGCATCAAGATCTATAGGGATAGATCAAGACGCTTAATAGGACTTTCACAAAGCACATACCTTGACAAGATTTTGAAGAAGTTCAAAATGGATCAGTCAAAGAAAGAGTTCTTGCCTGTGTTGCAAGGTGTGAAATTGAGTAAGACTCAAAGCCCGACCACGGCAGAAGATAGAGAGAGAATGAAAGTCATTCCCTATGCCTTAGTCATAGGTTCTATAAAGTATGCCATGCTGTGTACCAAACCTATTGTGTACCTTGCCATAAGTTTGGCAGGGAGGTACCAATAGTGATCCAGGAGTAGATCACTAGAAAGCGGTCAAAATTATCCTTTGAGGACTAAGGAAATATTTCTCGGTAATGGAGGTGATAAAGAGTTCGTCGTAAAGGGTTACGTCGATGCAACTTTGACACTAATCCAGATGACTCTAAGTCTCAATCTGGATACATATTGAATATGGGAGCAAATTGGCCAGAGCAGCTCCATGCAGAGCATTGTAGACATAGAAATTTGCAAATATACATACGGATCTGAATGTGACAGACCCATTGACTAAACTTCTCTCAGAAACAAAACATGATCACACCTTAGTACTCTTTGGGTGTTAATCACATGGCGATGTGAACTAGATTACTGACTCTAGTAAACCCTTTGGGTGTTGGTCACATGGCGATGTGAACTATGGGTGTTCATCACATGGTGATGTGAACTATGGGTGTTAATCACATGGTGATGTGAACTATTCATGTTAATCACATGGTGATGTGAACTAGATTATTGACTCTAGTGCAAGTGGGTGACTGAAAGAAATATGCCCTAGAGGCAATAATAAAGTTGTTATTTATATTTCCTTATATCATGATAAATGTTTATTATTCATGCTAGAATTGTATTAACCGGAAACTTGATACATGTGTGAATACATAGACAAAACACCGAGTCCCTAGTAAGCCTCTACTAGACTAGCTCGTTAATCAAAGATGGTTAAGTTTCCTAACCATAGACATGTGTTGTCATTTGATGAACGGGATCGCATCATTAGGAGAATGATGTGATGGACAAGACCCATCCATTAGCTTAGCATGATGATCGTTAAGTTTTATTGCTATTGCTTTCTTCATGACCTATACATATTCCTCTGACTATGAGATTATGCAACTCCCGAATACCAGAGGAACACTTTGTGTGCTATCAAACGTCACAACGTAACTGGGTGATTATAAAGATGCTCTACAGGTGTCTCCGAAGGTGTTTGTTGGGTTGGCATAGATCGAGATTAGGATTTGTCACTCCGGAGTATCGGAGAGGTATCTCTGGGCCCTCTCGGTAATGCACATCATATGAAGCCTTACAAGCAATGTGACTAATGAGTTAGTTATGGGATGATGCACTACAGAACGAGTAAAGAGACTTGCCAGTAACGAGATTGAACTAGGTATGATGATACCGATGATCGAATCTCGGGCAAGTAACATACCGATGACAAAGGGAATAACGTATGTTGTTATGCGGTTTGAACGATAAAGATCTTCGTAGAATATGTAGGAGCCAATATGAGCATCCAGGTTCCGCTATTGGTTATTGACCGGAGATGTGTCTCGGTCATGTCTACATAGTTCTCGAACCCGTAGGGTCCGCACGCTTAACGTTCGATGACGATTTGTATTATGAGTTATGTGTTTTGATGACCGAAGTTTGTTCGGAGTCCCGGATGAGATCACGGACGTGCCGAGGAGTCTCGAAATGGTCGAGACATAAAGATTGCTATATTGGAAGGTTATATAGGGACACCGGAATGGTTCCGAAGAAGATC
Source organism: Thinopyrum elongatum (assembly GCA_011799875.1). Classification (NCBI taxonomy): domain Eukaryota; kingdom Viridiplantae; phylum Streptophyta; class Magnoliopsida; order Poales; family Poaceae; genus Thinopyrum; species Thinopyrum elongatum. The sequence continues at coordinate 513,920,016 of CM022299.1, forward strand.
GGAGTTTTTTTCGGAGTACCGGGAGGTTGCCGGAACCCCCCAGGAAAGTTATTGGGCCTAATGGGCCATAGTGGAGGAGAGGAGGTAGGCCACAGGAGGTGGGGTGCGCCCCCCTTGCCCCAATCCGAATTGAACTAGGGGAGGGGGCCGGCCCCCCTCTTTCCTTCTCCCTCTCCCTCCTTTCCCCTTTCCCCCTCTCCGTTGGATGAAAAGGGGGCGGGGGCGAATCCTACTAGGTTTGGAGTCCTAGTGGGACTCCTCCCCCCCTTGGTGCGCCTCCCCCTTGGCCGGCCTCCACCTCCCCCCCTCCTTTAGATACGTGGGCAAGGGGGCACCCCAAGACACACCAAGTTCTCTCTTAACCGTGTGCGGTTCCCCCCTCCACAGTTACACACCTCGGTCATATCGTCGTAGTTCTTAGCCGAAGCCCTGCGCCAGAAACATCATCAACACCGTCGCCACGCCATCGTGCTGATGGAACTCTCCCTTATCCTCAACTGGATCAAGAGCTCGAGGGACGTCATCGAGCTGAACGTGTGCTGAATGAGGAGGTGCCGTACGTTCGGTACTTGGATCGGTTGGATCGCGAAGACGTTCGACTACATCAACCGCATTACTAAACGCTTCCGCTTCCGGTCTACGAGGGTACGTGGACATACTCTCCCCTCTCATTGCTATGCATCTCCTAGATAGATCTTGCGTGAACGTAGGATTTTTTTTGAAATTGCACGTTCCCCAACAAGAACTCCGCCGCAAGTACCCCGAGCTGGTGGAGGCGAAGCGTAAGATCTTCGTGGAGGCGAAGCATGGGTCATCGTCCTCTCGAACAATGAGTAGGATGGCAACACGGAGTGTGGCAAGGAGGACGACGGCGCGGAGGACGACGGGGACTTCGACGTTGAAGAGTGGCGGCGGATCTTCCCCGACTGCTGTGACGACGGCACATAGCCGGACCCCATGGGTGGTTGGATTTCGCCGAAGGATTGGCTCGCCCTCTACAAGGGTGACAATGTTTAGTTTTAGTTTGAGTTCATGTTTAGTTTTAACTTCATGTTTATGTTTTGATTTTTAAAACTAGACCATGTTTTATGTATATTATGATTCGGATTTTGGTTGTTTAAATCGAATCTATGTTGAACTTATGAAAAATTGCTTTTTACTCCGTTAAATTTAGGAGTTCGGCTAGGGCTGACCAAAATTTAGTGAAGTAAAAATCCTCCACTAAATTTACTACACCGATTTGCTTCTCTATATTCAGGGGATCCACTAGTGTTGGCCTAAATATATTTTTTTTGCCAAAGTTTGACACACCTTCATTTTCATCACGTACTAGTTCACCACCGATCTCCTGCTATTAAGTACTAAAGTAATCTAAACGCTCTTATATTTCTTTACAGAGGGAGTAGTAGTCTTGAGTTGAGAAAGAATACGTCAAACTACCTCGAATCAAGAAAATGAAGAAAATAGTCAAAGAAAAATCAAGAAAGAAACAAAGGAAACCAAGTATAATGATGAAAAACCAAAAACAACTGTAAAAACAAAAAAAAATATAACAAAGAAAAGAAGAAAAACTGATGAAAAAACCAACAAAAAAACATTGCAAATCAAAAGAAAATGAAAAAGAAAAAACCTCAAAGAGAACGGGAGCAGAGCGAACCACACAGCAACAAGAACGGCAGCACCTACAATGAGCCGGTCCGATTTGCTCGTCTGTAGGTGATTCCTGATAGGAATGGGTACGGGTGAGACATAGCTCCGTCGGACATGGGATAAGTTTTTTTAGCAAAACGGGCATGGGATAAATTTTCTTTTTAGCTTTTTTTGTGAGGCATATTTTTTATTAGCTAAACGGACATGGGATTTTCGCAACAAAAAAACGGACATAGGATAAGTGGGCACGAAACAACTTCCCTGCGTGCTTAAGGGGCTGTCCGAATGGGCCGTGGAGGAGGCCCTCATCCCTGCGACAGCATAGAAGCGTTTCCCCTCTCTATTTATTATTATCGTGAGGGAATCACCTGGTCAGTTTTTGTCATCTGTGAAATTTTGAAGAAAAATTACTGCGATTCAATAAAAAATTATGTGACATCTAAAAAATGTTATACAATGTAAACAAAACCCCGTAGGTTAAAACAATGTTTATTTTCATTAAAAATACATGTGACATTTTAAAGAAAGTACTCATGTGTTTTCAAAAACAATGTCCACGAAAATTTTCAAATGTTTATACCATGTAAAAAATTTGTTCATGTAGTTAAAAAATGTTTATTGCATTGAAAATGTTCAAAATGTATTTGGAAAATGTTAACATGTATTTCAAAAATAAATACACATCATGTATTTAAAAAATATCCAACATGTATCAAAAAATGTTTCACACATGCGCTAAAAATATACATTTTTTTACTGAGAAAAAGTAGATCTGTGCTAAAAAAGGAAATCCAATGAAAATCAACAAAAAGACAAAAGAAAGTAAAAAAAACAAAGAAACCAAGAAAGAAACAAAGGATAGCAAAGTGTAATGAAGAAAGAAGAACCATAAAAAATCACTGGAAAAACAAAGAAAACAAAGTATCACAAAAAACCCATCAAAAAGCAGTGAAAAACCAAAGGAAAAACAAAAGAAATGAAAAAGGAAAAACAAAAGAAATGAAAAGAAAAAAATCCCAAAGAAAACCAGAGCAGAGAGAACCACATAGCGACACAAACGGCAGCACCTCTAATGAGCCAGCTTGATTCGCTCGCCCGTAGGGATACGTTTTTTTAGTCTATAACAACTTTGGTGCGTGATTAAAGGGCAGTCCGAACGGGCCGTAGTCCGTAGAGGAGGCCCTCAGCTCGCGACGGGATAGGAGCGTTTCCCCTCTATATATTATCGCGAGAGATTCAACCAGGCAGTTTTTGCCCTAAATCGATCTCCGCTGCCGCCGTCGCCGCCAGCAACCTCCGCGTCATGCCTTTTCATTTTCATTGTCATCTGTCGTGGTCTGCGCCGCCACCGGTGGAGCAAGCAGCTCTCGCATGGATGTTCCAGGACATGTACATGGTGCTGGTCTCTGTTTCGGCAATATATTGTTTAGTAAAAGTACGCCACGAGGAGTTAAAGACTTCATGCGCCTTCAGTTCAGACAACCCATGCGTCTTCAATTCCCTAACAAGCCTCTTTGCCGTGGAATTTATGGCATACATGGCTTTGCACATCCGCTGGCGTTGGGTGCACAACTTGAGCGCCATGCCTACAGCCATCACCTGCATCCTCGTCAACAGCCCTGCAGCGGTCACGATCATAGTTGCCCCGACGTTCTTGTGGGGACATCTTTTCGGGGATCCCCAGTTCGCCACCTGCCTCTCGTGGGTATTGGCGGCGGCGCTCGTCGTCTTCCTCTGGTAGTGCATCTCCGTCGACAGGACTCTTTCAAAGAACTCACCACTGCCTCACCTCCAAGAAGAAACATGCAAAAATGGGGGCGTGCTTGATATTTTGACATGTGATTATTAGAGAGGTACCATTGCTAGTGCTTGCTTTGACTTGTTATAAATTTCCCAAATTTAGTTAAGGACTGTATAATCTGGTTATTAGATGATGCAATAATTTATTGTACTTTGACCTTATTTATTTATTACATAACATTTATTCTGGGATTGTGCAACTTGCGCGCATATGAACTGCCGATCGGAGGCTGCACCACAGCATGGAATCCCAAGTGGTTTGCCCGATCTGTGATCAAGACGACGAGACCGCGGATCATCTCGCTGCCCAGTGCGTCCTCGCCCGCGAAGTCTAACACTCCACCCTCCCGATGCGGTCTCGCCAACTTTGCCCCGACCCCGAGTCCACCCTAATTGACTCATGGCCATCATCCCGCGTGCTGGTCTCACCGCATGCTAGAAAAGGTTTTGACTCCATCGTGTTGCTCACTGTCTGGATGCTTTGGAAAGGAGAGAGAGAGAGGCGTGTCTTCGAGCGCTCTGTCGTAGTAGCTAGCGTGCTCTGTAGGCTGGCCGCCGCTGATGCAGAGATGTGTATGCTCTTCGGGGCATCAGGGTTGAGTCGTATTTGGCGACAGCTAGCTTAGTGTTGCACCGGGCGCAGTACTGTATTGTACGCTGATCACGCGAGCCCGGGCATGAGCGTCGTGGCCATCGTATGGCACTGTTTGTAGATACTCTGTACTGTTTTTTTTTCTCCCCTACCTTAATACATCGACACGCAAGCCTTTTGCGTGTTAAAAAAACATTTAATCCGGGAATCACACCTAGTGTAGTCAATTGTCGCTGCCTTTATTGGGTAGAAAGCAAATCCTAAAAACATCATGTTTTCACGTTTTTAGAAAATGTTCAACTTCTTTGAAAAATTGCGTATATTTTTATTGAACCGTTTAGTACAATAAACTTGAGTGCTGCAACCTCACTTCACAGTAACCTCACACACTATTAGGGCTGCAAGAAAAGTCGAAGACTTGTTAGCAGCTCGAGATCGACTCGTCTTTTCGCTCGGCTAAAGATTGACTTGAAAAAAAATGAGCTGAGTTGATCTTGAGTCAGCACCGTCTTAACTCGATTTTAGCTTGATATATATAACATATTAAATATAGTTTTTATCACTTATGCCACTAGTTATGTCACACTACTCAGTTTTGCCATTAAATGTTACAACTACTCAAAAATGCCATCGTTCCCTGAGATGCTTGCTCAAAAATGCCATTAGATACTAAAAACTGCCATGGTTCCATTAGATGTTTGCTCAAAAATGCCATTAGACATCGCTATTGTCAGGTCAAACCCGTTGACCATATTATATGACCAAAATACCACTCGACCCACATGTAATATCTCTCTATCTCACAATGAAAAATGTGGGCCTCACTTGTTAAGAGTAAGCACGCGAATCAAGGTAGGGCGGGCGCCCAACCTCGCCCTACCGGGAGCTCCGCCCCAGTGCCTAACATGTCGATGGCATTTTGAGCGGTTGATTCCTAATGGCAAAATTGAGTAGTGAAACACAATGGGTGGCATATATGATAAAAACCCTATTAAATACGATAATTTATTATCACTAGTAAATGCGTATGTGCAATGCACATTGATATTAGAAGGAAAATTAATTGCATGATGATACAAGGTAGGATATCAACACTAGTAGAAAACATGGCTTTGGTTGAGACCTGGGTAAGGGCATTAATCCCGGTTCACTCACGAACCGGGAACAAAGGGGGCATCAGTCCCGGTTCATGAGGCCAGTGTCGGGGTATTCTCGCGACAGATGCCAGGGGGTGGCTTATCATGGATGGGGACAAGAGGACGTCGTCGGGTCCTAGAGGCGGGAGTGAGCACGAGCTCGATTGCACACGAGACGTACCCAGGTTCGGGGCTCTCCGGAGAAATAACACCCCTAGTCCTGCTCTGCGGGGTCTCCGCATGATGACTATGATCAAATGGTGGCTACAAGGTTGCTCCTTGAGCTGTGTGCTAGAGGAAGAAGAAACGCTAGGCTAGCTCTCTTGCTTCTCTAAGCTATGGGTGTGTGAGGGCGTGGGTGCTGAACCCCTTGCATGGGTGAGCCTGGGGGGTTTATATAGGCCTAACCCCCAGGGGTACATTGGTAATACGACCGGGTGTAGGACCCGGATGTCAGTGTCTATGGTCGCCGGGTTCTCCGTCGGCTGCTGGGGCCCGCCGCCTGGTGGGTCCCGCTGGCTGCCGAGGATTCGGCCGACAGGTAGGGCCCGCCGCCTACGTGCCACGCTGATTGCCTTTTGCTGTAGCCTCGCTTTTGATGACGGGGGCCTTGTCGGGAGTCGCATGGCCACAGTCCCGCCACCTGGTCTGTGCTCGCTGTAGCCATGCTCCGTCTTGTCGGTGTAATGGCGCGTGGACTTCGAGAGGAAGAAAGGGCCGGCTAGTGGAGGCTGGCCCGCCCCTGAGGCTGCCTTCTTGGGGGGCGCCATCTTCTGGTTGCTCACGGACAGGTAGGGCCCGCCACCTGCGAGCCGTACCGACCACCCGGTGTGGGAGCATGGCCCTTGCTGACAAGGACCACGTCATGAGCCGCATGGCTACAGTGCCGCGCCGAGCGGGCAAGTGACCGCTGGGTCAGCTCGTACTATAGCCATGCTCCCCCATGATCCGGGGGAGGGGGAGGCCCTGTAGCCACGCCCCGTCTCATCGTAATGAATGGGTGCAGACTCCAAGGGGAGGAGGAGCCATCTGCTAGCAGCCGGCCCCCTGAGGCCGCCTTCTAAGGGTGCGTCGTCTTCTGGGAGTCGGCCTCCTGGGCCAGCCGGCCCAAGGAACCGGCCACGTGCCCGGAAGGTGTGAGGGGCTTTGCTAGCCCTGATGTCTTGAAATGCTTAGGGGTGTGGATGAGGCTACCCGTGGTCAATCCCTCCGACAGCTAGGGCGCCGGCCGGGCCTCGGGGGCCATTGGTCCCGGTTCGTCTGACACTTTTGGTCCTGGTTCCAGACACGAACTGGGACCAATCGGTCCTAGTTCCACACTCGAGCTGTGGGGCAGGTTCTTCTACCTCAAGCTCGGCACCGCGAACAAGGGCGAGCCGGCCCAGTGCGGCGCATGCATTGCCGTGCGGCGCATGCGTTGCCGTGAAGCGCACCGGCAGCGGGGTCCGGTTCCCAGCCGTCGTCTTGCACGAGTCGGCGAAGTTGTGGCAGAAGTTGTACTTCTATGTCTGCAACCTCCACCCGTCGTACGACTATGTCAACATGCCGGCTTTCGCACCCGGCCCGCCTCCTGGAACGCGGAGCAACTGGGGGCAGCAGCCCAAACTGCTGCCGGTTGCTATCACCAACGTCATCGACCGGCTCCATGACAAGACGGAGTCGGAGGGGCTCCAGCCGGCGGACCTGGCCGCCTTCGTCTACCTCAAGTGTCGCCCCTCCAACTCCGGCTGCATCCGATGTGCGACATGAGTGGCCACCGTGACCCCTGCCAAATGTCGACGAAGGAGCTGCCGACTGTTGAGGTGGTCCGACATGTCAACTACTTCTCCAACAGCCAGCTCAGCGTGGAGAACTGGAGCTTCGGCAAGCCGCCATACAGCCGCGCCAACCCTCCGGCTGTGGTGAGTATCTGGTCCCCTTTCTTTGCTCACGCCGTCCTCTTCATCCGCCCTGGCCACCCGGATGTGGCGCAGCGTTTTGTTGGCCAGGCGGCAGCTGCCGCGCCGGATCCTGGCCACCAATGGATGGCAGACAGGGAGGAGAGCGACATGGGCGACCCCGAGCTGGGGGCGGCCACGTTGGAGGAAGACGATGCTGCCGGGGGAGGCGGCGACGGAGCAGGCGGAGCCGCAGGAGGCGGCGCGGGAGGAGGCGGCGATGTCCGGGACTGGCCTGATGATGATGAAGACGGCGACGAACAACGCCGCCCAGCAGGCGCCATCAAGGCGGGTGCCGGCCCCTCCGTGGCACGGCCGACAGGCGGGGCAACGACTGGAGCACCCGGCGCGTCCAAGCGCATCGCCGACGTGGGGATGTCCGGCACTCGGCCGACCAAGAAGGTCAAGTCAACGGCCGCCGCGAACAAGCGGTAAGAGGCCGCGAAGGTGGCCGCCATTAAGAGGACCCCGAAGCAACGCCCGATGGTGTCTGCGTAAGTGTTTTGACTGCTTTTGTCTTGATTGTTTTCGTCTTGGCTTGGCTGCTTTTTTCTCGCAATCTTCTTATTCTTGCTTGCTTCACCGCGCAAGGCTCCCCTTTCTGTGTCACGGGTCCCGTCCGCCTCGGTGATTGGGGCGGCGGGCGGCTCTGAGGATGCCCGCCGCATGGACCCGGCCGTCGCCCTTCGGGAGGCCATGGAGAGGAATGCGCGGGAGGCGCAAGTGGAGCGGGACACCGCGGCATGCCAGGAGGCCGACGCGGCGAGCGCGGCGCAGGCGGAGGCCGAGGCCGCGACCAGGGCGCAGGCGGACGCGGCGGCCAAGGCGCAGGCGGACGCGGCAGCCAGGGCGCAGGCGGAGGAGCCGGCCCGCAACATGGTTCCTGTCGTGGAATAGTCACGGCAGATGTCCTAGTGTGAGGACTTAGTCGTGGAGCCATCGCAATGAGGTTAGTTTAAAGGGGTTAATCGGGACAAAGGACACGGGGAGTTTATACTGGTTCGGCCCCCTTGCGGTGAAGGTGAAGGCCTAATCCAGTTTGATGTGGTATTGCTAGGGTTTCGATGACCAGGGAGCGGATACGCTTAACCTGGCTCTCGAGCCGTTGTTTCCCTGTCCTTAAACCGCCACCGGGTCGTCCCTTTATATACACAGGTTGACGCCCGGCGGTTCACAGAATCCCGGCGGGCTCATAAACGTGTCCGGCTCGGTATCCACTCTTTCCTATCTTACAATACAAGTCATATACTTATGGCGGTTTACATCTATGGGCCCTAACTCGCCTTTGGGCTTTGGGCCTTCTTATTAAGTCTCCTTCGTAAGTCGCCATCTTCTATGTCTTCATGGGCTTCAATACAGGTAAATCACTATGAGCATAACCCGGCCCCTACTGGGCGGTTTATACTCAATAGTTATATCCCCAACATTAGGCCCCAGGTTGATGTGAACTTGTTCATATCAATCTTCAATACTTGACTTAGAAAAAATCCTTCATCATCAGTCCTTATGAAAATTTATAACCCGCAATGACGTCTGCTCACAGCATTGTGCTAACCCGCCATGACGTCATCTTGCATTAATATCGCACGAGGCCCAAATCTCAGCCACCTTGATTCCCGCGCATGCCATCTATCCATTCACCTTATAAATAGGGCCAGGGGCCCTTTTCACTTTCCCCCCTTGCCTCCTCGTCTTTGTCTTCCACCTCGCATCGCCTCAGCGCCCGAGCTCCGCCGCCGTCGTCGACCTTTGCCACTTCCTCAACAACGGCCGCTGCATCAACCTGAATTGACCAGAGTTCGTCCGCGCGCCTCCGCTACTCAACAGCCCTGGTAGGTCCTCTTCCTTCCTTTTCCCCTAGACCCCATTAGGGTTTCCACGAGTTCATCGGAGTTCATCTCGATTCATCTTTGTTCTTCCATAGACCATGTAGTTTTTGATCTAAGTATAGTACCAATCTTGTGCGATAGCAGTTTAGCACTCATTTTTAATATCTGAACGCCTCCCCTCCATAGGAGATCTCATCTGAGCACGTGAACTGTCCTGCTGCCGCTACTTTAGGTTAGAATTTTTCTTCATTATCTGAACTGTTGTAGATCCAAAATTATAACACCAATCTGTGAAACCTGTTTTTCACCACTTAGCCATTTTCCAACTTCAGATCTATACTTTCAATATCCGTGTAGGCGGTTTAACCTCAGAAAGTAATAACCTGCCAGGTACCATTAGTCCCCTCTTAAACCGCCAAGTGCTCGTCTTTGTAATTTAATAACGTCACTGTCCGGTTTAACATTTATGCATGCTTCAACACTTTCTGCTTGTTAACCATGAACCTTAAACCTGCACAAATCTTTTCCAGGTTATCATATAAATGGCCAAATCCTTTTATTCTTGTAACTGGGTTCAATCTCGGGTTACAGAAGAAGAACTGAACGGGTGTGTTACAACCGGCGCTTTAGCGAAAAAGGAAGACATCCACTGGAGAGCCCCCGGTCCAGAAAATCCTCCTGAGCCCAAGGATGGGGAAGTGATCATTTTTGTTAATCATCTGAGTCGAGGGTTCAGCCCTCCCAGATCAAAAAAATTCCGTGACGTGCTTCACTTCTTCCAATTTCGCCCTCAAGATATTGGGCCTAACTCCGTGTCCAATATTTGCAATTTTCAAGTGTTTTGTGAAGCCTACCTGCAAGAAGAGCCCACAGTCGACCTGTTCAGAGATTTCTTCTATTTAAACTGCCGTACTGAATTTACGGATGGGCCCAATACTGAACTTGGCGGGGTTTCAATTCAGAAGAGAAAAGACGTCAGCTTCCCTCACGCTAGGCATCATAGCCATCCCAAAGAATGGAATGACACTTGGTTCTATTGCCAAGATACATCTCCAGCTGGCGAGAATCCTCTGCCGGGTTACCGTGCTCACCGGCTTACCGATGCACATCCATTCCCCCAAAGACTCAATGCAAATGAACGGTCCAAATATGCACCACATCTCTCAAAGCTCAGAGCCTTTATGGCAAACGGTTTGACATGCATTGAGTTTGTCTGTTGCTGGGTATCTTGGAGCATTTTGCCTTTAAGTCGTCGCCCCGGTTTAATGTGTGAGTACACAGGAGATGTGAAAGACCCTCAACGCCACACTGATATTCAGCTGAGTGATGCTGAAATTACTGAATCTGTCAAGAAGATGTTGGATGAACCGGTGACCGACTGTAGCAAAATAGGACTTAGTCCTTTCTACGCTTCAAATAAACCGCCAGCTGTAAGAATTGCCCCACTCCTGCTTTAATCCATATTCTTAATACTCCCTTATGATCTTTTCAATCTTTAAACAGGGTGATGATCCGTTCTGGAAGAAGAAACCGCAGGATAAACCGACCAAAACACCTCGTGTCAAGACCAAGGTCAACAAGAAGCCCGCTAAGAAGAAAAACACCAAGCCTACCGAGTTAAACGTTGACGATGATAATACGGAGTCAGAGGTAGAACTTGACTCACTTGGCTCTTTTTTCATACATGTCATTGACGATGATTTCTATCAGGACGACGCAGAAGCTAGCAGCGCAAATGACATAGAGGTAACTATTCTCTCATCCGGTTCAGAACCTCGGCCCACACAGAAAACCCGACAAGCAAGCCAGAAAGTAAGATTTTCTCACCCCCTAGCTTACTTGGATCCAAACTTTCTTTTGAAGAAGCAGCAACACGAAGCTCGCCGCACAACCCGGCATAGCGGCCATGTGGTCACTTCTTCCGGCTTACCAAACTTGCCAGTTCGTAAACGCCGCCCAGAGGTCTCTTCTATTTCTGACACGTCTTATCCCAAGGCGGGTTATTTCCGACAACCTCTTAATCCGTCTGATTCAAACTATCAGGGAACTTCCCTTTCATCCTCTGGCGAGTCCATAGGGACACAAATTCCAACCCTCAAAACTGGTCCTGGGTGAGCATTTTTAACTAACCCCTTGTACCTTATGCTTGATCATTATACTAACTTGTTATTTGCGTCTCTGTCAGAGCCAAGGCCAGGCCCAGTAAAAAGGCCAAATTGAACAAACCGGCTGATGACAGCGCGCCAACTGATGCGGAAAAGAACCCGGAACAGTTTGAAACAAATATTGAAGCTATTATTGATGATCCGCCACCGCAAGATCATGACACCTTTGTTGAGCAGATGGAAATTGATCTGATGGGTCATGCTGATAAACCGCCAAGCCCAACTAAGGCTGCTGATGATAAAGCTGACGATGTTGTACCGGTGTCGGGTATACAGCCCCAGACAACCCCACTGCTCTGTCAAAACATAGTGCCAAAGAAGAATTTTCTGCTGTTGACAAGGGCAAGTGGAAGGCGGACTTAGAAAGCTATGCCCACCTCAGCGCCCAAGATATTCATTCTGGGTTTTTAAACCATTTGTACACAAGCCGTGATTATGAAGCCGGTTTACTGAACATGATGAAGGAGCGATATGAGTTAAATGCTGTTAACTCTGCATACATATTCTTCCCTTAGCCGCCAAGTTTACTGGACATAAAAGAATAGAATGTTCTGCAAACTTTCAAGAGCCATATAGATCAACTCCACTAGCCCGCAAGGGCCGGTTTATAATGTCAATATGAACTGGGACTTTAGAATAATATATCTTCAATTTCGCCTGTGTAGCCCCCAAGGGTCAACTTAACAAATTTGTTAAGTTGAGACTAATTATGCTGTAAGGCTCAAAATTCTTACTTAGGACCTTTATAATCCGGTTGACCATCAAGCTGATAGTTGTTATGTGCTTGGGACTTGTAATTTTTTTTTGATAAGACGCAATAGACATTAGCCCCCAAGTGCCAAGTATATTACTTGTTATGTGCTTGGGACTTTTGAATATGCACTGCTATGTAATTAATTACATGTCTCTTGCAGGCTGATATTAACAAGAAGGAATCTCAAATCGCCGACCTTCAAGAAAATATCAAGTCGCAACAAGCCGAGACCTCCAAAGCCAAGGAGGAACTGACCAGTAACATAACAGCAATGGAGAAACTGAAGGAGAGCTTTAAGAACGAGCGGGCAGGTTGGGATACAGAAAAGTCAACTCTGCTGAAGAGGGCTGAGGATGCTGACGCTGCCCTTAAACCGGTAGCTGAAGAGCTGACTAGCTTGAAACAGCAAATAAATGCCATGACCGCTGCCGTATTTGGTAAATAACTTCCTCATAAGCTTTGAACATGCATTATGTAAGAGACTGCCGGTTTACCGATTCTTTTGATGATGCAGGAACTTGCATTGCTCATCTTGGCTCAGATATGTGGCAAAAACTGAAAGCCTCCTATACACTTATAGAGCAATTATATACCGGTGCACAACGGGTTATCTGCACAGCTTCCCATAATAAACCGCCCCCAACCTTGATCAAGGAGACGTTGGAAAGGCTGGCGATGATGCCTGCATGGTTTGAAGAGCTAAAGAAGTCAGCCGCCAGGGTGGGTGCTCTTACTGCACTGACTCGGGCCAAAGCTTGGATATCTGATCTTGATCTGGCCGATGTGGGAAACGGCTACCCGAGCATGAAGGAGGACGGGTCAGAGTTTAATAACGACGACCTCAGAGCCTTAACGAGGGAAATGCGCCCATTGGCCAGCAAATTGGCTGAAGGAACCGATCTTTCACTTTATCAGTCGATTTATGATGCCAACAACAAGAGAGTTAACGCGCCAACTTATGATGCTCCAAATCTTATTCCTCCAATCCGTAAGCATACCTATGCCCCTGATGTTGACCCCTCCACACTCATAAGTGATGAAGCTATATTCAAGGCCTTACCTGGGATCGATTGGACCACCATTGACTTCCAGCCGCTGGGTAGAGAGGAGGAAGATGAACCGGCGCTGGACGATCCACAACCTTCAAGTCAGCCAGGCTAGGACTCGTAAACCGGGGGCCGGTTTAGCAGTTGCTTCGTTTAAGACTTGTTAAAACAATTATTCTTTTGGGCACCAAACGCCTTGTTATAGGCTAGCTTAAACTCTTGTTCTGCTATGCCATCGTGCATATTTACTTTGCATGACACAGCCAATCCACCATGTTAAGATATGCCACTTATGCTTATAATATTAACACTGTGGAATCTGCTCCTGCATGCAACAGATTAAAAGTGTCCTGGCGGTTTACCGCTGGACGGGTCATAACGCCCAATATAAAACCATGGAAACTAACATAGCTTATACCCAAGGATGGACTTTAAGAATAACCAAATTTGAAATATATCATACCTGTGATATTTGATCACACTGTTGGTTTATCAAACCGGTGTAGTAAGGGGGAGAACCCAAATTTTGAGCACTGGTAATTATCATAGATTGCTTGGCTTATGAACAAAACCAGGCCGGGTTAATAAACACCGGATATTATCTTATCTCATACTGGCGACTTATAGTCAAAAGCCAGGCCGGGTTAATAAACACCGAATGTTATCTTATCTCATACTGGCGACTTATAGTCAAAAAGCCAGGCCGGGTTAATAAACACCGGATGAATTATGATCATAAAGCATTGTAAGCCTCATCAAATAAACCTCAAAAAACTCTGGAATAAAACAAACGAAAAAACAAGGATTTTCATGGGCTGCCAGGCCAAAAATCGAGTGCTTTCACGGGCCGCACAAGCACTGAGTTAAACCTATATACAAACCTTATAAGATGGACCTCACATAACCAATCGTCGTTTTAACTTTGACAAGTTCAGGGTCTGTATAAGATTGACTTGTCAAACGTTCGGCGGGTCATTCCAGGAATACCTGGGCGGAGTGGCTTAGTTAAAAAGGCAGGATAACCCGGGGTTTTTGGTGAATACACCTGGCTTCCAAGCCTGGCTTTTAAGCCTATTACAAGGGTTACACAAACTCTTTGTTCTTTAGAATCAAGGAGCCCCCAAGTAATATTTTTGAGCTGTGCTCAAGGGGCACCTATGTTTGAGCTATGATTTTGCAACAGACTCTCTTTGGTACCTTTTAACCTGGGTAGCAAGCCCCCAAGTTTTTTTTTCAATTGGCTTATAAGCCGGTTCAAAGGGTAATCGTAACTTCGCTCATAAGCCGGAAGCCCCTGAGTAACCAAAGACTCATTATGAAAAAACGACAGAGGCCCTGCTTTAGCAGGGGTGCTGGTTTATTATATTGATCACAATATATACATTGTCAAAAATATGTACATCAGAAGAGCCAATGGCTCAGGTGTAGTACGGCAGAAGATGAGCGATATTCCACGGCCGGCGAGTCTCTTCCTCCGACGTGCGTGAGTCCTTGTGGTCTCGAACATCAATAAGGTAGTATGACCCATTGTTCAGATTCTTGATGACCACAAAGGGTCCTTCCCAAGGTGGGAATAACTTGTGCATATCAGTCTGATCCTGGATAAGCCGGAGTACTAAGTCGCCTTCTTGAAAGGTTCTGGTCTTGACCCGGCGGCTGTGATAACGACGTAGATCTTGCTGGTAAATCGCCGAACGAGCCGCTGCGCGATCACGCGCCTCGTCTAACAGGTCAAGTGCATCCTGACGTGCCTTTTCGTTATCAGCTTCAACGTAAGCCGCCACACGGGGTGAGTCGTGACGGATGTCACTGGGGAGAACCGCCTCTGCTCCATAAACCATGAAAAAAGGTGTGTAACCTGTAGATCTATTGGGCGTTGTGTTGATGCTCCATAGCACCGAGGGTAACTCTTCTACCCAACAACCCGGCGTCCTCTGTAAGGGAACCATAAGCCGGGGCTTGATGCCTCTCAGGATCTCTTGATTGGCTCTCTCAGCCTGACCATTAGATTAGGGGTGAGCCACCGACGATACATCAAGCCGGATATGCTCACGTTGACAAAATTCTTTCATAGCACCCTTGGAGAGATTAGTGCCATTGTCTGTTACAATGCTGTGTGGAAAGCCAAAACGGAAGATCACCTTATTCATGAATTGAACCGCCGTTACTGCATCACACTTCCTGACTGGCTCTTCCTCTACCCACTTAGTGAATTTATCAACCGCCACCAAGAGGTGGGTCTTCTTATCCTTGGATCTCTTAAAAGGTCCAACCATATCAAGCCCCCAAACCGCAAATGGCCATGTGATTGGAATCATTCTCAACTCCTGAGCCAGAACATGAGCTCGACGTGAAAACTTCTGACAACCGTCACATTTTTTGACCAAGTCCTCAGCATCAGCATGAGCCGTCAGCCAATAAAAACCGTGACGAAAAGCCTTGGCTACAAGAGATTTAGAGCCTACCTGATGACCACAATCTCCTTCATGGACCTCACGCAGAATCTCACAGCCTTCTTCAGGAGAAACACAATGCTGAAATGCCCCAGTAACACTGCAATGGGGCAGCTCTCCATTGACAATTGTCATTGACTTGGACCGCCGGGTTATTTGCCTGGCCAAGGTTTCATCCTCAGGTAACTCGCCCCGGGTGAAGTATTCCAAATATGGAACTATCCAATCAGGAATAACATGAAGAGCCGCCACCAACTGAGCTTCCGGGTCAGGAATAGCCAAATCCTCCTCTGTAGGTAACTTGACCGACGTGTTATGCAAAACGTCAAGAAAGACATTAGGTGGCACCGGTTTACGTTGAGAACCCAACCGGCTTAATGCATCCGCCGCTTCATTTTTCCTCCGATCAACATGCTCAACTTGATAACCCTTGAAGCGACCAGCAATAATATCCACCTCTCGTCGATAAGCCGCCATGAGGGGATCCTTAGAATCCCAAGTACCAGAGACTTGTTGAGCCACCAAATCTGAGTCACCAAAGCACCTTACCCGGCTTAAGTTCATCTCCTTAGCCATCCGAAGACCATGGAACAAGGCCTCATATTCAGCTGCATTGTTAGTGCAGGGGAACATCAAATGGAGAACATAACAAAATTTATCACCTCGAGGGGAAGCTAGCACAACTCCAGCCCCCGAGCCCTCCAATTGCCTGGACCCATCAAAGTGAATAGTCCAATACGTGTTATCTGGTTTTTCCTCAGGCATCTGCAGCTCTGTCCAGTCATTGATGAAATCCACTAGTGCTTGAGACATGATGGCCGTGCGAGGCATATACTTCAAACCATGAGGCCCAAGTTCAATGGCCCATTTGGCAACCCGGCCTGTTGCCTCCCTGTTTTGGATGATATCTCCTAAAGGAGCAGAGCTAACCACAGTAATGGGGTGACCCTGAAAATATTGCTTAAGCTTTCGGCTTGCCATGAAAACCCCATATACAAGCTTCTGCCAATGTGGGTATCTCTGCTTGGACTCAATAAGCACTTCGCTGATATAATAAACCGGCCGTTGAACCAGATATTCCTTGCCTGCCTCTTTCCTTTCAAGCACAATAGCCACACTGACAGCCCGGCTATTAGCAGCCACATATAACAACAGCGGCTCCTTATCAACGGGCGCAGCTAGGACCGGCGGCATAGCCAGCTGCTTCTTAAGCGCCTCAAATGCCTCATTAGCAGCGTCACTCCAGACGAAGTCATCTGTCTTTTTCATCATCTGATACAAAGGGATGGCCTTCTCACCTAGGCGGCTTATGAACCGGCTTAGCGCCGTAATACGACCCGCCAGACGTTGAACATCATTGATACACGCCGGTTTAGCCAGAGAAGTAATGGCTTTGATCTTCTCCGGATTAGCTTCAATGCCCCTGTTAGACACCAGAAAGCCCAAAAGCTTGCCCGCCGGCACAACAAAAATACACTTGGCCCGATTAAGCATCATCTTATAAACTCGGAGATTATCAAAGGTTTCCTTCAAGTCGTCTATCAACGTCTCCCTCTTTCTGGATTTCACCACAATATCATCCACATAAGCATGAACATTGCGTCCAATCTGATTATGAAGACAATTCTGCACACATCGCTGGTAAGTCGCCTGGGCACTCTTGAGCCCAAAAGGCATAGACACATAGCAGAAGGCTCCAAAGGGAGTTATGAAAGCTGTCTTCTCCTGGTCCTTAACTGCCATCTTGATCTGATGATAACCAGAATAAGCATCCAAAACAAAGCTTTTACTAAACATATCGTTGATGCTATGATGCAATCTTATGAAGAAAAGCTTAATTTGGAAGTTTCTATTCCTAGAAAACTTTATGATGACTGGGAACCTACTATTAAGATTAAGATTAAGGATTATGAATGCTATGATTTGTGTGATTTGGGTGCTAGTGTTTCCACGATTCCAAAAACTTTATGTGATGTGTTAGGTTTCCGTGAATTTGATGATTGTTCTTTAAATTTGCATCTTGCGGATTCCACTATTAAGAAACCTATGGGAAGAATTAATGATGTTCTTATTGGTGCAAATAGGAATTATGTGCCCATAGATTTCATTGTTCTTGATATAGATTGCAATCCTACATGTCCTATTATTCTTGGTAGACCTTTCCTTAGAACGATTGGTGCAATTATTGATATGAAAAAAGGAAACATTAGATTCCAATTTCCATTAAGTAAAGGCATGGAACACTTCCCAAGAAAGAAAATTAAATTGCCTTATGAATCTATTATGAGAGCCACATATGGATTGCATGCCAAAGATGATAATACCTAGATCTATTCATGTTTTATGCCTAGCTAAGGGCGTTAAACAATAGCGCTTGTTGGGAGGCAACCCAATTTTATTTTTCTTTGTGCTTTTTAGGTTCTGTTTTACAATAAATATTTCACCTAGCCTCTGGTTAGATGTGGTTTTGTGTTTTAATTAGTGTTTGTGCCAAGTAAGACCTTTGGGATGGCTTAAGGTGATAGTTGATTTGATCCTGCTGAAAAACAGAAACTTTTGCGCCCAGTCCCAGGATTGTTTAAATTCACTGGAGCGTGGAATAACTCTGAATTTTTTACACAAGATTTATATACGAATTTTATCTGTTGTCCTAAATTTTCAGAATTTTTGGATTTACAGAAGTATTGGAACACTTCAGATCTTCGCAGACTGTTCTGTTTTTGACAGATTCTGTTTTTTATGTGTTGTTTGCTTATTTTGATGAATCTATGGCTAGTATCGGGGGGTATGAACCATGGAAAATTTGGAATACAGTAGATATTACACCAATATAAATAAAGAATGAGTTCACAACAGTACCAAAAGTGGTGATTTATTTTCTTATACTAACGGAGCTTATGAGAATTTCTGTTGAGTTTTGTGTTGTGAAGTTTTCAAGTTTTGGGTAAGGATTTGATGGACTATGGAATAAGGAGTGGCAAGAGCCTAAGCTTGGGGATGCCCAAGGCACCCCAAGGTAATATTCAAGGATGTCAAAAAGCCTAAGCTTGGGGATGCCCCGGGAAGGCATCCCCTCTTTCGTCTTCGTCTATCGGTAACTTTACTTGAGGCTATATTTTTATTCACCACATGATATGTGTTTTGCTTGGAGCGTATTGTATGATTTGAGTCTTTGATTTTTAGTTTGCCACAATCATCCTTTCTGTACATACCTTTTGAGAGAGACACGCATGAATCGTGATTTATTAGAATGCTCTATGTGCTTCACTTATATTTTTTGAGCTAGGCAAAAATTGCTCTAGTGCTTCACTTATATCTTTTTAGAGCACGGCGGTGATTTTATTTTATAGAAATTGATGAACTCTCGCACTTCACTTATATTATTTTGAGAGTTTGTAAACAGCATGGTAATTTGCTTTGGTTATAAAATTATTCCTAATATGATAGGCATCCAAGAGGGATATAATAAAAACATTCATATATAGTGCATTGAATACTATGAGAAGTTTGATTCCTTATGATTGTTTTGAGATATGAAGATGGTGATATTAGAGTCATGCTAGTGAATAGTTGTGAATTTGAGAAATACTTGTGTTAAAGTTTGTGACTCCCGTAGCATGCACGTATGGTGAACCGTTATGTGATGAAGTTGGAGCATGATTTATTTTTTGATTGTCTTCCTTATGAGTGGCGGTCGGGGACAAGCAATGGTCTTTTCCTACCAATCTATCCCCCTAGGAGCTTGCGCGTAGTACTTTGTTTCGATGACTAATAGATTTTTGTAATAAGTATATGAGTTCTTTATGACTAATGTTGACTCCATGGACTATACGCACTCTCACCTCTCCGCCATTGCTAGCCTCTCTTGTACGGCGCAACTTTCGCCGGTGCCATAAACCCACCACATATCTTTCCTCAAAACAGCCACCATACCTACCTATTATGGCATTTCCATAGCCATTCCAAGATATATTGCCATGCAACTTTCCACCGTTCCATTATTATGACACGCTTCATCATTGTCATATTGCTTTGCATGATCGTGTAGTTGACATCGTATTTGTGGCAAAGCCACCGTTCATCATTTTTTATACATGTCACTCTTGATTCATTGCACATCCCGGTACATCGCCGGAGGCATTCATATAGAGTCATATCTTGTTCTAGCATCGAGTTGTAAATTTTGAGTTGTAAGTAAATAAAAGTGTGATGATCTTCATTATTAGAGCATTGTCCCATGTGAGGAAAGGATGATGGAGACTATGATTCCCCCACAAGTCGGGATGAGACTCTGGACGAAAAAAAAGAGGCCAAAAAATGAAAGAAGGCCCATAAAAAAATGAGAGAAAAGAGAGAAGGGACAATGTTACTATCCTTTTTGCCACACTTGTGCTTCAAAGTAGCACCATGATCTTCATGATAGAGAGTCTCCTATGATCAATGCCTTAGATATTGTCATAACTTTGCGCTTTTCTATCAATTGCTCAGCAGTAATTTGTTCACCCAACGCAATAATATCTATCTTGAGAGAAGCCTCTAGTGAAACCTATGGCCCCCGGGTCTATTTTCAATCATATAAGTTTCCGATCTACAATTTCCGTTTCCTATTTCTTTTACTTTGCAATCTTTACTTTCCGTTCCATAAACCAAAAATACCAAAAATATTACTTTACCTTTTATCATCTCTATCAGATCTCACGTTGCAAATAACCGTTAAGGGATTGACAACCCCTTTATCGCGTTGGGTGCAAGGTTGGTGTTTGTTTGTGCAGGTATTCGGTGACTTGAGCGTTGTCTCCTACTGGATTGATACCTTCGTTCTCAAAAGCTGAGGGAAATACTTACTCTACTTTGCTGCATCACCCTTTCCTCTTCAAGGGAAAAACCAACGCAAGCTCAAGAAGTAGCACGGCGCACGTGAGCGCCGTCTGGTAGTCGCCGGCAATGGTGATGATGCCCTTGGGACCCGGCATCTTCATCTTCAGGTAGGCGTAATGCGGCACTGCCATAAATTTGGCCAGTGCAGGCTGGCCCAAGAGTGCGTGGTAGTGGCTGTCCAAGTCAACCACCTCAAACCAGATTGGCTCGCGGTGGAAGTGGGTCTTGTCACCGAACAGGACGTCAATCTTGACCTTGCCGATTGGGGAGCAGGAAAGCCCAGAGACGATGCCACGGAACACGGTTTGGCTGGGCAGGAGCTATCTTTCCTTGATGCCCAGCTTCTCCATGGTGTCGCGGTAGAGGATGTTGATGCTGCTACTTTCGTCTATCAGGATCCGGGAGAAGCAGTAGGCCCGCCTCTCCGTTGAGAAGGTGGTGTCAAGCACAATCGCATAAGCACCCGGCGGGGGCATCACGGCCGGGTGGTCGTCACGGCTCCAGGTGATGGGCCTCTTAGACCAGTGCATGAATGGAGGGACCTCCGAGGCGACAGCATTCACCTCGCGGTGGTGCTGGCGCCGGCTGTGCTTGTCGTCGGCTTCACTGGTGAAGACGATGTAGGTGGCATTGGTGTCGGGGAACTCGTCTTGGAGCATGCCGACCGGACGGGCCGCCGGCTGTTGAGGAGGCGGAGCCGCCGCGCCGGCAGGAGGAGGCGGCAGGCCCTCGCCCTTGGCAATTCTGGCAAGCCAGTTGCACTGCCAGGTGGTGTGGTTAGACGGCTTCGCGCCACTGTGGAACGTGCACGGGGCATCGAGGGCTTGCTCGAAGGAGAAGACAGGCAGCCAGGCACCCTTGCCGCCCTTCTGGCACTTGGGGACGGGTTGCCCGGCCGGCTGCTGATCCTCTATAGTGGCTACTTGCCAGTTGCTGGAAGCCGGCTGCTGGGCCTTGCGCTTGTTGTCGTTCGGCTGTTGGCGCCGGTTGGAGTCACAGCCGGTGTTTGAGGAGCCGGCGGGAGCACCTTCCCGGACGCGTCAACCCGGATCTCCGACTTCATGGAGGAGTCGGCGGTGGCGTACTTGTCCGCCACGACCAGAAGCTTGTCCAATGTAGCCGGCTCATCACACAGAAGCTTGTGCTTGAGCAGAGTGCCCTCTCTGCACCCGGCGGTGAAGTACTCGATGGCCTGCACCTCATGCACCCCTTCGCAGGAGTTGCGCAGCTCGGCCCAACGCATTAGGTAGTCGCGGGTGGACTCGGTCGGGCCCTGAACACACATGGAGAGCTGGCGTGGCTTGGGGGGCCGCTTGTAGGTGCTGGTGAAGTTGCGAATGAAGACGTCGGCGAAGTCCAACCAGCTATTGATGCTGTAGGGTTTGAGGCTATTCATCCATGTCTGGGCCGTGCACTAGAGCATGAGTGGAACGTACTTCACGGCAACGTGCTTGTTGCCATTCGTGATGCTGACAGCCGTGGCGTAGTCGGTCAGCCAGTCCTCCGGCTTCACGGAACCGGTGTACTTGGGAGTGTCTCGGGGGAGCGAGAACCCTTTGGGGAAGGGCTCATCGCGGATACGTGGGGCGAAGCAGGCCGGGCCGACAATGTCCTCCTCCTCGACTGCCAGGGACCGAGCTAGCCGCTCGATCCGGTGGCCGGCATCGTTCTCACCGACTCCTTCACGGGGGCCCAGTCGGCCTCCGAGAGTCGGATGATCCACATGCGGCGGAGAGGCCAGCCTCTCCCTATGAGGGGGAGGCGGACGCTCATCCCGCCGGTCCATCACTCATGGACAGTCGTGCTGGCTGCACACAACCATAAGGCGGGTGCGCCGGCTACGGCTAGCAGCCGGCTCCGGGTCTTGCTGACCACTGTCACCGCCTGTTGGGGACCGGGAGGTCGCTCCATGCTCACGGCGGGGGGGGGGGGGATGGTTTTCTTCTTGCTTGCCGGCAGCCATCGTGCGGTGGTGCTCGTCTTGCTGCGTGGTCGCAGCATCGAGGAGCTCCTGGAGGCGCGCCATCTGGCTGCGCCGCTCGTCGCCCTCCGGGTTATCCAACTCGTCTGCCGCCGCCTGGGCAGCGCGTAGGTTCTCCATTGGGGTGGCGTAAACCGGGCGTCCGACTCCCAGCATGCTGGCTATGGCCGCGCCGCGTTGTCGAACCGTGCTGGCTTGGCTGGGCTCGCCAGCAGCCGGTGTGCCGCCTGCGATGCGGTCCATCTCGCGTTGGCAGGCCTCGGCGCGGCGTCTCATGGCCGCCATCTTGTTGGCGCTGTCAAGGAGCATGACACGGAACGCCTCCAGTGTCGCCTCATCGGCGTTAGCGGTAACGGGGGTGGCAGGCCCTGCATGGCCGCTCGCAGCTAGTCCTGGGCAGCCCCGGCGGAATCACCGCTGTGGCCAGTGACCAGCACCTCCACGATGGTGCTGGCGTTAGTGTTGCTGGCAACAGGAGGGAGCGGATCGTCAATGACCACCACGTCGGCAGGGAACCCATTGGTGTAGGCCGTGTCGGAGTTGATGAGCATCTCGACGGGCTCGATGAAGGTGTCATTGGAGCCGACGGACTTCGCGTCGGAGGCGGGCTCGTCGAAGATGCCGAGCTTGCCGAAGAGGTCGGTGGGGCAGCTCACAGGGCAGGCTGCTCCCGCGTCAGGCGATGCACCGGTGCATGCACCAACGAGCGGATCAGGCTGGCTGATCAGGCCAGACGCGACGTGCTCGCCGGAGAGGAAGAGGGTTCCCATCCAGAACATGTCTCCGGCCGACGTTGTGCTTTGCCCCACGGTGGGCGCCAACTGTCAAGGTATTCTCGCGACAGATGCCAGGGGGTGGCTTATCATGGATGGGGACAAGAGGACGTCGTCTGGTCCTGGAGGCGGGAGTGAGCACGAGCTCGATTGCACACGAGACGTACCCAGGTTCGGGGCCCTCCGGAGAGATAACACCCCTAGTCCTGCACTGCGGGGTCTCCACATGATGACTATGATCAAATGGTGGGTACAAGGTTACTCCTTGAGCTGTGTGCTAGAGGAAGAAGAAGGGCTAGGCTAGCTCTCTTGCTTCTCTAAGCTATGGGTGTGTGAAGGGCGTGGGTGCTGAACCCCTTGCATGGGTGAGCCTGGGGGGTTTATATAGGCCTACCCCCCAGGGGTACATTGGTAATACAACCGGGTGTAGGACCCGGACGTCAGTGTCTATGGTCGCCGGGTTCTCCGCCGGCTGCTGGGGCCTGCCGCCTGGTGGGCCCCGCCGGCTGCCGAGGATTCGGCCAACAGGTAGGGCCCGCTGCCTGCGGGCCACGCTGATTGCCTTTTGCTGTAGCCTCGCTTTTGAAGACGAGGGCCTTGTCGGGAGTCGCATGGCCACAGTCCCGCCGCCTGGTCTGTGCTTGCTGTAGCCATGCTCCGTCTTGTTGGTGTAATGGCGCGTGGACTTCGAGAGGAAGGAAGGGCCGGCTACTGGAGGCCGGCCCTCCCCTGAGGCCGCCTTCTTGGGGGGCGCCGTCTTCTGGTTGCTCACAGACAGGTAGGGCCCGCCGCCTGCGAGCCGTATCGACCACCCGTCGTGGGAGCATGGCCCTTGCTGATGAGGGCCACGTCATGAGCCGATGGCTACAGTACCGCGCCGAGCAGGCAAGTAACCGCTGGGTCAGCTCGTACTGTAGCCACGCTCCACCATGATCTGGGGGAGGGGGAGGCCCTGTAGCCATGCCCCGTCTCGTCGTAATGAATGGGTGCAGACTCCGAGGGGAGGAGGAGCCGTCTGCTAGGAGCAGGCCCCCCGAGGCCCCCTTCTAAAGGTGCGTCTTCTTCTGAGAGTCGGCCTCCTGGGCCAGCCGGCCCAAGGAACCGGCCACGTGCCCGGAAGGTGTGAGGGGCTTTGCTAGCCCTGATGTCTTGAAATGCTTAGGGGTGTGGATGAGGCTACCCATGGTCAATCCCTCCAACAGCCAGGTCACCGGCCGAGCCTTGGGGGCCATTGGTCCTGGTTCATCTGACACTTTTGGTCCTGGTTCCAGACACGAACCGGGACCAATGGGCCTCGCTCCTGGGCCAGCACCTTTAGTCCCGGTTGGTGGCTGGAACCGGGACCAAAGGTTGTCCTTTAGTCCCGGTTTTAGCCACAAACCGGGACTAAAGAGAAGCCTATATATACCCCCGCCCCTGCACACAAACAGAGCCACTACTCTGTTTTTCTGGCCGGCCATGGGAGAGGTGTGTGGTGCTCTAGCTCACCTCCTATGCACATGAGGTGTTCGATGAAATGCCCGAGCCACACTTAAGCTTTCTCCTCTCGAAGCTCCTTGTCCAAGCTCCATTTTCCTTAAGATTTGTCTAGGTTTGGCGGTCCGTCTTGTCCCGTCCCCGTCCTCACCACCGTCGATCGCCCACGCCGATCTCGTCGCCGGCACCACCGTGGTGAGCCTCTTGTTCCTATCTTCTTTCTAAAAGAAAAAAATTCTTACTTGTATGATTTAGGTAGATACTTGTATAATTTTCTTAATTTTATTCTTGTTTGTTATTATATAGTGCGATGACTTTGGTATCCGCCCCCGTCGGCCCTCGTCCGGTCTATGATTCGGATGTGGTATATTATCGTTTATAACTATTTGTTTCATTTAGTGTTTATGACAATTATGCCGACCAACAGGACATAGATGTTTTTATCTAGGAGTTATGTGAACCGGAAATTCCAACCGACCCTCTTGTCGAGAGGTTAAATTTAGTTGAAAAAGAAAACAATTACTTGAAGAAAAAATTGAGGAGGAGAAGATGGCATTGGAGTTGCATGTTGCGGATGTCGTCGATGATCAGAAGATCAAGATGGATGTAATGCGCTTGAAGATTAGAAAGATTATAAAATATGCCATTCATACTGAGGCTTGGTATCATTATGTCGTTGGATCAATTGTTACCTTAGTTGCGATTATGATCGAATTTGTCGTTGCGTTTAAATGTTTTACATAGTTTCAATGTATGTTTTAATTAGATGCTCTACAGAGCTATATGTTGTTCAATGAGAACTATGTATGAACTTTGTATGAACTTAATGTGATGATGAACTTCTATTAATTTGGTCAATTCTCTATTCATGATGTTCTGTAATGGTTTTTGACACACTTAATTATATGTAATGCACGCAGATGAACCGGCAATGGATGTACGGTGACAGACGCACCTCCGAGTACATTAAGGGCGTGCATAATTTTCTCGAAGTGGCTGAGGCAAACAAGTAGAATGGTTTTATGTGTTGTCCATGCCCTATCTGTGGGAATGCAAAGTCTTACTCTGACTCAAAAACCCTTCACATCCACCTGCTTGAGAAGGGTTTCATGCCACACTATAATGTTTGGACCAAGCACGGAGAAAGAGGGGTTATGATGGAAGACAACGAAGAAGAAGAGGATGATCACAACAATGCGCCCCCTGAATACGGTGATGCTGCAATGGGGGAAGCTGAAGATCAAGAGGAACCAGACGATGTGCCCGATGATGATCTTCGCCGGGTCATTGTTGATGCAAAGAGACAATGCCAAAGTGAAAAGGAGAAGTTGAAGTGTTAGAGGATCACAAAAAAGGGTTGTACCCAAATTGCGAAGATGGCAACACAAAGCTCGGTACCACACTGGAATTGCTGCAATGGAAGGCAGACAATGGTGTATCTGACAACGGATTTGAGAAGCTACTGAAAATATTGAAGAAGAAGCTTCCAAAGGACAACGAATTGCACGATAGTACGTATGGAGCAAAGAAGGTTCTATGCCCTCTAGGATTGGAGGTGTAGAAGATACATGCATGCCCTATTGACTACATCCTCTACCGTGGTGCGTACGAGGATTTGAACACATGCCCAGTATGCGGTGCATTGCAGTATAAGATCAGACGAAATGACCGTGGTGATGTTGAGGTCGAGCGCCCCAGGAAGAGGGTTCCTGCCAAGGTGACGTGGTATGCTCTTATAATACCATGGTTGAAACGTCTGTTCAGAAACAAAGATCATGCCAAGTTGGTGCGATGGCACAAAGAGGACCGTAAGGAAGACGGAAAGTTGAGAGCACCCGCTGACGGGTCGTAGTGGAGAAAAATCAAGGGAACTTGGGGGGACTTTGCAGGTGACGCAAGGAATATATGGTATGGTTTAAGCGTGGATGGCATTAATCCTTTTGGGGAGCAGAGCCGCAATCATAGCACCTGGTCCGTGACTCTATGTATCTATAACCTTCCTCCTTGGTTGTGCATGAAGCGGAAGGTCATTATGATGCCAGTGCTCATCCAAGGCCCTAAGCAACCCGGCAACGACATTGATGTGTACCTAAGGCCATTAGTTGAAGAACTTTTACAGCTGTGGAATGGAAAAGGTGTATGTGTGTGGGATGAGCACGACCAGGAGGAATTTGACCTACATGCCTTGTTGTTTGTAACCATCAATGATTGGCCTGCTCTTAGTAACCTTTCAGGACAGACAAACAAGGGATACCACGCATGCATGCACTGTTTAGATGACACCGAAAGTATATATTTGGACAAATCCAGGAAGAATGTGTACCTGGGACATCGTCAATTTCTTTCGACCAACCATTAATGTCGAAAGAAAGGCAAGCATTTCAAAGGCGAGGTAGATCACTGGAAGAAGCCCGCCGTCCGTACTGGTGATCACATACTTGCTATGGTCAATGATTTACAAGTAATCTTTGGAAAGGGTCCCGGCGGACTATCTGTTCTGAATGACACTGAGGGACGCGCACCCATGTGGAAGAAGAAATCTATATTTTGGGACCAACCCTATTGGAAAGACCTAGAGGTCCGCTCTGCAATCGACGTGATGCACGTGATGAAGAATCTTTGCGTGAACCTGCTAGGCTTCTTGGGCATGTATGGGAAGACAAAAGATACATCGGAGGCACGGGAGGACCAGTAACGTGTGCATGAAAAAGACGGCATGCCTCCAAAGCAGTATGAAGGTCCTACCAGCTACGCTCTTACCAAAGAAGAGAAGGAAATCTTCTTTGAATGCCTGCTCATTATGAAGTTCCCGTCTGGCTTCTCATCGAATATAAAGGGAATAATAAATATGGCAGAGAAAAATTTCCAGAACCTAAAGTCTCATGACTGCCACGTGATTATGACGCAACTGCTTCCGGTTGCATTGAGGGGGCTTCTACCGGAAAACGTTCGATTAGCCATTGTGAAGCTATGTGCATTCCTCAATGCAATCTCTCAGAAGGTAATCAATCCAGAAATCCTACCAATGTTAAGGAGTGATTTGGCGCAATGTCTTGTCAGTTTCGAGCTTGTGTTCCCACCATCCTTCTTCAATATCATGACGCATGTCCTAGTTCATCTAGTCCACGAGATTGCCATTCTGGGCCCTGTATTTCTACACAATATGTTCCCCTTTGAGAGGTTCATGGGAGTCTTAAAGAAATATGTTCGTAACCGTGCTAGGCCAGAAGGAAGCATCTCCACGGGCTATCTAACAGAGGAGGTCATTGGGTTTTGTGTTGACTTCATTCCTGACCTTAAGATGGTTGGTCTCCCTTAATCGCGGTATGAGGGGAGACTGACTGGAAAAGGCACGGTAGGAGTGGACTCAAAAATATATAGGGACGGGCATTCTTGGTCTCAAGCACACTACACAGTTCTACAGAATTCTACCTTGGTGACCCCGTATGTCAATGTACACAAGAATATTCTACGCTCCAAATACCCAGAGCAGTGTGACGACTGGATTACATGTGAACACATCAGGACTTTCGGCTGTTGGTTGCAAACACATCTCATGGGTGACAACACTATTTCTGATGAGCTGTACTCGTTGGCCAGGGGACCATCTTCGACTGTATTAACTTACAATGGGTGCAAGATAAATGGGAATACATTTTACACGATCGCCCAGGATCAAAAGAGCACCAACTAAAATAGTGGTGTCCACTTTCATGCAGCAACCAAGAGGGGAAAGGACACATATTATGGTTACATAGTGGACATATGGCAACTTGACTATGGACATGATTTTAAGGTCCCTTTGTTTCAGTGCAAATGGGTCAATCTGTCAGGAGGCGGGGTACAGGTAGACCCACCGTACAGAATGACAACAGTGGATCTCAACAATCTTGGGTACACAGACGAACCATTCGTCCTAGCCAATGATGTGGCACAGGTTTTCTATGTGAAGGACATGTCTACCAAACAGAGAAAAAGAAAAGAAAAGAAAAGGAAGCGAATACATCATACGATGAGCCAAAGTGCCACATAGTTCTTTCAGGGAAAAGAGACATCATGGGAGTGGAGGGCAAGACAGACATGTCTGAAGATTATGAAAAGTTTTATGAAATTCCTCCCTTCAAAGTCAATGCTGACCGAAGCACCCTCTTAAACGATGAAGATTATCCATGGTTACGGCGCAATAAGCAAAGGACACACGCGAAGAAAAAGTGAAGACTTTCTCTCCACAACTATTCTGATGATGGCTTTGATCTAGAATATCACTGCAGTTACATGTCAAGAAATGAAATGCCTTTTGTAACAGATGAGTTTTCGTCCGAAACCCTGATACTTCGAAAGAGATTGTCCATTTTGTGCACGAAGTGCATCCAGCTTTTGCTGTAACCCTCTCAACTTTTTAGCACATGCTATGTGGGTGAAATGATGATACCATGCCAACTTTCAACCTTTTCAGAGTTCATTTGTAGTGCTTTTCAATTTCAGGGTCATTTAGCTCAAAAAAATCAGTAAATACATGAAAAATACCAAATGAAGTCAGAAAGGGTTGAAAATTGATGATGTGGCTTTGAATGGTGCATTTTGAACACACAAAAAGTCTGGAGTTCAAATAGGTTCAAAAAAATGAAATCCCTTTGTAACAGATGAGTTTTTCGTCCGAAACCCTGATACTTCGAAAGAGATTGTCCATTTTGTACACGAAGTGCATCCAGTTTTTGACGTAACCCTCTCAACTTTTTAGCACATGCTATGTGGGTGAAATGATGATACCATGCCAACTTTCAACCTTTTTAGAGTTCATTTGTAGTGCTTTTCAATTTTAGGGTCATTTAGCTCAAAAAAATCAGTAAATGCATGAAAAATACCAAATGAAGTCAGAAAGGGTTGAAAATTGATGATGTGGCTTTGAATGGTGCATTTTGAACACACAAAAAGTCTGGAGTTCAAATAAGTTCAAAAAAAATGAAATCCCTCTGTAACAGATGAGTTTTCGTTCGAAACCCTGATACTTCGAAAGAGATTGCCCATTTTGTACACGAAGTGCATCCAGTTTTTGCCGTAACCCTCTCAACTTTTTAGCACATGCTATGTGGGTGAAATGATGATACCATGCCAACTTTCAACCTTTTCAGAGTTCATTTGTAGTGCTTTTCAGTTTCAGGGTCATTTAGCTCAAAGAATGAACTAATAGCAAAAAGAATGAACTAGGAAACTTTTTATAAAACTCTAATAGCAAAAAAATAATGAACTAAAAAGAATCAATTAAATAGCAGGAAAAAGAATCACTCAAAAATCTATTTTTAATGTAAAGTTATTCACAAACTAGTGATTCATACAAATTTCAAAGAATTCAAATTTAAACTATTCAAATTTCAAAACTAATGGCACTAACAGAAAGTTTATAATTTTTGTGACCTAAAGCAAAAAAGAACTACTCAAAAACTCTAAGTATTTAGCTGTAAGTAGAAACAAAAGGAAATAAATAAAGCAAAAAATAAAACAAAAATACTAGAAAAAAATTAAAAAAATGCCGCCTACTGGGCCACCACGGCCTGCATATGACTAGAAACCCAACACGCTAGTTGGGCCAGGATGCAGGCCCATAGAAGGCCAAGTAGGCCCATAGGCAGAGAGAGTGTGTATAGGCCCGTAGGCCTGCATTAGAGCGGAGATCGTAGTGGTAGGCGCAACCGCGCTTATAAACCAGTGTCAAAGCCTCTCAGCTAGCAAGGTGGGACTAAACATCCAACCGCACCGCGGCTATGCTAGGCACAGGCCTTTCGTCCCGGTTGGTGGCACCAACCGGGACCAATGCTTAGTCCCGGTTGGTGCCACCAACCAGGACCAAAGGTCTCTGCTTCCCGCCCTTTGGGCTGACGAAAACTGACCTTTGGTCCCGGTTGGTGGCACGAACCAGGACTAAAGGGGGGCATTGGTCCCGGTTGTTGCCACCAACCGGGACCAATGCTCTGGGTATATAAACAACACTTAGTAGTTTTCCATTCACTTCCTTCGATCTCTCCTCTCCCCCGACGGCGTCGCGACCACCTCGACGCCGCCAGGATGCCGGACTGCGCCGTCGCCTCCCTGAGCACTGCCCCGACGCCCTCGCTGGCCTCCCTGCCCTGACGCCCTCACCGACACACTGGACCTCCTCGCGTGCCCTCCTCCCCATCGTCGCGCGCGTGCCCCCGAGCCTGCCGGTCTCCTGCTCGTTGCCACATCGGCCGCCTCCAGCTAGCTCCACCGCCGCCCCCCCAGTGAGCTTCCCCCTTCTCCCATGGTCCCCTGCTCCCCGTCACTGTGTGCCCTCGAGCCCCTTTGCTGCCACTGCTCGTTGCTATCGGCCATTGCTAAATGACCCCCTTAAATGTGTTTTTTTTAATGATAGATAGATGTTTTTTAGGTGTGCTCTATTTTTTCATATGAGATGAGATGTATGAGATGTTTTGTGGAGACGAGATGAGATGTTTGTGGAATTTTTTTCATAGAAATTAGTGTGATATTTTTGTTCATGATGATCTTGCTAAAAAATCATATTAAGTTTGTTCGATGAAAGTTCTCTGTTAAAACTCATATTAAGTTTGTTTGATGATGATTTTTTTTATTCATAGTTGGGGGAGGAGTCCTCGAAACAAATCAAGTGTTGTATTTTCTCTCGAAACGTATCCCCGATAACTTTGACATGAGGGGGGACGTCGATCAACCCCCTCTCGCCCGACCAACTCTCGAGTCCACCCAAACCGGGACTGAAAAAGCATTGTCGAGGCCACCCCAATCCCTAGAAGAGTTATCAAGGCCACCCAAATTTACCAAGTTAAATGAGTTAAATGAGTTAAAAGAGCGTTGTCAAGGACACCCCAAACCCTAGAAGAGTTGTCGAGGCCACCCAAATTTACCAAGTTCAAAATTACTAATTTACTCACGGCCCGCTCGCCCGACCAACTCTCGAGGCCACCCAAACCCTAGAAGACAGAGCGTTGTCGATCTACCCCCTCCCTGCATAGCGATTATTTTTTGCAAAATGTCATCTCCTGAAAGTATAACCCCGATAACTTCGACATGAGGGGGGACGTCAGACATGCATAAGAGAGGCGGTCCGCAACTAATCCATTTCTCATATATGCATGCATATGATTCCTTGTCGTGATTTGCTAGGTCTATGTTTGCCACTAACCCATCTCTCATGTTTGTATATTGCCATGTTGTAATATTAGCAGAAACTATGGAAAGAGACTTAGAACAAGAATAGTTGTTGGGGGATATAATCCTTGGCAGAGGTGATCCCTTGTCGTTTCTCAATGACATTGATGGTTAGGAAGGAGAGGATGACGGCTCCGGTGATGCAACAATGGAGGAGGAAGGAGAACATGACGGCTCCGGTGACCGAATGGCGGAGGAAGAAGACCATGATGATGGCTCCGGTGACCAAACGGAGGAGGGAGCTGTTGCAAAGTTCGGTGAGGTATATATATTAATTAAGCCTGTGCTGACTTGATGCATTAATTGTTTTGGTATGTACATATATTAATGCTTCTTTCTTCTTTTATAGCCCTCCGGATCGAGCCAAACTTCCGTAAGGAGACGAGGCCCGAAGAAAAGGTTGCGGCAGGATGAAAGGTTCATGATCACAGAAATCACGAAAGATGGCCAACCAATTGATCCCAAGCGGACCAAGGATGCATTTGTACATCAGTGCGGAGTTGTTGTTAGGGACAGCGTCCCGATCAGCATCGTTCAATGGAATAAGAGTAAGGACGACCCTGAAGTATCATATGTCCAGGATAGACAGAAAGATGATATTTGGACCTCGCTGCTGACAAATTTCAGCCTCCCTCTAGAGGAGGAGCCGAATAACCCAGTTATAGAGCCAAAGGTCAAGGCGTATGCTCTTAAGAAGATGGCAGAACTATTTAGGAACTGGAAGAAAGAGTTGAACTCCAAGTTTGTCGACAAAGGAAAGACTCTAGATTTCATCGGTCGATATGAGAAGATAAGAGATCACTGGCCCGCATTTGTGGTCTACAAGAAATCGGAGAAGGGTACGAAAAGGTCACTGACAAACAAGAAAAATGCTGCAAAGAAGCTGTATCACCATCACACGGGGTAAGGTGGCTACTATAAAGCCCGGCCGTTGTGGGACAAAGCTGAGCAAGACCTGCATGCTAAAGGGGTCCAACCAGCGACATTGCACTGGCCAGATCGTTCAAGGACTTGGTTCTTCGGGGTTGGGGGAACTTTGGACCCAGAAACAGGGGAGTGTCGTTGGACGGACGAGCAACTTGCAATACCCATCAAGAAGCTTCATGCAGCAATCAAGGCAGCGCAGGAAGGGACGTTCATTCCTGACAGAGAGAAGGATGAGCTGAAAGAGGCCCTACAGAATCCTGAGCACCCTGGACGAACACGAGGCACACCAGGCTCCGTTCTGTCGGTGCATGGGTTTCCCGACAGCGGTGGTTATAGAAGCCGAGAGAGAAAGAGGAAAGCGAAAGCAAGCGAAATGCAGAAGCTCAATGCAAGAATAGCAAAGCTAGAGGAACTTGAGAGCCAGCGAGCTACTGGCCAACCATCTCAGCGGCACAAAGATCCTTGCTTCGACGCTGCCCCAGAAGCAACCCCACCATCTCAGCGGAGAAGTAGTGTGGCTTCCACGGAGCTCGTTCAGCCTAATTTCATGGCTCCTCGCTACCCCGTGGATAGTATCTCGGAGGCTGAACATTGCGAGCTAATGACGAAATGCCAGAACCTGACCTTGAAGGCAACGGTCGGCTCTGTTGTACCTCCTCAAGCTGAGGGATCTTTTCATTTCCGTCCGATTCCACATGGCTATGCTATTGTGATGGTGGATGAAATAATGGAGGGATTTGAGGAGCTGGAGCTTGACTACCCTATAGGTGAAGGGGAGAATCATCTGGTTTATGCTTTAGGGAGTACCTGTCTATGGAGGAAGGAGTACATCAAGCTTCCAAACTGGACGCCTCCTCCTCCTCCTCCTCCAGCGAGTCAGGGCACTCCGCCTCCTCCTCCTCCTCCTCCTCCGGGGAGTGATCAGGGCACTCCACCTCCTCCTCCACCTCCTCCGGCGCGTGAGGGCACTCCGCCTCCTTCTTCGCCTCCTTGGCGCGTCGAAGCACTTCGCCTCCTCCGGCGTGTCAGCAGACTCCGCCGCATCATCAACGGTGGAAGAGAGACCCCACCGCTCCGGCGGCTAGCAGTATAAGAGGCGGGAAGAAATTCAAAGCTGGTCCAAGCCTAAAGCCTCTTCCAAAGTTACCATATGAGAGGACCGACGAGGAAAACGCGAAAATCTGTGCTGCCGAAGTGCAGGCCCATTTTGCATAGAAACCTCCACCTCCGAAGGAAACGGTAGATCCGGTGAAAGCGAAGCACACTCTGGATGCCCTGAAGCGACCACCACCGCCTCTGTCGGATTCCAACTCTGTCCGCTATATTAAAAAGACAAATGAAGATGCGCGGCGGTCGGGAAGTACTTCCAGTGATGCAAGATTAGCACAATGAAGAAGTGGGAAAACAATTCCCAAGCTCGGCGAACAGGCAAAGCAATCGTGCCCCCCGCTCAAGGTGTCTAGCGATATCGTCGCTAATCATCCGGGGGTATTGCCCGGTACCAATCTTGGTGATAACCAGAGCGATGATGTAGAGTTTGAAATGTTAGAGGTGGTAGAGATCTTCAAATACGAGTACGGGAAGCCTCTCGTCAAACCTGATCATCCTCCCCTAACAACGATGATGCGAAGATTGCATGAATGGTACATGGATACCTGCAGGAAGTCTGGGACCGACAGTATATTGCTGAGAATTAAAGAGGAGCACGACCTCGTTGGAGCTGAGGTGATGCCTGTTGAATTTGTGGAGTTATTCCAGTTATTCAATCAAGACGCCCTCGACAAACAACTCATGACTTGCTACTGCCTGTCAGTATTACTTTTGTAATTAAGTCTCTATAGCTCAGCTCTTTCATTACATGTATATATAATTATCCTCACTATATTATGCAGACTGAAGATCGTCGAATGCAAAAAAGGACAAATCTATGGCATTGGGTTCATTAACTCAAATACCGTAAATGAATGGTCGGTTAAAAACAGAGTTGAAGATACTGAGAAAAACTTGCTACAATCGTTACTTCTAAATCAAAACAAAGGGAAAATACTCTTTCCTTACAACTTCAAGTGAGTGTTACTGTCTTGTGCATATTCGGTTTCGCTTACTCGAGGTTATAGTAATTAATTGATGAATTATGCGTGCGCAGCTTCCACTTTATTCTGCTAGAGATTAAGCTTGACCGGGGAGTAGTAACTGTCTTAGACTCGAGACGTAAAGATCCCCAGGACTATGCGGACATGACTGCAATGCTCCAGAAGTAAGTTCAATCAATCATTATCGCACCATATCGGCAACTTTGTTCATTTCCTGATATCAAGTAATTATTTTCTTTGTCTGGCAGGGTTTGGAAACAGTTCACCGGAATGGTTCCGGGACTGCAGAGGGAGCTGCGATTTACACACCCAAAAGTAAGTACTACTAGCTAGTTCCGCGCATCTCTCATTGATTCTAGTTTCATCAATACCATTTATCATGCTTGATTATCAGTTTGATTGAACTTTTTTTCTCGTAAAGTGCTTGTGGCAGGAAGGCGGGAATAATTTATGTGGATACTATGTTTGCGAGTTCATCTACAATGCGACCTCTCAGTGGGGCTACTCTGACAAACAATATGAAGTACGTAAACAATAATATTCACAATTTTATTTTATTACCATCAATTGTGTTGAGTTTCATTCATATATATGTATTGACCCCCTTCTTTAAATTAGATGTGGTAGATGTGGGATAAACTCCTACCACATGATCGCATACGAGCAATTCAAGAGGAATTGGCGGGATTCTTTCTTGACCATGTCATACATAAAGACAGAGAATACCATGTGGAAATCGAAATGGATTTTAGATGTTAGGGATTGTAAGAGATGTTATATTGTATATATGTAGTAGCGTCGGATAGATATACGAACTTGTTGTTCAACCAATCTCGGATAAAGAGAGGTCACTTCTCTCTGTATATGTTCATGACGATCTTGTGTAATTAATGGTTCCTTCATTTGCTTACTAGCTAGCATGTCGAGTTCTCTCTATATGTATAGTAGCTAGCGTCGACCAAGCACGGAGAAAGTGAGGTCACTTCTCTCTATTAGCTAGCTAACCCAATATGAAACCCCTAAATTAACCCTCCAAAACCCCTAAACCCCCCCCCCCTTTCAAAAAAAAATAAAACCCCATCGCCTGCGAGCTGCTGACGCGTGGCTACCTTTTGGTCTGGGTTGGTGTTACCAACCGGGACTAAAGGTCCTCCTGCCTGGGCGCCCCACAACGACCACGTGGACCCCTTCTATCCCGGTTAGTAAGCAAACCGGGTCTAAAGGTTTTGGGCTTTTGTCTCGCTTGTTTTATCCTGGTTCCAGAACTGGGACTAAAGGCCCTCTGGAACCGGGAATAGTATCCTGTTTTCTACTAGTGCAATTGCATGCTGATTACATGGATATTTTAGATGTTGATATTTCATAGCAGTATGATATAAGATGAACGCGAAACATGTTACGCGCTCGCCATTTGAGCAATACATGTCATTGGATTGAGATGGTTTGATGGCCAGGATTTGTTGGATCTGTCCATTTGGGTCTTCTTATATTAGTACTAGGTATTTGCCCGTGTGTTCCTACGGGGTATAAATATTCTATTACATTATCCCATAATTTACCTATCTATATTATATGATTATCTAAATGAATATTTACCAAATTCTTCGCATGATTTTATTTTGTAATCACTTATTGACTTGCCAAAAAAATATAGTTTATTTGTTAAGTCAATAAAGATGAGACAATTTAAGGCGGTTTTCAAGGAATGGTCATGAGGAAAAAATGGAATGTTGGACGAAACACTCTGAAAAGAAACACTATTGATTTTTTAAGTAGTAGAGATAGATATAAATAGATATATGTTGTGTATGATTTTCTCCATTTTATCTACCAGCAAACATGAAATCTTAATTAAGCGTGAAGATAATTTAGGCCTCATAAGGTAATACGTGGTTAGTTGCGTGTTAAACATCTGTTATTTTTTGCCGAAGTTTGAGAGCAGACACACCTTCATTTTTTTCTCTCGCTAGTTCATCACTATCTCTTGCTATTAAGTAGTACTAGCGTTCAGTTGAGAGAAAATACATC
Source organism: Thinopyrum elongatum (assembly GCA_011799875.1). Classification (NCBI taxonomy): domain Eukaryota; kingdom Viridiplantae; phylum Streptophyta; class Magnoliopsida; order Poales; family Poaceae; genus Thinopyrum; species Thinopyrum elongatum. The sequence continues at coordinate 513,956,737 of CM022299.1, forward strand.
AAACTACCTTGATTTTTTTATATTATCATGGTTTTTATTGTAACAATATTTTATAGAGCTTCCTATGATGTGTTTTGGCCTATCTTTTTGAAAAATTGCCTTAGAATATTAAAAGAATCATGTTATTTAGCTGGAAACTAGCTCGAGATTGACATGAGATCGTTACAAAATTAGCAGAAGCCACTTTCTGTCGCTTGACCTTGAGTTTTCCTCAGTTTGAAATCACTCGCATTTTACTATAAGATGACTTGACCTAATCCAACTCACTCAAACTTGACTCGTTTGCAGCCCTGCATGCATGCTACAATAGCATGTACTACTAGTAGAAAAATGACCTTAGGTTCACCTCATTAGTCCCGGTTCGTCTACGGCCCGGGACTAATGTGACCATTAGTCCTGGTTCCATTGGCTAGGGGCACGGGCATCATTAGTCCCGGTTTGTTTTGTACCTATAGTCCCGGTTTGTCTCACAAATCGGGACTAAAGGGTTGGTGGCAGGCTGGGGCCCCACGAGCCCCTTTAGTCCCGGTTTGTGACACAAACCGGGACTAGAGGCACACCTTTACTCCCGGTTTGGGTCACGAACCGAGACTAAATATGCTCCTATATAAACCCTTCGTCCAACCCGAGCCCATTTTCCCATTTCCTTTCCCCTCTGTTCTTCCCCTCTTGGCTCGAGCTCATCCTCCATTTTTGCCAAAATTTGTCAAGATTTGAAGGCACACCATCCATCCAAGTGTTCACAACTTTGTCCTTTCATCTCTCATTGCTAGATTAGCTCTTGCAATGCTCTATAAGTATAGTGATTTGTGGGTTTTAGTTTGGGAGTAATTATATGTGGGAGTTTATTTGATTTATATGAAATTTGAGCTCAAATTTACTTCTTAGTTTGCATGTGTAGGTGTGGTTTACTTAGCGCCTTCCCGTCCCCGTCCTAACCACCGTCGATCGCCCGCACCGTCCCATCGCCAGCACCACCTTGGTGAACCTCTTGTTCTTATACTTTTTATAAATAAATCATGTTTTTGTGATTTAGATAGTTACTTGTATGATTTTCTTACCTGTATGGTTGTTTGTTATACATAGTGGCATGGTTTTGATATCCGTCCCCGTCGGCCCTCGTCCGGTTTATGATTCGGATGTGGTATATACTCTCTTTTATAACTATTTGTTGCATTTCATGTTTATGACAATTATGCCCATCAAGTTGACATAGATATTTTTTTCTAGGAGGTAAGTGAACCAGAAATTACAACCGACCCTCTTGTCGAGAAGTTAAATTTAGTTGAAAAACAAAACGAGTATTTGAAAGAAAAATTGAAAAGAATTGAAGAAGAGAAGATGAAACTAGAGTTGTTTGTTGCCGATGTCGTCGATGATCACAAGATCAAGATGAATGCAATGCGCTTAAAGATTAGAAAATATGCCGTTAATAAAGAGGCTTGGTATCACTATGCTGTTGGATCAATTGTTACCTTAGTTGCGATCTTGATCACATTTGTTGTTGCATTTAAATGCTTTAGCTAGAAAGTTTGTATTTTGTTTTATGAGAATAAGTGTGTATGAACTTTATGTATGAACTTGTATTAATTGGGTCTTTTCGGTCTTGTGTAATGAAGATGAGCCGGCAATGGATGTACGATGATCAATGCTCTCCCCAATTCATTAATGGCGTGCATACTTTTCTGGCTGCGGCTGAGGCAAACAAGCGGGCGCACTACTAGAATCAGAGAATTTGCCGTCTGTCAGTTCTTTGCCGTCTGCTAGCTGACGACAAAGAAGGTCTTTGCCGTCAGCTTACAAAAAGCAGACGACAACGAACTGGCTACTGGCAAAGATGCAATTTGCCGTCCGCTAGCAGACGACAAAGAGTTTGGGTGGGGTCCATTTTAGGGTAACGCTGTAACGGCCCACCCCCCAACCTATTTGCCGTCTGCTAGCGGACGGCAAAGATTCTTTGTCGTCCGCTAGCAGAAGGCAAAGAGGTTGGCCCCATCCAAACTAACGGTAACCCCTTCACTCTTTCTCCCCGGCCGCACCCCTCTCTCTCCGCCCGCTCCCGCACCGCCGCCACCCCACCACCCCATCGCCGCACCATCCCGCCACCCCGTCGCCCCCTCCGCCCCACCGTGCCACGCCAGCCCGTCACACCCCGCACAACCCCGCCGCGCCCCACCGTCCCATCGCGCCCCACCGCCTTGTCGCGCCCTGCACCACCCCGCCGCCCCGGCGCCCCCGGGCCCTGCCGCGGCCGCCCCGCCCCCCTCCTCCATCGGCCTCCACCTCCCCCACTCCGGTGAGCCCCCTCCCCCTCTCTTTTTTTCAATTTTTTCTCTGTTAGTGTAGTTAGTTTAGTTAGATTTAGTTTCATTTTAGGTTTAGGTTTAGATTTAGTTTAGGTTTAGGTTTAGGTTTTTTCTATTTTTTTAGGTTTAGGTTTAGATTTAGTTTAGTTTAGGTTAAGAAGAAAGATGAAAAAAATAAGAAGAAGAAGAGGAAGAAGAGGAAGAAGAAGAAGAAGAAGAAGAAGAAGAAGAGGAAGAAGAAGAAGAAGAGGAAAAAGGAGAAGAAGAAGAAGAAGAACCCGGTCGAGGTTAGGGGTGCGTTGGCGCCGACGGAACCGGGTCAAGGATCGCCGGTCGCCGAAACTAGGGTCGAGGGTCGGGGCAGAGGGTCGAGGATTGATTGTCGCTGAGGGGATAGATGGTGGGGCCAGTGGGTCCCGCCGGTCCCAGAGCCGTCGCCTAGGACGAGAATCCCCCAGTCCGAGTGCTGACCCGTCGCCCGTGCGTCGCCATACCTGAGGGGTGCGTAGGCGCCAACGGAACCGGGTCGAGGATCACCGGTCGCCAAGGGGTCAAGGGTCGAGGATCAGTGGTCGCCAATGGGTCGAGAGTCGGGGCAGAGGGTCGAGAATCGTCGGTCACTGAGGGGATAGATGGTGGAGCCAGTGGGTCCCGCCAGTCCCGGTGCCATCACCCAGGACGAGAATCCCCCGGTCTGAGTGCTGACCCATTGCCCGTGCGTCGCCATACCTAAGGGGTGCGTCAGCGCCGACGAAACCGGGTCAAGGATCGCCGGTCGCCAAGGGGTTAAGGGTCAAGGATCGCTTGTCACCAATGGGTCGAGGGTCGGGGCAGAGGGTCGAGGATCGCCAGTCGCCGAGGGGATAGATGGTGGAGCCAGTGGGTCCTGCCGGTCCCGGCCTCTCGCAGCAACAGTTCTCGGGGCCGATGGCGATCGAACACCTTGGAGAATTTGTCTTGCAGCCTCTGCGATGAGGATTAAAAGCCAAGTGTTGAAACTTGAAACACCCAAACTGACTCATGACAAAAAATCAAAGCGTATAAAGAGAAACCAAAGACAAAACAATACGTAGTGAGAGGTTGTGCAACTAGGATGATATTCTGTAACAGCTTTTTTAACGAATTTGAGAGGATGATGGTGAAGAACTCGAAAGCCATTGGTGTCTTGCGGTCGTTTCCGTACATTCTGCTACAACACAACAACCCTTCTTCTGACCACCATTGGTGTCTTGCGGTCATAAGAAGGGTTTTTGCGCTGTAGCAGAATGTATGGAAATGACCACAACACACCAATGGCTTTTGAGTTCTTCACCATCATCCTCTCCAATTCATTAAAAAAGCTGGTACAGAAAATCATCCTAGTAGCACAACCTCTCACTATTTACTATTTCGTCTTCCATTTCTCTTTCTACGCTCTAATTTTTTGTCATGAGTCAGTTTGGTTGTTTGAAGTTTCAAAACTTGGCTTTTAATCCTCATCGTAGAGGCTGCCAGACAAATTTGCCAAGGTGTTCGACCACCATCGGCTCCGAGAAATATTGCTGCGTGAGGCTGGGCGCTGGCGTCACTTGTGGGACGTGGATGTAGTGTTCGATGCCGATGGCCATATATATTGTTAGTTCATGTTAGGTATTCAATTTTTTTATGTTGTACTTGATGATGATACACTTAAGTTATATACATATTATTATTCACGTCGGTATTAATTTTTTTATGTTGTACTAATTTCGTTTACTCTTTTTCATGGCAGGTGTTGAAAGATGGTGGCGCGGGTAAGGAGCGCTCCGAGGCTCCTTCTTCATCGGCGCGCGGTGGGAGTGGTACTTCCATTCCACCCGTAGCTCTCCGGAGAGCATTGTACGAGGGTATAGATTCACCGGTGGGCGCTTCTTCGTCGGCGTCGTTGCCCACCGGGAGAGGAGGTCGGTGTGGGAGGAAGAGAGGAGGTCGGGGAGGACGTGGCCGTGGGAGAGGTAGGCAAGCTCCTACGCCTTCCTCACCGCCACCCCCAGCTGATTCACCCGAGCACAGGACTGCTACGGTGGACACCTTTGAGGAGGAGGCTACGCGGACTCTGGTCCACGAGCCTCGGGTCGACGGGCCTTCGGCCCACGAAACTTGGCCCCATGAGACTTCAGACCAGGGTACGTCCCAGGAGACGTCCGGATGGGGTACCTGGACGAATCCGCCTGAGGGGCCGAGTGGCCATGCTGATGGTGGCGGGGATCTGGCTGATAGCGAGGACGAGGTGGTTGAGGGGGCCACCGTCTACCAGCGTGGTTGTACACGGCTCCCGCCCCTGCCGACGACCAGCGAGCAGAGGTGGTTGATTTTCCCTGATGGGGAGAGGTAAGTGCATTTACTCTTTTTGTGCCTTTTGCCTTCACGTTTCTTCAAATATCTAATGTGTTGGCCTTGTCATACTGCAGGGGTTGGGACCACGCTCCGGAGGTCCGCAGGCCCAACAGGTTCCTTGGTGTGCTTTGCCGGCAAAACTTCCTGGGGTTTGTCACGTTGCCCGGTGAGGGTCAGTTCCCACAGCTAGGATTGAGTTGGGAGCACTACTTGGCTGCCCCGGCCTCGCCAGAGGAGATGATCGACGGTGTGTTGTGCCACACAAGGCAGAGATGGTGATCAGAAAGTTTTGGGTAATTTCTCCTTTACACAATTAAAAATCTTCAAATAGCTAGTTATTATACTAATCAATGTTGTCTCGTTTGATTGCAGACCTTGTACAGGTCTGAGGAGGGATACGAGGAGGCCGCGACACAGGTTATCGATACCGAGTGCAGGCGCCTACTACAAAACTTATGGCACGAGGCTCGGGTGCAGGTTGTTCGAAACTACTATGCCTCGCGTGGTATTAAGAAGACCAAGTCGACGTGCCGCGGAAAGTTTCGGAAGAAGGAGTAGTACATGATGGTAATTACCTATTCTTAAGGCCTTGTAAGTTTCCTTGATTTGATTCATAGGCGTAGCGCTCAAGTTTCTCTTTACTAACTTAGGTGCCCCGAGATGGTGTGCTGATTAGATGGATTGTTGGGAGGTGTTGGTCAATGAGTGGTGCTCATACCAATGGCTAGCCCTCCACAACAATGCCAAAGACTGGCGTGCCCAAATGGAAGGTGTGCCACACCATCAAGGCAGCGCTAAATTATATCAGTTCGGGCAGAACTGGGTATGTGTTTGCTTCATGATTCATGCAATTCATTCTTCATGCTAGCTTGAGCCCTTTAATTACTAATTTACTCTATTCCTCTCTTTTAGGTGCGACACAATAAGGCAGAGGTGCCAGAGGTGTACGACCTCTATGGCATGGCCCATACTGCATCCTACAAGAAGGTCACGGCATTCTCTGCGTCTGACCTCGATCATCCAGAGAACTTCACCAACATCTCCTCCCACAACAAGCTCGTGAGGTACAAAGATGTGGGGAAGGCGACGAAAGGGGAGGACTTTAACCCGAGCCAGCAGTTTGATCCATAGCTGGTGATGTTATCAGGTGGAGGGAGGTCCCATGGCTCGATAGCCATTGGAGATGGACTTATACGTTGTCCTAGCACTCTCCCGGAGATCAAGGCGCGTGAAACGAGCTCCGCCCCTGAGATAAGGCCTCGTGCACGGCCAATGGAGCTCACCTTCGAGGTTGGTTATACGGACTTAGATTTCTTTTCTCTCCATTACATTGTGTGTGCGGCCATCGATGATTACAATGCTAACGAGGAGTGGTGTTGCATGCTGCTCTTCAGAAAGAGAGAGAGGCAACCAAGGAGCTTCTGGCGGAGAGGGACCGGCAGGCGGCGAAGAAGGAGCGGGAGTTGGAGGAGAGGACGACTAAGATGTTGGAGGAGGAGAGGGCACGGAATGACTTGCAGAACCGGGCCATGTACGAGCTCCTCGTGGTAAGTTTCTTCTGCATATTAGCCAAATCATGCACTTAATGTTCATTTCATTACTAACTAGTATGACTGACTCGTCAAACCAAATGTGCAGACTCTATGCAAGAAGACCGGTCATACCCCTCCGCCGATGCCAAGTCATTGCTCCGAGGACCACAGTGAATTTCATTTGAATGGTCATTAGTTACTAGTCTTAACATTTGAGTGTCATCATGCTAACGAGACATTGCAAATGATCTTTGGTGCAGCGTAACTCCAGACAAGCATCGCACGATCCTTCACCAGGTGGTACCCGCACGAGCAACCCCGGTGCTTCACCTCCATGATGTGGGTAAGTTTTCTCTAGTGTTTTGCATAACAAATGCAGAATTAGCTTCGTACATGCTGGTTAGCCCTATTATGCCACATACATAGCTTATTTTCCCCAAAAAAGACGTACTTAGCTAATTATTCTCGAAAATTACATAATTAGCTTATTTAGTTCATTTATGACATAATTAGCTTATTCAATTCAAAAATGGCATAATAACCTTTGTTCTCTCATAAATGTCATATACTTAGCTTATTTTCCTCCAAAATGGCATAATTACCTAAGTTAACTCTAAAATGACCTATACTTACATAAGTTAGCTCAAAAATGGCATACTTACTTCACTAAAAGAGGACAGACCTTTGGTAACACCGTCTTGTGTTACTACAGCCCCAAAAGTGTGTTACTAGGCCATATAGTAGCACAGTTTGAAATGTGTTCCATTAGACCGTGTTACTAAGTGGTGTCAACTGTCACACATAATAATTGTTACCATGTGTTAAAAAATGTGTTACAATTGCATTATAGTAACATGTGTGTTATGTGTTACCGAACACACTGGTAACACACTTTTATAATTATAGTAACACCGATAGTAACATATTTTCATAGACGTAGAGCATCGGTGGTAACATGTTTCTGTAACTATAGTAACACAACTGGTAGCACATTTTTTTTTAGCATCGGAACACAACTAGTAACATAATATCCATGTATCGTAACACTATAATTATAGTTGTCAACTACTCTAGTAACAAATTTTGTAGCTATAGTAACACCATCAGTAACACTGCTATATCAATATGGTAACATAATTAATGTATTTTTTATTATTATTAACCACAAAATTCGATACCCATTTTATGGAATATAAATTTATTTATAAAATCAATGCAATTGCATAAATAGTTAATCATTTTATTGTTATGCTTGGCAACATATCAAAATGATATTGAAACTAAAGCACAACACATACAGAAATTCATATGAAGATATTTATTACGAATATACAAGAGTGTATGATACATATGCATTACAATAAAGATATCAGTCATATCATTTTGAGGATAGAAAACACAACTATGGGGAATATTACACCATAGCATTTGCATCAATTCGACGAAAGAAAAAGATCTTCTAGATATATTACATTTTTAAATCTATCAATGTAATCGAAAACTATTGGTAGCTAAAATCTTCAAATTTTATTTGCTTCTTGATCCAAGAATTGAGCTGCAAATCAACTATCCTTCTCTCGAATCTGTAAAAGAAAATTGCACCTTAGATATGTGTGATTAAATGTACACAAATATGATTTGAGAATGTGGAAGGGAAGATTGTAACTTACAAAAGCTGAAGGCCAGGCAATTATCCTAAAGTGAAATCCTCGCAAATTGTCTTGCAATCAGAAACTTCCCTTTCCAGCTCCTCATTATCAAGAATAGGTTCGTCTATGAGCACAAGACCAAATTCAGCACCTAACTCAATACCACCAGCCTTACTTCTTGGATCAGTACTCCGAATAGTACCATACGCAACATTCTGCTTGTTGGGATATGTTGAAGTCTTTAAAACTACTTTGGAAGCAGCCTATATTATGATCAATATTAGCATTCTATGACATGATAATATAGTTTGCATGAACAATATGAGATCTTTTTAATGTCGGCCCAGTAAGGTGCCCTAAAAACTAAATAAACTGTACCCGGCAACGAAGTCTAATGCCCAAGGTCACCTCGCTAGCTCATGCTTGGTTAAATTTATCGTTTACTTGCATGCAACAGATTGAGCAAAAATTGTAATAAAATCCATTTTTCAAGCAGGCATGATAATGAGGGTTTAGGTTGGTAATTTGGGTGCAGTAAACCATGCTCCTTGGTGAATCTTTACCTTGATGGAAGAAGTACACTTTCTTTTTGAGCGAGCTGGGTGTGGGTGTTCAATTCTAGTCCCTTGCTAGTTCGGTCTTAAAACAGATTCACCCATAATATTCCTCGTATCCCTCACCTACCAAGATACAATAATATTAGATGGAATGATATTCATACCTTGAAGCTATAGAAAGCTACAACTTCAAAACACAAAAGGCACAAAAATTACCTCTAGCACAAAATCAATAACAAGGTCTTGTGATGATGATGAATTTTGTTGAATTTGTAATTGGTTGACATCATGGTCGCCAACCTAGTTCCATGACACAACAATGGTAAGCAAGCAATTATTTTATATTCTATCTTTGTGACATGAGTAAGAGTAACTATAGGCATAACCTTTTCATGCGAACGTGATAAATTATTATCCTCAGGAATGTCATGTTGCATAGACAAGCGTGCCTTAACAGGTCCATTGCACTGGATTCTCTGCAAACTAAAATATTAATATGAAGGTTTCAAGTGACAAGCAATGATGTAGGCATTTATTAACATTACCTTTGTTTTACCAAGCAGTACTGGTAACCGAGAAATACCATTATCATTTGATTGGAGGTTTTCCTACAGAACTAATAAATCTAAGTAAAATATTGATAGAAATGCATGCAAAGGGTGGGATAAAGAAGTCCTTTACCTATTCTATGCCATTATTGACATAGCCTTCTTTGTTATTCATATCTTTAATAATCTGGTCTTGCTTTTTTATATGCTCCTTCATCTTTGCTATTTCCCCCCAAATGTCATGTTCAACTTCATATGGTGATCCATCAGTTGTAGTCATATTGATGTTCTTTAGATACCATGGCGTCTGACCATAGACTTGCTTAGGAGTTGGAAGCAAACCCATGCCATGCACATGTCCAAACTTTTCTTTCCCTAACACTTCCTGCAGGGCATCACCTTCCCATGCGACTCTTCCATTCAAATTTTGTGCCAACTCTGGTCGTTCAGTTATTAGATTCTCCAATCGATCCTATAAGAAAAGAAGCATGCATACACTAGTTAGACTGAACCATAACTTGATCATAAGAACAATTAGACAATTTCTATATTAATTGCCTACCAGGCGCTTATTTCTATCTTTATTTTTAGCATTAGCGTCGTCCTTCTTCTTGTGAGGTGCTAAATAAACCTTTGATCGTGTGGTCGTTTCTTTTCAGGATCAGCTTGCCTCTACAAAACAGAAACAGCACCCATATGACAAAAGAGACACAAAAAAACACTTCAGGAATCAAGATTACTCACCATGTCTTCACCCCAACAAGCATAACTCTTTGTGCCAGCATTATGTGAATCCTTCACGAGGGAACGACTAATTATGTTCTTCTCAGCAAGGGCCTGTTATGATGCAATCATATCGTAAATGCAACTTTTAAGATAAGCCCAAGAACTCACATTTAAAGCAATTCCTAGTGGTAAGAATTTACCTAGTACATTTTCTGACGCGAAGAAGATCGTTGGAAAGCTTGGGCTTAGTTATGTGAGAATTCATTCTTGTGAAAATAACTGCTATCTTTATCGGAAAGAGAAAGCGAGTGATGATTTTTGTTCAGTGTGTGGAACTTCAAGGTGGAAGAACATACCAGATAAAACTAATTTGACTAAGAAGGAAAGAAGGAAGGCAATCCCAAGGAAGGTGTTACGGTACTTTCCAATTAAGCCAAGGCTTAAGAGGCTTTTCATGCACAAAGATACAGCTACAGCATTAAGATGGCATGACGAAGAGCGCACAAAGGATGGAGCATTGCGTCATATAGCTGATTCAGAGGCATGGAAGGCCATTGATTCTAGTCTAGGTTGGTGGCTCCAACCGCGGCCTTTAGTCGCGGTTGGAGCCACCAACCACGACTAAAGGTCTCTGTATATAAGCGCGCAGTTTGCAAATTTGCAAACACACCATCAGTTTGCCCCCGACGATGCCGAAGACCTCGACGCCGCCAGGCTTTCGGATCGAAGCTCGCCACCGCCCCGCGCCTCCTCATCGCCGCCCCCGACGCCGGCCACCCACGCCTCCTCCCCGAGCCCGATGCCGCCGCGCCCTCGATGTCGTCGCCGCCCCCGACGCGCCGGCTGCCCACGCCTCCTCTGCCCGAGCCCGACGTCACCGCGCCCACCCTTGTCGTCGCCGCCCGCAACGCCGGCCGCGCCACCTCCTTCACCGAGCCCTAATCGACGCCGGCCGCCCGCGCCTCCTCCACGCGACGCTGCGTGCCCGCGCGCCTCCTCACCGGCCGAACCCCGTCGACGCCGCCCAACGCGGGCCTCAACCCTACCATCGCCGGCTTCTACCTCGGCCGCTGTGAGCTCGCCGCCCCCTCGTTCTCCGTGTTTTTTTTGCATAGATTATTTTTTCTTTTTCATATGTATATTTGTACGTACACAATGTATGTATGTATTTGTAGATGAATGGTGGAATTTGCATCTATTGTTTCTTTTTCACTAGCTAGTTTTTTTTTCTTCTGTTTTTTAGTTTTTTATACTTTTAATGTTGTATCATCATAGTATAGAAAAAATTTGGATTGAAAAAAGTTGCATAGGAAAAAGTTGACCATATATATGTATAGTATAGAAAAAATTTGCATAGAAAAAAGTTGTATAGAAAAAATATTTTAATGTTGTATTTGCAAAAGTTTGTCATGTATTTGCAAAATCAAGTGAACAAGAATTACAAAAATCATTATCAAGCATTTAAAAAAATGTTAAATTTGCATAGAAACATTTTTGGCTAGGACGATGCCCGGCCCGCATCCTCGTCTTCGACTCGTTGGCGACGACCTGCTTCAGAGGCACCATGTCCGGTACTTGGCTCCCTCGGGCTGGCACTGCGAGTTACTACCTTCTGGGGTGCGCAGCTTGGTGAGGAACCGGGCTCCCGTCGTCGACCCAGAGCTTCTTTGGTGGCAGTCGCGTGGGCCACTTTTGGTGCGGAGGCCGCCTGCCCTCGCGGAGGTGGTACGTCGCCGTGTCAGGGACGAGGACGACCACATCCATCGCTACATGGTTGCGTTGGACGTCAGGTTCTCCAATACCTGGCAGGTTCTTCAGGGATCTCACCCGAGCTATGATCCTGTGATGGTTCCTTATCTTTGGGTGTCCACCGCACGCGCCTTGATACGTCTCCAATGTATCTATAATTTTTGCTTGTTCCATGCTCTTATATTATCATTCTTGGATGTTTTACAATCATTTTATAGCAACTTTAAATCATTTTTTGGGACTAACCTATTGACATAGTGCCCAGTGCTAGTTCCTGTTTTTCCTTGTTTTTTACTTCGCAGAAAATCAATACCAAACGGAGTCCAAATGCAGCAAAACTTGTTGGAGATTTTTTCTGGACCAGAAGGAACAACTTCCACCGAAGAATTACTAGAGGGGTGCCCTGAGGGGGGCACAACCCACCTGGGTGCACCGGGGGGCCCAGGCGCGCCCTGGTGGGTTGTGCCCACCTCGGTGGCCTCCCGCACCGCCTATTTCCTCTATAAATACCCCAATATTCCAAAAACCCTAGGGGAGTCGACAAAACACAATTCCAGCCGCTGCAAGTTCCAGAAACTCCAGATCCAACCTAGACACCATCACAGAGGGGTTCATCATCCTCATTGGTGCCTCTCCAATGATGCGTGAGTAGTTCATTGTAGACCTTCGGGTCCGTAGTTAGTAGCTAGATGGCTTCCTCTCTCTCTCTCTCTCTCTCTCTTGTGATTCTCAATACAATGGTCCCTTGGAGATCTATTTGATGTAACTCTTTTTGCGGTGTGTTTGTTGAGATCCGATGAACTTTGAGTTTATGATCAGAACTATTTTTTATCGATGAAAGTTATTTGAATTTCTTTGATATCTTATATGCATGATTACTTATAGCCTCGTATTTCTTCTTCAAATATTTGGTTTAGTTAGGCGAACTAGATCGATTTTCCTTGCCATGGGAAGAGGTGCTTTGTGATGGGTTCGATCTTACGGTGCTCAATCCCAGTGATAGAAGGGGACATGACACGTATGTATCATTGCTATTAAGGATAGCAAGATGGGGTCTATTCCTACATGAATAGATCTTGTCTACATCATGTCATCATTCTTATTGCATTACTCCATTTCTCCATGATCTTAATACACTAGATGCATGCTAGATAGCGGTCGATGTGTGGAGTAATAGTAGTAGATGCAGGCAGGAGTCGGTCTACTAATCTTGGACGTGATGCCTATATAATGATCATTTCCTGGATATCGTCATGATTATTTGAAGTTCTATCAATTGCCCAACAGTAATTTGTTTACCCACCGTATGCTATTTATCTCGAGAGAAGCCACTAGTGAAATCTACAGCCCCCGAGTCTATTCTTCTTCATATTTGCTTTCCGATCTATTATTTGCCACTATTGTTTTCAGATCTATTATTCCAAAAACCCAAAAATACCTTGCTGCACTTTTTTGTTACTTCTTTTATTTCGCGTTTATTCGAGATCTATTTATCCAATCAATCATAGTTTTATCCCGTCCTAGTGACAATTTCTGGCACCGTTACCCGAAAGGGACTGACAACCCCTTTAACACGTCGGGTTGCAAGTATTTGTTCTTTGTGTGCAGGTATCGTTTACATAGTGTTGCTTGGTTCTCCTACTGGTTCGATAACCTTGGTCTCATCACTGAGGGAAATACCTGCCATAGCTGTGTTGCATCATCCCTTCCTCTTTGGGGAAATATCGACGTAGTTCAAGCGACATCACGCCTCAGGAACCGTGAGTGAACTAGATTCTTTGATAATATTCGATCTGTATTAGCTAGTGATGTTATATATATGATAATATTCGAGATGTATTAGCGATAATACTCGAGATGTAATCGATACGATGTATTCGAGATTATATTTGATGATGCATATTATCTGTATTATTCGAGATGTATTAATGATATTATTCGAGATGCATATTATCTACAATGATTCAGTTTTTCCTTATTGATTGCATTATAATTTGAATACTAAATTGTTTTATCTTTCTTCTGGATTAGTTAAGCTATGGACGATACCGGCAGAGATGGAGAAGAGACCATGTTCGACATCATACGCTCCCCGAGCACAGACAATGAATGTGAAGATGACGGCTCGCAATATGTGAACAATTCCGTTGAGGGTATGATATTTGATGAAGATGAACGAATAGATGAAGGCCACAACAATGATGACGAAGGAAATGTTCTTCAAATACCAAAGACCGGCGAGGTATATTTATAAAAGGCATCTGGTGATCATTACATGTATTAACTGATTTGTATATATATACACTGGTGTAGAAACGTGCTATACACATGGTTTTTACCCCCTAATACGTCTCCATTGTATCTACTTTTCCAAACTATTTTGCCCTTGTTTTGGACTCTAATTTGCATGATTTGAATGGAACTAACCCGGACTGGCGTTGTTTTCAGTAGAATTACCTTGGTGTTATTTTTATGCAGAAATAAAAGTTCTCGGAATGACCTGAAACTTTACTTAGAATATTTTCGGAATAAATAAAAAATATTGGCGAAAGAATCAACCAAAGGGGACCCACCAGCTGTCCACAAGGGTGGAGGGCGCCCCCCCTAGGGCGCGCCCCCCTGCCTTGTGGGTCCCCTAGACCTCCACCGACCTCAACTCCAACTCCATATATTCATGTTCGGGGAGAAAAAAATCAGAGAGAAGGATTCATCCCGTTTTACGATACAGAGCCGCCGCCACCTCCTGTTCTACATCGGGAGGGCAGATCTGGAGTCCGTTCGGGGCTCCGGAGAGGGGAATCCGTCGCCATCATCATCACCAACCTTCCTCCATCACCAATTTCATGATGCTCACCGCCGTGCGTGAGTAATTCCATCGTAGGCTTGCTGGACGGTGATGGGTTGGCTGAGATTTATCATGTAATCGAGTTAGTTTTGTTAGGGTTTGATCACTAGTATCCACTATGTTCTGAGATTGATGTTGTTATCAGTTTGCTATGCTTAAGGCTTGTCACTAGGGCCTGAGTGCCATGATTTCAGATCTGAACCTATTATGTTTTCATGAATATATTTGTGTTCTTGATCCTATCTTGCAAGTTGTAGACACCTATCATGAGTTATGATCCGCATACCCCAAGGTGACAATAATTGGGATTCTTTCCGGTGATTACCGTAGTTTGAGGAGTTCATGTATTCACTAAGTGCTAATGCTTTGGTCCGGTTCTCTATTAAAAGGAGGCCTTAATTTCCCTTAGTTTCCATTAGGACCCCGCTGCCACGGGAGGGTAGGACAAAAGATGTCATGCAAGTTCTTTTCCATAAGCACGTATGACTATATTTGGAATACATGCCTACATTATATCGATGAATTGGAGCTAGTTCTGTGTCACCCTAGGTTATAATTGTTGTATGATGAATGCCATGCGACATAATTATCCATCATTGATCCATTGCCTACGAGCTTTTCACATATTGATCTTTGCTATGTTACTTTGCCATTGCCACTGTTACAATTGCTACAAAACTGTTACTGTTACTTTTGCCACCATTACCGTTACTTCCATACTACTTTGCTACTAAATACTTTGCTGCAGATATTCAGTCTTTCAGGTGTGGTTGAATTGACAACTCAGCTGCTAATACTTGAGAATATTCTTTGGATCCCCTTGTGTCGAATCAATAAATTTGGGTTGAATACTCTACCCTCGAAAACTGTTGTGATCCCCAATACTTGTGGGTTATCAAGACCTTTTTCTGGTGTCGTTGCCGGGGATCATAGCTCTATTCTCCGAGTCACTTGGGATTTATATCTGTTGATCACTATGAGGAATTTTAAAGATACAAGAACCCAGATTTTTCCCTCTTCTACGAGGGGAGGTAAGGAACAGCCATCTAGCTCTACACTTGATTCATCTTCTGTTTTGAGTAAGCTTGCGACACCTACACCTGCTATTGATTCAGATATGTCGCATGTTATTGATGATGCTACTTCTACTATGAATGATGCTTATGATGCTACTACTTTGCTTGATAAAACTGTGACACTGGGTGAATTACTTGATGAACATCTTGGTAGAGTTAGAACTATTGATTATGCTGAAGATGATGATATTTCTAAAACTGATGAAATTATTGAAACTGAAAACTTTGAAACACCTGATAAGACTAGCTCTCCTAGATATGAACATCCTGTTATGCCTGAGGGTTATGTTATGGATGGAGAGGTAGCTAGGGAATTTCTTGCTTGTAAGGATAGAGATGATCTTAAGAAATTATTATGCAAGTGGAAAGAAAAATCTTTGAATGCTAGAATGCAATATGATCCTAAGTTTGCTACTTCACCTATCTTTGTTACTGATAAGGATTATGAATTCTCTGTCGATCCTAAGTTAATTACTTTGGTTGAATCTAATCCTTTCCATGGTTATGAATCTGAAACTGTTGTGGCACACCTTACTAAATTGAATGATATAGCCACCCTATTTGCTCATGAGGAAAAAATTCGCTATTACTACATTCTTAAGTTGTTTCCTTTCTCGTTAAAGGGTGATGCTAAGTTATGGTTTAACTCTCTTGCTCCTGGTTGTGTGCGTAGTCCCCAGGATATGATTTACTACTTCTCTGAAAAATATTTCCCTGCTCGTAAGAAACAAGCTGCTTTAAAGGAAATATTAACTTTGTGCAATTTGAAGAAGAGAGTCTCCCACAAGCTTGGGGGAGGCTTCTCCAATTACTTAATGCTTTGCCTGATCATCCTCTCAAGAAAAATGAAATACTTGATATCTTTTATAATGGACTAACTGATGCTTCTAGGGACCACCTAGATAGTTGTGCTGGTTGTGTTTTCAGGGAACAAATTGTTCAGCAAGCTGAATTGCTATTGAATAATATATTGAGTAATGATAGTGATTGGACACTTCCTGAGCCAACTCCTAAGCCAACTCCAAAGAAAAGAGGTATTCTATTTCTCAGTCCTGAAGATATGCAAGAGGCAAAGAAATCTATGAAAGAAAAAGGTATTAAAGCTGAAGATGTTAAGAATTTACCACCTATTGAAGAAATACATGGTCTTGATAACCCGGCATAGGTAGTAGAGGTAAATTCTCTCTATAGATTTGATGAAGGCGATATTCCTCATAATAAGTCTGCTAGTCAATGCTTGGATGAGTTTGATAATTTTATTGTTAAACAAGAGAACTTCAATGCTTATGTTAGTAGACAATTGAAACGTAATGCTTACATGCTTGACTGCTTGGGTGATTATATGAGTAGAACTGTTAGTGATCTTAAGATTATTAGTAAGCATGCTTCCATGGTGAAAACTCAAGTAGAACAAGTACTTAAGGCACATGATGATTTGCTCAATGAGTTGAATAGTAAGAACAATGATAATGCCGTTAGAGTTATGACTAGAGGTGGTAAAATGACCCAGGAACCTTTGTATCCTGAGGGCCATCCTAAGAGAATTAAGCAAGATTCTCAGAGAATTAATACTGATGCACCTAGTCCTCCTAGTAAAAAAACAAAAAGAAAACCGATAGGACTTTGCATGCTTCTAGTGAACCTGTTATAGATACACCTGAGAATCCAAATGACATTTCTATTTCTGATGCTGAGACACAATCTGGTAATGAACATGAACCTAGTGCGAATGTTAATGATGATGTTCATGTTGATGCTCAACCTAGTAATGACAATGATGTGGAGGTAGAACCTGCTGTTGATCTTGATAACCCATAATCAAATAATCAACGTTATGATAAGAGAGACTTCATTGCTAGAAAACATGGTAAAGAAAGAGAACCATGGGTTCAGAAACCCATGCCCTTTCCTCATAAACCATCCAAGAAAAAGGATGATGAGAATTTTGAGCGCTTTGTTGAAATGCTTAGACCTGTCTTTTTGAGTATGCGTTTGACTGATATTCTGAAAATGTCTCCCTATGCTAAGTATATGAAGGATATTGTTACGAATAAAAGAAAAATACCGGAGGCTGAAATTTCCACCATGCTTGCTAATTATACTTTTAAGGGTGGAATACCAAAGAAACTTGGAGACCTAGGAATACCAACTAGACCATGCTCCATTAAAAGAAACTATGTTAAAATTGCTTTATGTGATCTTGGAGCCGGTGTTAGTGTTATGCCTTTCTCTTTATATCGTAGACTTGAATTGAATAAGTTGACACCTACTGAAATTTCTTTGCAAAAGGCCGATAAATCAACTGCTATACCCATCGGTATTTGTGAGGATGTGCCTGTTGTGGTTGCAAATGTTACTATCTTAACGGACTTTGTTATTCTTGATATTCCCGAGGACGACAGTATGTCGATCATCCTTGGTAGACCCTTTTTGAATACTGTAGGGGCTGTTATTGATTGCAACAAGGGCAATGTCACTTTTCATGTTAATGGTAATGAGCATACGGTACACTTTCCGAAGAAACAACCTCATGTTCATAGTATCAATTCTATTGGAAAATTTTCAACTATTACTATTGGAGGTTTTGAATTCCCTCTTCCTACTATCAAAAAGAAATATGATATTCTTATTGTTGGGGACATGCCTATCCCCATTGAGTTAACCTAGTGTTATTCGAAAGTTCTCTGGTTTCATGCCATTCGGAAGAAGTTTGTTAATAAGACTTGATCAAACTTTTAATGGATTCCTTTTGATGGGCATGAGATGGATGAATTTAGAGAGCACAACTTTCTGTACCTACTTTTTACTTTCTGTTATTTAGAATATATAAAGCAAAAATAGTATTATCTGTCTATTTTCTGAATTATCCATGCAATAAAAAATGTCCCAAAAATAAAAGTTCTCCAAATGCCCTGAAAATTTAGTATGATTTTTTTTCTGGCACTGAACATGCACCAGGGGGCTACACCAGTGGACCACAAGGATGGAGGGCGTGCCCTACCTCCTGGGTGTGCCCCCCTACCTTGTGGGTCCCACATGGGTCCCCCTCACTTATTCCAGCACCCATCCACTTCCTCTTCCTCCAGAAAAAATCATCCCGTTTCTCAAACCTGTGTTCTTGCTCATCTTGCTGCCATTTTCGATCTCCTTGTGCAAAGCTCCATTTGCAAAACTGTTTTGGGGGATTGTTCTTCAGTATGTGACTCCTCCAATGGTCCAATTAGTTTTTGTTCTAGTGCTTTATATATTGCAAATTTTTGCTGCTGTGGTGACCTTGTTCTTGAGCTTGCATGTCAAATTTATCTGGTCCAAAGTAGTTTTGATGCATGATATAGCCTCTAGACACTTGTAGGAGTAGTTGCTATCAATTTTGTTGAGTTTGGTTCACTTTTATTTTGAGTCACTAAAAATTTCAGAAATTTTCAGAGGAAGAAAATGATGAGGAGATTGTTAAGAGACTCTTCAAGTCGGGGTTCTAAAGAAAATGAAAATGAAGAGAAGAAGAAGCCCAAGTATAACCTCCCTCGCACCGCGGAGGTTCGGCCGTGTGAATGGCCATGTGATGCATTCTTGGGGGCGGCCGGAATTTATGATGATTTCTATTATTTGGCTGAGAATGCAGGCATCACCGACTTCCTCAACGATAAGTGTGATCAATACCTCCTACTCACTAATTCTTTCATGCAAAATTTTCACATTCATGCTAGGAAATCACCACCCACGGTAGAATTTTATTTATATGATGAGCATAAGAAGATGACGCTTTATGATTTTTGTGAGGTTTGCAAATTACCCTATGAGGGCAACATCAATGAACCACGTCCTAGAGATGTGGACGATTTTATTAATGAAGTTACCGTAGGGGAAAGGAGAAGGGTGTCGGAAGCGAGAGTGGCTAGTTTACATTTTTCCTGTTTTACGCTATTACTCATTATTTGCTGGGAGATGTTTAATTGGTCATGGGGAGAGTGGGGGCCTTAGTGCCCCTGACCTCGCTATTTTGCGCCATGCTTTACTTCGTGATAGAACTTTTAGTTTGGGCGCCGTGGTTGCTCGACGGTTGAGTTTAAACCGTTCGAGGGGTCCTATCTTTGGAGGCATCTATGCCTCACGCCTTGCTAGACGCTTTGAGATACCTATTAGGCACGATGAGGAAGAGGAGATGATACTACCCACTGTATACATAGACTATGACAGTATGGTGTCGCAAATGATTTTATTAGCAATGATAAGGATAAGAGACTCATCTATAACCTGGTATTCAGCCAGAAGACTTGTCAGATTATTACCTTGCCTGCACCTTCTTTGTTCGATATTCATTCAGGCAGGTACCTCAGACTGGGAGCGGATGCGATCCCTAGTTCCGGAGCCAGAACCATCACCTGATCCGTATCAGGAGTCCATTTATCAGTGGGAGCCGTAGGAGCTCGCTAACCAGTGGAACCCCCAGGATCCTCCTCAGCACTCAGGAGAGGGCTACTTGGATCCATGGGCCTAGACCAACTTAGGCCAAAAGCCTAAGCTTGGTGGAGTACATATTTCTCACCGACATTACATTCATGTTCACACACTCGGTGTTCATACTTTTTCATTTTATTATCCATGCTAGTTTATTTTCTTTTTCTCGCTTTCTTCTTGTGTGTTTGAAAAACTTTGAGAAAATCCAAAAATATTAGTTGTAGCTTCTTTTTAGTTTTCCTATCCTTGTTTAATAGTAGTATTAAAAGAAAACCCAAAAAGATTTCTCGTTCTTCTTTTGCTTGTTGGGAGCTTTCCCGTGTAAATACTTTTTCTCGTTCTTGATTTACTTTCTTCAGAAAAACAAAAACTCCAAAAACATTTCAGTGTGTTTCTTTGAAATTCTTTTTCCTTTCTTTGGGTCGAGAGGAGAAGACCACGATGAAAATGTTGAGTGACTCTCATATGCATTATTGTTGATCTAACAAAGAGCCCATATTACCTTGTCTTCTCCTTTGAAATAAATGTTTGCAGATTCCAGCTTTGTCCAATGCACGTGCACTATTATTATTAACAACACTGTTTGGTCGTGCAAGTGAAAGGCAATAATGACGATATATGATGAAATGATTGAGATGAGGAAAAGCTGGTATGAACTCGACCTATTTTGTTTTTGTAAATATGATTAGTTCATTGTTCTTGATTCAGCCCATTATGAATGAAACATGTTTGCAATGACAATTAGAGATTATAGTTACTCATGCCATGCTTAATTAGCTAGGAATTTATAATGGTTTACCTTGCGTGCCAACATGCTTTTAAAATGGTTGTGATGTAGTATGATAGGATGGTATCCTCCTTTGAATGATTCGAGTGGCTTGACTTGGCACATGTTCACGCATGTAGTTGAAACAAAATCAACATAGCCTCCACGATATTTATGTTCATGGTGATTTATATCCTACTCATGCTTGCACTCAATGTTGGTTAATCTCAATGCATGTTTATGACTGTTGTCGCTCTCTAGTTGGTCGCTCCTCAATCTTTTGCTAGCTTTCACTTGTACTAAGCGGGAATACTGCTTGTGCATCCACTTCCATAAACCCAAAGTTGTTCCATATGTGTCCACCATACCTACCTATATGCGGTGTTTACCTGTCGCTCCAAGTAAATTTGCATGTGCCAAACTCTAAATCTTCAAATAATAATCTATTTTGTATGCCCGAATCGCTCATGTAGCGACTGGGGGCTGTCAGTATCTTCCATGCTAGGTGGGTTATTCTCACGATGAGTGTTGATTCACTTGTCATTCACGAGAAAGTGGCTGGTATTCGGGATGCCCAGTTCCATGCTCAAATCAAATCAAAATATAACTTCAAACAAAACTCCCCCAGGACTGTTGTTTGTATGGACGGTACCTGTTGTTTCGGACCAGCCGTGGAATGTGCTTGTTGGTGGAGGGGGTGTAAAAACTTTACCATTCTATTTGGGAACCGCCTATAATGTATCTAGCATGGAAGATACCGAGATCTCTTGGTTGTTATGTTGACAATGAAAGCATACCGCTCAAAATATTATTCATCTCTATTTCAAAAAGCTCGAGCTCTGGCACCTCTGCAAATCCCTGCTTCCCTCTGTGAAGGGCCCATCTATTTACTTTTATTGCTGAGTCATAATCCTCTTATAAAAAGCACCAGTTAGAGAGCACCACTTTCATTTGTATGCGTTGTTATTAATTGATATTGAGTATGACTGTGATTGGATCTCCTTTGCCATGAATTACAATGTCTAGTCAGTCCTTGATCTTCAGGGGTGCTCTGCATTTATGTTTTGCGGTCTCAGAAAGGGCTAGCGAGATACCATTTTGTTATATCATATCATGATTGTTTTGAAAAAGTGTTGTCATCTGAGATTTATTATTATTGCTCGCTAGTTGATTATGCCATTAATATGAGTAAATGTGAGACCTAAATGTTATGGTGAATATGGTTAGTTCATAATCTTTCCTGAAAACCTGAATGCTGGCTATACATATTTGCAACAACAAGATCAAACAGAGTTTGTAAAAGTTTTTCTTTATCACTTTCAGTTTGTCAACTGAATTGCTTGAGGACAAGCAATGGGTTAAGCTTGGGGGAGTTGATACATCTCCATCGTATCTACTTTTCCAAACTCTTTTGCCCTTGTTTTGGACTCTAATTTGCATGATTTGAATGGAACTAACCCGGACTGATGCTGTTTTCAGTAGAATTGCCTTGGTGTTATTTTTGTGCAGAAATAAAAGTTCTCGGAATGACCTGAAACTTTACGGAGAATATTTTTGGAATAAATAAAAATATTGGTGAAAGAATCAACCAGAGGGGACCCACTAGCTGTCCACAAGGGTGGAGGGCGCCCCCCTAGGGTGCGCACCCTGCCTTGTGGGTCCCCCTGGACCTCCACCGACCTCAAATCCAACTCCATATATTCACGTTCAGGGAGAAAAAAATCAGAGAGAAGGATTCACCGTGTTTTACGATACGGAGCCGCCGCCACCTCCTGTTCTTCATCGGGAGGGCAGATCTGGAGTCTGTTTGGGGCTTCGGAGAGGGGAATCCATCGCCATCATCATCACCAACCTTCCTCCATCACCAATTTCATGATGCTCACCGCCGTGCGTGAGTAATTCCATCGTAGGCTTGCTGGACAGTGATGGGTTGGATGAGATTTATCATGTAATCGAGTTAGTTTTGTTATGGTTTGATCAGTAGTATCCACTTTGTTCTGAGATTGATGTTGCTATGACTTTGCTATGCTTAATGCTTGTCACTAGGGCCCGAGTGCCATGATTTCAGATCTGAACCTATTATGTTTTCATGAATATATTTGTGTTCTTGATCCTATCTTGCAAGTTGTAGACACCTATTACGAGTTATGATCTCCATACCCCAAGGTGACAATAATTGGGATTCTTTCCGGTGATTATCTTAGTTTGAGGAGTTCATGTATTCACTAAGTGCTAATGCTTTGGTCCGGTTCTCTATTAAAAGGAGGCTTTAATATCCCTTAGTTTCCATTAGGACCCCGCTGCCACAGGAGGGTAGGACAAAAGATGTCATGCAAGTTCTTTTCCCTAAGCACATATGACTATATTCAGAATACATGCCTACATTATATTAATGAATTGGAGCTAGTTCTGTGTCACCCTAGGTTATAACTGTTGCATGATGAATGCCATCCGACAAAATTATCCATCATTGATCCATTGCCTACGAGCTTTTCACATATTGATCTTTGCTATGTTTGCCATTGCCACTGTTACAATTGCTACAAAACTGTTACTGTTACTTTTGCCACCGTTACCGTTTCTTCCATACTACTTTGCTACTAAATACTTTGCTGCAGATATTAAGTCTTTCAGGTGTGGTTGAATTGACAACTCAACTACTAATACTTGAGAATATTCTTTAGCTCCCCTTGTGTCGAATCAATAAATTTGGGTTGAATACTCTACCATCAAAAACTATTGCGATCCCTATACTTGTGGGTTATCACCCCCTTTCCGTGACAGAGTTTTAAACCATCGCCTAGTGAGTGTGTGCGATAGGGGGGGTCCTTCCCACATGATGCAGAAACCGTCGGGGATAGGCCCTCCGGCCACACAGGCGGTGGCAAAATGAGCTCGTGTGCGATCGGGCGAGGCATCGAAGCCCAATCGTTTCCGTTCGTATGTACATCCCACACGGTGAATCAAAGAAAAACATTTCCGTTCATATGTATATCACACACAGTTTTTTGTGTGGAAATGTTTGTGCAAGGTGGCCTAACACAAACAGTTCTCTGCCGGAAGCCGTGTGTGATTGTTAGTTGATCCAACACACCTACTTTGTAGAAACCGTGTGTGTTGTTTGAGTTCATCGCCCATGGTGTTGTCTGAGTAACCGTCTGCAATAGAAAACCCCAATAAGCACGGAAATTAGCCTATTATTGATAATCCATGTAGTAATCAAATTGACATTTCTTATAAAACACACCAGATATTTCATATCCGTATAACGGCAATCAGGATTTCATAATCGAATTACATCAGATAGCTTCAGCACTCAGTTACGCCATTACACAACAGCACCAAGTTTCACATGCAACATCGAAAACCTTTGGAAAGTAGAATCATACACGGTAAGTAGACAGATGAATCTCATCTGGGAAACTGCAGAAGCGGAAGGCAAATATTGAGCCTTCAGTGATGTTGAATGTCCTTGCAACTTTAGGCCAGTGGCTATGGATAACTGCCCGCCCAACCTTCGTCCTATTCAGGAAGACTTCAATATTGTACCGTGGGTGTTGAATGAATACCTTCCTAACCTCTTGACCATGCAGGTGGTTTGAGAGGTAATCATCGGTGAACTGCTTTGAAAAGTACTGAAAACAAAGATATGCATAAATCGCTGTTATAAATTTTGAAATGGTGCAAGGGGTAAAAACAAGGTAAAAGAGTAAGTACCATCCTATAGTTGATTGATGTCTTCTTCATTGTGCAAATAAAGATCTTGCTGTTATTCGTCGCAAGTTTCTTCATCCTAACAATCTTTCTGAGTTTCTTGAGTTAACTGATATTCATGGACATCTCATTTCCCCATATGCAAAATGGGTCGAACAGTGGGTCTAAGCCTCTGACAGCAGGACCTACATGTGCAAGACCAAATTGTAAGAAACGTAAATATTAGAATGATTCCTGCAACTACACAATAATGTGCTATTAGCGAAAGGACCATGCATGAGCAAACCTCGATGGTAAACCGCAGTGTCTCCCATTGTTTCCCTGCAACACATATAAGGAAGATCTTGATCAGGTTAACTAAGAGTTGCCACACTCTCAGTAGAATATGTATTGAGTACAGCCAAATTCGATTTATTTCTCACATGCATAACAATACAAAATTGTACCCACAGCAAATGAAAATCAAATTGCAAAATTGAACCGAACAGTTAAATGGACAACATACCAAATGAACCAAAACAGTTAACTGAGCACAACATTGCAGAATAGAAACATGTACTAGAAGATAAGATAGTTAACAAAACAAAGAATGCTTGAGAACAGTACTACGAAATGTAGCAATTGTTGGACCAAACTGTTAACTGAACATTACATTTCAGAGGACCAAACTATTAACTGAACATCAGATTGCATATTAACATTACAGAGGACAAATCACTAGAAGGCACTGGCGGTGGCCTCGAGAAAATAGCATGAACTGTATTTTAAAGTAGACAACCGCATGGGGGCCGGTATCGACGATGGCCTCGAAGACGACGTGCTCCTCCAAGATCTGGCGGTCGGCACGCATGGTAGCCATAGCGACCTCGTGCGCGCGTGCGGCCGCGATTTGCTTCTCCGCTGCCAGATGCTACTGAGCTCCACGTTATACTGCATGCAAAATGGTTGTGGGTGGCGCTTAATTGGAGGACAAGGCCAGTGATTTTGATGGACGGTGTCGCGCCATCGGTCGCGGCATGTGGGACGGGGAAGGAGGAGGATGGTGTGGGTGGGGTGTGGATTACCTGACCATATCGATGAGGCCGCGCAGCAAGAAGAAGGGTCGGCGGCGAGGAGGCCGCGCTGCAACAAGAAGGGTGGGTGGCTAGGAGGCGGCGCTGCAAGAAGAAGGGTCGCCGGCGAGAAGGCGGCGTTGCAAGAAGAAGGGTCGCCGGCGAGGAGGCGGCGCTGCAAGAAGAAGGGTCGCCGGCGAGGAGGCGGCACTGCAAGAAGAAGGGTCGCCGGTGAGGAGGCTGAGCTGCCAGTAAGCAGCAGTCAAGGTTTGAACTTGGAAAGCAAGGAGGAAGAGTGGAAATGTGGCTTTTGGTGGGAGGGAGGGGGCGGGAAGATAGATATTTCCGCGGTGGCAGAAAAATTTCGCTCGGTGCCGCAAGAAACTGGCGCGCAAGTGTGGTTCAAGCGCGGGCGGTGGACTGTAGACGATGAAGCTTCCTGCGTAAGATAGACAAGACGGTGCGCTAAGATATTTTATATCGCATCCCACACGATTCTTGCTAGTAAACTGTTTATGGTATACCTGATTTTTTCATTATGTTTTGAAAGACAAAATGCTGTTACAGAGGGAAAGGATGGTGTTTGAATTGCCTAGAACATTTATCTAGAGTGAACATGCAACTACATGAGTGTCATGTTTTAATTTGGAATTATTCCGGCTTCGTTTGGCATTTTTATGCATTAATTGAGTTTCTAGGCATTTAATGTGCATAATTCAAATTTGAACTATAAGCACATGCTCCAGTGCACCAAAGTTTGTTGAAAAATCACATGTGTGTCTTTGGGTGAATTTATAGGTCCCATGCAAGAATGGGAATGAATTTCAAACATCTGGGCGTCGTGGCTCAGCCGGGAACATTGAGAAACTTGGTTTTTAAATTCTTGTAAATTCAAAACTCGACTGAAAATCATGAAACTTGGCATGGTGTCATTTCATGGCACCAACATGCTGTGGTAAAAAAATTGGCCGCATTTGGACAAGTTTGGGTATAAGCTTCTTGCAAACCGGAGCTTCTCTCGAGAAGACTCGTTGTTCCCGAGGGGGGACGTGTCACCTTTGTGTGCGAAATGATATACGCTGCCTCCCCCCTTGATTTTTTACAGAGGCAATATAGGACTATATTAGTGCCGTGTTAAAATTTGTAATTATTCCGGGTTTGTTTGGCTTTTTTATACATTAATTGAATTTCTGGGCATTTAATGTGCATAATTCAAATTTGAACTACAAGCACATGCTCCAGTGCACCAAAGTTGGTTGAAAAATCACATGTGTGTCCTTGGGTGAATTTGTAGGTCCCATTCAAGAAATGGGAATGAAATTCAAACATCTGGGCATCATGGCTCGGCCAGAAATATTGAGAAACTTGGTTTTTTAATTCCTGTAAATCCAAAACACGCCTGAAAATCATGAAACTTGGCATGGTGTCATGACATGGCACCAACATGTTGTGGTAATTTTTTTGTCCGAATTGGGTCAAGCTTTGGTATAAGCTTCTTGCAAACCAGAGCTTCTCTCAAGAAGGCTCGTGGTTTCAAGAGGGAACATGTCACCTCCGAGTGCGAAACGGCATACACTGCCTTCTCCCGCCTTGATTTTTTTTACACAGACAGCTTAAACCAAATAGGAGTTTTGTGCTAAATTTTGGAATTATTCCGGGTTCATTTGGCCTTTTTTATACATTAATTGATTTTCCAGGCATTTAATGCACGTAATTCAAATTTGAAGTACAAGCTCATGCTACAGTGCGCAAAAGTTAGTTGGAAAATCATTTATGTGTACTTGGGCGAATTTCTAGGTCCCATGCAAGAAGTGGGAACGGAATGCAAACATCTGGGCATCTTGGCTTGGCCGGAAACATCGAGAAACTAGGTTTTAAAATTCCTGTAAATCCAAAACTCGCCTGAAAATCATGAAACTTGGCATGGTGTCATGACATGGCACCAACATGCTATGGTAAATTTTTCGTCCGATTTGTGAAGGCGCACACATTAGCAATCAACAAAGTCATTTTGGAACAAGTGTTGTCATGTTAAAATTAGAAACACAAGTAGTATTGAAACCGTGGGCGTTCTACTTACCATTTACGTGCCGCCACACGTCCCCTTTTTTTATTGGCTATGAGGTGCCGTGCGGGGTAGCTATTTGAGTACGGGAGGCGTGCGATCAGACCCCTGTGCGTGCTCATCGGGAGGAGAGCCCTTTGACCTCTATCCGCCGCACACCTCCCTCCCAACGTCTCCATTAATGGCGCCCGAGCCCCTGTTTTATGGCGTGGCTATGTCTCACTCGACTGAGATTTAAGAGAGAAAAAAGAAAATCTGAAAAGAAAGTTTTGCACGGATCTTGATGTAAGATTCCGACGGACCTATATAGCATCGACTGTGACTTATAACAAGACTGATGAATATAAGGACGATGACAGTGGATAATAATTATCTTACATATTAAGGAAGATAATTAAAAAAGCCACATGCGGCAGCGCCCAAAATACACAAGGGCAAAAGAAGAAGAAAGACAACAATCTGGCTCGCTGATCTCTACTTTCTTGATGCATTGCTGCAGGCCGCGGGAACTAGTTTTCGCGGCGAGCGGCAATGAGCTCATTCGTGTCCTCAAGACGCTGCTTGAGAGCATCCACGGTTTCCTCCACCAGCCTTTGGCGCTTGATGTGGACCATGGCATTCTCGTCCATACGTTTATTGACGATGACGCCGGTCCTCTGCAACAAGGCAGTGGTCTCATGCTGCTTCGTCGTTCCAGCGATCTTCACCCTCAGCAAGTCATGCTCGGTGCGGAGCTTCGCCTTGTCCTCCCCTAGTCCCCGGATGAGGCTGGTAGCATTTTCAAATGAGGCATTCATCTCGTCCTGCTGCTTCATCCAGTCGGAGATCCGGCCATCAGGTCATCGAGCATAGCACGCTTGCGCCTGTGAGAGTCCTCGCCTACTCGCGAGACATTTTCCCAGGCCGCCGTGGCACGGGAGGACATCTCTGCTACATTCGCAGCGCGGCGGGACATCTCTGTTGCTTCCGCGGCGCGGCCAGACCAATCTGTTGCATCGACGGCGCGGCGGGACCTCTGTGCTGCTTTGGCGACGCGGCCGGACCAGTCTGCTGCATCGATGGCGTGGCGGGACATGTTGGCTGCTTTCGCGGCGAGGCGGGACATCTCTCGTGCTTCCGCTTCCATGCTCGCCTCTCCCTGGTAGTAATCCCTCGACCCAAAACTCACGCTGGCTATGGCAGACGCAAGGGAACGACGATGAATGACTTGTTTGTATTTGTGGATGAGGAGTTGAGGAGGAATGTGTACTCATCTTGGAGTAGTAGTATTTATAACCAAGTACTAATACGCTCCTAAGTGGGAAACCATTTAGGTTTTGATCGGTGTGAACAGGTTTGCATTTAAATATAGCGTGGTAGTAATTTGGAATGTGACGGGACGCAGGCTCAAAATTTATTGACGGTTCTATAATTTCTAAGAGCGGCACTATTCCTGGACGGCGTAACGTGGGCACGCTTTCTCGGCCGCGTATGTGGCGTTTGCACCATAGGTTGCACCGCAATAGGCGATGTCAGCACACGTGTTGTTCCAACAACCGTGCATGTTCATTATTACCATCGCGCACGCTTCTTTTAATTAGAATGTGTGCCCGTCTAGCGCACACACGCTGATCTGTCTAACTGTTTCTGTTTGTTGTGGCTAATCGCAAACAGTTCATCCATGTGAAATGTATGCCATCAATCGCAGACACGTTGATCTGGCTGACCATTTTTGTTGTGTTGCCTAATCGCAAACAGTTCATCCGTCTGAAGTGTATGCCCTCAATCGCACACACCTTCATCTGGCTGCCCGTTTCTGTTGTTCCGCCTCATCACAAACAGTTAATCCGACTGAACCATCTGCCCCTCATCACACACGCAACTAAAATTTGAACCGTGTTTGATGTATCCACCATCACAAATGTTTTGCATCTTTTTTGACGGTTTTTTTACATCACCGTTTGCGATTAATGCATCGCACACAGTTTCGTCAAAGGGTCTCTGATTGTAGTGTCGCGTTAGCAGCATCCTGCAGTAGTGATATATATATTAACGAATCGATCTTTCTTCTTTTAGCCCTCCGGATCGAGCAAATCTTCTACAAGCAGGGCAGTACGAGGCCCGGCCAAAAGGTTGCAGGCTGGCATAAAGTACAACATCAAAGCCATCAAACCAAATGGCGAACCGCTTGAACATAAGAAGAATGCAGACAAGTTTACTCATCAATGCGGAGTTATTGTCAGGGACCAAATCTCGATCTCCGTTCAAGAATGGAATAAGCCAGCAAAGGGAGATGAAGGAGTTAGTTTTGTCTCCGAAAGAGCAAAAGATTTGCTTTGGGAATCGCTCATGTCACATTTCACCCTACCAGATCATTTGACAGATGCAGAACGGGAGAAAGTTAGGAAGAGTGCTCTTAAGAAGATGGCAATTGCATTCTGTAACCACAAGAAAAGAATATGGACCAAGTACGAAGCAGACGGAAAGAAGACTCCAGCATTCAAGGGAGCACCGGAGAAGGCAAGAGATCACTGGAACTCTTTTGTGAAGTTCAAGGAATCAGAAGCAGGTCAAGAACGGTCCAGAATAAACAAGATTAATGTTGCGAAAAAGAAGTGGCACCATACTCAGGGGCCAGGTGGCTACCAGGTCGCCCGGCCTAAGTGGGAACAAGCTGAGGAACAGATGATTGCTGCAGGGGTCACTCTAGTTATATTGAGTTGGCCCGACAGGTGCAGGACTTGGTTTTATGCGCATGGGGGGAAGTTGGACCCAAACACAGGGCTGGTTATGGAGCGGGCAAGTCTTAAAGAAGCCTCCGACGCTTTACTTCTTGCAATACAAGAAGATTGAACGGGGGCGTTCAAGCCCGAGAGAGAGAACGACGAGCTTATGCGCGCCCTGAAGAATCCTGAACACCCGGGACGAACATGAGGCAAAGGTGTTGTTCCATGGTTTGAGGGGTTTGCGGATTGGAACGCTACCTACAGAAGCCGTGTGAGAAAGAAGCAGCAGGAGGAGGAGAAGAGGAAGCTGGAGGAGGAGCAGAGGAAGGAGGAAGCAGTCCACCTTCAACTGGTAGAATCAAAGCACGTGGAGTTGGAACGCGCTTTCATGCGGCAGCAGGAGCAGATCGACTCACTTAGCCAGGAAAGGGCATCTCAGCAGCGGCAGCAGCAAGCAGATCCATCATTGGATAGCACCGTCCCATCTATGCCGAGAAGCAGCGTGGGTTCCACCCCGACCGATGATGCACTGCTGGCTAGATACCCCGTGGATGATATCAAACGTGCGACACCTTGTGAGCTACACATTAAAGTGAAGAACATATCCATGAAGGTGGCGGACGGCTATGCTTTAACAAATCCCCATGAAGCAACCTTCCATGGCAATCCGATTCCAGCTGGCTATGCTCATGTCAGGGTGGATGAAGTGATGTCAGGATATGACGGGCTAGAGCTTGAAATTCATGGAGGTGATGAGGAGCGCACACTGGGAGAGGCCATACGTCATATCATTCTATGGAGAAAGGATTGCATCGTCTTTCCAAGGCCACCGACTCCTCCTCCAAGTCCGCCGCGTGAGCCGGCTCCTCCTTCAAGTCAGCCGCGTCAGCCGACTCAACCGCCCCACCCCGGGATGGAGCGCGGTGCTAGTCCGCCACCGCGCCAGCCTACTCCACTGCCCAACCCCAAGACGGAGCGCGGCGCTAGTCCACCACCGCGTCAGCCGACTCCACTGCTCCATCCCGAGACGGAGCCCATCAGCGTAAGTCCGCCATATCGATCTCGAGCGCGTCAACCTTCTCCAAAGCGAAAGAGAGCACCAAGCAAGAAAGCCTCTCCTCCTACCAAAAAGAAGTTGGCTTACGAGAAGAATAACGAGGAAACCGATGAGACAGTGGTTGCCGAAGAGAAGGCCCATTTTGCACCAAAACCGTCGCCGCCGCCAAAGGAGAAAATACCTGAGGAAGTCATACAACACTTTATTGATAATGCTCAACCAGCTATGAAGAGAACGGACTCAGACTATGAGCGCTCTATTAAGAAGTTATATCATGCACAAAAAGAGAAGGAGTCGAGCTCGAGCTCGAGCCAAGCAGGTAAAAAATGCGGGAAAACTGTTCCCCGGCTGGGAGAACAGGCAGTGCAATCGATCCCCCCGCTCATTGTACAACCACATGTGAGCACCGCCGATCAGCTGGTAATAACCGATGATCATAGAAGGATGGCTAAAGAGGCTAGTGCCACTATTTATCAACTCCTAGAGATCGAGCCTATCCCCGGGATTCAAGATGACGAAGTAGCATGGAAATATGTCCCAGGCCAACCTCTAGTCGAGCCTGAGGAGATCCCGTTTCTATCAACGAGAATGTACAGATAGCATGAGTGGTACCTGAGAGAAGTAAAGAACGGGAGAGAGGCCCTCATGGTGAAATTCAAGGCAGAGCATTACTTCCATGACAAAGATTTGTAGGTTGAGTTTCAAGAAATGTTTCAGTTATTGAATCAAGACGCACTCGACAAATCTCTCATCAGTTGCTATTGTACGTAAGTGATTTCTTTCTATAGTTTAAGTCTCTAGCTAGTTGTGCTCGTTCATTACCTGTAATTATCCTCACTATATTCTTTTCTTTGGTATTATGCGGAATGAAGATTTATGAAATGATAAGAGATGGACGCTATGGCATTGGGTTCATTGACCCAAATACCGTTAATGAAGAGACATGGTCATGTCCCAAAAAAGACACAGAGAAAAGCTTGCTACATTTTTTGATGCGACTAAATACCCAACCAGAAATACTTCTTCCTTACAACTTCGGGTGAGTGTTACTGTCTTGTAATACAAATTTTGTTTTGCTTAGTAGATGTTAATAAGTGTAGTTGATGATGAAAGGATCGATATGGTTGACTACAGGGGGGTGAATAGGCAACTACCAATTTTTATCTTTTCTTAACAAATTAGTTTTAGCAACAAATAGGTTGTCTAGATGTGCAACTAGGTGAGCAACCTATATGATGCAAACAACAACAACAACAAGTGCAAGCAAAAGATACAGCACAACAATAGCTTGCACAAAGTAAAGGGAAGAGATAACCACAAGTGGATTCGGTGGAGACGAGGATGTGTTACCGAAGTTCCTTCCCTTTGGGGGAAGTACGTCTCCGTTGGAGCGGTGTGGAGGCACGATGCTCCCCAAGAAGCCACTAGGGCCACCGTATTCTCCTCACGCCCTCACATAATGCGAGATGCCGTGATTCCACTAGTGGTGCCCTTGAAGGCGGCAACCGAACCTTCACAAAAAGGTTGGGGCAATCTCCACAACTTGATTGGAGGCACCCAATGATACCACAGAGCTTCACCACAATGGAATGTGGCTCCGATGTGACCTCAACCATCTAGGGTGCTCAAACACCCAAGAGTAAGAAAATCCGAAAGGGGTTAGTGGGGGGAATCAAATTTCTCTTGGTGGAAATGTAGATCCGGGCCTTCTCAACAAATCCCTAGAAAATCAACAAGTTTGATTGGCTAGGGAGAGAGATCGGGCGAAAATGAGCTTTGGAGCAACAATGGAGTTTGGGGGAAAAGAGGTTGGTTTTCTTGGGGAAGAAGACCTCCTTTTATAGTGGGGAATCAAATCCAACCGTTATCCCACAATCCAGCACGCAGAGAGCAGTACTACCACTCATGGGAGCGGTACTACCTCACTAGGCAGCGGTAGTACCACTGGCGTTACTCATAGAGAGTAGGGAGAAGGAGCAGGAGAGAGAGAGCCCCCGAGCGGAACTAGTAGCGGTGGTAGGACGGTACTACCGCTCGCAAGCGGTACTACCGCGCCTACTGCCACTGCTACTGCCGCCCAACCCGACATGAGAAACGATGGTCTCGAATTGAGGCGGTACCAGTGCAGAACAAGAGCCGTACTGCCGCTGATGGCCACGAGCGGTACTACCGCTGTTTCACAGCGGTACTACCGCTTGTGGCTGTCAGCGGTACTGCCGCTGGCTCCTCCCAAGTGCCACTTCCGTGATATCGGTATACTCCAAGGAAGAGGAAAGGAGCTGGGGGTGCAAGATAGATGTGTACGTGTTGATTCCACCCTAGCCTTTCCGATACGGACCCCCTCGTGATAGTACGGTGACTCCTACGACTCAAGTCCACCAAAACTAAAACGAAAGAGACTACACCGTCTTCACCTTGAGCTTAGAGGGGAAATGAATCATCTCTAGCCAATGAATAAATATCTGAAAGCTCAATGCACATGATTAGTCTGCAAAAGTATTGTCATCAATCACCAAAACAACTTAGAGAGAGACATGCCCTAACAATCTCTCCCTTTTAGGTGGATTGATGACAACACGGGATTTGCATAGAGATATAACAAGAGAGTAAGCAAACCCCAAAGACTACAAAATATAGACGGGCTCCCCCTAGATGTGTGCAATTAATTAGGAGTGCTATTGGAATGCAAAGAACACACATTAGGATCAACACTCCCCCTATATTTTATAGACTGACAACAATGCATCAATAATTAAGAGAATATAAGCTGGGATGCAAGAAGTAGTAAGTGAGCATAATATAAACAAGTTAAGCATGCACCTCACAAACTACCAAAGTACTAGACACGCATTAGATAAATAACAAGCTAGGGTAGCATATGTCTCACACCATATGACAGAGTAACCAGGTCTCATGAGCACAACCCAAACCAAAGAAAATGCACAAGACACAAGAGTTTGTGACAGAGAAAGACACGGCAAATAAAACACAGATAAAGCACACTCGCAACTCGGCAAATCCCTAAACTCTCTCCCCGCGTGGTCGCCCGTGTCTCCATCTCCGTCCAGGGGCAGTGCTGAGAAATCCACTCATCCTCATCTGTGATCTTGACCTCAGACCCACTGTTAACTGTAGCACCAAGCTGACGCATGAGCTCCTTGTGACGACTCCTTGACTTCTTCTCAGACACATGAGCCATATACTGCCCGTGAGCCTCCATGCAGAAAAGCTTCTTCATCTTGAACTTGAGCTTCTTTGCCCATGAGGGCTCCACACTAGAGGGCTCAAAGTCCTCATCATCCTTAGCCTCGTCAGCACCTGACGGAATCCCAGACTCCGGAATAGGAGCGCCCCAGTGCTCCTTCTGTTTCAGACGCTTAATCTCGTGAGAGATCATGTCACCGGTCTCTAGCAAGACACCAGGATAAGTGTGTGCCCATGCCTTCTCAATGAGCAACATAAGGTAGGGGGCATAGATGGGGCACTTGTGCTTAGTGATGGCAGAGAGGAGCTCTGACCACATGACATGAGAAATATCCAAGGAATCTCCTGTGTTGTTGTCCTTCTCGTGCTGGCAAAACAGTAACATATCCACAAGGTACGAATGGACCATATCCAAGTTCCCAATGCGAGGAAACAGAGTTTCTCTGAAGATGCGATGAAGGATGTCCAGAAAAGGAAACAGCTCATAGGTCTTCTTCTCCATCACGGGGTGAACCTTCATAGTGTTGTAAGGCCAGAGAGCTTGCTTGTGAGTAGAAGTGCCATTCTTCTGAGGACAAAAGCCAACTGGGTTGTCAAGTCCTTGGTCTTCAACACCCAACAGTTCCATGAACACCTTCCATTTGACTGAGAGAAGTCTGCCATTTGTCATGCAAGTCAAAGTTCTTTCCTCATCAGTGCCAAGGTGGACCGTGGCATAAAACTGAGCCACCATTTCCGCATCAAAAATCCTTGTTGAACTCCATGAGCTTGAGAATGTTCAACTGAGCACACATATCCAGTGCCTCTCCAAAGTAGGCACGATCCTTCTCCAGATATACAATGTCGATGGAGCGAACATCAACATAGAGATTCTTCTTTGCTTTGAGCACATCAAAGTAGACAGACCACTGAAACCGGTTCCAGAAAGGACGATTGACAAGAGCTGGATCTTGATCTTGATCATATGTGTTGCGGCGATGAGCGGCATAGAATTCCTTAGCAGTCATTTCGGTCACAGACTTGGGCTTCGTCTTGGGCTTCTTTGCAACGCTCTTGGAGGGCGGAGGAACACTTGAAGAAGCAGCCGCTACCTCAGAAGTGCGATAGCGCTTTGATCCTCTGGGACGACTGGGGTTGACACGATGGACAAGGTGCTCCGAAGGGCCATAACCTGGAACCAAACACACGGACAAGGAAAGCAAATAGAGGAAACGAGCATAAGCAAGCAGAAAAAGCAACAAAGATCAATGGTTGGTACGAGAAAGATGGAGGCTGGCATCCCAGTGGTAGTACCGCTACCAGGCAGCGGTAGTACCGCCTACCACCTCCAAGTGTTAGTACCGCTCTAGGGGAGCGGTAGTACCGCCCGAGGTGGAGGACGGTGGTTTGACTACTGCCGCGGCCAAATCCGGTACTACCGGGGGTGCCAAATTCAAAAAATACTCCTACCATACTTCAATCCAACTAGTCTAGCAGCCTTCAACATCCTACTCAAGCCTCGATTTGGCCAAAAATCAATAAATGCTAAGACTATTGCCCCAAAAGCCTAGATCTGAAAAATAGAAGCAACGAGGAGAAGAATGGGGGCAATACCAGCATCCATGGCAAGAGGAAGGGGTGGGGATCGATTCCACCGATTGGAAATGCGAAGGACGGCTCGAAGAAGGCGGCCCAACGGTGGCCTCCCGCGGCGAGTTTGTCGCTAGAGCAGGAGAGGAACTGGCGCGGCGAGTCGAATGGGTATGGGGAGTAAAACTCCCCCTGCCCATATCATAACCCCCCAGCCCCCCCCCCCTGCGCAGCGGTAGTACCGCTTTGGGCGGGCTGTAGTACCGCTTGAAGCCATTAAGCGATAGTACCACCCGTCCTGAGCGGTAGTACCGCCCAGCAAGAACTCATCGAGACAGAACATACAAAGGCCTAGCACCAACAAAATAAAACACCGAGTCGAGCCGAGGGTGCAACTCAAAGAGCAAAACACAACAAAAAGCCAGAGATGCACCCATGGAGAGACAAGAAACAAAACACACAACAAACCAATTGGAGAAAAGGGAGACCACACAACTCTCAAAGAGAGGGAAGTGGCCGAGGCCACCTATGTTTGAGCTAAGTGGTATGGCACCGCGAAGATTTTAACCTTGGGCCCATGACCAAAACTCATCTTTGAAGCACAAGTACCATAAAAAATGGCTAATGTGAAAGATGTGATCAATTTATGCATAATGGGGGGAGGGAGAGTTCATTGAGAGAACAACACTCCCCCTATGTCCATGCCTACATCTAGAACAAGATATAATGATGAGTGTGGTGGGGTGTGCCTAGATTCAAGCCACATTGCTCAAATCAATGATATTTAGCTCATGCCTTAACTCGCAAAATCTTGCTTCATCTAGAGGCTTGGTGAAAATATTCGCTAGTTGCTCTTGAGTGTTGATGTAGATGATATCAATATCAACCCGCTTGATGTGATCCCTAATGAAATGATGATCAATCTCAATATGCTTCGTCTTGCAATGTTGCACCGGATTGTGAGAAATCTTGATAGCACTTTCATTATCACATAGAAGAGGCACTTTGTCACAAGTGACACCGTAATCCTTTAAAGTTTGCCTCATCCATAGCAATTGTGCACAACAACTTGCGGCGGCTACATATTCGGCCTCGGTGGACGAGAGAGACACACAATTTTGCTTCTTCGAAGACCAACTCACCAAAGAGCGACCAAGGAATTGGCACCCTCTGGAAGTTGACTTCCTCTCCACACAATCCCCCGCCCAATCCGAGTCTGAGTAACCCATGAGATCAAAGCTAGCTCCTTTGGGGTACCATAAGCCAAAGTTTGGGGTATGAGCCAAATATCTAAAGATTCGCTTGACCGCCACATAGTGGCTTTCCTTAGGTGCGGCTTGAAACCGTGCACAAATTCCCACACTCAACATTATATCCGGTCTAAATGCACAAAGGTAAAGCAAGGATCCAATCATGGAATGATATACCTTTTGATCCACCGCTTTACCATTGGGATCATAGTCAAGCTTGCATTTGGTTGGCATTGGAAACATGACTGGCTTGACATCATCTATCTTGAATCTCTTGAGCATGTCTTGGGTATACTTGGCTTGGTTGATGAATGTTCCTTCTCTTCTTTGCTTGACTTCAAACCCGAGAAAGAACTTCAACTCTCCCATCATAGACATCTCAAACTTCTCAGTCATTAGTGCGGCAAACTCATCATTGAAAGATTTGTTAGGAGAACCAAAAATAATATCATCAACATATAGTTGGCATATGAACAAATCCCCTTTGACCCTCTTAGTAAAAAAAGCGGGATCGATTTTCCCAATTTCAAACCCACGATCTTGTAACAACTCGATAAGGTGCTCATACCACGCACGTGGGGCTTGTTTAAGGCCATAGAGCACCTTTTTTAGTTTGTATACATGAGTGGGAGCTTGGGATCCTCGAATCTCGGAGGTTGTTTGACATACACCAACTCATTCAAAGGACCATTAAGAAATGCACTCTTCACATCCATTTTTTGCAATTTAAAATCATGATGAGATGCATATGCAAGCAACATGCGAATAAATTCAAGACGTGCAATGGGGGCAAAGGTTTCACCGTAGTCGATGCCCTCGACTTGGGAGTAGACTTGTGCCACCAATCTTGCCTTGTTTCGAACAACCACACCGTTCGCATCTTGCTTGTTCTTGAAGATCCATTTGGTCCCGATGACATTATGTTCCTCCGTTGGCCTTGGCACTAATTCCCAAACTTGATTGCGCTTGAAGTTGTTGAGTTCATCGTGTATAGCTTCAAGCCAATCCACATCATCAAGCGCCTCATGTACCTTTTGGGGTTCAACACACGAAACAAACGCGTTATGCTCAAAAAAGTTTGATAATTGTTTATGAGTAGTTACCCCTTTCCTCAAGCTTCCAAGCACAATCTCCATGACATGTTGTTGATGCTTTAGCTTGGAAGCCACCTTCACGGCACGGCGCTCCAAAAGTTCCTCGATGGGCATTTGAGGATCATCTTGCACATCCTGAGCACCGTTTTGAGTTTGCTCTTGATCTTGAGCTTGCTCTTGATCTTGGGCACCGTCTTGAGTTTGCTCTTGATCTTGAGCACCGTCTTGAGCTTGCTCTTGACCTTGAGCTTGCTCTTGATCTTGGGAGCGCTCGGAGGCATGAACTTGATCTTGGGCATCATTTGGTGCATCACCATCTCCATGGAGTTGATCTCGCCCTTGATCTTGTTCAGAAGGTTGAGGGCCTTCACTTTGTTCTTCGGAAGCGTGTGGGTCTAGCATAGGTGATGGCTCCACTTGAGAAGAGCATTGTCCTTCTCCTTCGGCCACAAGGGGTTCCTCAATGGGGAGTATTTGACCAATCCCCATTCTTCTTATGGCTTGGGGAGGAATTTCATCACCTACATCACAAAGACCACTTTGCTCCACTTGGGAGCCGTTATTTTCATCAAACTCCACATTACACGTCTCCTCAATGAGTCCGGTGGACTTGTTGAGGACACGGTAAGCATGAGAGTTTGTAGCATAACCAACAAATATGCCCTCTTGAGCTCTAGGTTCGAATTTAGACAAACAAACACCTTTCTTGAGAATGAAACACTTACAACCGAACACCTGGAAGTACTTGAGGTTGGGCTTGTTACCGGTAAGTATCTCATATGGAGTCTTGCTCAAGCCTTTGCGGAGGTAGAGCCTATTGGATGCATGACATGCGGTGTTGATGGCTTCGGCCCAAAAGTTGTATGGAGATTTGAATTCCGCCATCATGGTCATTGCCGCATCCATCAACGTCCGGTTCTTCCTCTCCGCCACACCACTTTGTTGAGGGGTATAGGGTGCAGAATATTGGTGCTTGATCCCCTCGTCACTAAGGAACTGATCCAAGGTGTAGTTCTTGAACTCGGTGCCCTTGTCACTTCTAATCATCAAGATCTTTGCTTCATGTTGACGTTGAGCTTCATTTGCAAAGTTGATGACGGTTTGTTGAGTCTCACTCTTCCTCTTGAAGAAATATACCCAAGTATATCTTGAGAAATCATCCACAATCACCAAGCAATACTTTCTTCCACCAAGACTATCAAAGGATGGAGGTCCAAAAAGATCCATGTGAAGGAGCTCCGAGGGCCTCTTTGAGTAGATGATAGTCGAGGGACGGTGAGCCGTTTCATGCAGCTTTCCTTTGATACAAGCACCGCAAGCACGGTCTTTGGCAAAACTCACATTCGTTAGTCCACGGACGTGGTCCCCTTTGAGGAGACTTTGCAAAGATCTCATATTGACATGGGCTAGTCGGCGATGCCAAATCCAACCCACATCAACTTTGGCCATTAGGCAAGTCGCGGTCTTAGTGGGTCGCTCCGAAAAGTTCACCACATAGAGACCGTTCTCGACATGCCCAACAAAGGCTACTTTAAGAGTCTTGCTCCACAAAAGGGCCACGGTATCAAGATCAAAGAATGTTGCAAAGCCCATAAGTGCAAGTTGACGAACGGAAAGTAAATTGTATGCAAGAGACTCAACAAGCATGACCTTCTCAATAGTTAAATCTTGAGAGATGACCACCTTGCCAAGTCCCAATACCTTAGACGTTGAGGCATCACCAAATTGGACATGGGTGGGCATAGATGGAATTAGATGCACATCCACCACTAAGTCCTTGCTCCCAGTCATATGATTTGTTGCACCACTATCAAGCAACCATGACACTCCACCGGAAGCAAATTCCTACAAGAGATCAATGCTTGGATTTAGGTACCCATTCATGAATGGGTCCTTTGAGGTTAGTAACAAGGGTCTTAGGAACCCAAATAGACCATTCAATGTACTCATAGTAAGAACCAACGAATTTGGCATAAACATGCCCATCACTAGCACGGCATAAAACATAAGAAGGGTTAAGGTCGCCGGCTTTGTTGATAGGGCCAGTTTTTCCCTTCTTGGCATTACCACCCACTTCCTTGTTCTTCATCTTCTCGTGAGTAGCCTCACCCGCCTTGACAAAGGTTTCCTTTAGTGGGAGGGGATTCTTGGTGTTGTTCTTTGTCTTCTTCTTTGACTTAGGTGCAAACCCGAGCCCCTCCTTTCCTACAACTTCCTTTTGGCTCGTTAAAAGGTCATTGAGGTTCTTTTCACCTTGTATGCATGTCGCAAGGCCCTTCTCAAGTTGCTCCTTCAACTTGGCATTTTCCTCCACAAGATGCACATGCTCACAACACGGGTTAGTAGTATGGGCATTATCAATTAGAACGAACGGAGGGCAAGTGGAAATCTCCTTTGTTAGCTTCACTTGGAGTTGGTCATGAGACTCTTTGAGAGAAGCATGAACACCCTTCAAGACCTTGTGAGCCTTGTCAAGTGTATCAAATTCTTCCTTGAGTCTATCATGGCCAACCCCAAGTGCAAATTTCTCGGATTTAAGCACACGAGTAAGAACAATAGCATGATCAAGATCTTTTTGCAATTTAGCATGATCAACATTGTGTGACTCCTCAAGAGTCAAACGAAGATCTTGCTCTTCCTCGAGAGCAATGGAAAGATCCGCCGTCTCATCGGCATAGTCACAACTATGTCCCTCCAACTTGGAGATAGTATCCTCATGCGACTCAGTGATATCATTGGCCTCACCAAGTTGTTCCAAGGGAGCAACAAAGTGCTTCTTGTACTCACCCTTGAGCTTGCTCACAAACTTGGTGAACTCATTCTCATCAACTTTCTCCACTGCACTATCATCAACACAATCCAACAATGAAGGAGTAGTAATGATGGTGGTTTTGATGTTAGGCATTACCTTGTTGATACCTTTGGCCATGAGGCACTTGGCAATGACGTTTTCGTTGGGGGCGCCGAAGAGAGACACCTTGGAGGGGGAAGACGTAGTAATGGCAATGGTTGCCGTTGCCATTCCTTCTCCACTTGTATCTTCCTCATCATCATCAGAGGGGTACTCTTCATAAGCCACCAAGCCCTTTGGAGGAGACTTCTTGGTGAAGTTGTTCTTGCTTGGGAAAGACTTGGCTTTGGCTTTGCGAATGAGTTTGCCACCATTGTTTTCCCTCTTCTCGTAAGGACAATCCACCACAAAGTCACTCACATTGCCACAATTGTAGCAAGTTCTTACACGTTGCTTGTTCTTGGACCCACTTGAGTTGTTCTTGGTGAAGTTGGGCCTTGAGTTCCTCTTGTTGCTCCAAAATTGCCTTGATGCAAGAGCCATGTGCTCATGGTAAGCATACTTGGTGTCCTCGGGGCCACACTCCTCTTCTTCTTCATCCTCTTCTTCTTCTGTAACGGCCTTGGCCTTCAAGGAAAGGGTGGGAGTGCTTTTGTTTGACCGGACACAAGCAAGAGCATTGTCGGCGGTCTTGTTCATGATGTTCATGGCAATAAACTCATCCAACACTTCACTTGAGGTTAAAGAGTGAAAGTCCGGCCTTTGATGAATCACGGAAGACATGGCCTTGTTGAATGGCATGATGGCCTTGAGGAACTTGCGCTTGATCCAAGTGTCATCCGTATCCTTGCTTCCATGGTCTTGGAGAGCAACTGCAAGAGTTGTCACCCTCCGGTAGAGATCACGTGGATCCTCATCTTCAAGCATCACAAATTCATCAGCCTCATCAAGGACCACTTCAAAGTTGGATCGTTGAATGCTTGAGCTTCCCTTGTACATAGACACAATGTGCTCCCAACAATCCTTTGCACGAGTGAAATGTCGAAGATGCGAAAGATCTTCAGGAGGGATCGCATCTTGAAGAAATGAACAAAGTGGAGTGATTGTATTGATTGTCCACTTCTTCTCTTGGGGTGAAGTTGTTTGGATCATGCGGGTAAAAGCCTTGCTCAATGAATCTCCAAAGGTTAGTTGAGCAATGATTCAAATGAGACTTAATGCGAAAGACCCAATTAGCAAAATCACCCTTAACAAGCTTGGGAGGAGGACCATGAATATTACTGCGAGGTGTAGGGACCTGTCCTCCATAGACCGGGGGAGGGGGAACCGAGGCAAAGGGTCCTGTCCCATTCTTGTCATGAGGGGAAGGAACATGAGTATCTTTAGCCGCTTCCTTGGCGGAATTAGCCTCCGATTCCGATGTCGTGGGATTAACCACAAGCAAGGGATCAGGAGTGGATTTCATCCCCTCAAGTAATTCTTTAAGCATGGACTTGACTTCGGTCATCATAGACATCTTAAGTGAAGCCATAGCTTCATTTAAGTCATCTCGAGTGATCGGAGTTAACTCCACAGCCTCGAGCACTTCCTCCCTGGTGTCAACCATACTCTTCAGGTGGTGAAACCCTTAATAAAGAGACGAGGCTCTGATACCAATTGAAAGGATTGATATGGTTGACTAGAGGGGGGGTGAATACGCAACTACCAATTTTTATCTTTTCTTAACAAATTAGGGTTAGCAACAAATAGGTTGTCTAGATGTGCAACTAGGTGAGCAACCTATATGATGCAAACAACAACAACAACAACAACAAGTGCAACCAAAATATACAACACAATAAATAGCTTGCACAAAGTACAGGGAAGAGATAACCACAAGTGGAGTCGGTGGAGACGAGGATGTGTTACCAAAGTTCCTTCCCTTTGGGGTAAGTACGTCTCCGTTGGAGCGATGTGGAGGCACAATGCTCCCCAAGAAGCCACTAGGGCCACTGTATTCTCCTCACGCCCTCACACAATGCAAGATATCGTGATTCCAATAGTGGAGCCCTTGAAGGCGACAACCGAACCTTTACAAACAAGGTTGGGGCAATCTCCACAACTTGATTGGAGGCTCCCAATGATACCACAGAGGTTCACAACAATGGAATGTGGCTCTGAGGTGACCTGAACCGTCTAGGGTGCTCAAACACCCAAGAGTAACAAGATCCGCAAGGGATTAGTGGGGGAATCAAATTTCTCTTGGTGGAAGTGTAGATCCGGGCCTTCTCAACCAATCCCTAGAAAATCAACAAGTTTGATTGGCTAGGGAGAGAGATCGGGCGAAAATGAGCTTTGGAGCAACAATGGAGCTTGGGGGAAAAGAGGTGAGTCTTCTTGGGGAAGAAGACCTCCTTTTATAGTGGGGAATCAAATCCAACCATTATCCCACAACTCAGCCCGCAGAGAGCGGTACTACCGCTCATGGGAGCGGTACTACCACACTAGGCAGCGGTACTGCCGCTTGGCCCAGCGGTAGTACTGCTGGGGTTGCACATAGAGAGTAGGGAGAAGGAGCAGGAGAGAGAGAGAGCCCCCGACCGGAACTAGTAGCGGTGGTAGGACGGTACTACCACTCGCAAGTGGTACTACCGCACCCACTACCGCTGCTACTGCAGCCCAACCCGACACATGAAACGACGGTCTCGAATCGAGGCGGTACCAGCGTGGAACAAGAGGCGTACTGCCGTTGATGGCCATGAGCGGTACTACTGCTGTGAAACAGCGGTACTACCGCTTGTGGCTGCCAGAGGTACTGCCGCTCTGGCCTGGCGGTACTGCCGCTGGCTCCTCCCAAGTGCCACTTCTGTGATACCGGTATACTCCAAGGAAGAGGAAAGGAGCTGGGGGTGCAAGACAGATGTGTACGTGTTGATTCCACCCTAGCCTTTCCGATACGGACCCCCTCTTGATAGTACGGTGACTCCTACAACTCAAATCCACCAAAACCGAAACGAAAGAGACTACACCATCTTCACCTTGAGCTCAGAGGGGAAATGAATCATCTCGTGCCAATGGATAAATATCTGAAAGCTCAATGCACATGATTAGTCCGCAAAAGTATTGTCATCAATCACCAAAACCACTTAAGAGAGAGACATGCCCTAACAGATGAGTTATGCACATGCCCGCTTAATTATACAAATGTGTGCG
This sequence comes from Thinopyrum elongatum, assembly GCA_011799875.1. NCBI lineage: Eukaryota > Viridiplantae > Streptophyta > Magnoliopsida > Poales > Poaceae > Thinopyrum > Thinopyrum elongatum. The sequence goes on from CM022299.1 coordinate 514,000,997, forward strand.
CATGCAGTTTCCACTGGATCCTATTAATTATTGAAGTTGAAGAGGGAAAAGTTCACGTACTGGACTCACTACTTAAAGAACCTAAATAATACTCAATCGTGAAGGACATGCTCGGAAGGCAATTTCAATCATTATCTCACTATGTCGGCCTCTTTAGTTCATTTCCTGATATCAACTAATTAATAACTCCTATATTCATTTTCTTTGCCGGCGGGCAGGGTTTGGCAAAAGTTCATCAAACAGGTTCAAGGCCCATGGAAACAAGAGCTGAAATGGGCGCGACCCAAGGTAATTAAGTAGTACTAGCTACATCCATGCATCTCTTTAATTCTAGTTTCAATACCATTATCATGCTTGCTTAATTATTATCTGATTGAATTCTATTCTCGTAAAGTGCATGAGGCAGGCGTCGGGGAATAATTTATGTGCATACTTTGTTTGCGAGAACATTCCCTTTATGATAGAAAGGAGCAAAAGTAGAAGAACTATTGACGTACATAAACACAATTCACAATTCTTTTTATCATGATCTAATATATATACACACAACTAATATATTCATATTGTTCTTATTTTTAATAAAGATGGAAGAGATGCGGGATAAGCTCTTACAAACGGACAGCATACGAGCACTTCAAGAGGAAATTGCGGGATTTTTGCTTGACCAGGTCATAGATCCCAAAGGAGAATACCATTACACCTAATGCATGCATGTAATGATCTGCAAATTGTAGGAGAAATTGTATGTACCAAATTGTATATATATGTGTGTATGCATGGTCGTACGAGAAATTCTATGATATATGATTGGTCATATGAGAAATTCTATTATATATGACGTGTACAGTATGTAGTACCAGTGGCACTTGACGACTGCAGTAGCGTAAAATATGTTTGAAATGAAAAACAATTAAATGGAAAACACAAAATGAAAAGGAAAAATAAAACATAAATCATAAATCCTAAAACCCTAAACCCCTAAACCTCTTGTCCCGGTTGGTGTCACTAACCGGGACTAAAGGTCCCCCAGCCCCTAGCGCGAGCTCGTGCCACGTGGTGGGCCTTTGGTCCCGGAGCCGGTTCGTCACGGCCCGGGACCAAAGGCCCACCACATGGCACGAACCCGCGTCGGGGGCTAGGGGACCTTTAGTCCCGGTTGGTGACACCAACCGGGACTAGAGGTTTAGGGGGGTCCCCACCCTTTAGTGCCTGTTGGTGAACCGGGACTAAAGGCCCTTACGAACTGGGACTAAAGGTTGATTCTGCACTACTCCCTCCGTTTCTAAATATAAGTCTTTTTAGAGATTTTTATATGAACTACATACAAAGCAAACTAAGTGAATCCATACTCTAAACTTGTCTATATACATCCGTATATAGTCCATATTGGAATCTCTAGAAAGATTTATACTATTTAGGAAGAATAACCCGCATGCTACAGTAAAACTAATGGGCTGGCCCGGACGGACTGACCCCTCCTCCATCGCGCGCATTGGACGCAGGTCTAATAGGAGCTCTCGCCTCTAGCTGCCTCGGGTATCACAGGCTCATAGCCCATGGGCTACAGATATGCTCTTTTGTTTTGTTTTAAATGATGGCTACCACAGATTTTAGCCCCCTTCTATATATCATGACGGAATCATGTAGTATTTTTTTAGAAAAATAGGGACCTTTCCACGGCTCCATTATAAAATGAAACCCCAGACTTACAAATTGCTGTCAGGTTTATCTCACTTGCCCCTCTCGCTCCAAGAGGGGAGGGGAGCCAGTAATGAAACTAAGAGCTAAAAAGTTTTCAAAAGCAAAGAAAGATAGCAAACTGCACTTTCCACGCAGGGAAACAGTTCCTAGCTTTTTACTACTCAAACTCTAAGCCATAGCCACAACCTCTTGCAGTGATTTTCGTGCCTTTAGGGGGGGGTGCCATCTTGGGCCGGGGCGCCCAGTCAGCTAGCATTTCTTTCCCCCTCAACGCGTGCCCTGCGTGATCTTCTGTCAGCAGTTGAGCCTCTCCTCCGCCTAGCCACTTGTTAAGAAGAGTGGCTTTGACAGATGCTTCGCCAGGAATGAGACGAACGCTTCCAACTGGGATCTTTCCCAGTCCCCACAAAGGATCATCCAGTTTCGGATCATGGCTTGAAGCTTCCCTATCACCTACTTTATGTTAGACCACAAATAGTTGTTAAAGATCATGGAATTTCTGAACTTCCACAGGCACCACATGGTGGCCGAACTAGCTACATTGAGAGCAGCATTCTTTTTATTAGAAACGCAAAATCTAGCTACTAAAAGGTAATTAAATCCTAGGTCTTTTTTGAAGTGGTCTCTCACCAAACTGCAAACAATTCTAGGTACCACACAATCAAAAAATAAGTGTTGCACGATGTGTTGTTTCCTAAGGTTATCTCTAGTCATGATCTTGTTATAAGAGACTAACCAGAGGAAAATATGAATCTTTGGTGGCAGTAGCAGTTTCCACACAGCAGGGATGAATACCGGTTTCACCCCTCTAAAATTAATCACATGATATAAAGAACTACTAGAGTATAGTCCCTTGCTGTCAAGTTGCGAGAACAAAGAGTCTGTATCATCAACCATGGTGATATTCTTCACAATCTCTTCTAATTGGTACCAAGATTCCATCATGTTATCACTAAAAATCCTTCTAAAAGAGAGCTTGACCTGAGCCCCATCCCAGATCTCACTGATGGTTTTCCCGGTCTCATTACAGATGGCATAAAGTGGCCAAAATTGAACAGCCAAGGGGGAGGTACCAAACCATATATCTTCCCAGAACCTTATCTGTTTGCCATTCCCTACCAACCACCTATAGCCAAATTTGATAGCCCTAACCACATTCATCACCCCTTTTCAGAATCTGGAGGCATGGAGAGAATTACTAGTAAAAATATTTGGTCTATGGGTGTTGTACTTCTGGTCTACTACCTTCTTCCACAGTTTACCTTCTCCTTTACTATATCTTTGCACCCAAGACCCCAACAGACACATATTGAGCTCCTGAAGGTTAGGGATGCCTAAGCCTCTAAATTCCATCTTCATACACACTAATCTCCAATTGGCTAGGTGCAGCTTCCTATGACCCTCGAAGTCATTCTAAAGGAATTGGGCCATCTGAGAGTTGATCATCTCAATAGCCCATTTTGGGAACTTTAAAAAGGATATGAGGTAAATAGGAATGCTTGCTAAGCATGCCTGGATTAGAACTAGTCTCCCCTTATAAGAAAGCAGTTTCCCCCTCCACCCCGCTATTCTCTTGATGATCTTATCTATTAGAGGCTGAATGTCCTCTCTCCTAAGTTTGTCAAAGTGCAGGGGAATTCCAAGATATTTAATAGGGAGGGTCCCTTTCTTACATTTCAGGATCTCTGTACACCTCATGGTCTCTTCTTCAGACATATTAATAGGAATTAACTCACTTTTGTTGTAGTTAATTCTCATGCTAGACACTTGCTCAAAGCAAGTCAGAACCACTTTGAGGTTTTGGGTCATATCTACACTAGTAGAAAACAGGGTACTAGTCCTGGTTCCAGAGGACCTTTAGTCCCGGTTCTGGAACCAGTTGTCGATGTCAAAACCGGCCGATCTCGGGTAGGGGGTCCCGAACTGTCCGTCTGAGGATCGAAGGTAACAGGAGACGAGGGACACGATGTTTACCCAGGTTCGGGCCCTCTTGATGGAGGTAAAACCCTACATCCTGCTTGATTGTATTTGATGAGTATAGGGGTTACAAGAGTTGATCTACCACAAGATCGTAATGGCTAAACCCTAGATGTCTAGCCTATGGGAATTGTGATTGCCTCTATGGACTAAACCCTCCGGTTTATATAGACACCGGGGGACCCTAGGGTTGTACAGAGTCGGTTTACAGAGAAAGGAATCTTCATATCCGAACTCCTAACTTGCCATCAACGCAAAGGAGAGTCCCATCTGGACACGGGAGAAGGTCTTCTATCTTGTATCTTCACAGCCCATCAGTCCGGCCCATGTCACATAGCTCGGACGCCCGGGGACCCCCTAATCCAGGACTCCCTCAGTAGCCCCTGAACCAAGCTTCAATGACGATGTGTCCGGCGCACAGATTGTCTTCGGCATTGCAAGGCGGGTTCCTCCTCCGAATACTTCAAAGCAGTTGATCAAAAGAACTATATTCGGCTCTGTATAATAGTTACAACCCTGAACCACAAGGGCAAAATACTCAAACAAGTCACGTCTACTGACCGCTTTTCTGGCAAGACGTTATGTTCTAGCCTTTATTATCATTTCGAACCGTTTTGCAGCCTCCGCTTTGCGTTCCGAGGCACGGTTCTCATTGACACGTCTAGTCGAAGCAGAGATCGTGCCCCCTTATTGCAGGATTTCCACCAATGCGGGTTCGGGTAATCCAACCGTGCCGCTCGCATGACTTCTTGGGAACAGCCAAATTTTAAAGTTTGAGGGGTGGAGCACTTGATATTCACGGCTTATATAAATGGATAAAGATTCATCTTTTTACTCCACGCCACCTTCTTCCCTCCGCCTCTCCATCCTTGAGCTCCAGCGCCCGAGTTCCAATCTTCCCCACCTTCCACCACCAACCTCTCCGACTATGGCCGGATCCGGTTCTCAAGGCAAGTGGGTGGCCTCCTCCGTGACGGAGAAGGACATCGAGGAGCTTCGGGAGGCGATGTACATGACTGCGGAGATTAAGCACAGACTTCCTGCCCCGAAGTAGGTCATCCCCACTCCGGAGCCCGGTGAAAGGGTGGTATTCATCCCCCACTTCCTCCGCGGACTAGGGTTTGCCCTTCACCCTTTTATTCGCGGTCTCATGTTCTATTACGGGCTAGATTTTCATGATTTGGCCCCGAATTCCATCCTCCACATGTCGGCGTTTATCGTCATATGTGAGGCGTTTCTCCGCATCCCCCCATACTTTGGCCTGTGGCTCAAGACCTTCAATGTAAAGCCGAAGGTGGTTGACAGGCAGCACGTGGATTGCGGAGGCGCCATGATGAGCAAGCTCACCAACGTTACCTGGCCCAAAGGGGCCTTTGTGGAGACCGTCAAGGGATGGCAGCAGGAGTGGTTCTATATCACCAAACCCCGCGGCACCAAGTGGACGGCCGCTCCGGCATTCAGATCTGGACCTTCGTTGCGGCTCGCGTCGTGGACCAACAAGGGTCTGGACTGGGGATCGTCTGACGAGGTGTTGATGCTGCAAAAGCGCATCAAGAGTATCATAGAAAAGGACACCAGTCTTACCGACGTGATCCAGGTGATGCTCGTCCGCCGAACCCTTCCTTGCCAGCGAAGGCCCCTCCGCCTGTGGGAGTTCAATCCAGAAGGCCCGTGGACCCTGCAATGATTCTTTGGCACGACGCACAAAGAGATTTGGAAACTGCTCTTCAAGGCTCAGAAGTCGTGGCCAAAAACGTCCGAGGACATCGGCCTCGACTGCACTCACCCAGCTACCCCAGTAAGTGTTAAATTTCTGAACACAACTTAGTTCATTAATCCAAAGGGATGTACTGAGGATTCAATCCTCTAAACAGGACTGGACAAAGAAGGTGGAGCGGATAAGGTGTCCAGCTCCCCTCCCCGAAAACCCAGCTGATCCTTTGCTAACGAGGATGCTGGTACCGGCGCCGTACCAGGCGCCGGAGAAGAAGGCCAAGAAGAAGAGCAAGGAGGCCGAGAACGGCCCCCATCATAAAGGTACTCTGGATGCTATGCCCGGAGGGACCGAGGCTCCCTCCTCCCACGAGGGGGACGAAGATGAAGAGGAGGAGGAGGAGGAAGATAACCCTCCTCCCAAGGGGAAAAATAGGGCAGCTTCCGTAGATACGGAAGCAGAGGCGTCCAAGCGGGGGAAGATATCCCTCTCGGATGACTCGAATTCAAATGCCGAAGCCATCCCCCAGCTGCGCCCCAGGGTGAAGCCCCTTGCCGAATCATAAGTATTCGAAGATACTATGCACATATCCGACCTATCACGAATTATGGGATAATATATCATTTATGCATTTCAGTTCGGCCCGCGTTCTCCCTCAACAATCATTTTCTTCAGGGAATTCCTTAGAGCCGGGGATGATGGATAGCAAAACGCCTCCGCGAGCCTCTCCGCCGCCCACCGCGGATGACACTGAGGCGTTGTCCCAAAAGACCTCCCCAGGCCACAAAGAGGTGCGGGAGGCCGACAAGGCGGCGCCGGAGGGTAATACCCTGGCTGCCGAAAACAAGGGGGATAAAACCCCCATGGATACTGATGACGGTGGCCCAGACAAGTCCGGATCCCGGCCGAATACCACTCCGGAAACCAAAATGGCTCCGGAGTCGAGCGAGCAGCCCCCTTTGAAGGAGGGGAGAGTGCTGACTCCATCGGCGGCCTCTGTCAATCCGGAGGCGCCGGACACATTGAGGGAGGCACTTTGCCGTGCTTCCGTCATGGAGGAGCACCGTATCCTGATGGGTATGGTGATTCAAAAGGTTCAGTCCGCCAAAAGTGGGCTGAACGAAGCCTTCACCAGCCTATTAACAGGCTTTGAGGTATGCGATGTGATATTTTTAGCTGCTTTTCATACAAAAAATACGCCTGTGTATAGATAGTAGCCCCTGAGACTCTGGTTGGTTCTTAAAAAAGAGCCAAACAGAGGATCAAATATTCGCAGGATATATCAATCTTGTCTATTTTCATAAACAGGCTTCAATGTTAGCGGCAACCGCCGGGGCCGCTGAAGTTTCCGAACGTAAGCGGAAACTGGAGCTGGCCGAGAAGGACATTGTCCTTATTAACAAGCGGTTCGACGAGGCACAAGGTATATACCACATATCGCATTCGTGTCTGTACTGAGACATAAACTCTGAGAAAAAACTCATGCGCTGATATGTGGATGGGTACAGGCGGCGCTGCGGAGGTCGAGACCTTCAGGGGTGCTCTTGCGCAGGCCAAAGAGCAGGCAAAGGTGAGCAAAGTGGCCACTGATACAGCGGCCACGGATTTGAAGTCCGAGCAGGCCTCCCGTCGCCAAGATGAGGAGCGGGTGGCCAAATTGGAGCAGGAACTCAAGGATGCCACTAACAAGTGTGAGTCCTTAGAAGAGAAGAACAAAGCCTAGGCGGCTGATCTCGCCAAGGCCCTCCAAGAGGCCGAGGAAGGGCGGACCGAATCCCGAGCAGCTCACGAGGAGATCCGGCAAGCCGGACAGATAGCGGCTGGTAAGCCCTTTCTTTTACAGAGTAAATTTGGCAGTCAGAAGTATGCCTTGCTCACTCGGCTGTGGAATTATCCAGAAGCCTTTGCGGATCTTTCGAGGAGTGCTGCTGATGCCGCGCAATTCTTCCGGGCCCAAGAAGGGCACACGACGGAGAAGTTGTACTGGTCATAGTTCGCGGCGCGGGAGCGCCCAGCGCTGTTAAATGACCAGATGACGCAGTTGGCCGAGCTGCATAGGATGTCCAGATTGGCCATGAGGGACGTCATAGTCCGGCTGTGGCCAACCAAACCTGTGCCGAGCAGCTATTTTGGCCTAGTGCAGCGACTCGTCGACGCGCTGCCCCGAATTGATGCAGTTAAGCGGTCGGCATGCATAGAGGGTGCACAGATGGCCTTCGCCCGTGTCAAGATGCACTGGGTGAAGATGAAGGCAGCCGGCGTGGCAGTTGAGGGGCCGCCCGGAGGTAAGGTCCACCGCAAGCCGGAGCGCTACTTCGACGATGTCCTGGAAGGTGCCCGTTTAATAGAGGGTCAATGCTCAAAGGATATTATGTTCAAGTAAATGTATCCGAGTTGCCCAGACATTGTGTTATAAACCAAGGCCTTTGTAATATATTTGTGCCTGTAATCTTACATTATTTTTCCTCCTGTGCGGCCGTTTTTATCATTGAGAGTTTGCAAGTCGTCGGCTTCAGCCCCCACGTAGATACTACGGGGGTGTTCGGAATAGCACATAATCACACTTGACACAACGTCTTGGTCCGTAAAGGAGGTGTCAGTGCGGCGAACTAGGCAATCGGAGTATGAGGCTTTACCACTCTCACTTAGCCATAGGAGTTTGACAATGGGGCTGTAAGGTAGCCCCTGGTGCGTATGCGGCTATCAAATTTGGATGCCTTAGATGCGTGACTGAAAAAAAGCCAGTCCTTCGTGTAATACGAAAAAAATTGCTAGAGATTTAATAAGTCGCCGAATTGCTGACCAGCTCTCGCCGCATCACGACAGTCAGTTTTCGGCTTTCTCTACTGAGGTGCTTGACCGGGCTAGCCGGAAACACAATCGCAGTAGTTCTCCCTTTACTACCTTAGCCGAAAACGGAACGTAAGGTAGCAAGCACAGGAGCCGGGCAATCCAACTATTGACCAAAGACGTGATTCGGAGCCGATGCATATAATGCAGTATTCGGGACGCCGAAGTGAACTCTGAGAGTGTTCGGACTTTTAATTATTGAAGATACATATAGAGCCCCTGGCGATTAAAGTCGGACCAAGGTGTATATGCCAATTCGGACATGAAGTAGAAAAATAGAAAAAAGTAAGCCAATGCCTAACAGGGTTGGGCAAAACTGTTTCCATTATAGTCTGATTGGTACGCCAAACGTATTTGTATGGAAGATGCGATAAGCATCACGGCTATTTTACATGCCGAAGACAAGGGAAAGTTGTATACAGGTCCTAAAATTAAAAATTTGATCTTGAAGATCCTATGGACACTCTGCCGCATGTCTGCGCCGCTTGTCACCTTGGTGTATGATCCTTTGAGAGGATCAATAATTGAGTTTGCATAAGGGGCCTGGAAGGCGGCCCCTATTACCACCAGGAATTGATGTAAGTTGTAAAGAACCTGAAAAATAAAAAAGAAGAAGAAAAGAGGTGGAGCAATATGGAGGTCCGGATAGGGTCAAGTCGTATCATGGACCTTATGTTTAGCATGCCTCCATCCTTGCCCATGGTATTTTTAATGCGTAGTTATGTACGCGCGGTACGTATGCCGCTATAAGGCTGGGGCATTGACGGAGGCCGAATTGCTAATCTAGCTCTGGATGAGCCGGACTATCGTTCTGCAGGGTAGACCGGACTCGTTTAGCCGTGTCCGGGGGCTTGACTGCCAGTGTAGTATTCGGCTTAGCGAGGCCACCCTGCACCTCGGCTGCGATGGCCACGGTATGCTCCTCTGTACGGAGGGAGCGCTCCATGTTTCCATTGACTGTTATAACGCCTCGTGGTCCAGGCATCTTGAGCTTTAAGTAAGCATAATGCGGGACTGCATTGAAGCGGGCGAAGGCAGTACGTCCGAGCAGTGCGTGATAACCACTGTGGAAGGGGACAATATCGAAGATCAAGTCTTCGCTTCGGAAGTTGTCCGGCGAACCGAAGACTACTTCCAATGTGATTGAGCCCGTGCAGCGGGCCTCTACACCTGGTATTGCTCCTTTAAAGGTGGTTTTAGTAGGCTTGATTCTTGACGGATCAATACCCATTTTGCGGACAGTGTCCTGGTAAAGCAGGTTAAGGCTGCTACCACCGTCCATGAGGACTCGCGTAAGGTGGAATCCATCGATAATTGGATCGAGGACCAAAGCTGCCGATCCTCCATGACGGATACTGGTCGGGTGATCCTTTCGATCGAAGGTGATCGGACAAGCCGACCATGGGTTGAATTTTGGGGCGACCGGCTCTACAGCGTAGACGTCCCTTAGCGCCCGTTTGCGCTCCTTCTTGGGAATATGTGTAACATATATCATACTCACCGTTTTTACCTCGGGGGGAAATTTCTTCTGCCCCCCTGTGTTCGGTGGGCGAGGTTCTTCATCGTTGTCCTCGCTGGGCGACCCTTTTCCCTTATGTTCGGCATTTAGCTTACCGGCCTGTTTAAAAACCCAACAATTTCTGTTGGTATGATTGGCAGGCTTGTCGGGGGTGCCGTGGATCTGGCAAGGTCGATCGAGTATTCTGTCCAGACTGGATGGATCATCTTTGTTTCCTTTGAATGGCTTCTTCCGCTGACCGGGTTTAGAGCCACTGAATCCGGCGTTGACAGCCGTATCTTCAGTACCTGCATTTTTGCTTCGACACTTGTGTTTGTTGCGTCGTGGCCTACCGTTGCCATCTCTGGTTTCAGAGGTGCCAGGGTCGCTGGTGCTATTGCTTCGACGGGCTAGCCAGCTATCTTCTCCCGCGCAAAAGTGGGTCATAAGTGCGGTGAGGGCTGCCATGGACTTCGGCTTTTCTTGGCCGAGGTGTCGGGCTAGCCACTCATCCCGGATGCTGTGCTTAAAGGCCGCGAGGGCTTCGGCGTCCGGACAGTCGACAATTTGGTTCTTTTTAATTAGGAACCTGGTCCAGAGCTTCCGGGCTGACTCTCCGGGTTGCTGGACTATATGACTAAGGTCGTCGGCATCTGGAGGCCGGACATATGTGCCTTGGAAGTTGTCTCTAAAGGCATCTTCCAAATCTTCCCAGCTGCCAATGGACTTTTCTGGGAGGCTATTTAGCCAGTGCCGAGCCGGTGCCTTTAATTTTAGCGGGAGGTACTTGATGGCGTGGAGATCGTCACCGCGGGCCATGTGTATGTGGAGAAGAAAGTCCTCAATCCATATTGCGGGATCTGTCGTTCCATCGTATGATTCGATGTTTACGGGTTTAAACCCTTCTGGAAATTCGTGCTGCATTACCTCATCGGTAAAGCACAAGGGGTGTGCGGCGCCTCTGTATCGGGCAACGTCGTGATGGAATTCGGACGATATCCGCATTCGGTTTTCAGCCCAGTTGAGGTTGTGCTTATCACGCCAGGCTTGACGGCCGTCGTCTCTTGTTGGAGCACGTCCCCTTGATCCGTAGATTGATCTGGTCAGGCCAGCTCTATTGTCCAGCTCCTGTCGTAGGTTATAGGTGTAGTCCGGAGCAGCTACCCCCTTGCTTTTTTGGCGAGGTGGCGCGGGCTGGTGTTCGGTGTGTGTAGCCGCTCTGTCCCGACCGCGTGGTGGTCGGTCGGGTTCGTCAGCAGGATTATACCTTGGCGGTATTGGCTCAAGGGCCTCGTTGTCAAATTGTGGTAGTAGCTTGCGCTTTGGATAGCTCTTTGTTGGGCGCTCGAGGCCGTATTCTTCGGCCGCTAGGACTTTAGTCCATCTATCGTTGAGCGTATCCTCTTCGGCTTGAAGCCGTTGCTGTTTCTTTTTTAGGCTCCTCGCTGTTGCAATGAGCTATCGCCTAAAGCGTTCTTGCTTGAGGGGTTCCTCTGGCATGATGAAATCTTCGTTGCCGAGGCTGACTTCCTCCTCGGAGGCTGGTAAATAGTTACTGTCCTCCGAATCATCATTCTCGATCGGTTCGTCTAGGTTGACTTGTCCGTCTTCCCCGTCATCTTGTTCTACGGCAGGCTCGATGGGGTGCTCCGAGTCTTCGGCATTCTCCGGGGTGTCATTATCTCCGGTGCCAGTATTACTTTCCTTTCCTCGCCGCGATCTTGAACGGCATCGTTGACATTGTCGCTTTGGTGGAACTTCGACGGGCTTGTCCTCGATCGGATCCTAATTGACATCGTCATCCTCTTTGGGCGTATCCACCATGTACACGTCGTATGTAGAAGTGGCAGTCCAACGCCCGGTGATAGGCGGGTTTTGAGCTGGTTCGGCTCCGGCATTGTCGTCCATACCGTCGATGTCTTTGGAAGCGTAATCGAGCATGTCGGTTAAGTCTTCGATAGTGGCTATCAAGTGGGTGGTGGGTGGGACGTAAAATTCCCCGCTCTCAGCCCCTAGTCCGGGCTAGGCGTAGTTCGGAAGTGGTTCCTCTGTAATGGCGAGGGATCGCATTAAGTCCAGAGCCTCGCTTAAGGGCAAGTATTGGACGGGGAGACCAAAGTCTTTGGCGCTGGGTGAGGCAAAAGCCTCCTGGCCATGCTTACTTGTCATGGAGCTTAAGAGTTCGGATTTAGAGTCCGAGGACAAGTCCGGCTCTTCGGTGATAAAGGGAATCCGGTTTGACTCTGGGCTAGCCAATGACACAGTCTCCTCTGGATCTCCGGTAGTAAGCTCCATGATTGCGGAGAGTCCGGCGGGTTCCAAACTCCCATCTCCGGACCCAGTGATTTGCTCCGGATCTAAGGCCAGAGCGGTGGTCGGAGCCATGAATCCTTCGAAGATCAAGTCTCCTCGGATATCGGCGACATAATTCAGATTCCCAAAACTGATCTGATGACCAGGGGCGTAGCTGTCGATCTGCTTGAGGCGGCCAATTGAGTTGGCCCGTAGAGCGAAGCCGCCGAACACAAAAAGTTGACCGGGGAGGAAGGTCTCCCCGGAAACAGCATCGTTGTTGATGATCGAACGAGCCATCGAACCTTCTGCAGACGACACAGTGGAACTCTCAATGAAAGCACCAATGTCGGTGTCAAAACTGGCCGATCTCGGGTAGGGGGTCCCGAATTGTGTGTCTGAGGATCGAAGGTAACAGGACACGAGGGACACGATGTTTACCCAGGTTCGGGCCCTCTTGATGGAGGTAAAACCCTACGTCCTGCTTGATAGTATTTGATGAGTATAGGGGTTACAAGAGTTGATCTACCACGAGATCATAATGGCTAAACCCTAGATGTCTAGCCTATGGGAATTGTGATTGCCTCTACGGACTAAACCCTCCGTTTTATATAGACACCGGGGGACCCTAGGGTTGTACAGAGTCGGTTTACAGAGAAAGGAATCTTCATATCCGAACGCCTAATTTGCCATCCATGCAAAGGAGAGTCCCATCTGGACACGGGAGAAAGTCTTCTATCTTGTATCTTCACAGCCCATCAGTCCGGCCCATGTCACATAGCTGGGACGCCCGGGGACCCCCTAATCCAGGACTCCCACACCAGGACTAAAGCCCAAAACCTTTAGTCCTGGTTTGCTTAAGAACCGGGACCGAAGGGGCTCCACGTGGCCGCTGTGGGGCGCCCAGGCAGGAGGACCTTTAGTCCCGGTTGGTAACACCAACCAGGACCAAAAGGCAGCCACACATCAGCAGCTCGCAGGCGCTGGGGTTTTTTTTTAAAGGGGGGATTTAGGGGTTTTGGAGGGTTAATTTAGGGGTTTCATATTGTGTTAGCTAGCTAATAGAGAGAAGTGACCTCTCTTTCTCCGTGCTTGGTTGACGCTAGCTACTATACATATAGAGAGAACTCGACATCCTAGCAAGTAAGCAAATGAAGGAACCATTAATTACACAAGATCGTCATGAACATATACAGAGAGAAGTGACCTCTCTTTCTCTGAGATTGGTCGAACAACAAGTTTTCGTATATCTATCCGACGCTACTACATATATACAATATAACATCTCTTACAATCCCTAACATCTAAAATCCATTTCAATTTCCACATGGTATTCTCCGTTTTTATGTATGACGTGGTCAAGAAAGAATCCCGCCCATTCCTCTTGAATTGCTCGTATGCGATCATGTGGTAGGAGTTCATCCCGCATCTGCCACATCTAATTTAAAGAAGGGGGTCAATACATATATATGAATGAAACTCAACACAATTGATGGTAATAAAACAAAATTGTGAATATTATTGTTTAGGTACTTCATATTGTCGGTCATAGTAGCCCCGCTCAGAGGTCGAGTGCTGAATGAACTCGCAAATGTAGTATCCACATAAATTATTCCCGCCTTCCTACCACAAGCACTTTATGAGAATAGAGTTCAATCAAACTGATAATGAAGCATGATAATGGTATTGATGAAACAAGAATCAATGAGAGATGCGCGGAACTAGCTAGTACTACTTACTTTGGGGTGTGTAAATCGCAGCTCCTTCTGCAGACCCGGAACAATTCCGGTGAACTGTTTCCAAACCCTGCCAGGCAAAGAAAATGATTACTTGATATCAGGAAATGAATGAAAGTTGCCGATATGGTGTGATAATGATCGATATTGAACTTACTTCTGGAGCATTGCAGTCATGTCCGCATACTCCTGGGGATCTTTACGTCTCGAGTCTAAGACAGTTACTACTCCCCGGTCAAGCTTAATCTCTAGCAGAATAAAGTGGAACCTGCACATGCATAACTCATCAATTACATTACTATAACCTCGAGTAAGCGAAACTGAATATGCACAATACACTAACACTCACTTGAAGTTGTATGGAAAGAGTATTTTCCCTTTGTTTTGATGTCGAAGTAACGATTGTAGCAAGTTGTCATCAGTATCTTTGACTCTGTTTTGAACCGACCATTCATTTACGGTATTTGGGTTAATGAACCCAAGGTCATAGATTTGTCCTTTTTTGCATTAGATGATCTTCAATGTGCATAATATAGTGAGGATAATTATATATACATGCAATGAAAGAGCTGAGCTATAGAGACTTAATTACAGAAGTAATACTTACAGACAGTTTGCAAGTCATGAGTTGTTTGTCGCAGGCCTCTTGATAGAATAACTGAAATAACTCCACAAATTCAACAGGCATCAGGTCGACTCCAATGAAGTCGTGCTCATCTTTAATTCTCACCATCATGCTATCCTTCCCAGACTTCCTGCAGGTATCCATGTACCATTCATGCAATCTTCGCACCATCGTTGTTAGAGGAGGATGATCAGGTTTGACGAGAGGCTTCCCGTACTCGTATCTGAAGATCTCTACTACCTCTAACATGTCAAACTGTACATCATCGCCCAGGTAATCACCAAGATTGGTACAGGGCACTAGCCCTGGATGATTAGAGATGATATCACTAGACACCTTGAGCGGGGGGCATGATTGCTTCGCCTGTTCGCCGAGCTGGGGAATTGTTTTCCCACTTCTTCGTTTTGCTAGCCTTGCATCACTGGAAGTACTTCCCGACCGCCGCGCTTCATCATATGTCCTTGCAACACAGCGCTCATAGTTGGATTGCGGCGGAGGCGGTGGTGGTCGCTTAAGGGCATCCAGAGTGCGCTTCACTTTCACCAGATCTACCGTTTCCTTCAGAGGTGGAGGTTTCCGTTCAAAATGGGCCTGCACTTCGGCTTCCATGATTTCATCGGTTTCCTCGTCAGTCCTCTCATATGGTAACTTTGGAAGAGGCTTCAGGCTTGGACCAGCTTTGAATTTCTTCCCACCTCTTTTACTACTAGCCGTCGGAGCAGCGGCGTCTCTCTTCCGCTGTTGCTGACGCGGCAGAGTCCGCTGACATGCCGGAGGAGGCGGAGGAGGAGGCGGAGTGCTCCGACGTGCCAGAGGAGGCGGAGGAGGAGGTGGAGTGCCCTCACGTGCCGGAGGAGGCGAAGAAGGAGGCGGAGTGCCCTGATCACTCGCCGGAGGATGAGGAGGAGGAGGCGGAGTGCCCTGACGTGGCGGAGGAGGAGGAGGAGGAGGTGTCCAGTTTGGAAGCTTGATGTAGTCCTTTCTTCATAGACAGGTACTCCTTAAAGCATTTTCCAGATGATTCTCCTTTTCACCTGTAGGGTAGTCAAGCTCCAGCTCCTCAAATCCCTCCATTATTTCATCCACCGTCACAACAGCATAGCCATGTGGAATCGAACGGCAATGAAAAGTTCCCTCAGCATGAGGAGGTACAACAGAGCCGACCGCCACCTTCAAAGTCGGGTTCTGGCATTTCGTCATTAGCTCACAATGTTCAGCCTCCATGATACTATCCATGGGGTAGCGAGGAGCCGTGAAATTAGGCTGAACGAGCTCCGTGGAAGCCACGCTGCTTCTCCGCTGAGATGGTGGGGTAGCTTTTGGGGCAGCGTCGAAGCAAGGATCTTCATGCCGCTAAGATGGTTGGCCGGTAGCTTGCTGGCTCTCAAGTTCCTCTAGCATTGCTAATCCTGCACTTAGCCTCTGCATTTCGGTTGCTTCCACTTTCCTCTTTCTCTCTCGGCTTCTATAACCACCGCTGTCAGGAAACCCATGCACCCATGGAACGGATCCTGGTGTGCCTCGTGTTCGTCCAGGGTGCTCAGGATTCCCGAGGGCCTCTGTCAGCTCGTCCTTCTCTCTGTCGAGAATGAACGTCCCTTCCTGCGCTGCCTTGATTGCTGCCTGAAGCTTCTTGATGGGTATTGCAAGTTGCTCGTCCGTCCAAACACACTCCCCTATTTGTGGGTCCAAAGTTCCCCCAACCCCGATGAACCAAGTCCTTGAATGATCTGGCCAGTACAATGTCGCTGGTTGGACCCCTTTAGCAAGCAGGTCTTGCTCAGCTTTGTCCCACAACGGCCAGGCTTTGTAGTAGCCACCTGACCCCGTGTGATGGTGATACTTCTTCTTTGCAGCATTTTTCTTGTTTGTCAGTGACCTTTTCTTACCCTTCTCCGATTTCTTGTAGGCCACAAATGCGGGCCAGTGATCTCTTATCTTCTCATATGAACCGATGAATTCTGGAGTCTTCCCTTTGTCGACAAACTTTGTGTTCAACTCTTTCTTCCAGTTCCTGAATAGTTCTGCCATCTTCTTAAGAGCAAAGGCCTTGACCTTTCGCTCTATAACTGGGTTAATCGGCTCCTCCTCTGGCGGTAGGCTGAAATTCGTCATGAGCGAGGTCCAAAGATCATCTTTCTGTCTATCCTGGACATAAGAAGAAGCTTCAGGGTCCTTCGGCTTATTCCATTCCTGGACACTGATCGGGACGCTGTCCCTAACAACAACTCCGCACTGATGTACAAATGCGTCCTTGGTCCGCTTGGGAGCAATCGGTTGGCCATCTTTCATGACTTCTGTGACCGTGAACCTTTCATCCTGGCGCAACCTTTTGTTAGGGCCTCGTCTCCTTACGGAAGTTTGACTCGATCCGTAGGGCTAAAAGAAGAAAGAAGCGTTAATATATGTACATACCAAAACAATTAATGCATCAAGTCAGCACATGCTTAATTAATATATATACCTCACCGGACTTTGCAACAGCTCCCTCCTCCGTTTGGTCACCGGAGCCGTCATCATGATCTCCTTCCTTCGCCATTCGGTCATCGGAGCCGTCATGATCTCCTTCCTCCTCCATTGTTGGATCACCGGAGCCATCATCCTCTCCTTCCTGACCATCGGTGTCGTTGAGAAACGACAAGGGATCACCTCCGGCGAGGATTATATCCCCCAACAATTGTTCTTGTTCTAAGTCTCTTTCCATAGTTTCTGCAAATATTACAACATGGCAATATACAAACATGAGAGATGGATTAATTAGTGGCAAACATAGACCTAGCTAATCACAACAAGGAATCATATGCATATATGAGCAATGGATTAGTTGTGGACCGCCTCTCTCATGCATGTCTGACGTCCCCCCTCATGTCGAAGTTATCGGGGTTATACTTTCAGGAGAGGACACTTTGCAAAAAAAATCGCTATGCAGGAGATCAAACTATCCATTCTACCCCATTGACCCTTGCCGGCAATGATAGATCGACAACGACGCTCTTTCTTCTAGGGTTTGGGTGGCCTTGATAGTTGGTCGGGCGAGCGGACCACCTCACTCTCATGCATGTCCGACGTCCCCCCTCATGTCGAAGTTATCAAGGAGGGGGTAGATCGACAACGACGCTCTTTCTTCTAGGGTTTGGGTGGCCTTGATAGTTGGTCGGGTGAGCGGACCGCCTCTCTCTCATGCATATCCGACGTCCCCCTCATGTCGAAGTTATCAGGGAGGGGGTAGATCGACAACGACGCTCTTTCTTTTAGAGTTTGGGTGGCCTTGATAGTTGGTCGGGCGAGCGGACCGCCTCTCTCTCATGCATGTCCGACGTCCCCCCTCATGTCGAAGTTATCGGGGAGGGGTAAATTTTAACTTAGAGTGAGTCTTTTAATTAACTCATTTTGAATATATGAACATTTTAACTTATTAACTTAGTAACTTGGTAAATTTTAACTAATTTCTATGAACAAAAAAAATATTCTATGAACAAAAAAAACATCATATGATCATTTTCTATATAGTTACATCCATCCATCCATACATACACATACATATATATATGGACCAAAAAATGCTATGAACAAAAAAATATTCTATGAACAAAAAAAAACATCATATGAACATGACTAAAAAATCATCATATCAAAAATAAGTATAGCATTTTGGTGTGACAATGATCACATCTATTTTTCTGACCAAAAAATGCTATGAACAATTTTTTTTACATACACATACATTACATAAACATATACATTATAAAAAAACGGTCGGGTTGGCGCGGCGGCTTACAGCGGGGCTCGGGCGACGATGGCGACGGCGACGATGGGGCAGGGGCGCGGGGTCGGGGGCGAGGACGGTGACGACGATGACGGGGCAGGGGCGCGGCGACGGCGGGGGCGAGCCGGGGCAGGGGCGACGGCGACGACGGGGCGGGCCGGGGCAGGGGCGCGGGTGACGACGGCGACGGCGAGGGCGAGGGCGGCGGACGGCGTCGGGGCAGCCGGGCGGCGTCGATGTGCTCGGCGTCGTCGGGGGCAACTGCGCAGATGAACTCTGCAAAATTCCTAAGTGCTGCTTATATACACTGACATTTAGTCTCGGTTTGTGGCACCAACCGGGACAAAAGGCCCCGTTTAGTCCCGGTTGGTGCCACAAACCGGGACGAAAGGTCAATTTCCAGCAGCCTAGAGGGCGGGAAGCAGAGCCCTTTGGTTTCGGTTGGTGGCACCAACCGGGATGAAAGGTGGGCATTGGTCCCGGTTAGTGCCACCAACCGGGACGAAAGGAGGGCATTGGTCCCGATTGGTGCCACCAACCAGACCAAAGGGCTGGTGCTGCCGCGGCCAAAAATTTAGTCCCACCTCGCTAGTTGAGAGGGGCTCAGAGTGGTTTATAAGCCCCGCTCTCACACTGCTATCGAACTCCTCTGATCTATTGCAGGCAGTACGTGCCTAATCTTTGTACATGCCCTGTTGGGCCTGCTGGGCCTGCATCCTGGCCCATGAAACATGGGTTTCTAGTCGTATGCAGGCAGTGTTGCCCTATTAGGCGGGCAATTTTTTCTGTTATTTTAGTTCATTCTTTTTACCAAATAAATACTTTGATAAATTTAGTTAATATTTTAGTTCATTCTTTTTAGTTCATTCTTTTTAACAAATAAATAATTTGATAATTTTAGTTAATATTTTAGTTGATTCTTTTTAGTTCATTCTTTTTAACAAATAAATAATTCGATAATTTTAGTTAATATTTTAGTTGATTCCTTTTAACAAATAAATACTTTGATAATTTTAGTTAATATTTTAGTTCATTCTTTTTAACAAATAAATAATTTGATAATTTTAGTTAATATTTTAGTTGATTCTTTTTAGTTGATTCTATAAATACTTTGATAATTTTAGTTATTCCTTTTAGTTGATTCTTTTTAGTTCATTCTTTTTAACAATAAATAATTTGATAATTTTAGTTAATATTTTAGTTGATTCTTTGAGCTAAATGACCCTGAAATTGAAAAGCACTACAAATGAACTCTGAAAAGGTTGAATGTTGGCATGGTATCATAATTTCACCCACATAGCATGTGCTAAAACGTTGAGAGGTTTACGGCACAAACTGGATGCACTTCGCGTATAAAATGGACAATCTCTTTCGAAGTATCACGGTTTCGGACGAAAACTCATCTGTTACAAAGGGATTTCATTTTTTTTGAATTTATTTGAACTCCAGACTTTTTGTGTGTTCAAAATACACCATTCAAAGCCACATCATCAATTTTCAACCCTTTCTGACTTCATTTAGTATTTTTCATGCATTTACTGATTTTTTTGAGCTAAATGACCCTGAAATTGAAAAGCACTACAAATGAACTCTGAAAAGGTTGAAAGTTGGCATGGTATCATCATTTTACCCACATAGCATGTGCTCAAAAGTTAAGAGGGTTACGGCAAAAACTGGATGCACTTCGTGTACAAAATGGACAATCTCTTTCGAAGTATCAGGGTTTCAGACGAAAACTCATCTGTTACAAAGGGATTTCATTTTTTTGAACTTATTTGAACTCCAGACTTTTTGTGTGTTCGAAATGCACCATTCAAAGCCACATCATCAAGTTTCAACCCTTTCTGACTTCATTTGTATTTTTCATGCATTTACTGATTTTTTTGAGCTAAATGACCCTGAAATTGAAAAACACATCATTGGTAGACATGTCCTTCACATAGAAAACCTGCGCCACATCATTGGCTAGGACGAATGGTTCGTCTGTGTACCCAAGATTGTTGAGATCCACTGTTGTCATTCCGTACTGCGGGTCTACCTGTACCCCGCCTCCTGACAGATTGACCCATTTGCACCGAAACAATGGAACCTTAAAATCATGTCCATAGTCAAGTTCCCATATGTCCACTATGTAACCATAATATGTGTCCTTTCCCCTCTTGGTTGTTGCATCAAAGTGGACACCACTGTTTTGCTTGGTGCTCTTTTGATCTTGGGCGATCGTGTAAAATGTATTCCCATTAATCTTGTACCCTTTGTAAGTCAATACAGTCGAAGATGGTCCGCTGGCCAACGAGTATAGCTCATCTGCAACAGTGGTGTCACCCATGAGATGTGTTTGCAACCAACTATCAAAAGTCCTGATGTGTTCACATGTAATCCAGTCGTCACACTACTCCGGGTGTTTGGAGCGCAGAATATTCTTGTGTTCATTGACATACGGGGTCACCAAGGTAGAATTCTGTAGAACTGTGTAGTGTGCTTGAGACCAAGAATGCCCGTCCCTACATATTATTGAGTCCGCTCCTAGCGTGCCTTTTCCAGTCAGTCTCCCCTGAAGTTTAGGAATGAAGTCAACACAAAACCCAATAACCTCCTCTGTTTGATGGCCCGTGGAGATGCTTCCTTCTGGCCTAGCACGATTACGAACATATTTCTTTAAGACTCCCATGAACCTCTTAAAGGGGAACATATTGTGTAGAAATACAGTGCCCATAATGGCAATCTCGTCGACTAGATGAACTAGGACGTGCGTCATGATATTGAAGAAGGATGTTGGGAACACCAGCCTGAAAGGTTACTGAGAGCAGGCCAATCATTGATGGTTACAAACAGCAACGCATGTAGGTCAAATTCCTCCTGGTCGTGCTCATCCCACACACATACACCTTTTCCATTCCACAGCTGTAAAAGTCCTTCAACTAATGGCCTTAGGTACACATCAATGTCGTTGCCGAGTTGCTTAGGGCATTGGATGAGCACTGGCATCCTAATGAACTTCCGCTTCATGCACAACCAAGGAGGAAGGTTATAGATACATAGAGTCACGGGCCAGGTGCTATGATTGCTGCTCTACTCCCCAAAAGGATTAATGCCATCCGCGCTTAAACCAAACCATACGTTCCTTGCGTCACCTGCAAAGTCCCCCCACGTTCTCTCGATTTTTCTCCACTGCGACCCGTCAGCGGGTGCTCTCAACTTCCCATCTTTCCTACGGTCCTCTTTGTGCCATCGCATCAACTTGGCATGCTCTTTGTTTCTAAACAGATGTTTCAACCGTGGTATTATAAGAGCATACCACATCACCTTGGCAGGAACCCTCTTCCTGGGGCGCTCGCCCCCAACATCACCAGGGTCATCTCGTCTGATCTTATACCACAATGCACTACATACCGGGCATGCGTTCAAATCCTCGTACGCAACGCGGTAGAGGATGCAGTCATTAGGGCATGCATGTATCTTCTGCACCTCCAATCCTAGAGAGCATAGAACCTTCTTTGCTCTGTACGTACCGTCAGGCAATTCGTTATCCTTTGGAAGCTTCTTCTTCAATATTTTCAGTAGCTTCTCAAATCCGTTGTCAGATACACCATTGCCTTCCTTCCATTGCAACAATTCCAGTGTGGTACCGAGCTTTGTGTTGCCATCTTCGCAATTTGGGTACAACCCTTTTTTGTGATCCTCTAACATGCGATCAAACTTCAACTTCTCCCTTTCACTTTGGCATTGTCTCTTTGCATCAACAATGACCCGGCGAAGATCATCATCGGGCACATCGTCTGGTTCCTCTTGATCTTCAGCTTCCCCCGTTGCAGCATCACCGTATTCAGGGGGCGGATATTTGTCATCATCCTCTTCTTCTTCGTTGTCTTCCATCATAACCCTTCTTTCTCCGTGCTTGGTCCAAACATTATAGTGTGGCATGAAACCCTTCTCAAGCAGGTGGATGTGAAGGGTTTTCGAGTCAGGGTAAGACTTCGTATTCCCACAGATAGGGCATGGACAACACGTAAAACCATTCTGCTTGTTTGCCTCAACCACTTCGAGAAAATTATGCACGCCCTTAATGTACTCGGAGGTGCGTCTGTCACCGTACATCCATTGCCAGTTCATCTGCGTGCATTATATATAATTAAGTGTGTCAAAAACCATTACAGAACATCATGAATAGAGAAGTGACCAAATTAATAGAAGTTCGTCATCACATTAAAACCAAAGTACAGTAGTGATCAAATGTTATTACTGAAAAAATAAATACATAAAGTTCATGCATAGCTCTCATTGAACAACATATAGCTCTCTAGAGCATCTAATTAAACCATACATTGAAACTATGTAAAATATTTCAATGCAACAACAAATGCGATCATAATCGCAACTAAGGTAACAATTGATCCAACGGCAAAATGATACCAAGCCTCAGTATGAATGGCATATTTTCTAATCTTTCTAATCTTCAAGCGCATTGCATCCATGTTGATCTTGTGATCATCGATGACATCCGCAACAGGCAACTCCAATTTCATCTTCTCCTCGTCAATTCTTTTCAATTTTTTCTTCAAGTAATTGTTTTCTTTTTCAACTAAATTTAACCTCTCGACAAGAGGGTCGGTTGGAATTTCCGGTTCACATACCTCCTAGATAAAAACATCTATGTCACGTTGGTCGGCATAATTATCATAAACACTAAATGAAACAGATAGTTATAAAAGATAATATATACCACATCCAAATCATAGACAGGACGAGGGCCAACGGGGGCGGATACCAAAACCATCGCACTATATAATAACAAACAATAATAAAAGTAAGAAAATTATACAAGTATCTATCTAAATCATACAAGTAAGAATTTTTTTTCTTTTAGAAAGAAGATAAGAACAAGAGGCTCACCACGGTGGTGCCGGTGACGAGATCGGCACGGGCGATCGACGGCGGTTAGGACGGGGACGGGACAGGACGGACTGCCAAACCTAGACAAATCTTGAGGAAAATGGAGCTTGGATAAGGAGCTTGGAGAGGAGAAAGCTTAAGTGTTGCTTGGGCATTTCATCGAACACCTCATGTGCATAGGAGGTGAGCTAGAGCAACACACACCTCTCCCACGGCCGGCCAAAAAAATAGAGCAGTGAGTGAACAGAGCAGTGAGCCGGCAGGGGTATATATAGACTTCTCTTTAGTCCCGGTTGGTGGCTAGAACCGGGACAGAAGACTGACCTTTGGTCCCGATTCCAGCTACCAACCGGGTCTAAAGGTGCTGGCCCAAGAGCGAGGCCCATTGGTCCCGGTTCGTGTCTGGAACCGGGACCAAAAGTGTCAGACGAACCGGGACCAATGGCCCCCGAGACCCGGCCGGCGCCCTGGCCTCACGAACCGGGACTGATGCACCCTTTGGTCCCGGTTCATAAGTGAACTGGGATTAATGCCCTTATCCTGGCCTCAACCAAAGCCCTGTTTTCTACTAGTGCTAGGTTATTCTGTAAGAAAAGAATAGTATCATCAGCATACTGAAGGCAACTTACCCCACTAGGGCAGAAGTTAGGGCAAAGCCCTCCAATCAGCCCTGAGTCAGTAGCCTTAATTAGCATCCTAGCAAGCACATCAACCACCAGATTGAAAAGCAGAGGTGATATTGGATCACCTTGTCTAAGCCCTTTACTAGTTAGGAAAAAGTCACTCTCACAACCATTAATCTTAACTCCAACTGATCCCCCTCTAACAATTGCTTTAATCCAAGCAATCTATTTTGGACCAAAGCCCCTCTTTACTAACAGCTCATCTAAAAAATCTAAGTGCACACAGTCAAAGGCTTTTTCATAGTCTAATTTTATCACTAGCCTTTGTTTTTTACCAGAGTGCACAGAATGCAACACTTCATGAGCAGTGACCACACTTTCTAGAATAAATCTACCTTTCAAAAAAGCAGACTGGGTACAAGTGATCAGCCTCTCAAGTATGATAGCAATTCTATTTCTTAGAACCTTAGTAAAAAAATTAAAACTGCAATTTAAAATACTAATGGGTCTAAATTTCTTCATGAAAGTACCATCAGGCTCTTTAGGAATAAGAGTCAGCAGAGCAAAATTTAACCTAAACAAATCTAATTTTGCTTCATAAAAATCCTCAAACATTCTAATTAAGTCTTTTTTAACTACATCCCAGAATTGCTGGTAGAATATGAATGGAATCCCATCTGGGCCAGGAGACCCATCAGCATATGATCCGAACACTGCCTCCTTAATTTCTCCTTCAGAAAAGGGGGCCTGGAGGGAATCACGTAGTAGGTAGTTTTTGCCCTAAGTCGATCTCCCCCGTCGCCTGTTTTCGTCCTCTGCGCCATGCCTTTTCACTTTCATCTGTCCTGGTCTGTGCTACCACCGGTCAAGCAAGAAGCTCACGCATGGATCAAACAGGACATGTACATGGCGCTGTTCTCTATTTCTTTAATATAGTATGTAGCAAAATTCCGCTACGAGGAGTCGAAGACTTCATGCAGCTTCGGGTCGGACAATCCATGCATCTTCAATTGCGTAGTGAGCTTCCTTGCCGCCGAATACATGGCGTTAATGGCTTTGTACATCCGTTTGTTGGGGAACGTAGTAGTAAATCAAAAAAAAATCCTACGCATCACCAAGACCAATCTATGGAGAGACTAGCAACGAGAGAGAGAGGAGTGCATCTTCATACCCTTGAAGATCGCGATGCGGAAGCGTTGCAAGAACTCGGTTGGTGGAGTCATACACGCAGCGATTCAGATCGCGGTCGATTCCGATCTAAGCGCCGAACAACGGCGCCTCCGCGTTCAACACACGTGCAGCCCGGTGACGTCTCCCGCGCCTTGATCCAGCAAGGAGGAGGGAGAGGTTGGGGAAGACAACTCCAGCAGCAGCACGACGGCGTGGTGGTGTTGGAGCAGCGTGGTTCTCCAGCAGGGCTTCGCCAAGCACTACGAAAGACGAGGAGGTGGAGAGGTAGGGCTGCGCCAAGAGGGAGAGAGATTCGTGTTCTTGGCAGCCCCAAAACCCCCACTATATATAGGAGGGGAGGGGGGTGCGCCCCCTCTAGGGTTCCCACCCTAGGGGGGGCGGCAGCCCTAGATGGGATGGAGGGGGCGGCCAAGAGGGGGAGAGAGGGGGGGCGCGCCCTAGGGTGGGCCATAGGCCCATCTGCGCCTAGGGTTTCCCCCTTCTCCTCTTTGCTGCGCCTTGGGCCTTGGTGGGAGGCGTACCAGCCCACTCAGGGGCTGGTCCCTTCCCACTCTTGGCCCATGCAAGCCTCCGGGGCTGGTGGCCCCACCTGGTGGACCCCCAGAACCCTTCCGGTGGTCCCGGTACATTACCGGTGACGCCCGAAACACTTCCGGTGACCAAAACCTCACTTCCTATATATTATTCTTTACCTCCGGACCATTCCGGAACTCCTCGTGACATCAGGGATCTCAACCGGGACTCCGAACAACATTCGGTAACCACGTACAAACTTTCCCTATAACCCTAGCGTCATCAAACCTTAAGTGTGTAGACCCTACGGGTTCGGGAGGCATGTAGACATGACCGAGACATCTCTCCGGTCAATAACCAACAGCGGGATCTGGATACCCATGTTGGCTCCCACATGTTCCACGATGATCTCATCGGATGAACCACGATGTCGGGGATTCAATCAATCCCGTATACAATTCCCTTTGTCTACCGGTATGATACTTGCCCGAGATTCGATCGTCGGTATCCCTATACCTTGTTCAATCTCGTTACCGGCAAGTCTCTTTACTCGTTCTGTAATGCATGATCCCGTGGCTAACTCTTTAGTCACATTGAGCTCATTATGATGATGCATTACCGAGTGGGCCCAGAGATACCACTTCGTCATACGGAGTGACAAATCCCAGTCTCGATTCGTGCCAACCCAACAGACACTTTCGGAGATACCTGTAGTGCACCTTTATGGTCACCCAGTTACGTTGTGACGTTTGATACACCCAAAGCATTCCTACGGTATCCGGGAGTTGCACAATCTCATGGTCTAAGGAAATGATACTTGACATTAGAAAAGCTTTAGCAGACGAACTACACGATCTAGTGCTATGCTTAGGATTGGGTCTTGTCCATCACATCATTCTCCTAATGATGTGATCCCGTTATCAACGACATCCAATGTCCATGGTCAGGAAACCGTAACCATCTATTGATCAATGAGCTAGTCAACTAGAGGCTCACTAGGGACATGTTGTGGTCTATGTATTCACACATGTATTACGATTTCCGGATAACACAATTATAGCATGAACAATAGACAATTATCATGAACAAGGAAATATAATAATAACCACTTTATTATTGCCTCTAGGGCATATTTCCAACACCGTTGGCATTGGGTGCGCAACTTGGGCGCCATGCCGAAACTCGTCGCCTGCATCCTCGTCAACAGCCCTGCAGCGGTCATGATCATAGGCATTGTGTCGTTTTCGTGAGGACAGTATACTGAGGATCCCCGGTTCTCCAACTGCCTCTTGTATGTATTGGCCGTGGCGCCCGCCGTGTTCCTCTGGTTGTGCGTCTCCATCGACAGGGCTCTTTCAAAGAACTCATCACTGCCTCACCTCCAAGAGAAAACCTGCAAAACTGACATGTGGTTGTTAGCAAGGTATTGCGGTATTGATAGTGCTTGCTTTGATTTCTTTATATAGATGTTACGTACTAGTTTGTCTGAGATTCAGCTAAGGACCAATTCATCTACTTATTAGATTATGTAATCAATCATTGTACTTTGACATAATGTGTTTTGCATGGCATTAATTCCATGAAATATACCTAGTCAATTGTCGGTGCCTTCACTGGATTGAAAGCAAACCCTACAGGTGTGTACATCTATGTTGTTTTCCGAGATGGATTTGGATTTTCTAGCCACATACAAACTGTAAGCTACTCCTTAATATTTGGTCCTTCACTGAATATTCTAACTAGTTACAGTAAGAGTTTCAAAAAAGGATACAGTAAGTAGGTTTATGTTGTTAGGGTAGATAGGGTAGCTAGGATTAGGTGTAGGGCTTCCGGCGGTGGCGCTGAGGTGGCATCGGCGTTGTCGAGGCGAATAAGGATCGTTCGGCTCCTTGTCCACCATCCCGGCGGCGGTTTCATCGTCGGCGGTGAGGAGAGCGAGGCGTGGCTTGGTCGTTGTCCCTCTGGGGCGGTGGATCCTGGTCTTGGGTCCCCGGGTGCTGGCGGCGTGACGGTGGCTCTGCCGGCTCAACGGATTTTTGTTTCTCAGCTCTGTCTATGTTGCAGCGGCACCGTCGTTGCGGAGCTTGGGGAGGTTGTGGGCCTCATGGAGGCTGTGTGTAGGTGGATCGATGGGATTCTCAGATCGGTGGCTTTGAATCCGGCATTGACGGCTGCTTCTTCGGGATGTTCGGCAGTGATGACTTC
Source organism: Thinopyrum elongatum (assembly GCA_011799875.1). Classification (NCBI taxonomy): domain Eukaryota; kingdom Viridiplantae; phylum Streptophyta; class Magnoliopsida; order Poales; family Poaceae; genus Thinopyrum; species Thinopyrum elongatum. The sequence continues at coordinate 514,028,581 of CM022299.1, forward strand.
CCGTCTGCGTGAGACTACAAGGTTCGCCGAAATCTGGCAGCGGGGCTGCCGAAGCGGCTGCGGCGACGCGCCATTGGTGCATCCAGGAAGAAGGGGTCGGGAGGCTTCTCAGGGATCTAGCTGTATTTTTCTTATTTTTTGGGGTTACCTTATTATGCTGGTTGGTGGTTAGATATGAGGGTCTATTTCACAAAAAAAGGTAGGTTTATGTTGTTGTGCATTAGTTTTTGACATACATAACATAGCAGAAGTATAAAGTAACCTAAGGGCATCTCCAACGGTGACTCGTAAATTTTCTCCGGCATCTATCCGCAGGCAAGGGGGACCAGTCCGCGGGCATTGATGCCGGAGGCCGCCATCCAACTCTGCTCGCATATATTTCATCAACTATTTGAACTAACTTGGCGTAATTCATGCAAATCGGCCAAAATTCATCAAAGTTCACATAAAAATAGCACAAATCATCCATATACAACATGCAAATAAGTCTAGTACAACAATGTTTCAAATTCGACGAGATTAACCGGATGTCCAACAAGTTTTTCATCAATGGATCATGTCGTCCCACACATACTACCCTTTCAGCTTCATCCAACAGTGTGTGTACGTAAATGGTTGTCCCTTTGTCCTATGGTACACCAGGCAACGCGTGCGGTCTACATAATGTGTAGACCAACATTGAGTGAATGAATGATTTAAACAAGTTGGCGAAGAAGAAGCAAAACTTACGATCTCCTCATCTGTCGCGTGCAATTACCACCTTGCCTCCGGTTGACCAACCACGTGACATACCAGCGATACGATAACGACCTCACATTGCTTAGTTGGATGATGTGCATGTCATAGGGCACAATGTGCTTGCGTGCATGAATGATTCATGCACTTGCTGCCAGAAGATGCCCCCTCTCCTCCTGCCTATGAAATCCGCGGATATGGCCAACCACGCATCACACAACAGTTCATCCTCCATGGTCGAGTGCCCCGCCATCCGTCGTACTCTTAAAGAGCGACATGGCATCTGAAATTCAGCTAAATGGCATTTCACCAAATACTTGCCGGGTGTGGTGTCCGTCATGGAGGTCGTCGACCAGGAGGCGGAGTGTACCTGGGTACAAACGGCTCGAGGGTGGACAACGCCATCGTAAAGGTGAGCAAGCGGGTCGGTGCTGGTTGCGGACGTCCGTTAATGTCTCTTTGGCGGAGGGAGAGGTACAACGGCGACGGCGGAAGTGGAGAGTTCGGATGCAAAGTGAGGAGAAGAAGGAGCGGAGTGGTAGGAAATAGGACCGGGAGGCGGATTAGGCGGGCCCGGGGTGTTGGAGTCCTACGTGTCAGCTTTCTGGACTCCCGCAAAGTCCCCCCTAGTTTGTCTCTAGTTTGTGGGAGAAAGCACGTCCGGACAGCCGAGCGGACCGATATATGACCGCGTTGGATGGCACAACAGGTCCGGACCGCGCGATCCGAACGGTTGCAGGCCGTTTGAGGGTCGGCGTTGGAGATGCCCTAAACGTTAGGTTATACAACCGACGTCTGTTTTTGATGATCTTGCGCAAACGCACTCTGCGTTGTCGGATGGATCGCAGGGATCTTGACGCGGGGAGGCTTGTCACGTCATGCGCAACACGAGCAAACGATCCCACTAACACCCCTACCTCGCCCCACTCACCGCATTCGCCCCATTCATTCTCTTCCCCTCTCGCTCTCCCCCTGTGATTCGTGGTGGTTTATTCTTCTTCGTCGGCAATTCGAGCGTTCTTGACCGCTGGATGATATTTTCTTAAGGCCAACTCCAACGCTAGACCCCATTTCGTCCATAGGCGTCCGTATGGAGCAGACGGACAAAAAAAGTGACCCAACCGCAGACCCCATCTCATTTTTTGGTCTGATCTGTTTCCGTTTCACCCCATCTCTCGACCAAACCAAACTTGATGGTGATTTGGGTCCAAAGCGGAAGCTCTCTACGTCTCTGCATCCGTCGATGTCCGCTGCATGCAGACGATGGCCCATCCGTCATCCAAACAAAGGGATCCACCACGACCCATCGCACTGCTCTCTCTCTCGTTCTCCTTTTTCACCAACGACGCAAGGCCGGCAGCTGCGACGTGGCGCTCGACGCGCAGACGAGCAGCAGCAAGGCGAGTTGTGGGGCCAGGCGTAGCGGACGGGCAGCGGCGGCGAGCTGCGCACAAGCTCGAGGCTGCGGCGGCAGCTGCGGGGAGGGGCGGGGCAAGCGGCGCCTAGCGCGGCGAGCAGGGCGTGGGGCAGGGCGAGGGCAAGCGGTGGCCGAGCGCATCGAGCAGGGCGCGGGGCAGGGCGAGCGGCAGGGTGAGCGTCGGCTGACCGCGGCGAGCAGGGAGCGGGGCTAGGGCGCGACGTTGGCTGGAGCGGGGCGCTGGCGTGTCGGCCAGAGCAAGGCTCGGCGTGAAGCTGCAGGTAAGCGCGGGCGCGGCCTGCGCGCGGCAGGTGCGGGTGAGCTGCCGAGGGCACGGGCGGGCGGGGCGCGGCTGGCGAGGGCGCGCCTGGAGGCGGTGGGCGCGCGCTTCGGCTGGCGTCATGACGGGCTGGCGGGGCGCGGCTGGAGGCGGCGGGCAGGCGAGCGCGAGCGCGAGCGGGCGAGGCCGGCCGCGCGCGGGTGGGCACGGCAAGGTGCGGCGGCAGGGCGGGCAGGCGAGCTGGCGACGGCGAGCGCGAGCGGGCAGACGAGCTGGCCACGGCGAGCGCGGGCAGGCGCTGGCGGCGCGAGCACAAGCAGGCGAGGGGCGCGGCGGGCGCGCGGGGCTAGGCGAGCGTGGCGCGAGCAACAGGGCGAGGGCGAGGCGGGCACGCGGGGCAGGCAAGGGCGAGGAGGGCACGCGGGCACGGCCGGAGCGCTAGCCGGCGAGCGTAGCAACTATGAGCGCGGCTGCTGGTGCGGGGGCGGGCGAGCCAGGCAATTTGGGATGGGTTGCTGCGTTGGGCACATGCACGGGCCACTGACAAAAAGCGGACACAGAGTCTGTTTTTCTTTCTCAAATGGACAAAATCCGAATGAAACGGACCTCCGTTTGAGGTCTAGCATTGGAGTTGGCCTAATCACCTCGTCCAGTTCTTTTCTTCACCTCTTTGCGCACCGAGTTTTGCATGAATGACCATGGTCAGCTCCATCACTGTATTGCGGTGTCTCGCTACTTCTTGGGTCTCTTTTTGTCCCAATCGTCAGTACACCATTGACATTTCTATCCAAAGCCGGCATGCTTGATTGTCATCCTGCTCGTACACCTGCCGAAACTGGTTCCAAGCTATCCTCCGACGACGCGCCTATTCTTGATGCTATCCTTTATCGCAGTTTCACCGGAGCTATGCAATACATGACCCTCACTCGCCCTGAGCTAGTCTAGTCCGTCAAACAAGCTTGTCTCTACATGCATGATCCTTGACTTCCTCATCTTAACCATGTCAAGCACATTCTCCGCTACATCAAAAGCACCCTAGAACATGGTCTCTCCATTAACACTTCCACTCCAGATTCTTACATAGCGTACTCTGATGCAGACTGGGTTGGTTACCGGATACTGGTTGATCCACTTCCGGTTATTGTGTATACTTGGGTGATAATTTGATTTCTTAGTCGTCAAAACGACAACTAACAGTTTTCAGGTCCTCTGCGGAAGCCGAGTATCACTCCATTGCTCATGCCATGACATAAACAGTCTGGCTTCGTCTGCTTCTTCGAGAACTTCATCGCCCCATTCAGCAAGGTACCATAATGTAACATAGTGTACTGTGATAACATTTCTGCCGCGTACATTTCATGTAATCCTGTCTAGCATAGTAGGACTAAGCACATAGAAATTGACATACACTTCATAAGAGAGAAAGTAGCTTAGGGGGGGGGGGGGGGGGGGGGGGGGGGGGGGGGGGGGAGGTCAGAGTCCTTCATGTTCGTACAAGCGCACAATTTGCAGACATCTTCACCAACGACCACACACTCCAATCTCAACGTCGTTGAGCCCTTCCCGCAAAAAAAAAAACGTCGTTGAGCCCGCCGTTGACACTATGGGGGTGTTAGCCGACTGACTCGCTCAGCGCAGGAGTTACACCATGTTTCCTTCCACGATCTCCATGATGCCCACGCATCAGTATGGCTGCGGCTGATATATGTACTCTCTTTTTGAAACATCAAAACTTTATTTCTCAAATAATTGCAAGGTCATTTACAAGGGCATGAGAAATAATCAGTATGGCTGCGGCCGATATATATATATGTACTCTGTACTCCTTTCGTGATCAATCAAGACTGTTGTTCTACTGTTTATCACATGAGAATGATGCTTCCTGCACAACAACCAAGTTATGCAAGCATCACAAAACCAAAATGATTCATAAACAACTGGAAAAAGTTTCTGCTATATGTGATAATCATGCTTCCATTAATTATTAGTACCGTATGCTTCGTAACAGCAAAATAAAGCTTCTGTCACAATCTGTGCAACATGTATTTACGTATGTAGGTCTGGGTTTTATATGCCACACCTGTAGTGTCTCTCTCCCCCTGTATCTACTTGTATCTTGGGAGACAAGACACCGGTCGCACCCATTATACCTATATATGTGCCTAGTGCACGATCAATGAGAATATCGATGCACACAATCCCTTTCTCCCAAACTTACATGGTATCAGATACCGTATCGATCCCTGCCTAAACCCGCTTCCGCAACCCTAGCCGCCGCCGCCCCGGGCCGCCGCCGCCTTCTCCCTCCCAAGCCGCTGCTCCCCTCCTCGCAGCCGCCCCTCCCCTAGCCGCCGCACCGCCACCCCCTTGCCGCGCCGCCGCTTTCCCCTCCCAACCCTAGCCGCCACCCCCCACCCTAGCTGCCACCCCTCCCCTTCCCCACGCGCGCCGCCACCATGTCTTCCACCGCCTCAACCTACTCCAACCCCTTCGCCGGGCCGGACCCCGCCGACATCCGCGACATCAACATCCATGACCGCGTTCCCGTGATCCTCGATGCCACCAACTCCACGTACTACGCGTGAAAGACTTATTTCTCGCTCCTCTTCCGTGAGAACAATCTCGTGGATCATGTTGACGACACCGTTGACTCTCGCGTCATGGTGGGCGACTCAGTGTGGACCGCGATCGACGCTACGCTCATCCGGTGGTTCTTCACCACCATCTCCAAGGACTTGTTTCACACGGACGTGAGCGATGGTGATGACGCCCACGCCGTGTGGGTCAAGCTCAACGGCATCTTCACCGACAACAAGCTTCAGCGTCGCGTTTTTTTGCAGTAGGAATTTTTTGACTGTCATTAGGATAAACAGTCCATCGATGACTACTGCCGCCGACTCAAGACGTTGTCTGATGAACTCCGTGACATCGGCGCCAAGATTGATGACGACCTCCTCCTCAGCACGCTCACCGCCGGCCTCAACGAGCACTTCGGCAACGCCGCCGCCAACCTCACCTTGATGCCGGAGCCCTCCTTCCCCAAGTTTGTGGTGTACTTGCGGTTGGAGGAGCGCCGGATGAAGTGGTTGAAGAAGCGCGTGCAGCACCACGCCCTCGCCGCCGGCACCTCACGCGGCGCCCCCTGCACCCCCGGGGTACTACCCCCTCCCGCCCGCGGCCCCCGCCCCTCCTGCTGCTCCCCAGCAGCAGCCGCAAGGTGGCGGGTGGCGCGGCAACCGCCGCGGGGGCGGGCACAAGCAGCAGCAGCAGGCGAACGGGGGGGGGGGGGGGCCTTGCCAGCAGCAGCCCTCCCCGCCGTGGACCTATGGTGCCAACCCGTGGACGGGTGTCGTACACGCATACTCGATGCCGGTTCCCCGGCCTCCCGCCCCGGGCATCCTTGGGCCCCGTCCGGCGAGCCACCAGGCGTACCTCGCCGCACCCTGCGCCGCCCCCTACCCGGCCCTCCCTGCATCGCCGGCCACGGGCGGCTATGGCGCCGCTCCCGCGCCCCCTTATGGTGGGTTCTACCCGCCCCAGGTGCTGCCGCCGTGGGATCCCACACTCCTCGCCGCCCTGCACTCGGCTCCGTCACCCAGCAACTATGGTGGCGGAGGTGACTGGTACATGGACTCGGGCGCCACTGCTCATATGACATCTCATCCTGGTAACCTCACGTCTTCCACTCCCGTTCATACTCCCACTCGCATCACCGTTGGTAACAGTTCCTCTTTACCCATTACACGTGTCGGTCATATGTCGTTTCCTTCTACTTCCACTCCGATTAACATGTCTAATGTTCTTGTCTCTCCTGACTTAGTCACAAACCTTGTATCTGTTCGTCACCTTGCTCGTGAGAATCCTATTACTGTCGATTTTGACGATGTTGGTTTTTCTGTGAAGGACGCCCGTACACGGATGGTACTCCACCGATGTGATAGCCCCGACGAGCTCTACTCGGCCGGTGCATCCCTCCGCCACCACCGCCAGCCGTCCAGCCGCCCTTGCCGCTAGTGTCGACCTTTGGCACGCTCGTCTCGGTCATCCCAACTCCACAGTTTTGCGTCAGATTCTTCAGAGTTTTTCATTCTCATGTAATAAGGTTGACAATGACACTTGTGAGGCTTGCCGTCTCGGCAAGCACATTCGTTTTCCCTTTAGCGAGTCTACAAATATTTCCACTTTTCCGTTTCAGTTATTGCATAGTGATGTTTGGACGTCCCAGGTTGCAAGCAACACGAGCTATCTATACTATTTGGTGATATTGGATGATTTCTCTCATTATGTGTGGACATTTCCTCTCCGTCGCAAGTCTGACGCCCTTGCCACACTCACCGCCTTTTATTCCTACGTCACCACATAGTTCGGTCGTCCTATCCTTGCACTAAAAACTGACAACGGAAAAGAGTTTGACAACGTCGCCGTCCGTAACCTCGTCGCTTCTCACGGCACCATCTTTCGCGTCACTTGTCCTTACACGTCCCAGCAAAATGGCCGCGCTGAGCACGTCATTTGCACTCTTAATGACTGCGTCCGCACGTTGCACTTCCACTCCAACGTGCCCCCTCGGTTCTGGCCGGATGCTCTCGCCACCGCCAGCCTCCTCATTAAAATTCGCCCGTGCCGCCCTCGCTGGAACTATGCTCCTCACCAGCTCCTCTTCGGTGCGGCCCCATCTTATGATGGCCTTCGCATCTTTGGGTGTCTTTGTTATCCTAGCACCGCGTCCACCACTCCTCACAAACTCGCTCCCCGGTCAGTTCATTGCATCTTTCTCGGTTACCCTCCCAACAACAAAGGTTACCGGTGCTATGATCCAGTGTCCCACCACGTTTACACATCGCGGCACGTGTACTTTGATGAGCTGGTGTTCCTTTTCAGCAGGTACCGTCCCTCCCCACGCAGCCTTCGGCGCCTTTCGCGCCGCGGCTCGCCCCTGCCACCACCTACGGTGGGCCGCCCCATTCGCCGAGCAGTGCCTCGGCCCCGCCTGCGCGCCCCGCGCCCTCTGGCCTGGCCGCCCCCTCCGGGGGCCCCCTAGACACCGTGGGTCCGGCCGTCCCCTCCAGCGGCGCCTTGGGTGAGGCCGCCCCCGCCGCCGCGGTCTCTAGTGCTCCCTCGGGTGCACCCGCCGCCGCGGTCTCCGGCTTGGTCCCGCCGGGCGCTGCCGTGGACCCCTCGGTGTCATCGGAGACCAGCTCGACCTCCTCCTCGCCGGTCTCCCCCTCGGCTCCGCCGGCGGTGGCTGCACCCCTCACCGGTGTGGTCACTCGGGCTCGGACTGGGACGTTTCATCCTAGCATGCGCTACACCTACGACGAGTATGCGTGTGCCGCGTCTACCTCGGCCCCGTCTCCGCTGCCCACCTCCGCTCACGCAGCCCTTCGGGATCCGAACTGGCTTGCTGCGATGCGTGAGGAGTTCGACGCCCTGCAGCGCAACCGTACATGGCAGCTTGTCCCGCAGCCTCCCCGTGCCAATGTTATCACTGGCAAGTGGGTTTTCCACCACAGGACTCGCCCCGACGGTTCCCTCGAGTGTTATAAGGCGCGTTGGGTGGTGCTTGGTTTTCGACAGCGCGCCGGCGTGGACTTCACCGACACCTTCGCCCCGGTTGTCAAACCGGGCACGATTCGCGCCGTTCTCCAGCTGGCTGTCTCTCGCGCCTGGCCAGTTCACCAGCTCGACGTGTCTAATGTTGTCTTGCATGGTCATCTCGACGAGCAGGTGTTTTGTCAGCAGCCCACTGGTTTCGTCGACACCGCCTATCCGGACCACGTGTGCTTGCTTTCCCGTTCTCTTTACGGGTTGAAGCAAGCACCTCGGGCCTGGTACCAGCGGATTGCGGCCTTCCTTCAGCAGCAGGGGTTCCGGTCCACATGGTCCGATGCCTCCCTGTTCGTTTATCACCAGGGCGCCACTACCGCATACCTTCTCCTGTACATCAACGATATCATCCTGACTGCGTCCTCGCCAGCGCTACTTTAGAAGATCACCGCTCGCCTTGGCACCGAGTTTGCCCTCAAGGACTTGGGGGCTCTCCAGTACTTCCTCGGCATCGAGGTCGTTTGCCGTGCCACTGGCTTCTTTCTGCCTCAGCAGAAGTACGCCTACGAGCTTCTGGAGCGAGCCGGCATGCTTAATTGCAAGCCTGCTTCCACGCCTGTCGATACGAAGGCTAAGGTGTCCGCCGTCGAGGGCTCTCCGGAGTCCGACGCTCCTTTCTACCGCTCCATCGTCGGTGCTCTTCAGTACCTCACGCTGACGCGGCCGGATCTTCAGTATGCTATTCAGCAGGTGTACCTTCACATGCACGCCCCTCGTGACACCCATTGGGCTCTGGTGAAACGTATCCTCCGGTACATACGTGGCACCACGGCTATGGGTCTCACCCAGACGGCGTCCTCCAACACCAGCCTCGTCGCCTACTCCGACGCCGACGGGGCTGGGTGCCCCGACACTCGGCGCTCCACCTCCGGCTACTGCGTCTACCTCAGGCCCTCTCTGATCTCGTGGTCGTCTAACGACAACCCACGGTTTCACAATCGAGCGCGGAGGCCGAGTACAGGGCTGTGGCTACCGTCGTGGAGTGCTCCTGGCTATGACAGCTACTTCAGGAGTTGCTATGTGAGGTTCCCAAGGCCACGATTGTCTACTGTGACAACGTCTCCGCGGTCTACCTCTCTGCCAACCCTGTTCATCATCGCTGGATGAAGCATATTGACCTCGACATCCACTTCGTCCGGGAGCACGTCGCACTTGGTCGTGTTCGAGTTTTGCATGTGCCCACCGATCAGCAGTTCGCCGATGTCATGACGAAGGGACTACCTACCTCGACTTTCGAGGGCTTTCGGTCCAGTCTTTGCGTCACCGGCGACGCTTCGACTGCGGGGGGTGTTGAACATGTATTTACGTATGTATGTCCGGGTTTTGTATGCCGCACCTGTAGTGTCTCTCTCCCCCCTGTATCTACTTGTATCTTGGGAGACAAGACACTGGTGGCACCCCTTGTACCTATATATGTGCCTTTTTTTTGGACGAAAGAGGTTTCCCTCCAATTTCATTAACGAAACCAAAAGCGAGCACACACTAGAAAGGTGTCCCATCCAGCACCATCAGGTTTTTAACACGGAATCAAAACTACGCAGAAACTAATAGCTACCCTGCCGCCTGGGAATACAAAAGAGAAGCATTGCTTACATCCATTTTACTAGAGAGTTATTCTCCCGCAAGTTCAAGGTTACAGGACGAAAAACAGAGAGAGGAGGCCTTTTATCTTCTTTTCTTCTCTAACCTCATCCTTCCAGCCGCTGAATCCCCAGTCTCCACCCCTGCGTCGCCTTGTATACCTCACTTGCCACCCGCTCGATTAGTTTTGCTCCCAGCTGCAGTAGCTTTTCCTCCGGCTTTTTTCTCTGCAAAACCGACCAATCAACAATCCAGTTGCACATAAGTCTAATGAATATCATTGGATCATATTTTTTTTGATCTAAAGATGATGTCATTTCTGCATTTCCAGAGAGCCCAGAATATAGCAGCACTTCCTACCAAGACTAATTTTTTCTCTGGTTTCTTAAAAGTTTTTAGCCACCCCCCCAAGTAATCACTGGTATTCACTAGGGTCACTCTAAGATCTAAAGCACATTTGATCAGGCTCCAAACCAATCTGGCCGCAGAACACTCAAAGAACAAATGATCAATGTTTTCATCTTTCCCACAATACACACATTCCTTTGCCCCTTTCCATCCTTTTCTGAGCAAATTGTCTTTGGTCAAAATGCTTTTTCTGGCCATCAGCCAGAAAAACATTTTAATCTTGGATGGGATTTTAATTTTTCACAAGAACTTATGTGGGAATCCAACCCCATCATTGATCAGAAAGGAATATAGAGATTTGACTGAAAACTTTCTATTTTTAGTAAGCATCCACAAGGGTTGATCTTTTCCCCCATGCATACTGACTTCATCACATCTTTGTTTCAAACTATTCCAAAGTTCTGTTGTATCTCTAGTCAGAGTTCTTCTAAAGCTAAACCCTTGCCATCCTCTACTCACAGCTTCTACCACAGAAATATTGTGATCAAAGCTGATATTATATAGTCCAGGATACAGGTCTTTTAGAGGTCTAGATCCTACCCACCAATCTTCCCAGAATCTAGTTTCATTTCCATCCCCAAGTTTCTTCTTAACATGCTGGAAGTATAATTTTTTGACCCCCATCAGACTGATCCAGAACTGGGAATCTCCAGGTTTCTTTTCCAGCCCAGACAAACATTTGTTCTGAATGTATTTATTTTTCAAAATATTCACCCATGTTCCTGATTCAGTTTCTAATTTCCATAACCATTTAGCTAACAAGGCTTTATTCATGATATCCAGGTTGATAATTCCTAGCCCCCCCCCCTGATCTTTTGGTAGGCAGCATGTTTTCCAATTAACCAAGTGATATTTCTTTTTATTTTCATCTTCTTGCCACACAAGTCTGGCTCTGAAGAAGTCAGCTTTTTTCCTTATCCCAACAGGGAGAGGATAAAAAGACATCATGAAAAGTGGGATGTTGGTAAGGCAAGCTTGTACTAAAGTTACTCTCCCAGCCATATTTAATAGCCTACCTTGCCAACATGCACACCTTTTCTCAATTTTTTCTGTAACCCCCTTCCAGAATTTGTTCCCCAGCCTAACATCAGCCACTAGCAATCCTAAGTATTTAATGGGTATTTTCCCCACCTCACATGTAAAGATCTCCTGGTATATCCCAGTTTTATTAATTGCCTCTCCAAACAGGAAAAAATCACTTTTATGAAAGTTAATGGTCAGTCCAGACATCTGTTCAAATGCTGTCAGAATGAATTTCAAGTTTTTTGCACTTTCCTCATCATCTTTTAGCAGGAAAATTGTATCATCTGCATATTGCAGCATGTTTACTTCACAATTATCTAAATCAGAAAGCACCCCTTTCACAAACCCTTCCTGCATTGCTTTGTCTAATATTATGGCTAAAGCATCTGCAGCAATATCAAATAGCAAGGGTGACAGGGAATCTCCTTGCCTCAACCCTTTGAAAGTTTTAAAATATGGTCCAATGATATCATTTACTTTTACCCCAACATGCCCCCCCACCATGGTGTGCATCACCAAGTCACACCATTGATCAGGGAAATTTTTAAGTTTCATCATTTTGTACACAAAAGGCCATTTGATCTTATCATATGCTTTTTCAAAGTCAACCTTGAACAATAAAGCACTCTGTTTCTTTTTATGGATTGTGTTTAAAGCTTCATGTAACACCACCACACCCTCCATAATATATCTCCCTTTTATAAATGCTGTCTGATTTGGGAAGATTATTGGTCTGATGACCTTACTAAGTCTATTCATTAGAACTTTAGTTATTATTTTGAAGCTCACATTAAGCAGGAAGATAGGTCTAAACTTCTATATTTGTCTGACATCTTTAACTTTAGGGACTAAAGTAATAATCCCATAGTTCAACCTAGAAATATCTAGAGTACCAGAGTGAAAATCATCAAGCAATCCTTCAAGTTCCCATTTGATCAGATCCCAAAAGTTCTGGTAAAACTCAATGGGTAAGCCATCTGGCCCAGGGCTTTTATTTTTTTCCATGTTGAAGACTACTTCTTGTAGTTCTTGCATACTAAAAGGTTCAACCAAGGTTCTAGCTTGTTCTTTAGTGATGCCAGGGGCATCTTGAATGTTTAGATTAACAGTAGAAATTTTAGGTTGACCAAACAGGTCTTTATAAAATTTAGTAATGTATTTGATCAGTTCCTCATCTCCCTCTATCTCTCCCTCATCTTGGCTCAGGGAAAAAATTCTGTTTTTCCTCCTCCTCCCATTCACTTTGGCATGATAGTATTTGGTATTATTATCCCCATCTTTAATCTCTCTGTCTTTGTATCTTTGTAACCATTTCATTTCCTCCTATTTCACTAATCTCCCCAATTGGGCTCTCAATTCTTTTTGTTCAGCTCTATCACCAGCAGATAGCCCCAGCACTTCTGCTTTTTTATCTATCCCATCTAATTTACACATTATATCCTTTTTCAACTTTCTGCATAATGCATCTGAATTCAGAATCCATCCCCTCAGTTTTTGTCTAAATATTCTCAGTTTCTTTTGCCATCTCTCTATATTATTTCCTGTTATTTGGACATTCCACACTTTATACACAAATTCCCTAAATCCTTCTTTAAGCATCCAGGAATTCTCAAATCTAAAGATTGGATTGGCACTTATCTTTTCCCAGAATCCACTATTAGTGGTGTATGGTCAGACAATTCCCTTTCCAATGCTTGCACAGTAGTCAGAGGATAATGCTCTTCCCAATCAGGGCATATGAGTATTCTGTCTAATTTTTCATAAGTAGGTTCACTTTGGTTATTAGCCCAAGTATATTTTCTCCCTCCCAAGGGTAGTTCCCTCAAACTAGCTTGTTCAATAATAGCAATTAAAACAAAACTCCAATGATCATTTCCAGTGGGTTTGTTTTTTCATCACTTTTTCTAATAACATTGAAATCACCCCCTATCATCTGGTAAGGAGGAATTATTCTGATAAACTCTGGACAATTCAGCCAAATAGGCATTTTTGCCAGTATCTTGAGCATCCCCATATACCACTATGAGATTCCAATCAAACTTACTCTTTTTATCAAATATTTGAATTCTTATAAAATAAATCCCAATCTCCACATTAATGATATCAAAATTGTCACAATTAATCGCCACAAGAATTCCCCCAGACCTCTCTCTTGGTTGGGACCATTTTCATTCAAAATTTCTCCCCCCACACAAATTATGTAGTTCTGTTTTGGAGAAATTCTTTTTAATAGTTTCCTGGATGCCAATAAAATCCAGTTTCCTATTGTTTATATTTTCTCTAATAAAGTTTTTCTTGCTATCATGTCCAATACCTCTAACATTCCAGAACAACCCTATCATTTTGTTTTATTTTTAATTTTTTTTTGTTTTCTTTTTTCCCCCAACCACACTAGTTGTCTTCCCACAGGAGAATCCTGGTGAGTTCGAGCTATTCTTTTTTGTGTTAGTAAAGAAATTCTTGAGATGTGTAAAATGGTCCATCTCAAATTCAGCATCAGAGTGATCTTCATCAGAACATAGTTCCTTAAGATCAACATCCCCAATATCTATGAGGTTAGGCCCATCATGTTGTTCCTGTCCTCTTTTCTTTTGACAAATATGTTGCAAGTAAAATTCTTTCCTACATTGTTCCATCTTAGCTATGATGTCTAGGTTAGACTCCACCATATTGATTGAACATCCTAGGTCAATCGCAATTTTATCTGCCATAAATAGTAAAGAAGCATTATGGCAATTTAGATCATGATTCTTACCATAGTTATCCTTGGCAGCAGCTCTTTCTTTTGCCAGCTCCTCAATGTTAGCATCCTTCTTATCTGCCAATCTTCCACATCTTCTTAATTGTTCTTCCAGCATAGTGTCACTATTTTCTGTTTCATTATTCCTTGTTTTTACCCCCACCTTTGTTCCAAAGGACACTGACTCCTGACTAGCATTGTAATCCACTGCCTCATTGTAATTGTTGTGTTCATCATCTTTTCTGTCAGTTTCCACATTCTTCAGATCAGTCTCAGTGAAATCTTCTAATTTTTTCTCTCTGGTTTCCCACATCTCAATTTTCTCAACACATCTGTCAATCACCCCCTGTTGTTTATTAATAAGATCCATGAGATTTTTCTTATCTTGTTCTAGCTCCATGATCCTTTTCTCCTCTTTCATTCTGAGGGCTTTCTGTCTTATCTTCTCCTCTTCCAGCTCTATCACTTTTTTCATGATCATATCCAAATTAGATTCCACTTTTTTCCTAGCCTCCATCTCTAGAGTTTGTTCTTTTTGTATCATTATGATCTCATCATTTTTGTTCTTCAGCTCCTCAAACTGGGCCAATCCCAAGCTTCCCAGCGAAATCATCTCTCTGGTTCCTATTACATTATCCTCATCTCCTTTGTGTCTTTTCCTCATAGCTCCTTCACTATTATCTGTATCTGTCCCTTTAATCACATGTCTCTTGTGCTCTCCATACCATCCCATTTCCACCACACTTTCTAATTCTGGTATAATCCTGTAGATCATCAGTGATCTCAGTGTATGGTGGTATTTTCTCATAGTCTCTGATCCCCACCTTAGCTCTGATTTTCCCCTTAGTAGTAGCATTCATATCAATCTCTAGCACTGGCCCAAGAGTTGCAGCCACCTCACACATCCCAAAAAAATGTCTGAAACACTCAGGGACCTTTCCAAACTAAACCCAAACTGTGTGAAGTTTTCCAATAGCCTGTGAGTCAAAGCTCCACCCCCTCACATTTATGACAGCACCTGATCCCAGCAGTGTAAAGTCTTTGCACTTGTTCAATTCTACCAATCTCCCTTTGTTTGGAAATCTGACCAAAAAAGCATTTTCTCCATGTTTTTTGCACCTCCATTGCCAGTTTCAGTTGAACATATAATGCATTCTGTCCATTAGCTGTGTTTCATTGATCTCACCAGACACCACTGTTACTATTGCCATTGGATTTGGATTTTCAACCTCTAGAGCTTCTTTGGCACTCTGGACCAGCAGCACTCCAAGCCCCCTAGCTGCATATCCCACAAACTTGGGTACAGGTTTTATCTGCTTCAGCCAGTTGCAATCATTAGTAATATGGTTCTTTTTCCCACAGATCACACAATGCCCAAGAGTACAATCTTTTGTCATGTGGCTTGAATCTTTGCACTTGTTACACATCACCCTGTTCATTCCTCCACTTCCTGGTCTTCCACCCTCCTGTGCATTCCTGATGTTTTTTTGCTCTCTGTCATTGACACTGAAACCTCTCTGCCCTTGCATCCCTCCTCCACTATTTGTCATCAGATTCTCTCTCCCCTGCTTCACTTGATTTCTGGGCTCTGAATTTGTCTTGCTTCCATCACTAACTCTGAATTCAGCACCTCCCTGAGTCTAAACAGCACCGGGCCCAGGTCTTATGATGGTCTCATTGCCAGGAAGAAGATTACCTTGTGAAATCTGTGCTAGAAGAGTGTTGAGCAGCACCTATTGTTGTTGTTGTATCAGATCCTGACCTCCTTTTCCTTGTAGTCCACCGAGTTCCCCTTGACCAGCTCTTGTCTCTTCCTCCTTCCCTATATTCTTGTTGTTTGCTTGCTCTCCCTCCTCAGTTTCTCCTCTTGGAATTGGATCTTGCTTTGTTTCCTGTCTATCTTGATTTCTCCAGCTCTCTCTCCCTCAAGCAAGATCTCTCCTCTCCTCCCACGACGCCTGATTTTTATGGTAATTCTCTCCCTCCTCTTTTCTCCTGTACTGCCACCCATCTCTCTCCCCTCTGTTGAACCGACCACCCCTTCCTCCAAATCTTCCTCCAAACCTATTCATGTCTTTTTCTCCCCCCAGCGGCGCACTGGTAAACCCTAATTTTGGCTCCCCTTCCTCTCTGCCCTTTATATAAAGCTTAGGGCTAGAGTTTAGGTGGGAGAAGGAGTCTGAAAGCGTATTTTCATATCCTGTTTTCTTCTCAATTGGGCCTGGATGTCCTCTAATTGGGCTCAGATCCACGGCCCAATCCTCCAAAGTGTCATCCGACCCAATTTTTTTTATAGGCTGTTCTTTTGTGATTTTACTGTCGATGACAGTATTGATCTCACAGTTAGAAACAACCATGATATCTACATCTAATCCCATCTCAGACCAGAAATCTGGCAAATCAGTTTTCCTTTTCATTTTCTCGATAACCAATCTACCATCTATAATATCTCCACTAATTCCAGTTGGATTATCAAGTTTTCCACCCACTTTTCTTCTCATTTCATCCGAGTCTTCCTTTTTGTATTTTTGTTTATCCACCTTTTTCCTGTCATCATCTTTCATTTTCCTCCTACTGCCTTTACTATGACTAGTAGTCATATTGTTTTGGCATGAATTTAGAAAGTATTTCTGAGATACGGTAGTTTTACCTCTTGGATCTGGTGAGTCGCCGTCCTCCTCACCAGACTCCTCCCCGGCCAGCAGCTGATGTGAGCTGGGGCCCGATCTTTCGATGAGAGAGAGATAACTACGATTTTTGGTGGGACTTGACCCTCACGATCCGGCTACCAACCGTACAGGGAGAACCGTACACGACTGATATCCACGGCAATCGCTGAACCAACTCCACGGCGTTATCGACCGAGCCGACGGCGCGATCGACCTATCCACGAAGGATTTTTCCTGCAAGCAAATCGAAGAACATGCAAGAAAATAATAGACAAGCAATCTAGAAATTGCGGATATGCTAGATGAATAAATCTCACAAGTTGGGGTTCCGATAGGATGTCTTGACGGTCGCACTAGCCGCTACGAGCGAAGACAAATAAAAGTAGCAATAGCTAAACTTCTCTAAACAAAACCCCAGCCTAAAACGTAATCTAGGGTAACTATTTATTAGAGGCAGACGTGCAGCCGAGTCGGTTCGGTGTGTCCCATCCGGACTGCTTCAGGCGTACGTCCACGGGCCGGCGTGTAAAGGCCGTAGCGTTGCAGGGCCGGACTGCGTTGAACGTTCTGAGGTCCTGGGGCATCTGAATATTTTAGTGAGCAGGTTCGTCGCTGATTCCTCATCCATGCTTTGGTCCTGGTGCCCTCTGTCCTTGTACACGTATCGTCAAATGATGGTTGTGATGGATGGTTCGGTGGTGGCATGCACATGCATGTGTATGTGTTCCATGCACATGAACGTACACACTTGTGGCTTCTCTTCATTTTCACACGGGGCTTGTAAAAATATTCTATTATTCTGCGTACAATAAAGGAAGGTGTTGTATTTCTATTCCAAGTAACAAAATCATAATTTAAATAATTATTAATAGAAATCACCTGATTATTGTACATGAAGATAATATTTTTTGTCGTATCTTTAGAGGCCATGTCCACGTCATCCCCCCTTTCTTGAAAACAAAGTCGACCTCGACTTTCGTCTACCTGAAAAATGTATCGTGTAATATTTGTAGACGTATCTATGCCCACATCAGCAGCCAGAAGCGGCTGCCGGCAGGAGAGAAGCCTAGCCCTCCGCCGCAAACTTGGCCACCTCCTGAAGACGCGGCGACCTACGGAGGAAACGCGGGGATCTGCGCGGGGTGTAGTGCTTCTCCTTCATCTTCTTCTCCCCCCTGCTTTTCCATCGCCCTCTGACTCAAGCTTGCTCCCAGATCTCCATGTGTTGTATCCGACTCCTCCTCGCTGTCTTCGATCTGGATCGACACCCAGCACATCCCTGGGGTGGGGATGGCCATCACAGCTCCCACCACGAACTCCTCTGGCCCGGTCGGGAAGCGGCTGCGCGAACGGAACGCCCACCACTTCTGCATCTGCGCCTGGTTGCCTCCCTCCGTTTCCTCCATGGCCCAGACCAGGGCGGCCAGAGAGCTCACCGGCGCACTAGACGGGGTGGTCATCCCGTTCGGGGTGAGCCGCTCGTCCTCTTCCACCGTCAGATTCCTGAAGACGGACTTCGCCGCCCTCCGCATCTCCTTCCTGGTCGAGAACCAGGAGACGATCTCCCGCGCCCTTTCCAGCTTCGCGTCGTCTCCGCTCGCGAGCTCCACCATGGCGCGCTCCATCTTCATCCTCCAATCGGCCATCTCCGCCGTTGTCGCTCCTCACTCGCGCTGTATGCAGATGGGATGGGAAGTGGTGTGTGGAGATTTCTGGCTTCGGATGTGTCGACTCGCCTCCGGGAGTGGGGGATTTATTTCCCACCTCCCCCCCCCCCCCCCCCGAATTTCGTTGGCGGTCGCTCACCTCGAAGTCCACCCCGCCGCCATCAATTTCCAACGCCACCGCGTCTCCAACTCGCGCAACGTGACACGACATCCAAACTACGGAGCTCCATGAAATTTCCTCCCGAGCACGTAATCTCCGGCTGTCAACAATCCTATCATCTTCATCAAGCAACAGGATCCTTTGAATCTCACCTTGGATAAGGAGAGATCCTCTCTGATAGCAAAGCAATCCCGCCGCCAGGAGATTTGGGATGTACAGGACCGGCCAACTCTCCTCGCTCCGATCTCCGACCTTCGGGGACTCGCCGCC
Organism: Thinopyrum elongatum; assembly: GCA_011799875.1. NCBI lineage: Eukaryota > Viridiplantae > Streptophyta > Magnoliopsida > Poales > Poaceae > Thinopyrum > Thinopyrum elongatum. The sequence continues at coordinate 514,047,138 of CM022299.1, forward strand.
GCACGAGCTCGCGCCCCCGTGGAGGTCGTCGTCCGCCTCGCCGCCTCTCTGATCGCCTTTTTGGTCGCCGCTCAGGTTGCGTGTCGCGCGAGCCATCCGCCTTGTCATCCTATTTTCGTATAATCCCTATATATGTGCCTAGTGCACGATCAATGAGAATATCGATGCACACAATCCCTTTCTCCCAAACTTACACTTCATAACCCTCACCATGCAAGTGCTTTGTTGGTCCCTAATTCTGTATTTTTTTTGGGGATACGTTGAATTATTATTATTATTTTGCACACGCGGGGGGGGGGGGGGGGGGGGGGGGGATACGGTAGATGACAGAAAAATCTTTCAATACCATGCTTCTGCTGCATTGGTTCTTTTGTTTTGAGGAGAAACCAAAGAATGGAGGAAGCACAGAGAAGTGATTAACGAGAGTTAAAGCTAGCGTGATTTCTGCGGGTAGTTGTCAGGAAACAAACTGCATTTTGGGGCCATTCGAGCATGCAAACTGCCTAGCAGGCCCACGGTTTGTTATCCCATTATTGTAGGCATTCAGTTAGCGAACGGGAATAGCTAATCCCATGCGGGTCTTACGCACCAGATCGGACGTCCATCTTGCTTTCTATCCCATGGCATAGGACTAGTCTGATAGATGCATGTTATCTATATTCGCCATCCACCTCTGCATCATGCCTTTTCGTTTCATCTTCATCTGTCGTGGTCTACGCCGCAACCGGTGGAGCAAGCCGCTCACGAATGGATCATCCAGGACATTTACATGGCGCTGGCCTCTGTTTTGGCAATATATCTTTTGGTACCAGCACGCTACGGGGAGTTGAAGACTTCTGACTGTCCATACGATTTCAATTCCGTTGCAAGCCTCTTTGTGGTGGAATACATGGCGTCCGTAGCTCTGTACATCCGTTGGTGTTGGGTGTGCAACTTGGGCGCCATGCCGAAAGTCGTCGCCTGCATGCTCGTCAACAGCCCTGCAGCGGCTATGATCATAGTCTACACGACGTTTTTGTGGGGATGATTTTTCGGGGATCCCCAGTTCGCCGCCTGCCTCTCGTGGGTATTGGCGGCGGCGCTCGTCGTCTTCCTCATGCGGTGCATCTCCATCGACAGGGCTCTTTCAAAGAACTCATCCCTGCCTCACCTCCAAGAAGACGATACGTGTAAAAATGACGGCGTGCTCGATATTTTGACTTGTGATTATTAGAGAGGTATTGCTAGTGCTTGCTTTGATTTCTCGAAATTATTGTGCACACCACAATTTAATCTGCTTTTTAGATGATGCAATAATTCAGTGAAGGACCGATTAATCTGCTTTTTAGATGATGTAATAATTCATTGTACTTTTACGTAATGTGTTTATTACAAGGCATTAATTCCATGAAATATACCTAGTAGTGTAGTCAATTGTCGCTGTCTTCATTGGATAGAAAGCAAATCATAAAAACTTGTATTTTTCACGTTTTCAAAAATTGCCAAGTTTTTTGAAAAATATGGGAGTAATTTTTTGAACCGCCCGCTACAGTAAATCAACCAAGTCGCAGTAACTTCGCATGCTACGTACTATGGCTGCGAGCCGCTCGAGACCGACTTGAAAAGAAGCGAGTTGAGTTGATCTTGAGCCAACACCGGCTATTTTAGTGCAATATAATATAATAATATAAAATAACCCTGATATATATTAAATTGCCATAGGATAATTTATTACCACGTACGTTGTATATGGGTTTTCTTCATTTTATCTACTAGCAAACATGGAAGTTCATTTAACTACGGGGAAAAACCTCAATATGGTACATAGTCAATCGTGTGTTAAGGTCAATTCTAACCGATCCCCTATAACCGGTTAGAGGAGTAAAATTGAGTAAAATTTTGATTTTACTCCTCTAACTGAGACCTAGCCGAATCCCTAAAACCGTTAAAGGAGTAAAAAAAATTCCTCCACCGCTTATCCCGTGCCTATATCCTATATTTACTCCACCGCTCAGCGTTGGAGTAAAAAACAATCTTCACCCTTCTCTGCCTCTCCTCCTCCGCCCCCTGCTGCCCCAATGGCTGGATCTCGTGGCCGTCGGTCCCTGCCGCCCATCTGCAGCGCGGACCCGCGCCGCCACGAGCTCAGCGCAGACGCGTCCTCCTCGCGCCGGCACCGTGAAGCTGCAACCCCCTCCGGCAAGCTAGCCGGCTTCTCCGACCTCCCGCGCTGCCATCGTAAAGGCAGTACCTCAGTGTCCGAAAATGGTCGTGGGGACGTGGGTGTCCGAAATAATGGACTGGAGACCCACAAGAACCATTGGTTGGGCTCTTTTCACACCGTCGAGCTCGCCGCAAAGGAGTACGACCGGTGGCAGATCCGGCTGCACGGCGCCACCGCCTGCCTCAACTATGCGTGGGGTGAGGGTCCGCTGCAGCCTCCACCACCGTGGAGGGTGGTGACTGCGCGGTGGTTAGGGAGGACCGGGAGGCGAGGGAGCGCATCGCGGCGGAGGCCGCGGACGAGGACTACATGCCAGACCTCCGCCGCAAGTACCCTGAGCTGGTGGAGGCGAAGTGCGGGTCATCGCCCTCTCGAACGACGAGCAGAACAGCAAGGCGGAGGGCGGCGAGGAAGACGGCGGCGCAGAGGACGACAAGGACTTCGGCGTTGAAGTGTGCCGGCAGATCTTCCCTGACTGTTGTGACGGCGGCACATGGCCAGACCCCATGGATGGTGGGATTTCACGGAATTATTGGCTCGCCCTCTACAAGGGTGACAATGTTTAGTTTTAGTTTGAGTTCATTTTTAGTTTTAACTTCAAGTTTATGCTTAGATTTTTAAACTAGACTATGCTTTATGTACATTATCTTTTGAATTTTGGTTGTTTAAATCGAATCTATGTTGAACTTATGAAAAATTGCTTTTTACTCCATTAAATTTAGAAATTTGGCTAGGGCCAACCAAAATTTAGTGAAGTAAAAAAAAATCCTCCGCTAAGCTTACTCCGCTGATTTGCCTCTCTATTTTTAGGGGATCCATTAGTGTTGGCCTAAATATATATTTTTTGCCAAAGTTTGGCCCGCCTTCAATTTCATCTCTTACTAGTTCACCACCGATCCCCTGCTATTAAGTACTAGTCTTGAGTTGAGAAAGAATAAGTCAAACTACCTTGAATCAAGAAAGGCGAAGTATCAAGTGAAAACGCCCTTTCACTGAAAACTGAAAACTATCGCCGTGCGCCACTAGATCGAGGACCTACGGTACAGAAAAAAAGGTGGAAACTAACCAGCCACTTAACCCCAGTTTTGCAGCTAACCCCCTGCTAACAGGAGTTATCCACAGGAGAGAGAGCGTACTCGTTATCCCCTTTTTGGTTCTCCATCCTCGCGAGGGCGACCTGGAGGCTGCGACGATTGGGCGGTGACTGACTGCGGCCGCGATTCGATGGCGATTGATTGCGACGCCACTGCCCTAGCGATGGCTACTCGGAGGCCGCGGTGGAGCCTGACGCGATCTCCGTGGTGGAGCACAGCGTCGGCACCGGCCGCAGCGCTGGCCCCACGCAACGGCGACCTGGTGCTGCTCCCACGCGAGGGAGACCCACAGGCCGCGTCCTCCACCCCGCTGGTCTTCTTCTGCACACGCGTTGGAGGCGGCGGCGGCGGCTGCGCTGGCCTGTCGATCCGGCGACCTGGCGCTGCTCCCACGCGAAGGCTGTTCAGAGAAATTGCAGATGTTTAGCTGTACAGAGAAATGGTTGATGTTTTCTCGTAACTGAATGAATGCCATGAATGATTGTGGATGTTCAGACACATCCTTGTTGTTTTGCTGCACCTTTCTGTATATGAATGTACAGAAAATTCCTGAACGAATGTGGATGTACAAGAGATCTTTGTTCTTCTGCTATTGTTGTACATACTGAAATCACAGATTTCCAGAACGGTTGTGAATTGGTTGCAGTTAGCTTTCCCATTGCTCTGGAGGTGCTGTAGGATTGCTAGTTGAGAACCTTTCTTTCAGTAACATGGATTCTACTGTACTTCCCTAGTTCCCTACCATGGACTGGTGGTTAACATTGCCCTGATAATTACACACCACAACACACGCAGGGAGAGCAACAACATAGCAGCAGCAGCAGCAGGCAGGGGACTAATGCTAAGCTAAATTCCCTCTGTTATGTACAAAACTTTCCCATTTGTTTGCAGTAAACTCGATGAAACAACATGCAAAAATATCAGCCTTGAGAACAATATTCTTGCACTGAGAAATGAAATTCCGCCATGGCCAGTTATGCAGTACATATTCAAACATAAATATTTTTTGACGCCTTCAAACATAAATATTCAGAAGAACAACACTATTCTGAGATAAAATGATAATCTTCTAGCAAAATATAGGCACAAAGGCCATCTAAAATTCATCGAGCACATGAGCTTCACCACCAAGTTGTCTTTCAGAGATGCATCACAAGATTTCAGAAACTGAGAAGATTTGTGGAGCTTGAACAAGACCTGCAGTTTGACATGAACAGATTAGTTTTGTGTGCGAATATACATTTTTGAAAATAAGTAAATTGTATGGGTATGAAAAGTACCAATAGTTTTCTTAGTTGTTGTTAGGGCAATTACGGCTATCATGGAAGCCAACCTGCTTACACTTCTTACACGTTCTAGGCACTTTCGCCTTCTTTTTTTGTCCACCTTCATTTTTCTTCCCCTCTCCATCCTTATTTTGCTTCTCTTCTGCATCCTTATTTTGATGCCCACCCTTGTCTAAGTGCCCTTTAATTCTTTTGCATCTCCCTTTTGTATGGACATCAGTTGGTGGATGAATTTCAACTTGATTAGGCATAGTACAATCAATATATGCCTCAAACTCATCTCGTCTACTAGGATGATTGGCAACAACCCTTTCAGACAGATTTCTTTTCATGTCAACGAGAATGTTTCTTAATGCTTCCAATTCTTCAAGAGAGTGTTCAGCCAACCTAATTGTATCATCCACTACTTGGTGTATCTCAGAAACCATTTTCCGCTTCGCCAAATCTAAGGAACTACTTTCATTCACTTCAAGGAAGTTGCCGTAGCTATAATATAATACCCTCCTGTTAACCATTTTCTTCCACCTATCTAGAATAAAATGGCTAGGTAGCTCATTCATCTTTGCACCTCTCAAAACCACGATGATATGTCGGCACGGAATTCCACGTGTCTCAAATAACATGCAAGAGCAGTGAGCATTCATGGATGTTGTGTTGAATTGAACTTCTCGGGACTTCGAAGAGCGGTCACCACCTATAATTGTGGTTCTCACATCACCTTCCTGTGATATGCTTTCAATCAAGCAATGATCTCTAGCTGCACGCACCTCCTTCTAAAAATATTTGAAAACCTCATGGGTGAAGAACAAACTAGCATGCTTCTCGATCTCCCAGGATGTAATCAATGGAGGCGTAGAATTCAGGCACTCATGGTCCACCTTGAGTTCATTCTGACATTGTTCTTCTAGGGCCGTACCAATCCTAATCCAAAACTCCACCAAGGCATGTTTGTAACCAATAAAGTGATTGAAAAACAAGTTAGCACTTTCTGACCTTGAAGTGGTTCTTAGAATCTCACCCAAAAATACACCTCTGAAGTAGGTAGGTATCCATGATTTACGAAGTTCATATCTCCTGGCAAACCATGTGTTTTCTTCAAGACCAAATTCAGAAATCAATGAAGACCATTTTGCCTCAAATTCAGCTGGGTTTTCAGAGCCCCATACACATGAGTTAATTGTACTATAGAAATGTTCATCCTCTCTCAATGAAGGGCCAACCTTTTCTGGAAGCTTTCTCATTATGTGACACATGCATAACCTATGGATAGTGTTAGGCATAATTTCTTCAATTGCAACCTTCATGCTTTGGTCTTCATCGGTAACTATCAGCCTTGGTGCAGTCCCATCCATTGCTTTCAGGAATGTTTCAAATACCCATTTATATGCCGGTATCTTCTCATCTACAATCAAGGCAGCACCATAAAAAACAGATCCCATGTGGTGGTTTATTCCTGTGAATGGGCAAAAAATCATGTTGTACTGGTTGGTGCTGTATGTAGAGTCGAAGGACACCATTTCTCCAAACAAAGCATAATTCTTTCTGCAAAAAGCATCAGCCCAAAATACATGTGTCAGACAGTTCTTATCATCAAGAACATACTCAAAGAAAAACCCCGGGTTGATTTTCTTTCTCTTCCTGAGGTTGTCAACGAACATTTGAGCATCTGAATCCTTAAAAGTACTTCTCATGTCACGATGATAATTCTGGAGGTCTCTCTTTGTGCACCCCACGAACTTAAATCCACCCTCACCAATACGAAGCAACCGAAACGCCCCAGATGTGCCAATGCTAGCTGCGTGACATGTGAATAGTGTGCTCTTGGCCTTCTCACTTACTTTTCTGTTAGACCTGATTAAATGCTGCTTCCTAGGTGTGACAAATTCATGCGTGTGTTCTTCATGAAAATACGATACTGAGTATTTTCCATCCTTCATATGCTTCACAGTTATCATGGCCTCACAACCACATCTAGTGATTTTTCTTGCATGTGTTCTTTTCTTCTCTCCATTCAAATCTGTCTTGGGTTGGTCTTCCTTAGTTGTTCGGAATCCTGATTTTGCACAAAGGAAACGCCTCTAGACTATCACATTATCCACAGTCTTCTTCTGTCCAATTCGAACTGAAAATCCAACATTGTGTGCATAAGCCTTGTAAAACTCCTCGACTGCTTCCATGCTGTCGAATGTCATTCCTACAGTTGGCTTTAAGTTCTCATCGCATTTTGGTGTACATGATGAACTCTACAAATTACAACACCCATTAGTCATACAAGTTAGTAATTGATAGCAAAATTTGAACCAAGTTATGGTGATAATGATACTCACACAAACTGGGACGTCCATAGCTCTTTTTTTGGGTGTACCAAAGCTATCCAGATTGATCGGAGGCGGATGTATTTCAATATCATGGCGGCCTGCCTCATTGCAATCATGGGTTTGCAAAACCATATCACCACCAAGCTAAGAAAAACAACGAGGGCGTTACCGTGATCAGTTTGTATCAATAGAGGAAGAAAAGCAATCATCAAATAAATGTGTTGCTTACCTGTGTACTACTACCAGGAGGCAGGTGCATAGCAGGGGACAGAGGATCGGCAACACCGTTGGTTATTACAAGCGGCAGTGATGCCTCCTCCGAAAAGCGAGTCACGACGGGCATAGAGCAATGGCTCATGGCTGTGGCCGACGGAGGGCAGGGGAACACGGCCGAGACCAGCGCAGTGCGGGGGCTCATGGGCGGGGCCGAAGGAGGGCAGGGGATCACGGCCGGTGCAATGCTAGCGCTGCTAGACGGGGCGGCCGTTGGAGAGCCATGGCACATGGCGATCGGCGCATGACTAGACTCCATGGCGGCTGTACAGAGCACGATTCGTTTTCCATTTTTTTGGGGTGAATTGTTACCAAGAAAGGACGTAAGTGCGGGGGGGTTAGCTGCAAAACAGGGATTAAGTGGTCGTTTAGTTTCCACCTTTTTTCTGTACCGTATGTCCTTGATCCAGTGGCGCACAAAGATAGTTTTCAGTTTTCAGTGAATGGACGTTTTTTTAGTCTATAACAACTTCGGTGCGTGATTAAAGGGCCGTCCGAACGGGCCGTAGAAGAGTTTAAAAAACAAAACAAAAGAAGAACGGACCGTGGAGGAGGCCATCAGCTCTGCGACGGGATAGGAGTATTATCGTGAGGGATTCAACAACCAGGCAGTTTTTGCCCTAAGTCGATCTCCGCCGCCGCCGCCGCCGCCAGCCACCTCTGCATCATGCCTTTTCATTGTCATTGTCATCTGTCGTGGTCGGCGCCGCCACCGGCGGAGCAAGCAGCTCACGCATGGATCTTCCAGGACATGTACATGGCGCTGGTCTCTGTTTCGGCAATATATTTTTTCGTAAAAGCACGCTTCGAGGAGTTAAAGACTTCATGCTCCTTCAGTTCAGACAACCGATGCGTCTTCAATTCTGTGGCAAGCCTCTTTGCCGTGGAATACATGGCGTTAATGGCTTTGTACATCCGCTGGCGTTGGTTACGCAACTTGAGCGCCATGCCGATAGCTGTCGTCTGCATCCTCGTCAACAGCCCTGCAGCGGTCACGATCATAGTCGCCCCGACGTTCTTGTGGGGACATCTTTTTGGGGATCCCCAGTTCGCCACCTGCCTCTCGTGTGTATTGGCGGCGGCGCTCGTCGTCTTCCTCTGGTGGTGCATCTCCATAGACAGGATTCTTTCAAAGAACTCAGCACTGCCTCACCTCCAAGAAGAAACATGCAAAAACGGAGGCGTGCTCGATATTTTCACATGTGATTATTAGAGAGGTACCATTGCTAGTGCTTGCTTTGACTTATTATAAATTTCCGAGATTCAGTTAAGGACTGTTTAATCTGGTTGTTAGATGACGCAATAATTCATTGTACCTTGACCTTATGTACTTATTACTTGACATTTATTCCGGGAATCACACCTACTGTAGTGAATTGTCGCTGCCTTCATTGGGTAGAAAGCAAATCCTAAAAACTTGAAAATTTTCACGTTTCCAGAAAATGTTTACTTTTATGAAAAATGGGGTGCATTTTCATTGAACCGTTTAGTATAGTAAACTTGGATCGGAATGCTCATCAAGAAAACCCTTTCGTCCCGCCCAGCCCGCTCCCGCTCGCGCCGGGGGGGGGGGGCGATAGCTCGTGCCGCCGCCCCCTTCCCCTCCCCCGCCGCCGCCGGCTCGCGCCGCCGGGCAAAGCCCGGCCGGCGTCGGTGGCGGCGGGGCCCCTTTTTCCCTTCCCCGCGGTGTGGGCTGGCGCGGGACGGCCACATTGGGCGGAGGCGCGCTGCTAGGCGGGGCGGCGCGGTGCGGCTGTGCGAGGCGTCGCGGCGCGGCTGCGCCGAGTGGTGGCTCCTGGTGCGGAGGCGTGGACGGCTGCGGTTCAGGCAGGGCATGCGTGCGCAGGGAGGCGGTGGTGGACTGCTCGATCCAGATCTAGATCGGGGGCTCCTCCAGCGGGCTGCCTGCTGGCAGCGCGGGCCGAGGCGGCATGGGCCGGCAGTCGCAGGTGGCCTCGGCTGCTGGAGGGGGTTTTCGTGGGGGCGTGCCACGGTGTGCTAGTCCGGTGGCATTTGCGGCTGGAATGGTCCATCCGGGGGCACGGGTGGTGCAGCTCGGGGCTTCTCGGGCGGCGATGGGGCGGGGTTGTTGCCTTGGTTGGCAGCGGTCGGTCCGGGGCTACGGCAGTCTTCTGGCTGGCAGGCAGCATGGATCTGGAGTGAGGTGGAGGATGGCGGTCGGCGGCACACAGGTAGAGGGCCGACCTAGTCCGCGGTGGTGCTTGCCGTCGCGTTTGTGCCTTTCTATTGTGTTGCTCCGCTGTGCCGTCGGTCCGAGTTGGCGCCTGGGTTGTCGTTGTGCTGTTGGTCGGAGCAACGCCGGTGGCCGCGGGTGTGGCGGCGTCTGAGCTCGTCTTGACCAAGGTCGGGGACTAGTGTCGGGGCTTGCTCGGCGGTGGCCGTCGGCAGCTACTAGGCCGTGTCCCCCCCCTCCCTGGTCCACAGGGGCTGGCTGGGGACACAGGCGTGGACGCCTCCTACTGTGGAGGCAACCACCTAGGCCCGGTGGCTGATGCCGGGCTAGGAGCAGAAGGTTGTGTCTTGTGCTCTTCCCACCATGGTCTGTGCATTGCGATGGTGATGGCTGGCGGTGACTCAGGACATGGATGCCAGGGCGGCGGCCTGGGATGATGGTCCGTATGGTGGCTTTCCGGCAGGCTCCATGACGGCAGTGGTGGCTACGCTTCTCGGTCGCTTGGGCGGCGAGGGGTATAGCGGAGGGTGGTTCGGGCGCTCTTTCAGTTGCCCAGATCCGGATATGGAGGCCAGTTCGCGCCGTGACTGTTCTGGGTGGCCCGTGGTGGCACGGGTGAGCTGCCGAGCGAAAGCTCCGTGCTTTGGCACCGGCGACGATGACATCTGCGGGTGTCGTTATCTTCTTGAAGACGTCGTCGCGGTTCTCCTCTTCATGCTAAAGTCTCCGGGTGAAAACCCTTGTCCACCTCGGGCGCGGCAGCGGCGGTGCTTGCGTTCCCCTCTTGAGGGCGTTGTCGTGGAGGCTAGGGGTCCTGGTTCATGTCATGGCACTGTAATCGGGTAGTCCTGTGCTAGTTTGTCGGCAGCATAGTCGCGTGCGTTTATGTTGGCCTGTTATCTAGGGATCTGCTGTCTTAGAGGACTACCTCACCACATTGTATCGTTCGGCCGTGTAACCTTGATGTTATTGCTTTATATATAAAGCGGGGCGAGAGCCTGTTTCGAGTATATTAAACTTGTGTGCTGCAGTATCACAGTAACCTCGCACACTATTTGGGCTGCTAGAAAAGCCAGAGGCTTGTTAGCCGCTCGAGATTGATCATCTTTTGGCTCCCTCCGTTTCAAAATATAAGTTTTTGTAGAGATTTCACTATGGACCACATACATATGTATATATAGATGTATTTTAGAGTCTAAATTCACTCATTTTGCTCCGTATTGTAGTCCATAGTGGAATCTCTACAAAGACTCAATAGTAATATTTAGGAACGGAGGGACAACATGACATTTATTCAGGGAATCATACCTACTGTAGTCAATTGTCCCTGCGTTCATTGGGTAGAAAGCAAATCCAAAAAAAACTTCAAATTTTCATGTTTTCAGAAAATGTTTATTTTTTTGAAAAATTGCATGCATTTTTATTGAACCGTCTAATACAGTGAACTTGTGTGCTGCAGTATCATAGCACAGTAACCTCGCACACTATTAGGGCCGCAAGAAAAGCCGAAGGGTTGTTAGCCACTCGAGATTGACTCATCATTTGGCTCGGCTCAAGATCGACATGAAAAGAAATGAGCTGAGTTGATCTTGAGCTGGCTTGGCTCCATTACTAAAATGGCACAGAATAATATATTATCATATATGTTGTGTATGATTTTTCTTCATTTTATCTACTAGCAAACATGGAATCTTAATTAAGCACGAAGATAATTTAGGCCTCAATATAATGTGTGGTTAGTTACTATCCTGTTATTTTTCTCTTGCTAGTTCATCCACGATCTCTTGCCATTAAGTACTTCCTTCGTTCCAGAATATATGATGTATCGATTTTCATGCAAGTCAAACTTGTGTATGTGTGAGCACGATTAGAAAATAAAATAGGGACATCTACAATACAAAATAAATAAATTTTGAAAATACTTTTCATGATGAATCTAATGATACAAATTTTACTGTAGATATTAATATTTTTTCTAAAAACTTAGTGAAAAATACACATATTTGACTTTTGAAAAAACTAACACACCTTATATTTTGAACGGAGGGAGTACTAACCTTCAATTGAGAAAGAATACGTCAAACTACCTTGAATTTTTATATTATCATCGTTTTGATAGTAACAATATTTTATTATGTTGTGCTTTAGCATGTCTTTTTGAATTTTTTTTCTTGAAATATTTAAACAAATCGTGTTTTTTAGCTCGAAAATGGCTCCAGATAGCCATGACATCGGTACAAGACTACAAGATAAGCATGAGCCACTCTCTGTCGCTCGACCTTGAGATTCGCTCAGTTTAGAATCACTCGAATTTTATTATAACATGACTTGAACCTAGTCCAACCCACTCAAACTCGACTTTTTTGCAGCCCTAATGCGTGTTACAGTAGCATGTAAGAGAATTTCTAGCAAATCCCTTATATCGTGGTACTGTAAAATCAGTTTATGGTGAATTGTAAATTCTTTTGCAGTATAAGACGGCCTCCGCTAGAACATATACTGAAAAACTATACGGAAATCCCTTTTGGCGCTCGGCCTCCAGTGAGGGCCTCCAAATTCAAAATTGAAATTTCATCGACATTCATATTTTTACATTTCAAAAAATTCTGAAAAAAATACAGATATACATGAAGGCATAACACATGTGTCTAAATTTTTAGTTCTAAATACATTGAAATGAGTGCCGTGCAAAAAGGACAAATCTAGGGTTGTTTAACACATGATACTATTCATCCTCCCAGGCCATGAATTTGTCTTTTTTGTACAGGTCGCAACTCAAGGTATTTCATCATGAATTTTTACACACATGTGGGTTACATCCTTACATACACGCATAGTTTTTGTCAGAATTTTTTGAACCATAAAAGTTTGAATTTGAATTTTTCAAAAATAAAGGCCTCCATAGAGCTCGGCCTTCAAAACGCCTCTCTCAAAACTATACTGCAAATAAAATAAATATTTTCTTTACTCTGCTTTTTCTCCCCATCCTTCTTCCCCGCCCTATCCCATGCAAACCCGGGCCGGTGTGGTGCCACCGCTTGCGTCCCCTGCGGCCGCCGATGCTACGCGCCCCTCTAGGCTCGGCCATCGTGGACCCCGTGCTAGGCCGCTGCCAGTCTGCTTGCTCCGGCGTCGCTCCGGCCGGCCACTTGCTCTGGCAACGCTGCAGCCGGCCGCTGCCGAGCTCCTCCGGCTGCTCCTTGCTTGACTCCTTTTCGGTTCAGCTCAAAAATCGACTCCCAAGACTGCAAGTATGGGGTATGAATGTGATAATATGCGGAGATCTGGAAAATATTTTTCGGAGTCTGCCGTTTTATGGGATCTATTCGGTGCGCCTTTTTCAACCAAAACTGCAAATTTAAGGGTTTAGCTTTTTTTTTTTAGAATCATTTAAGGGTTTCATTATTTTTGCAGGAGATGCTCTCGCATGCTACAATACCGGCTAATTTTTTTAAATAATATTTTTTTTATTAATTTTCATAAATATTACGCTGGATACAAAATTTTCAAAAATAATACACTATCGGCCCTCTGCTGGCCGACTGGGCCTAGTCAGCCCACAGCAGGCCGACTGGGCCTAATCAGCCAACAGCAGGCCGATTAGTAGCCCACAGCAGGTCGATCGGGCATAATCAGCCAACAACAGGCCGATTAGTAGCCTTTCGGCCTAGGGGTGGCCGCTGGTAGGGGTCCAGCCGGCATATGGGAAGCCGATTGAGACTAATCGGCTTCCCGTAAGCCGATAGGTGCATACGGTTTAGACGTGACACCCTTTCTACTAGACAGCTAGCTAGCTGGCAATACCGATTAATCAACTAGCTAGCGTTAGCGTCAAGATCGATACAGCAGGCTTCGGTAGCTAGCTTGTTACGTACGTGCGTGTTGTCTCCTGGAAGAATCGATCAAGCTGTCGTCACCTGCTGCGGGGTACTATGGGCATGGGGCTGAACCATACGGCAGCGGCGTGCACATGCACCAGCGTAGGACTCGAACCCACGTACGATTGCATGGGCCATGTATCTATCGGCTTACGGAAAGTCCCCTACCAGCGGTCAAGAGGCCTGTCGGCCACTCCTAGTACTAATCGGCCTGCTGTTGGCTGATTAGGCCCAGTCGGCCTGCTGTGGACTGATTAGACCCAGTCGGCCAGCAGGGAGACGACGGTGTATTATTTTTGAAAATTTTGTACTCAGTGTAATATTTCTGAAAATTCATAAAAAAAAGTGTATTATTTAAAAAAAAATTAGCACAATACCGCCAATGGGCTGGCCCGGACGGACAGACCCCTCCTGTCCGTCGCATGCTTATCGGACGCAGCGAGCGCCCAATAGGAGCTCTCGCCTCTGGCTGCCTCAGGTCTGTGATCGTGGGATGGGTATCACACGCTCACAGCCCATGGGCTACAGATATGCTCTTCTGTTTTAACAACGATGGCTACCACAGATTTTAACCCCCTTCTATATATTATCTTGAGGGGATCATGCAGGTTGTTTGGGCCCCGCCGCCTTTTTTCGTCCTCTGCGCCATGCCTTTTCACTTTCATCTGTCGTGTTCTGCGCCGCCACCGGTCAAGCAAGAAGCTCACGCATGGATCAAATGGGACATGTACATGGCGCTGTTCTCTGTTTCCTTCATATATTACGTAGCAAAATTCCGCTACGAGGAGTCGAAGACTTCATGCAGCTTCAGTTCGGACAATCCATGCGTCTTCAATTGCGTAGCCAGCTCTTTAGCCGCCGGATACATGGCGTTAATGGCTTTGTACATCCGTTGGCGTTGGGTGCGCAACTTGGGCGCCATGCCGAAACTCGTCGACTGCATCCTCGTCAACAGCCCTGCAGTGGTCATGATCATAGTCATTGTGTCGTTTTCGTGGGGACAGTATACCGAGGATCCCCGGTTCTCCAACTGCCTCTCGTATGTATTGGCCGTGGCGCTCGCCGTCTTCCTCTGGTGGTGCGTCTCCATCGACAGGGCTCTTTCAAAAAACTCATCACTGCCTCACGTCCAAGAGAAATCCTGCAAAACTGACGGCGTGTTTGAGATATGGACATGTGGTTGTTAGCGAGGTATTGCGGTATTGATAGTGCTTGCTTTGATTTCTTTATACAGATGTTACGTACTATAGTTTGTCCGAGGTTCAGTTAAGGACCAATTTATCTACTTATTAGACTATGCAATCAATCATTGTACTTTGACATAATATGTTTATTGCATGGCATTAATTCCGTGAAATATACTTGGTCAATTGTCGCTGCCTTCACTTGATAGAAAGCAAACCCTACAGGCGTGTACATCTATGTGTTGTTTTCCGAGATGGTTTTGGATTTGCTAGCCACATACAAATCGTAAGATACTCCTTATACATAAACATTTGGTCCTTCACTGAATATTCTAACTAGTTAATTAAGGTAAGAGTTTCAAAAAAAGGTTACAGTAAGTAGGTTTACGTTGTTGTGCATTAGTTTTTGGCATATATAACGTGGGAGAATTACTCCCTTCATTCCTAAATATAAGTCTTTTTAGAGATTTTAATATGAACTATATACGGATGTATGTAGACATATTTTAGAGTGTAGATTTACATATTTTGCTCCGTATATAGTCCATATTGTGGAATCTCTAAAAAGACTTATATTTAGGAACGGAGGGAGTAAAGTAATCTAAGGGCATCTCCAACCCTAACCCATAAATTTGCTCCGGCATCTGTCCGCAGACAGGAGGAGGGGGCAGTCCGGGGAGACTGATGCCGGAGACCGCCATCCAACACTGCCCGTATACATTCATCAACTATTTGAACTAACCGGACGAGATTCATGCAAACCGGCCAGTATTCATCAAAGTTCGGATAAAAATTAGCACAAATAATCCATACATAGCATGCAAATAAGTTTAGTACAACAATGTCTCTAATTCAACAAGATTAACCGGATGTCCAACAAGTTTTTCATCAACGGATCATGTCATCCCTCACATACTGCCCCTTCAGCTTCATTCAACAGTGTGTGTACGTAAATTGTCGTTCCTCTGTTATGTGGTACATCACGGCAGCGCGTGCGATCTATATAATGTGTACACCAATATTGAGTGAATGAATGATTTAAACAAGTTGACGAAGAAGAAGCAAAACTTACGATCTCCTCCTCTGCCGCGTGCAATGACCACCTTGCCTCCTGCTGACCAACCATGTGACAAAACTTGGTGTCGCTGGTCTGGATAGCGTATCAGCGATATGATAACGACCTCACACTGCGTTGTTGGATGATATGCATGTCATAGGACGTAATGTGCTTTCGTGCGTGAAACGGTTCATGCACTTGCTGCCAGAAGATCTCCCCTCTGCTCCTGCTTACGGAATCCGCGGATGCGGCTAACCACACGTCGCACAACAACCCATCCTCCATGGTCGAGTACCCCCGCCATCCTTCGTACTCTGAAAGAACGACATGGCATCCGAAATTTAGCTAAATGGCATTTCATGAACACCTACCGGTCGTGGTGTCTGCCATGGAGGTCGTCGACAAGGGGGCGTAGTGTACCTGGGTACAAAAGGCTCCAGGATGGACAACGCCATCGTAAAGGCGAGCGGGCGTGTCGGTGCTGGTTGCGGACGTCCGTCAATGCCTATGTGGCGGTCGGAGAGGTACAACGGCGACGGCGGAGGTGGAGGGTGCGGATGCAAACTAAGGAGGAGAAGGGGCGGAGTGGGAGCAAATGCGACCGGGAGGGGGGATTAGGTGTGCCGGTGGTGTTGGAGTCTTACGTGTCTGCTATCTAGACTCCCACACCCGCCCCCCACTTTGTCTCCGGTTTGCGGGAGAAAGCATGTCCGGACCGCCGAGTGGACCGATACATGACCGTGTTGGATGGCACAACACGTCTGGACCGCACGATCGGATGGTTGCGGGCGGTTTGAGGGTCGACATTGGAGATGCCCTAAACCTTAAGTTATACAACTGATGCCTGTTTTTTTATGATCTCGCGCCAACGCGCACTAGTAGAAAACAGGGCTTTGGTCCAGGCAGGGCCAGCCCATTAATCCCGGTTCACTCACGAACCGGGACCAAAGGGGGCATCGGTCCCGGTTCGTGAGGCCAGGGGGCCGGCCGGGCCTCGTGGGGCATTGGTCACGGTTCGTCTGGCCCCTTTGGTCCCGGTTCCAGCCACGAACCGGGACTAATGGGCCTCGCTCCTGGCCCACAACCATTGGTCCCGGTTCGTGGCTGGAACTGGGATCAAAGGGGGACCTTTACTCCTGATTCCAGCCACGAACCGGGACCAATGAGATGCTTATATATATCTCGCCCACGAGTAGAGTAGAGCAGTGGAGTGCTCTGTTTTTTGGGGTGGCCGTGGGAGAGCTTTGTGGTGCTCTAGCTCACCTCCTATGCACATGAGGTGTTCGATGAAATGCCCGAGCCACACTTAAGCTTTCTCCTCTCGAAGCTCCTTGTCCAAGCTCCATTTTCCTCGAGATTTGTCTAAGTTTGGCGGTCCATCCTGTCCCGTCCCCGTCCTCACCGTCGTCGATCGCCCATGCCGATCTCGTCGCCGGCACCACCGTGGTGAGCCTTTTGGTCTTATCTTCTTTGTAAAAGAAAAAAGTTCTTACTTGTATGATTAAGATAGATACTTGTGTAATTTTCTTATTTTTATTATTGTTTGTTATTATATAGTGCGATGGTTTTGGTATCCGCCTCCGTCGGCCCTCGTCCTGTCTATGATTCGGATGTGGTATATATTATCTTTTATAACTATTTGGTTCATTTAGTGTTTATGACAATTATGCCGACCAACGTGACATAGATTCTTTTATCTAGGAGGTATGTGAACCGGAAATTCCAACCGACCCTATTGTCGAGAGGTTAAATTTAGTTGAAGAAGAAAACAATTACTTGAAGGAAAAATTGAAAAAAATTGAGGAGGAGAAGATGATATAGGAGTTGCATGTTGCGGATGTTGTCGATGATTACAAGATCAAGATGGATAAAATGCGCTTGAAGATTAGAAAGATGAAAAAATATGCCATTCATACCGAGGCTTGGTATCATTATGTCATTGGATCAATTGTTACCTTAGTTGCGATTATGATCGCATTTGTTGTTGCATTGAAATGTTTTACATAGTTTCAATGTATGGTTTAATTAGATGCTCTGGAGAGCTATATGTTGTTCAATGAGAACTATGTATGTACTTTGGTTTTAATGTGATGATGAACTTCTATTAATTAATTTGGTCACTTCTGTATTCATGATGTTCTGTAATGGTTTTTGACACACTTAATTATATATAATGCACGCAGATGAACCGGCAATGGATGTACGGTGATAGACGCACCTTTGAGTACATTAAGGGCGTGCATAATTTTCTCGAAGTGGCTGAGGCAAACAAGCAGAATGGTTTTATGTGTTGTCCATGCCCTATATGTGGGAATACGAAGTCTTACTCTGACTCGAAAACCCTTCACACCCATCTGCTTTATAAGGGTTTCATGCCACACTATAATGTTTGGACCAAGCACGGAGAAAGAGGGGTTATGATGGAAGACAACGAAGAAGAAGAGGATGATGACAGCTATGTGCCCCCTGAATACGGTGATGCTGCAACGGAGGAAGCTGAAGATCAAGAGGAACCGGACGATGTGCCCGATGATGATCTTCATCGGGTCATTGTTGATGCAAAGAGACAATGCGAAAGTGAAAATGAGAAGCTGAAGTTCGATCGCATGTTAGAGGATCACAAAAAAGGGTTGTACCCCAATTGCGAAGATGGCAACACAAAGCTCGGTACCACACTGAAGTTGCTGCAGTGGAAGGCAGAGAATGGTGTACCTGACAAAGGATTTGAGAAGCTACTGAAAATATTGAAGAAGAAGCTTCCAAAGGATAACGAATTGCCCGACAGTACGTACGCAGCAAAGAAGGTTGTATGCCCTCTAGGATTGGAGGTGCAGAAGATACATGCATGCCCTAATGACTGCATCCTCTACCGCGGTGCGTACGAGGATTTGAACACATGCCCGGTATGCGGTGCATTGTGGTATAAGATCAGACGAGATGACCCTGGTGATGTTCACGGCGAGCGCCCCAGGAAGAGGGTTCCTGCCAAGGTGATGTGGTATGCTCCTATAATACCACGGTTGAAACGTCTGTTCAGAAACAAAGAGCATGCCAAGTTGATGCGATGGCACAAAGAGGACCGTAAGAAAGACGGGAAGTTGAGAGCACCCGCTGACGGGTCGCAGTGGAGAAAAATTGAGAGAAAGTATTGGGATGACTTTGCAGGTGATGCAAGGAACGTATGGTTTGGTTTAAGCGCGGATGGCATTAATCCTTTTGGGGAGCAGAGCAGCAACCACAGCACCTGGCCTATGACTCTATGTATCTATAACCTTCCTCCTTGGTTGTGCATGAAGCGGAAGTTCATTATGATGCCAGTTCTCATCCAAGGCCCTAAGCAACCCGGCAATGACATTGATGTGTACCTAAGGCCATTAGTTGGTGGACTTTTACAGCTGTGGAATGGAAACGGTGTACGTGTGTGGGATGAGCACAAACAACAGGAATTTGACCTGCATGCGTTGCTGTTTGTAACCATCAATGATTGGCCTGCTCTCAGTAACCTTTCAGGACAGACAAACAAGGGATACCACGCATGTACGCACTGTTTAGATGACACCAAAAGTATATACCTGGACAAATGCAGGAAGAATGTGTACCTGGGGCATCGTCGATTTCTTCCGACCAACCATCAATGTCGAAAGAAAGGCAAGCATTTCAAAGGCGAGGCAGATCACCGGAAGAAGCCCGCCATCCGTACCAGTGATCACATACTTGCTATGGTCAATGATTTACAAGTAATCTTTGGAAAGGGTCCCGGCGGACTATCTGTTCACAATGACGCTGAGGGACGCGCACCCATGTGGAAGAAGAAATCTATATTTTAGGACCTACCCTACTGGAAAGACCTAGAGGTCCGCTCTTCAATCGACGTGATGCACGTGACAAAGAATCTTTGCGTGAACCTGCTAGGCTTCTTGGGCGTGTATGGGAAGACAAAAGATACACCGAAGGCACGGGAGGACCAGCAACGTGTGCACGAAAAAGACGGCATGCCTCCAAAGCAGTATGAAGGTCCTGCCAGCTACGCTCTTACCAAAGAAGAGAAGGAAATCTTCTTTGAATGCCTGCTCAGTATGAAGGTCCCGTCTGGCTTCTCGTCGAATATAAAGGGAATAATAAATATGCCAGAGAAAAAGTTCCAGAACCTAAAGTCTCATGACTGCCACGTGATTATGACGCAACTGCTTCCGGTTGCATTGTGGGGGCTTCTACCGAAAAACGTTCGGTTAGCCATTGTGAAGCTATGTTCATTCCTCAATGCAATCTCTCAGAAGGTGATCGATCCAGAAATCCTACCAAGGTTAAGGATTGATGTGGAGCAATGTCTTGTCAGTTTCGAGCTGGTGTTCCCACCATCCTTCTTCAATATCATGACGCACGTCCTAGTTCATCTAGTCGACGAGATTGTCATTATGGGCCCTGTATTTCTACACAATATGTTCCCCTTTGAGAGGTTCATGGGAGTCCTAAAGAAATATGTCCGTAACCGCGCTAGGCCAGAAGGAAGCATCTCATGGGCCATCAAACAGAGGATGTCATTGGGTTTTGTGTTGACTTCATTCCTGACCTGAAGAAGATTGGTCTCCCTCAATCGCGGTATGAGGGGAGACTGACTGGAAAAGGCACGCTAGGAGGGGACTCAATAATATGTAGGGACGGGCATTCTTGGTCTCAAGCACACTACACAGTTCTACAGAACTCTACCTTGGTGACCCCGTATGTCGATGAACACAAGAACATTCTACGTTCCAAACACCCGGAGCAGTGTGACGACTGGATTACATGTGAACACATCAGGACTTTCGGCAGTTGGTTGCAAACACGTCTCAGGGGTGACAACACTGTTTCTGATGAGCTGTACTCATTGGCCAGGGGACCATCTTCGACTGTATTGACTTACAAAGGGTACGAGATAAATGGGAATACATTTTACACGATCGCCCAAGATCAAAAGAGTACCAACCAAAACAGCAGTGTCCGCTTTGATGCAGCAACCAAGAGGGGAAAGGACACATATTATGGTTACATAGTGGACATATGGGAACTTGACTACGGATATGATTTTAAGGTCCCTTTGTTTCAGTGCAAATGGGTCAATCTGTCAGTAGGCGGGGTACAGGTAGACCCACAGTACGGAATGACAACAGTGGATCTGAACAATCTTGGGTACACAGACGAACCATTCGTCCTAGCCAATGATGTGGCGCAGGATTTCTATGTGAAGGGCATGTCTACCAAACCGAGAAAAAGAAAAAATAAGGAAGAGAATACATCATACGATGAGCCAAAGCGCCACATAGTTCTTTCAGGAAAAAGAGACATCGTGGGATTGGAGGGCAACACAGACATGTCTGAAGATTATGAAAAGTTTCATGAAATTCCTCCCTTCAAAGTCAAGGCTGACCCAAGCACCCTGTTAAACGATGAAGATTATCCATGGTTACGGTGCAATAAGCAAAAGACACAAGCGAAGAAAAAGTGAAGACTTTCTCTCCACAACTATTATGATGATGCCTTTGATCTAGAATATCACTGCAGTTACATGTGAAGAAATGAAATGCCTTTTGTAACATATGAGTTTCCGTATGAAACCCTGATACTTCGAAAGAGATTGTCCGTTTTGTACACGAAGTGCATCCAGTTTTTGCCGTAACCCTCTCAACTTTTTAGCACATGCTATGTGGGTGAAATGATCATACCATGGCAACTTTCAACCTTTTCAGAGTTCATTTGTAGTGCTTTTCAATTTCAGGGTCATTTAGCTCAAAAAATAGGTAAATGCATGAAAAATACAAGATTAAGTCAGAAAGGGTTGAAAATTGATGATGTGGCTTTGAATGGTGCATTTTGAACACACAAAAATTCTGGAGTTCAAATAAGTTCAAAAAAATGAAATCCCTTTGTAACATATGAGTTTTCGTCTGAAAACCTGATACTTCGAAAGAGATTGTCCATTTTGTACACGAAGTGCATCCAGTTTTTGCCGTAACCCTCTCAACTTTTTAGCACATGCTATGTGGGTGAAATGATGATACCATGCCAACTTTCAACCTTTTCAGAATTCATTTGTAGTGCTTTTCAATTTCAGGGTCATTTAGCTCAAAAAAATCAGTAAATGCATGAAAAATATCAGATGAAGTCAGAAAGGGTTGAAAATTGATGATGTGGCTTTGAATAGTGCATTTTGAACACACAAAAAGTCTGGAGTTCAAATAAGTTCAAAAAAATGAAATCCCTTTGTAACAGATGAGTTTCCGTCCGAAACCCTGATACTTCGAAAGAGATTGTCCATTTTGTACACGAAGTGCATCCAGTTTTTGCCGTAACCCTCTCAACTTTTTAGCACATGCTATGTGGGTGAAATGATGATACCATGCCAACTTTCAATCTCTTCAGAATTTTTTTGTTTGAAACTTTAATAGCAAACTAAAATAACAAAATCTGTTTTTGATTAAAACAGACATTTCAAATAACCTAAAAATTACCAAATTGAATTTAATGATAAAACACAGTAATATTAAATAGCAGGAAAAACAATCACTCAAAAATCTATTTTTATAGTAAAGTTATTCACAAACTAGTGATTCACACAAATTTCAAAAAATTCAAATTTAAACTATTCAAATTGGAAAACTAATGGCACTAACAGAAAGTTTATAATTTTTATTACCTAAAAGCAAAAAGAATCACTGAAAAATAGTAAGTATTTTGTTGTAAGTAGAAACAAAATAAAATAAATAAAGCAAAAAAGAAAACAAAAAAACTGGAAAAAAATAAAAAGAAATGCCACCTACTGGGCCACCACAGCCTGAATACGACTAGAAACCCAACCATGGGCCAGGATTCAGGCCCGCAGCAGGCCCAGTAGGCCCACAGGCAAGGAGTGACAGATTAGGCCCGAATGCCTGTAGTTGAGAGGAGCTCGAGAGGGTGGGCGCAGCAGCGTTTATAAACCACTCTCGAGCACTCTCAACTAGCGAGGTGGGACTAAACATCCCACCGCACCGCGCCAGCGCAGGGTCTTTGGTCCCGGTTGGTAGCACCAACCAAGACGAAAGGGGTGCATTGGTACCGGTTCGTGGCACTAACCGGGACCAATGCCCACCTTTAGTCCCGGTTGATGCCACCAACCGGGACCAAAGGTCTCTGTTTCCCGCCCTTTGGGCTGCTGAAAACTGACATTTGGTCCTGGTTCGTGGCACCAACCGGGACTAAAGGGGGGCATTGGCCTCGGTTGGTGCCATGAACCGGGACCAATGCTTCGTCTATATAAGCAGCACTTGTCAAAATTTTCATTCAGTTCGTCTTCGATCCCTCCGACGACGCCGCCAGGCTGCCCCTCTGCCCCGCCGTCGCCGTCGTCGCCCCTGCCTCCGACACTGTCGCCGCTCCGCCCTGCCTCCGGCGACGTCGCCGCGCCCCTGCCCCGAGCCCTCGTTGCCGCGCGCGCCCCTACCCCTGACGCCGTCGCCGCGCCGCCCCTGCCACGAGCCCTCGTCGCCGCCCCTGCCCCGAGCCCTCGTCGCCGCGCCGCCCTGCCCCGCGTCGTCACCGCCCCCCTGCCCCTACCCCGACGCCTCCCTATGATGAGCCCGTGACCCTGCCCTGCCCCGCCGCCGCCCCGGTTTTTTTTATATATGTATTTTTGTTCATAATAATGTATATATATAATGTATGTGGCTATGTATGTATGGGTTCATAAAATTGTTTTGTTCATATAGTATAATTGTTTTGTTCATAGCATTTTTTTATATGATGATTTTTTTTCATAGCCAATATATGTATTGGGCTATATGTATGTATATATGGATGTGCATAGATTTTTTTATATGTATGTGGCTATATGTATATGTCGTTGTGATATAGCCCCTCCCGATAACTCGACATGAGGGGGGGAGGGTCGAATACCCTTCCCCGATAACATTTTTTTTATATGATGATTTTTTTCATAGCCATATATATGTATGTGGCTATATGTATGTATGGATGTTCATAGGATTTTTTTTATATATATGTGGATATATGTATGTCATTGTCGATATAGCCCCTCCCCGATAACTTCGACATGAGGGGGGGGTCGATATACCCCCTCCCCGATAACATTTTTTTCTAAGTTACTAAGGTAAAATGTTCACCCCCCTCTCGATATATCGGGCGACCAACTCTCGAGGCCACCCAAACCCTAAAAAAAAGCGTTGTCGATCTCCTACCCCCTCCCGCCCCTACCCGACAAACTCTCGAGGCCACCCAAACCACTAGAAGAGAACTCCGGTAACTTCGACATGAGGGGGACGTCGATCAACCCCCTCTCGCCCGAACAAGTCTATGTATCATTTTATATCGCGGTGGACATATATCAAAGTTTGATCATATGTCAAAGTTTGAATTTTGACATATGCAACATTTGATCATATATCAAAGTTTGATCATATGTCAAAGTTCGAATTTTGACATATGCAACATTTGATCATATGTCAAAGTTTGAATTTTGACATATATAGATTTATCAAGAATGCCCCCATTATGGATGTGCACAAGTTGATCCAATTTTTTTCTGATCTCATCTATATATATATTCTTCTATATGTCACGTTGTCTGTCAAAGTATTGAAGAAATCCATGGCTTCATCATTAGCCGGAAGTAACAGGCGTATGATGCTACGAAGCTCTTCAAAGTTTTTTTGGAACGGAGTTCCGGATAGAATAATTCGCTTTTTGGTACGAATTTCAGCAAAGGCCTTCCAAATAGCGACATTCGGAAGGCTCTTGCTGAACTTCGTACCAAAAAACTAATTATCCTATCCGGGACTCCGTTCCAAAACAATTTTGGAGAGCTTCGTACCATTATGCGCCTGTTACTTCCGGCTAATGATGAAGCCATGGTTTTCTTGAATCCTTTGACACTGACAACGTGACATATAGAAGGGTAGATGAGATCAGGAAAAATATGGACCATTTTCTGCACATCCAGAATGGCACCATTTTGTTAAATCCCTTGTTTGACATTCATGAGAGAGGCGGTCCGGACGTCGGACATTCATGAGAGAACTCCGGTAACTCTTCAACATGAGGGGGGACGTCGATCAACCCCCTCTCGAGGCCACCCAAATTTACCAAGTTAAAAGAGCGTTGTCGAGGCCACCCCAAACCCTAGAAGCGTTGTCGAGGCCACCCCAAACCGTAGAAGCGTCGAGGCCACTAATTAATATTCCTTGTTGTGATTAGCTAGCTAGGTCTATGTTTGCCACTAATATATCCATCTCTCATGTTTGTATATTAATTGCCATGTTGTAATATTTGCAGAAACTATGGATCAACAAAGAGACTTGGAAACAGAACAGTTGTTGGGGGACATAATCCTCGGAGGAGGTGATGTCTTGTCGTATCTCAACGACACCGATTGTCTGGAAGGAGAGGGTGAAGGCTCCGGTGATCGAACAATGGAGGAGGAAGGACATGATCATGATGGCTCCGGTGACCGAATGCCGGAGGAAGAAGGAGACCATGATGATGGCTCCGGTGATCGAACGGAGAAGGGAGCTGTTGCAAAGTCCGGCGAGGTATATATATTAATTAAGTCTGTGCTGACTAGCTAATTGATGCATTAATTGTTTTGGTATGTACATATATTAACTCTTCTTTCTTCTTTTAAAGCCCTCCGGATCGAGCCAAACTTCGGTAACGAGACGAGGCCCGAAGAAAAGGTTGCGTCAGGATGAAAGGTTCACGATCACAGCAATCGCGAACGATGGCCAGCCGATTGAACTGAGGCGGACCAAGGATGCATTTTCTGCTCAGTGCGGAGCTATTGTTAGGGACAGCATCCCGATCAGCATCCAGCTATGGAATGAGCCTAAGAAGAACGAAGACCCTCAAGTTTCTTATGTCACCGATAGACAGAAAGATGATCTTTGGACCTCGCTGAAGGCAAATTTCACCCTACCGCCAGAGGAGGATCCGGATAAGCCAGTCATGGAGCCATTGGTCAAGGCGTGTGCTCTTAAGAAGATGGCAGATCTATTTAGGGGGTGGAAGAATGAGTTGAAATCAACGTTTGTCGACAAAGGGAAGACTCCAGAATTCACTGGCCGATTTGAGAAGATAAGAGATCACTGGCCTGCATTTGTGGCCTACAAGACATCGGACAAGAGTAAGAAGATGTTAGAGACAAATAAGATAAATGCTGCAAAGAAGAAGTTTCACCATCGCACGGGGTCAGGTGGCTACCTCAAAGCTCGGCCGCTATGGGACAAAGCTGAGAATGACCTGCTTGCTAAAGGGGTCGAACCAGAGACATTGAACTGGCCAGACCGTTCAAGGACTTGGTTCTTCGGGGTTGGGGGAACCTTGGACCCTGAAACAGGAAAGTGCGTTAGGACGGACGAGCAACTTGCAATACCCGTCAAGAAGCTTCAGAAGTGTATCGCCGCAGCGCAGCAAGGGACGTTCATTCCCGACAGAGAGAATGACGAGCTGACCGAGGCCCTCGGTAATCCTGAGCACCCTGGACGAACACGAGGCATGCTAGGCTCCGTTGCGTGGAAGGTTGGGTTTCCCGGCGCAGGCGGTTACAAAACCCGGGAGAGGAAGAGGAAACTGGAGCTCATCGAAATGCAGAAGCTGAATGCAAGAGTACAAAAGCTAGAGGAACAAGTTGAGAGCCAGCGAGCTGCCGGAGCTACCCCAGAAGCTACCCCGCCATCTCAGCGGAGAAGCAGCGTGGCTTCCACCGAGCTCGTTCAGCAGCCTGACTTCACGGCTCCTAGCTACCCCGTGGATGCTATCACGGAGGCTCAACATTGCCAGCTTATGACGTAATGGCAGAACCTCAAAGTCAAGGCGGCTGTCGGCTCTGTTGCACCTCCTCAACCCGACGGAACTTTTCACTGCCGTCCGATTCCACATGGTTATGCTGTTGTGATGGTGGATGAAGTAACAGAGGGATTTGAGGAGCTCGAGCTTGACCACCCTACAGGTGAAGGGGAGACTCATCTGGGTCTTGCTCTAAAGACTCCATGTCTATTGCGGAAGGAGCACATCAAGCTTTCGAACTGGATGCCTCCGCCTCCTCCTCCTCCTCCTCCTCCGGCGAGTCAGGGCACTCCGCCTCCTCCTCCTCCGGCGAGTGATCAGGGCACTCCGCCTCCTTCTACGGCTCCTCCGGCGAGTGAGGCTGGTACTCCCCCTCCTCCTTCGCCTCTTCCAGCGCGTCGGAGTAGTCCGCCTCCTCGTCCACCTCGTCAGCAACATAGGAAGACAGACGCCGCTGCTCCGGATCCTCCGGCGCGTCGGAGCACTCCGCCTCCTTCTCTGCCGCGTCAGCCACAGCGGAAGAGAGACGCCGCCGCTCCGGCGGCTAGCAGTACAAGCAGAGGCGGGAGGCAATTCAGATACGGTCCATCTCTCAAGCCTCTAGAAAATTTACCATATGAGAGAACCGACAAGGAAATCGAGGAAATCTGTGCTGCCGAACTAAGGGACTTTTTTGCAAAGAAACCTCCACCTCCGAAGGAGACGATAGATCCGATGAAAGCGAAGCGCACTATCGATGCCCTGAAGCGACCACCACCGCCTCCGTCAGATGACAACTATCTCCGCGCTCTTAAGAAGACATATGGAGATGCGCGCCGGTCGGGAACTACTTCCAGTGATAAAAGGTTAGAAGACCGAAGAAGTGCGAAAAAAATTCCCCAGCTCGGCGAACAGGCGAACCAATCATGCCCCCCGCTCAAGGTGTCTAGCGATATCGTCGCTAATCTGCCTGGGATGGTGCCCGGTACCAATCCTGATGATTACCTGGGCGATGATGTAGTGTTTGATATGTTAGAGGTGGACGAATTCAGATACCAGTACGGGAAGCATCTCGTCAAAGATGGAAGTCGTGCTCTAACAATGATGATGCGAAAATTCCATCAATGGTACATGGAAACCTGCAGCAACTCTGGGAAGGATGCTTTGATGATGAGAATTAAAGAGGAGCACGACTTCGTTGGATTGGATTATATTACTGTTGATTTTGACGAGTTTTTTCAGTTATACAATCAAAAGGCCCTCGAAAAATCACTTGTGACTTGCTACTGTCTGTAAGTACTACTTCTGTAATTAAGTCGCTATATATAGCTCAGCTCTTTCATTGCATGTATATATAATTGTCCTCACTATATTATGCAGATTGAAGATCGTCGAATGCAGAAATGCACAAATCTATGGCATTGGGTTCATTAACCCAAATGTCATACATGAATGGACGGTTAAAAAGAATGTCAAAGAAACCGAGGCCAACTTGCTACAATCGTTGCTCAAAAATCAAAACAAAGATAAAATACTCTTTCCTTACAACTTCAAGTGAGTGTTACTGTCTTCTGCATATTCGGTTTCCCTTATTACTCGAGGTTATAGTAATATAACTGATGAGTTATGCATGCGTGCGCAACTTTCACTTTATTCTGCTAGAGATTAAGCTTGAGCGGGGAGTAGTAACCGTCTTAGACTCGAGACGAAAAGATCCCCAGGAGTATGCGGACATGACTGAAATGCTCCAGAAGTAAGTTCAATCGATCATTATGGCACCAGATCGGCAACTTTGTTCATTTCCTAATATCAAGTAATTATTTTCTTTGTCTGGCAGGGTTTGGCAAGAGTTCACCGCAAGAGCTCCGGGACTGCCCGACCGAGCTGCGATTTACACACCCGAAAGTAAGTACTACTACCTAGTTCCGCGCATCTCCCATTGATTCTAGCTAGTTTCATCAATACCATTTAGCATGCTTGCTTATCAGTTTGATTGACCTCTATTTCTCGTAAAGTGGTTGTGGCAGGAAACTGGGAATGATTTATGTGGATACTACGTTTGCGAGTTCATCTACAATGCGACGGCCTTTAATAAGCGGGGGTACTCTCAAAAACAATATGAAGTGCGTAAGCAAAAATATTCATAATTTTATTTTATTACCATCATTTGTGCTGAGTTTCATTCATACACATGTATTGACCCTCTTCTTCAATTTAGATCTGACAGCTGCGGGATGAACTCCTACCACAAGATCGCATACGAGCAATTCAAGAGGAATTGGCGGGATTCTTTCTTGACCACGTCATCAATCCAGCCGGAGAATACCATGTGGAAATTGACTTTAGATGTTAGGGATTGTAAGAGATCTTATATTGTATATATGTAGCTAGTAGCATCGGATAGATATACGAAAACTTGTTATTCGACCAATCTCTCGGAGAAGGAGAGGTTGATCACTTCTCTCTGTATATGTTCATGACGATCTTGTGTACTTAATGGTTCCTTCATTTGCTTACTAGCTAGCGTGTCGAGTTCTCTCTATATGTATAGTACCTAGCGTCGACCAAGCACGGAGATAAGAGAGGTCACTTCTCTCTATTAGCTAGCTAACACAATATATGAAACTCCTAAATTAACCCTCCAAAACCCCCAACCCCCCCCCCCCCCCCCCCCCCCCTTCAAAAAATAAACAAAAACCCCAGCTCCTGAGCTGCTGACGCGTGGATGCTTTTTGGTCCCGGTTGGTGTTACCAACCGGGACTAAAGGCCCTCCTGCCCGGGCTCCCCGCGGCGGCCACGTGGAGCACCTTGTGTCCCGGTTCGTAAGCGAACCGGGACTAAAGGTTTTGGGCTTTAGTGCATGTTTGTTTCCAGGGACTTATTGGATTAGGGACTTAAATAAGTCCCTATAAGTCCCATCTAAACCAAACAGGAGGGACTTATAGGGACTTATTGGGGCCATTTGGGACTTATTAAAAAAGACTCTTGAGGAGGAACTTATTGGGACTTTTTTCCCTTGGATCAGGCCCGCAACTACCCCGTAGCCCGCACCCCATCGCTCGCTCGTATCCCCTGCTCGCCTCGCTCGCATCGCAGCCGCTGCCTCTCGCTTCCATCGCCGCCGCCTCGCTCCCCTCCTGCACCCGCCGCCCCGCTCCCAGCGAAAAACTGCGCCACCCCAGCCGGATCCGCCGCCCCATCCGGCTCCCGCCGCCCAGCTCGGCCTCCAACCGCCGCCGCCTCTCCTTTGCGGCCGCCGCCATGGCCGATGATGAGGAGGACGAGATGCCTTTCTTCACTCAATTCCCCTCGCGTCAAGAGGCTACCCAAGGCTCGTCCGCCGGCGGAAATTTCGGGAGAGGAATGGGTTACTTTGATCTGAACAGCAACGTGGACGTCTTCCCGGAGTTGGGCTCGTACCAGCAACTCCTCTTCGACCAGTCGGCCGGTCATGGCCTTCCTCCGGTTGGACCTGGTCGTGGGAGGCCCGTGCCCCAGGGCGTAGCAGGCCACAGCCGGTCTCTGAACATCAGAGGCCGAGCCGGCTCTCACCTGCGTCCGTTCGTCGCCCCGGGCGCAGCTGCCGGTGAGGGAGGCGTCATAGGGCGTGGGAGGACCGTGTCCCAGGTCACCGGACGCGGCGTAGGTCGAGCCAATGGGTCCTCATCGGTCGGCAGTAGAGGAAAATCTGCGGGGAAACAACGTGTGTCGTCAACTGCTGCGTCTTCAGAAGATGTTGACGAGAATGAAGGCTTTGAAGATGAAGATGACAACAATGCTTTTGGAGAGGTAAATTTCTGTCGTGAACTCAAATATATTTTCTGCGCACTCATCCTGATACAGATGCTTGATATTTTTTTCGTTTAATAAAAGAACATGTATCTCTGAAAACATACTGCTAGTGTTTTGTCGTAGTTGCTGCTAGTGTTTTGTCCTAGTGAATCATCTAATATTTCCAAGTTTAGACATACTGTGCTAGTGAATCATCAGTCCTAGTTTCTACAACATTTCAGTATCCAATGGTAAGTTAATTCGCAAATAGAAAAAGCACCCAATGCTAAGTAATTTGCAGCATTCGTTGTAGAGGAATACTCCCATTACACAAATAATATGTCGGATGTGAGAGTCGAACCTGGGTTTGGGTAACCCACGAAGTCGGGTTCTTGCTGGTGGAATCCTATAATTGTTCATCATTTGAGATCAAGATAAGACTGGCACTGTAAATTTGAACATGACGCGCATAGCAGCTTGATTCTACTTTTGTTTAAATTGTGTACTTTTTATTTTTTGTTTAGAAAAACTTTGCCAAGGCTGATTGGACAGACGCGCATATTACTGTATTTTGTAACATCGCCTGTGAGGAAGCTAGGGATGGGCACTGTGTGAATGGTGTTTGGACAAGTAGAGCCTACAATAACATGAAGAAAAAAATTTATGAGCGTGCTGGCCTCCTGCATACTACCAAGCAATTCAAAAATTGCATAACTCGACTCAAGAGCTACTATACTGCTTGGGTGTGGTTGGGGCAGCAAACTGGTTGTGGCCGAACTGGAGATGGAGCTATCACCGCATCAAATGAGTGGTGGAAAAAAATAATTAAGGTACATATATTATTCCGCAAATTACATCTAAATTGCTCACACTTGGTTACATTATTTATCCTTGTCCTCATTACCTAACTAATGTTGCAGGAGAGACCAGATGTCAGAAAATTCAAGGGTGGCAATCCTGAGTATTTGGATATGCTAATAGAGCTATTTCAAGGTGTGGCAGTGGATGGATCATCAGCTTATGTGCCCATAGATGAAGATGAAGAAGAAGAATATTATGTTGCCGATGATGGAAATGAGCAGAGTCCAATGAGCACCAGCAGCAGGAAGAGGGGAAGCAGCGGCGGTGAACAGTCAACTTCAAGCCCAGGCAAGAAACACAAGAGCCCAATGGTGAAACTGATGACAGGGCTTATCAATACTATGAATAGTGAGAACACTTCTGACATGATCACTGAATATGCAATCAAAAGGCAGGAAGCAAAGGAGAAGGCAAAAGAGAAGAAATCAAACAACACTAAGGAATCCATTACTCATTGTCAACTGTTGGCTGTTCAATGTGGTGCAGAAGAAACAAGTGTTGAGTACTTCATGGCAACTCAACTGTTTGCAGATGAGGCAAACAGAGTCATATTTGAGAACATTTCAAGTAATGAGGCTAGACTGACTTGGTTGAAGAGGTGGTGCAAGATGAAGAAGTTGTGCTAGTGTACTAGTTATCTTGTTTGTCCTTTTTATAATAGAACTATGTAATGGACATGTAGTGTGTGACCTTGTTAAATGATCATTGCTTGTTAGTGTGTTTCATTTGCATGTACTAATGTTTTCAAGTTGAAGAGGTGGTGCATGATGAAGAAGTTGTACTAATGTTTGCATGTTTCAGGATGATGACAGCAGTGTTGATGGAATCAGAAGTGACGATGGGAGCAGCAGTGATGATGAAGCACTGATGTTGTTCATGCACCAAAAAAGGAAGAGAAGAATGAAGCAGATGGCATGCATGATTGGTATGTACTACTTGGACTCTTACTGTAACAAAGGACCTAGAAGAGTACCAATAGAGACTGGGCATGATTGGGTTATGACAACACTAGGCAATGAAACTGCCTGTTACAACATGTTTAGAATGCACAGACCAGTGTTTGAGAAATTGCATAGTGTGCTTGTTGATTCCTATGGTTTGAAGTCCACTAAAAAAATGTCATCAGTTGAGTCTCTAGCCCTGTTTCTGTGGATAGTAGGTTCCCCTCAATCTGTAAGACAAGCAGAAAACAGATTTGTTAGGTCATTGGAGACAATTGTAAGGAAGTTTGATAAGGTTTTGGCCTGTCTGATCAAGCTAGCAAAAGACATCATCAGGCCAAGAGATCGTCAATTCAGAAATGTGCATTCAAAATTAAGATCTAGAAAGTATGCACCATTTATGGATAATTGCATTGGTGCAATAGATGGGACACACATACAAGTTGTGGTACCAGTTGCCACTGCTGCCCAGCATAGGAATAGACATAAGGAGAAGAGTCAGAATGTGATGTGTGTGTGTGACTTTGATATGAGATTCACATTTGTCCTAGCTGGTTGGCCAGGATCAGTGCATGACATGAGGGTCTTCAATGATGCCCGATCCAGATTTGGTGACAAGTTTCCAAAACCACCACCTAATAAGTTCTATCTTGTGGACTCAGGATACCCAAATAGACCAGGTTATCTTGCACCATACAAGGGTTTAACCTATCATTTCCAGGAGTACCGTGATGGCACAATGCCTAGAGGAAAAAAGGAACACTTCAATTTCACCCATTCTTCACTTAGAAATGTCATCGAGAGGTGTTTTGGAGTCTTGAAGAACAAGTGGAGGATTTTGTTTCACTTGCCTAGTTATCCACAACAGAAACAAAGCAAAATCATTGTGGCTTGCATTGCACTGCACAATTTTATTAGACAAAGTCAACTCCCCGATATAGATTTCGACTTGTGTGATCAGGATGAAAATTATGTACCATTGTCTATGCCAACGACTGCAACAAATGATTCAACAAATGAGATGGACAGTGCTGCTATGAATCAATTCAGAACTTGGGTTGCTGATGGGTTGTGGTCCTTGAAACAACATTGATATAACAAGTGTTCTTCGCTTATGTAATTTCTGTTATTTCGGTTGTTATGTACACTCTCTTATTTCGGTTGTTATGAACAAGTGTTAATTCGTTTATACGAACAAGTGTAATGAACAAGTGTTATTTCGGTTGTTATGTACTACTTCGGTTATGAACAAGTGTTATTATTAACAAGTGTTATTATTAGGGGTAACATGGACTTATAAGTCCCTGTAAACAAACAGGTAGGGACTCGGGACTTATAAGTCCCTGTAAACAAACATGTAGGGACTCGGGACTTATAAGTTGGGACTTAAAAAAGTCCTGGGACTTAAAAAAGTCCTAGGACTTATGAAACAAACAGGGCCTTAGTCCCGACCCTTTAGTCCAGGTTCCAGAATCGGGACGAATGGGCCTCTGGAAACGGGACAAATGGACCTTTTCCTACTAGTGGCGCTTCGCGTTGTTGGATGGATTGCATGGATCTTGACGCGGGGAGGCTTACCACGTCACGCGCAGCGCGAACGAACGATCTCACTAACACCCCTACCTCGCCCCACTCACCGCATTAGCCATGTTCGTTCTCTTCCCCTCTCGCTCTCCGCCAGTGATTCGTGGTGGTTTCTTCTTCTTCGCTGGCAATTTGAGCGTTGTATGGTATTGTCTTAACCGCCTCGTTCGATTCTTTTCTTCACCTCTTTGCGCACCAAGTTTTGCATGACTGGCCTTGGTCAGCTCCATCACTTTCTTGGTATTGAGGTGTCTCACTCCTCCTCGGGTCTCTTTTTGTCCCAACATCAGCACACCATTGACATTTTCTCCAAAGCCGGCATGCTTGATTCTCATCCTGCTCGTGCACCTGCTGAAATTGGGTCCAGGCTATCGTCCGACGACGCGCCTATTCCTGATGCTACCCTTTATTGCAATCTCACCGGAGCTTTGCAATACATGACCCTCGCTCGACCTGAGCTAGCCTGCTGCGTCCAACAAACTTATCTCTACATGCATGATCCTTGCCTTCCTCGTCTTAACCATGTCAAACGCATTCTCCACTACATCAAAGGCACCCTAGACTATGGTCTCTCCATTAACACTTCCACTCCACATTCTCTCACAGGGTACTCCGATGTAGACTAGGCTGGTTGCCCTGATACTCGTCGATCCACTTGCGCTTACTGTGTATACTTGGGTGATAATTTGATTTATTGGTCGTCAAAACGACAACTAGCTAACAGTTTCCAGGTCCTCTGCGGAAGCCGACTGTCGCTCTGTTGCTCATGTTGTGGCCGAAACAGTCTGGCTTCGTCAGCTTCTTGGAGAACTTCATCGCCCCATTTAGCAAGTTACCGTAGTGTACTGTGATAACATTTCTGTTATGTACATGTCATGTAATCCTGTCCAACGTCGTAGGACTAAACACATAAAAATTGACATACACTTTATAAGAGAGAAAGTAGCTTTAGGGGAGGTCAGAGTCCTTCATGTTCCTACCAGCGCACAGTTTACAGACATACTCACCAAGGGCCTTCCGACAGCATCCTTCATCGACATACGGTCCAGTCTCAACGTCGTTGAGCCCAACGTTGACACTGCGGCGGGGGCGTTAGGCGATTTACTCGTTCAGCGCAGGAGTTGCGCCATGTTCCCTCCCACGATCTCCATGATGCCCACGCATCAGTATGGCTGCAGGTGATATATGTACTCTGTACTCCTTTCGTGATCAATCAAGACTGTTGTTCTATTGTTTATCACATAAGAATGATGCTTCCTGCACAACAACCAAGTTATGCAAGCATCATAAAACCAAAATGATTCATAAACAACTGGAAAAATTTTCTGCTATATGTGATAATCAGGCTTCCATTAATTATTAGTACCGTATGCTTCGTAACAGCAAAGTAAAGCTTCTGTCACAATCTGTGCTTCATAACCCTCACCATACAAGTGCTTCGTTGGTCCCTAATTCTGTATAAATTTTTCTGGGGATACGTTGAATTAGATGACAGAAAAATCTTTCAATACCATGCTTCTGCTGCATTGGTTCTTTTGTTTTGAGGCGAAACCAAAGAATGGAGGAAGCACGGAGAAGTGATCAACGAGAGTTAGCGGGCGTGATTTCTGCGGGTAGTTGTCAGGAAACAAACTGCATTTTGGGGCCATCCGAGCATGCAAACTGCCTAGCAGGCCCACGGTTTGTTATCCCATTATTGTAGGCATTCAGTTAGCGAACGGGAATAGCTAATCCCATGCGGGTCTTACGCACCAGATCCAGATCGGACGTCCATCTTGCTTTCTATCCCACGACATAGGACTAGTCTGATAGATGCATGTTATCTATAGTCTGATGCCTGGTGGCTCCCGAGTTGAAGACTTCTGACTGTCCATACGATTTCAATTCCGTTGCAAGCCTCTTTGTGGTGGAATACATGGCGTCCGTGGCTCTGTACATCCGTTGGCGTTGGGTGCGCAACTTGGGCGCCATGCCGAAAGCCATCGCCTGCATGCTCGTCAACAGCCCTGCAGCGGCTATGATCATAGTCTACACGACGTTTTTGTGGGGATGATTTTTCGTGGATCCCCAGTTCGCCGCCTGCCTCTCGTGGGTATTGGCGGCGGCGCTCGTCGTCTTCCTCAGGCGGTGCATCTCCATCGACAGGGCTCTTTCATCCCTACCTCACCTCCAAGAAGACGATACGTGTAAAAATGACGGCGTGCTTGATATTTTGACATGTGATTATTAGAGAGGTACCATTGCTAGTGCTTGCTTTGATTTCTCAAAATTACTGTGCACAGCGACAATTTAATCTGCTTTTTAGATGATGCAATAATTCAGTTAAGGACTGTTTAATCTGCTTTTTAGATGATGCAATAATTCATTGTACTTTTACCTAATGTGTTTATTACAAGGCATTAATTCCATGAAATATACCTAGTAGTGTAGTCAATTGTCGCTGTCTTCAATGGATAGAAAGCAAATCCTAAAAACTTGTATTTTTCACGTTTTCAAAAATTGCTAAGTTTTTTGAAAAATATGGGAGTAGTTTTTTGAATCCCCTGCTACAGTAAATCAACTAAGTCGCAGTAACTTCGCATGCTACTATGGCTACAAGAAAAGCTGAAGGCTCGTGAGCCGCTCGAGATCGACTTGAAAAAAAGCGAGTTGATTTGATCTTGAGCATACACCGGCTATTTTAGTGCAATATAATATAATAATATAAAATAACCCTGATATATATTAAATTGCCATAGGATAATTTATTACCACGTATGTTGTATATGGGTTTTCTTCATTTTATCTACTCCCTCCGTCCCAAAATTCTTGTCTTAGGTTTGTCTAAATACGGATGTATCAAGTCACATTTTAGTATTAGATACATCCGTATCTAGATAAATCTAAGATAAGAATTTTGGGACGAAGGGAGTACTAGCAAACATGGAAGTTCATTTAACTACGGGGAAAAACCTCAATATGATACGTAGTCAGTCGTGTGTTAAGCTCAATTCTAACCGATCCCCTATAACCGGTTAGAGGAGTAAAAATTCGATTTTACTCCTTTAACCGGGACCTAGCCGAATCCCTAAAACCGTTAGAGGAGTAAAAAAAATTCCTCCACCGCTTATCCCATGCCTATATTTACTCCACCGCTTAGCGTTGGAGTAGAAAAAAAAATCTTCACCCTTCTCTGCCTCTCCTCCTCCGTCCCCTCCTGCCCCAATGGCTGGATCTCGTGGCCGTTGGTCACCGCCGCTCATCTGCAGCGCGGACCCGCGCTGCCACCAGCTCAGCGCAGACGCGTCCTCCTCGCGCCGCCACCGTGAAGCTGCAACCCCCTCCGGCGGGCTAGCCGGCTTCTCCGACCTCCCACGCCACCGTCGTAAAGGCAGTACCTCGGCGTCCGACAATGGTCGTGGGGACGTGGGTGGCCGAAATAACGGACCGGAAGACCCACAAGAACCATTGGTTGGGCTCTTTTCACATCGTCGAGCTCGCTGCAAAGGACTACGACCGGTGGCAGATCCGGCTGCACGGCGCCACCGCCCGCCTCAACTATGCGTGGGGTGAGGGTCCGCTGTAGCCTCCACCATCGTGGAGGGTGGTGATTGCGCGGTGGTTAGGGAGGACCGGGTGGCGAGGGAACGCATCGCGGCGGAGGCCGCAGACGAGGAGTACATGCCAGAACTCCGCCGCAAGTACCCTGAGCTGGTGGAGGCGAAGTGCGGGTCATCGCCCTCTCGGACGACGAGCAGGACGGCAGCGTGGAGGGCGGCGAGGAGGACGGCGGCGCAGAGGACGACGAGGACTTCGGCGTTGAAGTGTGCCGGCGGCTCTTCCCTGACTGTTGTGACGGCGGCACATGGCCGGACCCCATGGGTGGTGGGATTTCACAGAATTATTGGCTCGCCCTCTACAAGGGTGACAATGTCTAGTTTTAGTTTGAGTTCATTTTTAGTTTTAATTTCAAGTTTATGCTTAGATTTTAAACTAGACTATGTTTTATGTACATTATCTTATGAATTTTGGTTGTTTAAATCGAATATATGTTGAACTTATGAAAAATTGCTTTTTACTCCATTAAATTTAGAAATTCGGCTAGGGCAGACCAAAATTTAGTGAAGTAAAAAATCCTCCGCTAAGTTTACTCTGCCGATTTGCTTCTCTATTTTTAGGGGATCCATTAGTGTTGGCCTAATTTTTTTTTTTTGCCAAAGTTTGGCACACCTTCATTTTCATCTCTTATTAGTTCACCACCGATCTCCTGCTATTAAGTACTAGTCTTGAGTTGAGAAAGAATACGTCAAACTACCTTGAATTAAGAAAATAAAGAAAATAGTCAAAGGAAAATCAAGAAAGAAACAAAGGAAACCAAAGTATAATGATGAAAAACCAAAAACAATTATAAAACCCGATGAAAAAACCAACAAAAAACATTCAAAAAAATAAAATGAAAAAGAAAGAACCTCAAATAGAACGGGAGTATAACGAACCACACAGCGACAGGAAAGGCAGCACCTCTAATGAGCCGGCCCGATTTGCTTGTTTGTAGGTGATTCCTAATAGGAATGGGTACGGGTGAGACATAGATCTCTCGGACATGGGATAAGTTTTCTTGTTTTAGACACGGACATGGGATAAGTTTTTTTTTTAGCAAAATGGGCATGGGATAAAAAAATTAGCTTTTTTTAGGGGTAATTCTTTTTAGCTAAACGGACGTGGGATAAGTTTTTGTTTTTTTGAGACATGGGATAAGTGGGCATGAAACAACTTCGGTGCGTGATTAAGGGCCGCCCGAATGGGCCGTGGAGGAGGCCCTCATCCCTGCTACGGCATAGAAGTGTTTCCTCTATTTATTATCGTGAGGGAATCACCCAGTCAGTTTTTGCCCTAAGTCGATCTCCATCGCCGCCAGCCACCTCTGCGTCATGCCGTTTCATTTTCATTGTCATCTGTCGTGGTCTGCGCCGCCACCGGTGGAGCAAGCAGCTCACGCATGGATCTTGCAGGACATGTACATGGCGCTGGTCTCTGTTTCGGCAATATATTGTTTAGTAAAAGTATGCTATGAGGAGTTAAAGACTTCATGCGCCTTCAGTTCAGACAACCTATGCGTCTTCAATTCCCTGGCAAGCCTCTTTGCCGTGGAATTTATGGCATATATGGCTTTGCACATCCGCTGGCGTTGGGCGCGCAACTTGAGCACAACGCCGACAGCCGTCGCCTGCATCCTCGTCAACAGCCCTGCAGCGGTCACGATCATAGTCGCCTCGACGTTCTTGTGGGGACATCTTTTCGGGGATCCCCAGTTCGCCACCTGCCTCTCGTGGGTATTGGCGGCGGCGCTCGTCGTCTTCCTCTGGTGGTGCATCTCCGTCGACAGGACTCTTTCAAAGAACTCACCACTACCTCACCTCCAAGAAGAAACATGCAAAAATGGAGGCGTGCTCGATATTTTGACATGTGATTATTAGAGAGGTACCATTGCTAGTGCTTGCTTTGACTTCTTATAAATTTCCCAAATTCAGTTAAGGACTGTTTAATCTGGTTATTAGATGATGCAATAATTCATTGTACTTTGACCTTATTTATTTATTACATGACATATATTCCGGGATTGTGCAACTTGCGCGCATATGAACTGCCGATCGGAGGCTGCGCCACAGCATGGAATCCCATGTCGTTTGGCCGCTCTGTGATCAAGACGACGAGACCATGGATCATCTCGCTGCCCGGTGCGTCCTCGCCCGCGAAGTCTAGCACTCCACCCTCTCCCGATGCGGTCTCGCCAACTTTGCCTCGACCCCGAGTCCACCCTAATTGACTCATGGGCGTCATCCCGCGTGCTGGTCCCACCGCATGCTAGGAAAGGTTTCGACTCCATCGTGCTGCTCACTGTCTGGATGCTTTGGAAGGAGAGAGAGAGAGGCGTGTCTTCGAGCACTCTGCCGTAGTAGCTAGCGTGCTCTGTAGGCTGGCCGCCGCCGACGCAGAGTTGTGGATGCTCTCTGGGGCATCAGGGTTGAGTCGTATTTGGCGATAGCTAGCTTAGTATTGCACCGGGCGCAGTACTGTATTGTACGCTCATCACGCGAGCCCGGGCATGAGAGTCGTGGCCATCGTATGGCGTTGTTTGTAGATACTCTGTACTGTTTTTTTTCTCCCCTACCTTAATACATCGACACGCAAGCCTTTTGTGTGTTAAAAAAACATTTAATCCAGGAATCACACCTACTGTAGTCAATTGTCGCTGCCTTCATTGGGTAGAAAGCAAATCCTATAAACATCATGTTTTTCACGTTTTTAGAAAATGTTCAACTTTTTTGAAAAATTGCGTGCATTTTTATTGAACCGTTTAGTACAGTAAACTTGTGTGCTGCAGTATCATATCACAGTAACCTCGCACACTATTAGGGTTGCAAGAAAAGCCGGAGACTTGTTAGCAGCTCAAGATCGACTCATCTTTTCGCTTGGCTCAAGATCGACTTGAAAAGAAATGAGCTGAGTTGATCTTGAGTCAGCACCGGCTCATCTCGATTTTAGCTTGATATACATAACTATATTAAGTAGAGTTTTTATCACTTATGCCATAAGTTATGTCCCACTACTCAGTTTTGCCATTAAAAGTTACAACTACTTAAAAATGCCATCGTTCCAGATGCTTGCTCAAAAATGCCATTAGATACTAAAAAAATGACATGGTTCATTAGATGTTTGCTAAAAAATGCCATTAAACATCGTTATTGTCAGGTCAAACCCGTTGACCATGTTATATGACCAAAATACCCCTAGAACCACATGTCAAATTTCTCTATCTCACAATGATAAATTTGGGCCCCACTTGTTAAGAGGAAGCAAGCGGACAATTTTAGAGAAAAATAATAACGTTGTTGGGGTTCGAGTGGGACCCACACTTATCATAGTGAGATAGAGGGAGATCTGGCATGTTGTTCCATGGGCATTTTGGCCATTATAACATGGTAAACGGGCTTTGAACTGGCAGTAATTGTCTCTAGTGGCACTTTGAGCATGTGCCTAATGTCTCGATGGCATTTTTGAGCAGTTGAAATTCCTAATGGCAAAATTGAGTAGTGAGACACAATGGGTGGCATATATAATAAAAACCCTATTAAATAATCCTGATATATATTAAATTGACATATGATAATTTATTATCACTAGTAAATGCGTATGTGCAATGCACATTGATATTAGAAGGAAAATTAATTCATGATGATATAAGGTAGGATATCAATTGCATGCTGATTACATGGATAGTGTAGATGTTGATATTTCATAGGAGTATGATATAAGATGAACGCGAAACATGTTACAAGCTCGCCATTTGAGCAATATAGGTCATTGGATTGACATGGTTTGATGGCCAAGATTTGTTGGATCTGTCCATTTGAGTCTTCATATATTGGTACTAGGTATTTGCCCGTGTGTTGCTACGGGGTATAAATATTCTAGTACATTATCCCAGAATTTACCTGTCCGTATTATATGATTATCTAAATGAATATTTACCAAATTCTTCCCATGATTTTATTTCGTAATCACTTATTGACTTGCCGAAGAAAATATAGTTTATTTGGTAAGTCAATAAAGATGAGACAATTTAAGGCGGTTTTCAAGGAATGGTCATCAGGAAAAAATGGATAGTTGGACGAAACACTCCGAAAAGAAACACTATTGATTTTTTAAGTAGTAGAGATAGATATAAATAAATATATGTTGTGTATGATTTTCTCCATTTTATCTACTAGCAAACATGAAATCTGAATTAAGCGTGAAGATAATTTAGGCCTCAGAATGTAATACGTGGTTAGTTGTGTGTTAAACATCTGTTATTTTTTGCCGAAGTTTGACAGCAGACACACCTTCAATTTTTCTCTCGCTAGTTCATCACTATCTCTTGCTATTAAGTAGTACACTAGCGTTCAGTTGAGAGAAAATACATCAAACTACCTTGAATTTTTTTTATATGAATCATGGTTTTGATTGTAACAATATTTTATAGAGGATTCCTATGATGTGTTTTGGCCTATCTTTTTGAAAAATTGCCTTAGAGTATTAAAAGAATCATGTTATTTAGCTGAAAACTGGCTCGAGATTGACATGAGATCGTTACAAACTTAGCACAAGCCACTTTTTGTCGCTTGACCTTGAGTTTTCCTCAGTTTGAAATCGCTCGCATTTTACTATAAGATGACTTGGACCTAATCCAACTCCCTCAAACTTGACTCGTTTGCGGCCCTGCATGCATGCTACAATAGCATGTACTCCCTCCGTTTCTAAATATAAGTATTTTTAGAGATTCTAATATGGACTACATACGGAGCAAAATAAGTGAATCTATACTCTATACTCGTCTATATACATTCGTATATATATAGTCCATATTGGAATCTCTAGAAAGATTTATATTTAGGAAGAGTAACCCGCATGCTACAGTAAAACTAATGGACTGGCCCGGACGGACTGACCCCTCCTATGCGTCGCGCGCATTGGACGCAGGTCTAATAGGAGCTCTCGCCTCTGGCTGCCTCGGGTATCACAGGCTCACAGGTCACAGCCCATGGGCTACAGATATGCCCTTTTGTTTTAAACGATGGCAACCACAGATTTTAGCCCCCTTCTATATATCGTGAGGGAATCACGTAGTAGGTAATATATTATGTAGCAAAATTCCGCTACGAGGAGTCGAAGACTTCATGCAGCTTCGGTTCGGAGAATCCATGCGTCTTCAATTGCGTAGCGAGCTGCTTCGCCGCCGAATACATGGCGTTAATGGCTTTGTACATCCGTTGGCGTTCGGTTCGCAACTTGGGCGCCATGCCGAAACTCGTCGCCTGCATCCTCGTCAACAGCCCTGCAGTGGTCATGATCATAGTCATTGTGTCGTTTTCGTGGGGACAGCTACGTTGCACCGATACGTCCAAAACCTGTGTATCCCCGTCCTGTACATCGCTGATACGCCGATACGGCTGATACGGCCGCGATACGCGTATCGCCGGAGTATCTCATTTTTCGATTTAAAAAAAAGAAAAATACGCCGATACGCGCTGTACAGAGTCCACGACACGGCTGG
This sequence comes from Thinopyrum elongatum, assembly GCA_011799875.1. Lineage (NCBI taxonomy): Eukaryota > Viridiplantae > Streptophyta > Magnoliopsida > Poales > Poaceae > Thinopyrum > Thinopyrum elongatum. Next base: position 514,089,653 of record CM022299.1, read on the forward strand.
GATACGCCAGCCCAGTACTAACCCTAACCTATGCCCTGCCCGCATCACTCTGTTCGCACGCGCACGGCAGGGGAGAGGCGCACAAGCTGGCCGCCGCCGCCACCTGGAGTCGCGTCGCCGCTGCCGCCGCCGCCGCCTGGAGTCGCTCGCCGCCTAGAGTCATCGCCTCCGCCGGCTCCCTGCCCTGTTGACTCCCCTCGCCGCCGACTGGAACAAGCTAGCCGCCGTTCACCTCCTGTACCAAGCAAGTAAGTAGATCTGCCGGCTGGAATCAGTGCTTGCCTGCTTTAGTTGATCTATCCATTTAACTTTTTGTCTTCATAAATCATTAGTGGTTGCTACTTGCTAGTTGCTCCTGCCTGTTAGTTGTTACGAATGGGGCTATGTTTGGGCGTCTGCAGGAACATGGAGTGGTTGCTAGTTGCTACTACTTGTTGTAGATTACTTGATCTATTTTGCATACACCATGAGGAGTTGAGGACCTGGATGATCATTCAAGACTAGAAAAGAAAAGAGGCATGGAGGCAATCAGGCAACCAATGGGGTGGTATTTTGATCTCATCTCACAAATTTTATTATGTTTGTTTTTATTACATGTTATTTTATTAATTATTTATATATACTCGCCGTATCACGTATTATTGTTTCTAAAAATTGCCGTATCCCGTATTGCCGTACTCGTATCGCCGTATCGGTGTCACCGTGTCGGTGCAACGTAGGGGGACAGTATACCGAGACCAACTGCCTCTCGTATGTATTGGCCGTGGCGCTCGCCGTCTTCCTCTGGTGGTGCGTCTCCGCCGACAGGGCTCTTTCAAAAAACTCATCACTGCCTCACGTCCAAGAGAAATCCTGCAAAACTGACGGCGTGTTTGAGATATGGACATGTGGTTGTTAGCGAGGTACTGCGGTATTGATAGTGCTTGCTTTGATTTCTTTATATACAGATGTTACGTACTATAGTTTGTCCGAGATTCAGTTATGGACCAATTTATCTACTTATTAGATTATGCAATCAATCATTGTACTTTGACACAGTGTTTATTGCATGGCAGTAATTCCGTGAAATATACCTAGTCAATTGTCGCTGCCTTCACTTGATAGAAAGCAAACCCTACAGGCGTGTACATCTATGTGTTGTTTTCCGAGATGGTTTTGGATTTTGCTAGCCACATAATCGTAAGATACTCCTTATACATAAATATTTGGTCCTTCACTGAATATTCTAACTAGTTAAGGTAAGAATTTCAGAATAAGGTTACAGTAAGTAGGTTTATGTTGTTGTGCATTAGTTTTTGACATATATAATGTAGGAGAAGTATAAAGTAATCAAAGGGCATCTCCAAAGCTAACCCATAAATTTGATGCGATATCTGTTCGCAGTCCGCGGAGGCCGCCATCCAACAATGCCCGTATACATTCATCAACTATTTGAACTAATCGGACGATATTCATGCAAACCGGCTGGTATTCATCAAAGTTTCGACAAAAAATAGCACAAACAATCCACACATAGCATGCAAAAAAGTCTAGTACAACAATGTCTCTAATTCGACGAGATTAACCGGATGTCCAACAAGTTTTTCATCAACGGATCATGTCGTCCCACACATACTGCCAATTCAGCTTCATCCAACATAGTGTGTACGTAAATGGTTGTCCCTCTGTCCTGTGGTACATCACCGCAGCGTGTGCGGTCTATATAATGTGTAGACCAACATTGAGTGAATGAATGATTTAAACAAGTTGACGAAGAAGAAGCAAAACTTACGAACTCCTCCTCTGCCGCATGCAATGGCCACCTTTGTCTTCAGCTGACCAACCACGTGACAAAACTTGGTGTCCCTGGTCTGGATATATGATAACGACCTCACATTGCGTTGTTGGATGATGTGCATGTCATAGGCATAATGTGATGTCGTGCGTGAAACGGTTCATGCACTTGCTGGCAGAAGATCTCCCCTTTGCTCCTGCCTACGAAATCAGAGGATACGGCCAACCACGCATCGCACAACAGCCCACCCTCCATGGTTGTGTACCCCCGCCATCCTTTGTACTCTGAAAGAACGACATGGCATCCAAAATTTAGCTAAATGGCATTTCACGAATACCTACCGGTCGTGGTGTCCGCCATGGAGGTCGTCGACAAGGGGGCAGAGTGTACCTACGTATAAACGGCTCCAGGATGGACAACACCATCGTAAAGGAGAGCGGGTGCGTCGGTGCTGGTTGCGGACGTTCGTCAATACCTATGTGGCAGCCGAAGAGGTACAACGGAGACGGCAGAGGTGGAGGGTGCGGACGGAAACTAATGGGGAGAAGGGGCGGAGTGGAAGCAAATGCGACCGGGAGGGGGGATTAGGTGGGCCGGCCATGTCGAAGTCTTACGTGTCTGCTATCCGGACTGCCACAACCCCCCTCCCCCCGCTACTTTGTCTCCGGTTTGCAGGAGAAAGCACGTCTGGACTGCCATGCGGACCGATATAGGACCGCGTTGGATGACACAACACGTCCGGACCGTAGGGTCCGGATGGTTGCGGGCGGTTTGAGGGTCCGCATTGGAGATTCCCTAAACGTTGGGTTATACAACTGACGTTAGTTTTTTGATGATCTCGCGCAAACGCGCTCTGCGTTGTTGGATGGGTCACATGGATCTTGACGCGGGGAGGCTTACCACGTCACGCGCGGCGCGAGCGAACGATCCCACTAACACCCCCTACCTTGCCCCACTCACCGCATTAGCCCCATTCGTTCTCTTCCCCTCTTGCTCTCCGCCAGTGATTCGTGGTGGTTTCTTCTTCTTCGCTGGCAATTTGAGCGTTGTCGACCGCTGGATGGTATTGTCTTAACCGCCTCGTCCGATTCTTTTCTTCACCATTTCATCACCTCTTTGCGCACCGAGTTTTGCATGACTGGCCTTGGTCAGCTCCATCACTTTCTTGGTATTGCGGCGTCTCACTCCTCCTCGGGTCTCTTTTTGTCCCAACGTCAGCACGCCATTGACATTCTCTCCAAAGCCGGCATGCTTGATTGTCATCCTGCTCGTACACTTGCTGAAATTGGGTCCAAGCTATCCTCCGATGACGCGCCTATTCCTGATGCTACCCTCTATCGTAGTCTCGCCGGAGCTTTGCAATACATGACCCTCACTCGACCTGAGCTAGCCTACTCCGTCCAACAAACTTATCTCTACATGCATGATCCTCGCTTTCCTCGTCTTAACCATGTCAAATGCATTCTCCACTACATCAAAGGCACCCTAGACCATGGTCTCGCCATTAACACTTCCACTCCAGATTCTCTCACAGCGTACTCTGATGTAGACTGGGCTGGTTGCCCGGATACTCGTCGATCCACTTCCGGTTACTGTGTATACTTGGGTGATAATTTGATTTATTGGTCGTTAAAACAAAAACTAGCTAACAGTTTCCAGGTCCTCTGCGGAAGCCGAGTATCGCTCTGTTGCTCATGTCGTGGCAGAAACAGTCTGGCTTCGTCAGCTTCTTGGAAAACTTCATCGCCCCATTCAGCAAGCTACCGTAGCGTACTGTGATAACATTTCTGCTATGTACATGTCATGTAATCCTTTCCAACATCGTAGGACTAAGCACATAGAAATTGACATACACTTTATAAGAGAGAGTAGCTCTAGGGAAGGTCATGTTGGGGAACGTAGTATTTCAAAATAATTCCTACGATCATGCAAGATCTATCTAGGAGAAGCATAGCAACGAGCGGGGAGAGTGTGTCTACGTACCCTCGTAGATCGAAAGCGGAAGCGTTTAGTAACGCGGTTGATGTAGTCGAACGTCTTCGCGATCCAACCGATCAAGTACCGAACGCACGGCACCTCCGCGATCTGCACACGTTCAGCTCGGTGACGTCCCTCGTACTCTTGATCCAGCTGAGGCTGAGAGAGAGTTTCGTCAGCACGACGGCGTGGTGACGGTGATGATGAAGTTACCGACGCAGGGCTTCGCCTAAGCACTACGACAATATGACCGAGGTGGAAATCTATGGAGGGGGGCACCGCACACGGTTAAACAATCAACTTGTCTGTTCTAGGGTGCCCCCCTCCCCACGTATATAAAGGAGGGAGGAAGGAGGTGGCCGGCCTAAGGGGGAGGCGCACCAAGGGGGAGGGAGTCCTACTAGGACTCCAAGTCCTAGTAGGATTCCACCAAGAGGAGAGGGGAAAAGAGGGGGGCTGCGCCCCCAACCCCTTGTCCAATTCGGACTGGGCTTGGGGGAGGGGGCGCCACCTCCTGGCTGCTGCCTCCTATTTCCCGTATGGCCCAATAAGGCTCATTACTTCTCCCGGTGAATTCCCGTAACTCCCCTGTACTCCGAAAAATATCCGAATCACTCGGAACCTTTCCGATGTCCGAATATAGCCTTCCAATATATGAATCTTTACCTCTCGACCATTTCGAGACTCCTCGTCATGTCCTCGATCTCATCCGGGACTCCGAACAAACTTCGGTCATCAAATCACATAACTCATAATACAAATCGTCATCGAACATTAAGCGTGCGGACCCTACGGGTTCGAGAACTATGTAGACATGACCGAGACACATATCCGGTCAATAACAAATAGCGGAACCTGGATGCTCATATTGGCTCCTACATATTCTACGAAGATCTTTATCGGTCAAACCGCATAACAACATACGTTGTTCCCTTTGTCGTCGGTATGTTACTTGCCCGAGATTCGATCGTCAGTATCACCTAGTTCAATCTCGTTACTGGCAAGTCTCTTTACTCGTTCCGTAATGCATCATCCCGAAACTAACTCATTAGTCACATTGCTTGCAAGGCTTCATATGATGTGCATTACCGAGAGGGCCCAGAGATACCTCTCCGACAATCGGAGTGACAAATCCTAATCTCGATCTATGCCAACTCAATAAACACCATCGGATCCACCTGTAGAGCATCTTTATAATCACCCAGTTACGTTGTGACGTTTGATAGCACACTAAGTGTTCCTCCGGTATTCGGGAGTTGCATAATCTCATAGTCAGAGGAACATGTATAAGTCATGAAGAAAGCTATAGCAATAAACTTAACGATCATTATGCTAAGCTAACGGATGGGTCTTGTCTATCACATGATTCTCCTAATGATGTGATCCCATTCATCAAATGACAACACATGTCTATTGTTAGGAAACTTAACCATCTTTGATTAACGAGCTAGTCTAGTAGAGGCTTACTAGGGACTCAGTGTTTTGTCGATGTATTCACACATGTATTAAGTTTCCGGTTAATACAATTCTAGCATGAATAATAAACATTTATCATGATATAAGGAAATATAAATAACAACTTTATTATTGCCTCTAGGGCATATTTCCTTCAGTCTCCCACTTGCACTAGAGTCAATAATCTAGTTCACATCGCCATGTGATTTAACACCAATAGTTCACATCTTTATGTGATTAACACCCATAGTTCACATCGCCATGTGACCAACACCCAAAGGGTTTACTAGAGTCAATAATCTAGTTCACATCGCTATGTGATTAGCACCCAAAGAGTACTAAGGTGTGATCATGTTTTGCTTGTGAGAGAGGTTTAGTCAACGGGTCTGCCATATTCAGATCCGTATGTGTTTTGCAAATTTCTATGTCTACAATGCTCTGCATGGAGCTACTCTAGCTAATTGCTCCCACTATCAATATGTATCCAGATTGAGATTCAGAGTCATCCAGATCAGTGTTAAAGTTTGCATCGACGTAACTCTTTACGATGAACTCTTTATCACCTCCATAACCGAGAAATATTTCCTTAGTCCTCTTAGGTAACTAAGGATAACTTTGACCGCTATCCAGTGATTCACTCCTGGATCACTATCGTACCTCCTTGCTAAACTCATAGCAAGGCACACAACTGGTCTGGTACATAGCATGGCATACTTTATAGAACCTATGACTGAGGCGTAGGGAATGACTTTCATTCTCTTTCTATCTTCTGCCGTGGTCGGGTTTTGAGTCTTACTCAATTTTACACCTTGTAACACAGGCAAGAACTCCTTCTTTGACTGATCCATTTTGAACTTCTTCAAAAACTTGTCAAGGTATGTGCTTTGTGAAAGTCCTATTAAGCGTCTCGATCTATCCCTATAGATCTTGATGCTCAATACTTAAGCAGCTTCACCGAGGCCTTTTTATTGAAAAATTCATATTCAAGTATCCTTTTATGCTATCCAGAAATTATATATCATTTCCAATCAATAATTTGTCATCCACATATAATATCAGAAATGCTACAAAGCTCCCACTCACTTTCTTGTAAATACAGGCTTCACCGTAAGTCTGTATAAAACCATATACTGTGATCACTTCATCAAAGCGTATATTCCAACTCAGAGATGCTTGCACCAGTCCATAGATGGATCGCTGGAGCTTGCACATTTTGTTAGCACCTTTAGGATTGACAAAACCTTCTGGTTGCATCATATACAACTTCTTCTTTAAAAATTCCATTAAGGAATGTAGTTTTGACATCCATTTGCCAGATTCCATAAAATGCGGCAATTGCTAACATGATTCGGACAGACTTTAAGCATCGATACGAGTGAGAAAATCTCATCGTAGTCAACACCTTGAACTTGTCGAAAAACTTTTGCGACAATTCAAGCTTTGTAGATAGTAACACTACCATCAGCGTCTATCTTCCTCTTGAAGATCCATTTATTCTCAATGGCTTGTCGATCATCGGGCAAGTCAACCAAAGTCCACACTTTGTTCTCATACATGGATCCCATCTCAGATTTCATAGCCTCAAGCCATTTCGCGGAATCTGGGCTCATCATCGCTTCCTCATAGTTCGTAGGTTCGTCATGGTCTAGTAACATGATTTCCAGATCAAGATTACCGTACCACTCTGGTGCGGAACGTACTCTGGTTTACCTACGAGGTTCGGTAGCAACTTGGTCCGAAGTTTCATGATCATCATCATTAACTTCCTCACTAATTGGTGTAGGCATCACTGGAACTGATTTCTGTGGTGAACTACTTTCCAATTCAGGAGAAGGTACAATTACCTCATCAAGTTCTACTTTCCTCCCACTCACTTCTTTCGAGAGAAACTCCTTCTCTAGAAAGGATCCATTCTTAGCAACAAATATCTTGCCTTCGGATCTGTGATAGAAGATGTACCCAACAGTTTCTTTTGGGTATCCTATGAAGACGTACTTCTCCGATTTGGGTTCGAGCTTATCAGGCTGAAGCTTTTCACATAAGTATCGCAACCCCAAACTTTAAGAAACGACAGCTTAGGTTTCTTGCCAAACCACAGTTCATACGGTGTCGTCTCAACGGATTTAGATGGTGCCCTATTAAACGTGAATGCAGCTGTCTCTAATGCATAACCCCAAAACAATAGTGGTAAATCGGTAAGACACATCATAGATTGCACTATATCCAATAAAGTACGGTTATGACGTTCAGACACACCATTATGCTGTGGTGATCCAGGTGGCATGAGTTTGTGAAACTATTCCACATTGTTTTAATTGAAGACCAAACTCGTAACTCAAATATTCTCCTCCACGATCGGATCGCAGAAACTTTATTTTCTTGTTACGATGATTTTCCACTTCACTCTGAAATTCTTTGAACTTTTCAAATGTTTCAGCTTATGTTTCATCAAGTAGATATACCCATATCTGCTCAAATCATCTGTGAAGGTTAGAAAATAACGATACCCACTGCGAGCCTCAATATTCATCGGACCGCATACATCGGTATGTATTATTTCCAATAAACCTGTTGCTCGCTCCATTGTTCCGGAGAATGGAGCTTTAGTCATCTTGCCTATGAGGCATGGTTCGCAAGTACCAAGTGATTCATAATCAAGTGATTCCAAAAGTCCATCAGTATGGAGTTTCTTCATGCGCTTTGCACCAATATGACCCAAACGGCAGTGCCACAAATAAGTTGCACTATCATTATCAACTCTGCATCTTTTGGTTTCAATATTATGAATATGTGTATCACTACGATCGAGATTCAATAAACCATTTATATTGAGTGTATGACCATAGAAGGTTTTATTCATTTAAACAGAACAACAATTATTCTCTAACTTAAATGAATAACCGTATCGCAATAAACATGATCCAATCATATTCATGCTCAACGCAAATACCAAATAACATTTATTTAGGTCCAACACTAATCCCGAAGGTAGGGGGAGAGTGCGATGGTGATCTTATTAACCTTGGAATCACTTCCAACACACATCGTCACCTCGTCATTAACTAGTCTCTGTCATTTTGCAACTCCTGTTTCGAGTTACTAATGTTAGCAACTAAACTAGTATCAAATACCCAGGGGCTACTATGAACACTAGTAAAATACACATCAATAACATGTATATCAAATATACCTTTGTTCACTTTGCCATCCTTCTTATCCGCCAAATACTTGGGGAGTTCCGCTTCCAGTGAGCAGTCCCTTTGCAGTAGAAGCACTCAGTTTCAGGCTTAGGTCCAGACTTGGGCTTCTTCCCGGGAGTAGCAACTTGCTTGCTATTCTTCTTGAAGTTCTCCTTCTTCCCTTTGCCCTTTTTTCTTGAAACTAGTGGTCTTGTTAACCATCAACACTTGATACTCTTTCTTGATTTCTACCTTAGTTGATTTCAGCATCACGAAGAGCTCGGGAATTATTTTTGTCATCCCTTGCATATTATAGTTCATCACGAAGTTCCAGTAACTTGGTGATAGTGACTAGAGAATTCTGTTAATTACTATCTTATCCGGAAGATTAACTCCCACTTGATTCAAGCAACTGTAGTACTCAGACATTCTAAGCACATGCTCACTGGTTGAGCTATTCTCCTCCATCTTGTAGGCGAAGTACTTGTCAGAGGTCTCATACCTCTCGACACGGGCATGAGTCTGAAATACCGATTTCAGCTCCTGGAACATCTCATATGCTCCGTGGCATTCAAAATGTTTTTGAAGTCCCGGTTCTAAGCCGTAAATCATGGCGCACTAAACTATCAAGTAGTCATCATATCGAGCTTGCTATACGTTCATAACGTTTGCATCTGCTCCTACAATAGGTCTGTCACCTAGCGGTGCATCAAGAACATAATTCTTCTATGCAGCAATGAGGATAATCCTCAGATCACGGAACCAGTCCGCATCATTGCTACTATCATCTTTCAACTTAGTTTTCTCTAGGAACATATCAAAAATAAAACAGGGGAGCTATACGCGAGCTATTGATCTACAACATAATTTGCAAATACTATAAGTACTAAGTTCATGATAAATTAAAGTTCAATTAATCATATTACTTAAGAACTCCCACTTAGATAGACATCCCTCTAGTCATCTAAATGATCACGTGATCCATATCAACTAAATCATGTCCGATCATCACGTGAGATGGAGTAGTTTTCAATGGTGAACATCTCTATGTTGATCATATCTACTATATGATTCACGTTCGACCTTTCGGTCTCAGTGTTCCGAGGCCATATCTACATATGCTAGGCTCGTCAAGTTTAACCCGAGTATTTCGCATGTGCAAAACTGTCTTCCACCCGTTGTATTTGAACGTAGAGCCTATCACACCCGATCATCACGTGGTGTCTCAGCACGAAGAACTTTCGCAACGGTGCATACTCAGGGAGAACACTTATACCTTGAATTTTAGTGAGGGATCATCTTATAATGCTACCGCCGTACTAAGCAAAATAAGATGCATAAAATGATTAACATCACATGCAATCAAAATATGTGACATGATATGGCCATCATCATCTTGTGCCTTTGATCTCCATCTCCAAAGCACCGTCATGATCTTCATCGTCACCGGCTTGACACCTTGATCTCCATCGTAGCGTCGTTGTCGTCTCGCCAACTATTGCTTCTACGACTATCGCTACCGCATAGTGATAAAGTAAAGCAATTACATGGCGATTGCATTACATACAATAAAGCGACAACCATAAGGCTCCTGCCAGTTGCCGATAACTTTTACAAAACATGATCATCTCATACAACAACTTATATCTCATCATGTCTTGTCCATATCACATCACAAGCATACCCTGCAAAAACAAGTTAGACGTCCTCTACTTTGTTGTTGCAAGTTTTATGTGGCTGCTACGGGCTTCTAGCAAGAACCGTTCTTACCTACGCATCAAAACCACAACGTGGTGTAGTGATTGCTTTTTGATCTTCTAAAAGAACCCTCTTCATTGAAACCGATTCAACTAAAGTGAGAGAGACAGACACCCGCCAGTCACCTTTAAGCAACGAGTGCTCGCAGCGGTGAAACCAGTCTCGCGTAAGCGTACGTGTAATGTCGGTCCGGGCCGCTTCATCTCACAATACCGCCGAATCAAGAATCAACTAGTAACGGCAAGCAATATGTATACACCCACGCCCACAACTCCTTTTTGTTCTACTCATGCATATCATCTACGCATAGACCTAGCTCATGATGCCACTGTTTGGGAACGTAGTATTTCAAAAAAATTCCTACGATCACGCAAGATCTATCTAAGAGAAGCATAGCAACGAGCGGGGAGAGTGTGTCTAGGTACCCTCGTAGACCGAAAGCGGAAGCGTTTAGTAACGCGGTTGATGTAGTCGAACGTCTTCGCGATCCAACCGATCAAGTACCGAACGCACGGCACCTCCGCGATCTGCACACGTTCAGCTCGGTGACGTCCCTCGTACTCTTGATCCAGCTAAGGCCGAGGGAGAGTTTCGTCAGCACGACGGCGTGGTGACGGTGATGATGAAGTTACCGACGCAGGGCTTCGCCTAGGCACTACGACAATATGACCGAGGTGGAAATCTGTGGAGAGGGGCACCGCACACGGTTAAACAATCAACTTGTGTGTTCTAGGGTGCCCCCCTCCCCACGTATATAAAGGAGGGAGGAAGGAGGTGGCCGGCCTAAGGGGGAGGCGCACCAAGGGGGAGGGAGTCCTACTAGGACTCCAAGTCCTAGTAGGATTCCACCAAGAGGAGAGGGGAAAAGAGGGGGGCTGCGCCCCCAACCCCTTGTCCAATTCAGACTGGGCTTGGGGGGGTGGGTCGGGCGCCACCTCCTGGCTGCTGCCTCCTATTTCCCGTATGGCCCAATAAGGCCCATTACTTCTCCCGGTGAATTCTCGTAACTCCCCGGTACTCCGAAAAATACCCGAATCACTCGGAACCTTTCCGATGTCCGAATATAGCCTTCCAATATATGAATCTTTACCTCTCGACCATTTCGAGACTTCTCGTCATGTCCCCGATCTTATCCGGGACTCCGAACAAACTTCGGTCATCAAATCACATAACTCATAATACAAATCGTCATCGAACGTTAAGCGTGCGGACCCTACGGGTTCGAGAACTATGTAGACATGACCGAGACACATCTCCGGTCAATAACCAATAGCGGAACCTGGATGCTCATATTGGCTCCTACATATTCTACGAAGATCTTTATCGGTCAAACCGCATAACAACATACGTTGTTCCCTTTGTCGTCGGTATGTTACTTGCCCGAGATTCGATCGTCGGTATCATCATACCTAGTTCAATCTCGTTACTGGCAAGTCTCTTTACTCGTTCCGTAATGCATCATCCCGTAACTAACTCATTAGTCACATTGCTTGCAAGGCTTCATATGATGTGCATTACCGAGAGGGCCCAGAGATACCTCTCCGACAATCGGAGTGACAAATCCTAATCTCGATCTATGCCAACTCAACAAACACCATCGGAGACACCTGTAGAGCATCTTTATAATCACCCAGTTACATTGTGACGTTTGATAGCACACTAAGTGTTCCTCCGGTATTCGGGAGTTGCATAATCTCATAGTCAGAGGAACATGTATAAGTCATGAAGAAAGCTATAGCAATAAACTTAACGATCATTATGCTAAGCTAACGGATGGGTCTTGTCCATCACATCATTATCCTAATGATGTGATCCCATTCATCAAATGACAACACATGTCTATGGTTAGGAAACTTAACCATCTTTGATTAACGAGCTAGTCTAGTAGAGGCTTACTAGGGACTCGGTGTTTTGTCTATATATTCACACATGTATTAAGTTTCCGGTTAATACAATTCTAGCATGAATAATAAACATTTATCATGATATAAGGAAATATAAATAACAACTTTATTATTGCCTCTAGGGCATATTTCCTTCAGGTCAGAGTCCTTCATGTTCGTACCACCGCATAGTTTGCAGACATATTCACCAAGGGCCTTCCGACATCATCCTTCATCGACATACGCTCCAGTCTCAACGTCGTTGAGCCCGTCGTTGATACTGCCGGGGCGGCGGGGGCTGTTAGGCGACTGACTCGGTCAGCGCAGGAGTTGCAACACGTTCCCTCCCACAATCTCCTTGATGCCCACGCATCAGTATGGCTAAAGCTGATATATGTACTCTGTACTTTTTTCTCTCGAATACACACAACTTGTGTATCATTGCACTGATAGAAGCAGTTAGAATGATTACAGGAGGTGGTACAACACAAGACACAGACGCAAGGGGCGTGAACATGGTGCCCGAAGTGGAGAGATGTAAGATGCACGACCCAAACAAAGAACACGGCTAAACTCGCCGACCAGAGAAGCAAACCAATCTACAACTAGACGACCAAAACTCCGAAGCCGGCACCGAGGACGCCGCTAGCAACCAAGACAATGCCTTCATGAAGGAGAACGACACCGAGACGCCGTCGTAGTCCGATCCGGAAACTCAGACCTAGGGTTTCCCCTGATGCTTGAAGAGGGGCACAGAACGGCCATGACATGCCTCCAGGAAGGGAATGACACCCGCGGGTGTCGCCGCTGCCTGCAAAAGATGCAGGGCTTTCGCCCTGGCCAATTCCTTGCAATCCCAACCCGTCGGAACACGAGTCGAAGAGGAGGTCGTTGGGTGTAGGCCGGTGCTGCGACCGCAGGAATGGGCTCTGTACTCGTTTTGTGATCAGTCAAGACTGTTGTTCTATTGTTTATCACATAAGAATGATGCTTCCTGCACAACAACCAAGTTATGCAAGCATCACAAAACCAAAATGATTCATAAACAACTGGAAAAAGTTTTTGCTATATGTGATAATCATGCTTCCATTAATTATTAGTATAATATGCTTCGTAACAGCAAAATAAAGTTTCTGTCACAATATGTGCTTCATAACCCTCACCATACAAGTGCTTCGTTGGTCCCTAATTCTGCATACAATGTTTCGGGGAGATGTTGAATTAGATGACAGAAAAATCTTTCAATACCATGCTTCTGCTGCATTGGTTCTTTTGTTTTCAGGAGAAACCAAAGAATGGAGGAAGCACAGAGAAGTGTCAAAGCTGGCGTGATTTCTGCGGGTAGTTGTCAGGAAACAAACTGTGTTTTGGGGCCATCCGAGCATGCAAACTGCCTAGCAGGCCCATGGTTTGTTATCCCATCTCTACTCCTAATGTCTGAGTTGGTGAATAGTATCCACGGTTTATTTTCGTCCCATCACTTTCGGCCGTTTTATTTCGCTGGTTTTTTTCGTCCTCCCTCTCCCTACGCACTCATCCAAAAAAAACCCATTCAAAGCCGCTCCTCCCTCCATCCAATTTATAGGTACTGCCGCCGCCGCAGCCATCGTCCCTCTCGATCCAACTCCCCCCTGGGTTCAACTCCTACGAGACCACCGCCGCCGCCGGCATCGCCCATCTCGATCCAACTCCTTCCTCGATCCAACTCCTATGAGACCGCCGCCGCCGCTGCCATCACGGAACCCCAGGGTTCCCAGCCTCCGCCGCCCAACGTCTTGCTCCTCTGCCGATCTACGAGACCGCCGCCGCCGCCACCATCGCGGAACCCCAGGGCAGGGCGTGACTCAGGGAAGGGCGTGGTCATATTGCAGGCAGCGAGGAGCAGCGCAAGGCTGTGCCGGCCGTGCCCTGCATCGAGGAGGAACACAGGTACGAGTATTTACAAATTTCTGTTCATTTTCTGTATTTTTCTGTTCGTTTTTTGTAACTTTATGCTTCACCTGTCCCGAATTATAGGTATACTGATGTTGTCAGATACATATAGGTGATACATAGGTATGGAAGATACAATTTACTGATACATGTCTGAATGTTATAGCTATACAAATACCTGATTGTTATAGTTGAATGCTACAGAGAAAGTGGTATTATTTGTACTTCAGACATGATGTGGTATGGATGAATTGTGCCATTTCTTTACCCATGCTTTGGTTGAAATTGTTGTTTGGTTCCCAGGTTGAACAAATCCTACATCTGTAAATCGTCGATGTTTTTCTGGAAGTAGTACAGTAGGTTTAAGATTAGGAGATGATTCGTTCATTTGACGGCTTATAATTTTGGGTTTCTACAGTTTCAAGAGGCTTACAATTCCACCTTGGGTGTCTTATCTCTAAGATTCTAACTATCAAATAACATTGCTTTGAAGTGTAGATGTTCCGGGATTGCTAGCTCCTGCGAGGTGATCAGAATTACTGCTTTGTTTATTACTCAACTATGTCGGAATATCTTTTACAAGTACAGTTTTCTACTTTTTTCTGCAGAACTACTACCTGGTTGTCTTGAAGTAAATATCAATTATGTCATCCGATATGTTGTTTTAGAACAATAGACCTTCAATATTATTTTCGCCTCGGGTTCTAGACAAGGACATCTAATTAAGAGAAAACTTCGGTGGGATAGAGACAGAAGTTTGCTATATTTCACAAAACCCAAACAGAATTTCATTGCTGATTCTTCTGCCCTGAACTTTGCTCTTGCCAATTACATTTTGTGGATCCTTTTTAAGGGAACGGCTTCGTTTACACCATCCTATTGGCATGTCTATTAGCAGTAATGAAACTTAAATGAACACTTCTAGGCTAGATATTATTGAGGTGTTGCGTATGTTGGTCCTTTTTATAGATCTTGCCATCTTTGTTTGCCAGGTGATCGGTCATTTGAAGTATTTGAGAAACTTGAAGAGAAGCACAAGGCAAACCATAATTACCTTTTAGTTATATTTCAAGTTGTTGGAAAGTTAGAAGCAATCTGGAAAGCATCTTTCTATTTTAGATATTTTATTACAGGTCGCCGTCGGGACACACCGCAGGTCCAATATCGCCGCTGCTGAGGTCTACAATGAAAAAAAAATATGAACCCCCTCCCCCCCCCCGTGTTGCCGCCTCCGCCGTGAGATCGGATTTCTGCCAGGATCCCTTGCCGCTTCATTCTCCTATCTCGCCGTCTGAGCTGCTGGGATCCTCAGCAGGGCGGGTTTTGCTGGGATGTCAACTAATCGATCCATGGATGGGTGGATGGTTGTGGATTGCAGGTCGTCGTCGGCGGGTCTGGAGACGCGGATGCTCCTGCACAGCGTGGCGTCCATGGAGTCCCCTTATCTGTCAAGGAACCGGTCGTCGTTCTACCCCCTCCCCTTCCCCGAACACCGTCGTCGCTCCTCTCTGTGGCGTCTCTCCCTCGTCGCTGCCATCCATGAGGAGAATCCATCGTCAAAGGTCGCCGTACAGGGACGCTGTCGCTTTCTGCAGAACCGCCACTCCTGCCACCTCCAGGAAAGCATAGTACGCAGATGGTTTATATCTAATAACTTGTATGTACATGCCTCTATTTTTGTGTCCATTCGATCATCATTCCACCCCGATATAGTTATTCTTTCTGCTTTCGTTGATTCTCCCGTGGTTTCTTGTCATCCTTTTCCCTTTGACAATTGGGTTTTTCTCTGTTATTCTTTGTAGGGGATTTGCTCCAAGTTCTGTTGATAGTGATGATGAGTTGATAGAGCATACCTTTTTGCCTGCTATTGTACAGTCACAAGATTTACATGGTGTGCATGGGGGTACTTTTTCAGTGAACCCATCACTTATCCTGCATACTTTTATTCACATATTGATGGATTCACTGAAAAAAAGGTATCTATAGCTTTTAGGTAATGTATATTTCAATCATCAGAACACATATTGAAATACTACGACACTGCTACGCCAACTGTAGCTTCCATGTTGTGATGTGATGTCTGCCCCTAGCCTCCATGCTCCGGTGCACTCCACATCACCACCCCCCCTCCATGATGTCGTTGCTGCAGCCCCAGCACCACGGTACGCATACTCCTCGTTCTCATTAATGCGTCTCCATATTGATCGGTTGTTTAGCTTTATTTATGTTCTTAGCTCCTTGCCTCTCGTTTGTGATGGCTTGCTTTTTTTTTATTTTGGGCAAGACGTACATTCTTCCATGATTGATTTAGTTGATCAGTTGCTTCTCTTTGTAAGGGAGCGATTAGCGATTGAATCTCTATGTCATGTTTCTTGATTATCCAATCTAATTTATCTTCAACTACGCATACATTGAAGCATAGATTGTGATTGAATCTCAAACTGTTCAACTAAATTATGCATACATTGAAGCACAGATTGTGATTGAATCTCAAACTGTTCAACTAAATTATGTCATGTTTCTTGATTATCCAATCTAATTTATCTTCAACTATGCATACATTGAAGCACAGATTATGTAATAATTGATCGGTTGGCTCTATATATTATGATTACAAACTGTTCTAATTTCTTACAGCTGAATATGTATATATATATACACACATTGGTCCTGCTTTAGTATCATTTTATCTTTCAACAAGATGGAGCGGAGGCTCTCGTGCGGAGCTCCTCAAGGATCAAGGAGATACGGCGGATTGAACGAGGTTATATTAAAGGTTCTAATTCTTCACTTGCAATTTTGTGGTTCATTTTAGCTATCTACCAGTAACAAGTACAACCTTGATTTTATGTGGTTCAGTTTTACCTAACTATCAGTAACATTACAGCCTAGATAACAGGGACAATGTTGTTTAATGAACACATTGTTTTCTATTGAAGACTTCTTAAAAGAGGTGCTTATGACATGATAATTAAACGGGCTTCAGCAGACGGGTATGCACTTCCATCAGGTAACATGTTTTGTGTTCGGTTTAATGCGAGCTTCAGAGGTATCAGTCAACACTTAATTCTGGTGTTATTAAGTGCTTCAGCAGACACCAATGTAGCATTTTTGTTCAGATAGCAATGCACTATCAGTAATTAAAGTGGTGTGACCATCATTTATTGCAAATATGCTGCGACCTATGTATCTGCTTACCAGTTTTGTCCTTGGTTCTTACAAGGCCTGGCCTTCTTACTATCACTTACTGTTATTAAGCATTAGAAATTTACAAAGTTAGTTGTTTCTTGAATTTTTTGAAGATAAGTTCACCACGTAGTGAACTTTCTGAGATTTTAAGCTTTAAAAATAAGTTGCACCTAGGTTCTGCCAGAATGATTGTTGCGGAGCTTTGAAACTCTGCTGCCAAGCAAGGGGTTTTACATGTCTACATTGACATAATTTTTACAGGGAGCTCCTTACCAGCTAGACATGCAGACGCAATGCACCGACCTACTCACCAATTTATAGCTCCATGGGCTGAGAGCGCGCATGGCACCGGCATGTGGACGAGCAGTGGCGGCCGCCCCTTGACGAACGGTGGCGAGTGAATGACGAGTGGTGGTGGCTTGAGCACTGGAGCATCATGATGGTGCTAATTTCTCCCTGTCTCCCTCATTTGATTGCAGGATATTGTGTTGGGAAGGGGCTCAGAGGTAAGGCCAAGCCATGGATGTTTTGCATTTTTACAATATGAAATTGTCAATAACGGTTCAATTTTAACCACATGGATATGTATTGTGTTGTCAACTTTAGTATACACACATGGATATGTCTTTTATTTGGTATGGCACTTCACATCAGCTCATGATTGGTGCGTTTGCTTTTGCTTCCTGATAGAGATAGTTATCTTCTTTTAGTTGAGCATTGGGAAATTTTTAGTTTATTAGACGTTCTATGTCTATGTTCTACTTGCTACAATTAATGTCTTTCCAACTTACCAAACAAGGAACAATAACTATGTTATGTTACATGAAAATAGAACTTCTGTAGATTGTGAACCACCATTTAAGACCTGTACTATAAGGAGCAAATTAGTTATACGTTCTAAAGAAATGCAGAGCTTTCTTGCTCTCTAATTAATGATGTGTATTAAATAGCATCAAGACAATGATACTGTAATCGATGTTTTAGGTTTTGCCAACTGAACATTCAAATTTGTCGTTGTTTTGTTCGTCCATGATCGTTTTTAAGCTTTGGGTCTACAGATGTTAGCTTCCGTTTGATGATGATTTATTTTTCAGTATAGTGCAATCAGTGTATCATGCCAAATCTCTCCTAGGCATAAATGATTTTCTTTCGGTATATTGCCCAAATGATTCAGCAGTGACATGTTCTTCCAATTGATTTATAAGTATTCAAAACATTAGTGTTTGATTTTGTAGGCTATAAAGCTGACAATGAAGCTGAGAGAAGGGAGCATGACTACACCCACTAGCAGGATGTGCAGCAAGAGATGTCCACTGGAAAGGTTCTACTATTCAACAGTAACATAACACACCATCATGTTCGCAGAAATATTCCATCCCACATAGAAATCTTGCGAATGCACATCGTTTTGTCTTAATAATTAGATAGATTGTCACAGCAAAAGAAATATTTAGCTTTCTGCATGTTTTCCTATGACCTTATTAAAGATCTCAATTTCTATGGTTTTAAGCACAAGATGGTACTCCCTCCGTCTGATAATGTAAGACGCTTTTTGACATTAGTGTAGTGTAAAAAATCGTCTTACATTATGGGACGGAGGGAGTAATTCATATACAGTAGTTGCCTCCTATAAGGCTATAATTTTAAATCCATATCCATCCAACACAAGAAGTTTCTATTTTTTATCCTATACATGAAGGAGTTGGCGCAGTGGTGGCAGTTATGAACAACACCCCAAACAGCGAAGACGATGACCGTGGGGAGGAGATCAAGAGCATCAACATCCTCTTGACGGGGCTCCGCACCATCGACACCACCACAACCAGCAACAATGACGACCAACTAACAAGGCAGCTACTGAAGCGTTGGAACCTTTTTCAGAAGACAACAAGCTCGAGATCCAGAGTGATCCAGAGAAATGGGAAGAGAGGGGGGCCTGTAGAGGGAGGAAGAGAGAAATCGAGAGAGGGAAGGGGAGAGAGAGAGGGAAGGGGGAGACCTTGCAGACACACCTTGCTAGGACAACCACATCATTAAAATTTAAAATGGGATTTGGTGGTACTTCATCATTGTCTTTTTTTCAAATGAATTCATCATTGTTTTTGTTCCAGTGTCTGTCAGACACAATAACTTTCATGTCGAATGCATTGTGGATACATGTTGAATGCGCCCGTTGGCACAAGTGTGTTATTCCATATGGAAGTAGCTGCTGGTTGAAGTAAAGTAGATCAATACCTGCGTGCTGAAATTAGATTAGTAAATGTATTGTATTATTTGATTAGTAATAAAGTAGATCAATACCTGAGTGTTTGTTGAGTACTCTGTGCTTTGGGGACTCGTTAATTTTTTTAACTATGTGATCTGAACTAATTAAGTTTTATGGCTTTTATTTTTATTTTTATGGTGAATGATGTGTTCTGTGGCAACAAGTTATTTTACTGATTCATCTGATTAGGCATGATGATCTGTCCTGTGGTATATTTTTTGTGTGGAATCAAAACAATGTCGGGAGAGCCACATTTTTGTGGATCAGATTATCTGTAAGATGACACTCGTGACCATGATTAAGCCGGAAACTATGGTTATGTTGTTGACTTGAGCACTAGCCAGGAGAACTGACAAGGGGCTCATTAACTGCAGCCGATTGGCCGCAGCATGAGAAGTGTTTTGCGAGATGTTGTAGTGCATCGTCAAAGGGGTAGGGCGAGTTTGAATTTTTGTATTTTTGAACCTGCAGCCTTGCTTGACTGAAGTTACAGGCTTTAACCTGAGAGGAAATGCCACAACCGTGGTCGGTGGATACCATAAGCAATGTTTGTTGTTAAGCTGACGATTTCTCACGTGGTTCTTCTTTGGGGTGGACGGAGTAGCGGTGGGCCGGTTGTGGACTCGAGTTGAAGCATTTTTCGCCTTCTACCCATAGCAACGTGCGGGCTATTTTGTCTTCTGTTTTATGCTCGGTAAAAAAATTGGTTTGTCCGGTTTGCATGGTGAGTATTCTTCGTTACACATTTTAAGAGCTTCGACGTTACACATTTTAAGAGCTTCGACGGGAAGTATTTTGGCTAACTACATATATTGCTTATCTCTACTCCTAATGGAGCAGTTGGTAGCCTGGTACTCCGGTTTTATTTTCGTCCGGTTTTATTTCCTTCCACCTCCCACCACCCCTCCCACTGATTTTTTCTCCTCCTGATTAAAAAACCAAATCCCATTAAAGGGAGATATTGTTTCGTGCCTGCTTTGACAGGTGTTGATTCATTTTAATCATGTAAATAGTAGGTAATTAAGAATTTAGAAATTGCACCATATATGTCAGATCACCTTCCTAAAATATAGACATAATGTTTTTCTCGATAACCTTACAAAACAAAATGAGATATTTCTCAATAAGAAATCATTATCTATTATTAATTGACAATCACAAGTTTCCTAATATAACAAAAATAATATATCTTTTTCTTATGGGCGTACGCATCCGCACGCCCCTGCGGAGGGACGCCGTGCGCAACACCATGGAGGACGCTGTAGCCGGGCTTGATGTCGGGGAGATACTCAAGAATGTCAGGGCGGGCATCATGGCGTCGAGGACGACCGTGGTGGAAGGCGGGTCGTCAGACCGCCATGTACATGCGTTTGTGGACGCGGTCATATTATATTTCCTATCAGTCATAGAGAGAGCCTACATTCTCAAATCAAGTGTGACCATTCAAATGTTAAGAAATTCCTTAAAAATGTGTGCTACAATACTTGGTAGTCGTCGTCATTCGTAATAGCCATTGCATGCAAAAATACTCTAGAAATCGAGCGCAGAATCAATTTGGAAAGCAAACCATTAATGCAATTAATTAGCTGGAGAGTTAATTATGTATGCTCTTAATTAGGTCCATTTAAATAGGAATTATTTTTCGCACCAAATCAATTTGGAAACCGAGTGATTAAGGCAATTAATTAATTAAGTAGACACTTAATTATGCCTACACATAATTATAGTACTCCCAATTAGGAAGATAACTAATTGATTTGGTTCGCAGTTAAGTAGACATGCATAGAATTAGGTAGGCTTTTAATTATTTGTGTAATCTTAACTCCGAATGACCGAGTTGGTTGGTGGTATCGTCGCTTCGTACCCCGTCGATCGAACGAACGAAGACATCTCCCCCTTCCCCACCGATTTTTTCCATCTCCCACGGTTTCCTTGCACTTCGGTTTTTTCTCTCCTCCTCGTCCGTTAGCCCCAAGGCCCAAGCCACACACCACGCACACGGCCCATCACCCCATCCCGGCTAGGGTTCCATCCGCCGCTACTCCCGTGCCACCGTACCACCTGATTTCCTCGCCGTCGATGCCGCGCCCGTCTCCCAGCCACTGCTCCTCGAGTTCAAAAATAAGGAGGAGGAAGGGTGAGGATGCTCGGAGCAAGGGCGGAGGGGCTTCAATGTGTTGGGGAATGTGCAATTTCAAAAAATTTCCTACGTTCACGCAAGATCTATCTAGGAGATGCATAGCAATGAGAGAGGAGAGTATGTCCACGTACCCTCGTAGACCGAAAGCGGAAGCGTTAGCTTAACGCAGTTGATGTAGTCGAACGTCTTCGCGATCCAACCGATCAAGCACCGAACGTACGGCACCTCCGAGTTCAGCACACGTTCAGCTCAATGACGTCCCTCGAGCTCTTGATCCAGTTGAGGACGAGGGAGAGTTCCGTCAGCACGACGGCGTGGCGACGGTGATGATGAAGTTACCGGCGCAGTGCTTCGCCTAAGCACTACGACAATATGACCGAGGTGTGTAACTGTGGAGGGGGGCACCGCACACGGCTAAGACAAAATCTTGATGTGTCTTTGGGGTGCCCCCTTCCCCCGTATATAAAGGAGGAGAGGGGGAGGCCGGCCAGCCCCTGTAGGGCGCGCCAAGAGGGAGGAGTCCTACTAGGACTCCATGTCCTAGTAGGATTCCACTTGGTGGAAGGGGGAAGAAGGAAGGGAGAGGGAGAGGGAAAGGGGGGCTGCGCCCCCTCCCCTAGTCCTATTCGGACTACCCAAGGGGGGAGGGGGGGAGCACGCCACCTCCTCTTGGCCTGCACTCTCTCTCCCCTAAGGCCCATGTTGGCCCATTACTTCCCCGGGGGTTCCGGTAACCCTTCCAGCACTCCGATAATTCCTCGGTACCTCTCGGAACTCATCCGGTGTCCGAATAATATCGTCCAATATATCATTCTTTATGTCTCGACCATTTTGAGACTCCTCGTCATGTCCGTGATCTCATCCGGGACTCCGAACAAACTTCGGTCATCAAATCACATAACTCATAATACAAATCGTCATCGAACATTAAGCGTGCGGACCCTACGGGTTCGAGAACTATGTAGACATGACCGAGACACATCTCCGGTCAATAACCAATAGCGGAACCTGGATGCTCATATTGGCTCCTACATATTCTACGAGATCTTTATCGGTCAAACCGCATAACAACATACGTTATTCCCTTTGTCATCGGTATGTTACTTGCCCGAGATTCGATCGTCGGTATCTTCATACCTAGTTCAATCTCGTTACCGGCAAGTCTCTTTACTCGTTCCATAATGCATCATCTCGTAACTAACTCATTAGTCACATTGCTTGTAAGGCTTATAGTGATGTGCATTACCGAGAGGGCCCAGAGATACCTCTGCGATACTCAGAGTGACAAATCCTAATCTCGATCTATGCCAACCCAACAAACACCTTCGGAGACACCTGTAGAGCATCTTTATAATCACCCAGTTACGTTGTGACGTTTGATAGCACACAAAGTGTTCCTCCGGTATTCGGGAGTTGCATAATCTCATAGTCAGAGGAATATGTATAAGTCATGAAGAAAGCAATAGCAATAAAACTTAACGATCATTATGCTAAGCTAACGGATGGGTCTTGTCCATCACATCATTCTCCTAATGATGTGATCCCGTTCATCAAATGACAACACATGTTTTTGGTTAGGAAACTTAACCATCTTTGATTAACGAGCTAGTCAAGTAGAGGCATACTAGGGACACTTTGTTTTGTCTATGTATTCACACATGTATCAAGTTTCCGGTTAATACAATTCTAGCATGAATAATAAACATTTATCATGATATAAGGAAATATAAATAACAATTTTATTATTGCCCCTAGGGCATATTTCCTTCAGTCTCCCACTTGCACTAGAGTCAATAATCTAGTTCACATCGCCATGTGATTAACACGAATAGTTCACATCACCATGTGATTAACACTCATAGTTCACATCGCCATGTGACCAACACCCAAAGGGTTTACTAGAGTCAGTAATCTAGTTCACATTGCCATGTGATTAACACCCAAAGAGTACTAAGGTGTGATCATGTTTTGCTTGTGAGAGAAGTTTAGTCAATGGGTCTGTCACATTCAGATCCGTATGTATATTTGCAAATTTCTATGTCTACAATGCTCTGCATGGAGCTACTCTAGCCAATTTGCTCCCATATTCAATATGTATCCAGATTGAGACTTAGAGTCATCTGGATTAGTGTCAAAGCTTGCATCGACGTAACCCTTCACGATGAACTCTTTATCACCTCCATTATCGAGAAACATTTCCTTAGTCCTCTAAGGATAATTTTGACCGCTGTCTAGTGATCTACTCCTGGATCACTATTGGTACCTCCCTGCCAGACTTACGGCAAGGTACACAATAGGTTTGGTACATAGCATGGCATACTTTATAGAACCTATGACTAAGGCATAGGGAATGACTTTCATTCTCTCTCTATCTTCTGCCGTGGTCGGGCTGTGAGTTTTACTCAATTTCACACCTTGCAACACAGGCAATAACTCTTTCTTTGACTGATCCATTTTGAGCTTCTTCAAAATCTTGTCAAGGTATGTGCTTTGTGAAAGTCCTATTAAGCGTCTCGATCTATCCCTACAGATCTTGATGGTCAATACTTAAGCAGCTTCATCGAGGTCTTTCTTTGAAAAAATCTTATTCAAGTATCCTTTTATGCTATTCAGAAATTCCGTATCATTTCCAATCAACAATATGTCATACACATATAATATCAGAAATGCTACAGAGCTCCCACTCACTTTCTTGTAAATACAGGCTTCTCCAAAAGTCTGTATAAAACCATATGCTTTGATCACTTCATCAAAGCGTATATTCCAACTCCGAGATGTTTGCACCAGTCCATAAATGGATCGCTGGAGCTTGCACACCTTGTTAGCACCTTTAGGATCGACAAAACCTTCTGGTTGCATCATATACAACTCTTCTTTGAGAAATCCATTAAGGAACGCAGTTTTGACATCCATTTGCCAGATTTCATAATCATAAAACACGGCAATTGCTAACATGATTCGGACAGACTTAAGCATCGCTACGGGTGAGAAGGTCTCATCGTAGTCAACTCCTTGAACTTGTCGAAAACCTTTCGCAACAAGTCGAGCTTTGTAGACAGTAACATTACCGTCAGCGTCAGTCTTCTTCTTGAAGATCCATTTATTCTCTATGGCTTGCCGATCATCGGGCAAGTGAACCAAAGTCCACACTTTGTTCTCATACATGGATCCCATCTCAGATTTCATGGCCTCAAGCCATTTCGCGGAATCTGGGCTCATCATCGCTTCCTCATAGTTCGTAGGTTCTTCATGGTCTAGTAACATGACTTCCAGAATAGGATTACCGTACCACTCTGGTGCGGAACGTACTCTGGTTGACCTACGAGGTTCGGTAGTAACTTGATCTGAAGTTTCATGATCATCATCATTAACTTCCTCACTAATTGTCGTAGGCATAACTGGAACTGATTTCTGCAATGAACTACTTTCCAATTCAAGAGAAGGTACCACTACCTCATCAAGTTCTACTTTCCTCCCACTCACTTCTTTCGAGAGAAACTCCTTCTCTAGAAAGGATCCATTCTTATCAACAAATATCTTGCCTTCGGATCTGTGATAGAAGGTGTACCCACCAGTTTCTTTTGGGTATCCTATGAAGACGCACTCCTCCGATTTGGGTTCGAGCTTATCAGGTTGAAGCTTTTTCACATAAGCATCGCAGCCCCAAACTTTAAGAAACGACAGCTTAGGTTTCTTGCCAAACCACAGTTCATACGGTGTCGTCTCAACGGATTTAGACGGTGCCCTATTTAACGTGAATGCATAACCGCAAAACGATAGTGGAAAATTGGTAAGAGACATCATAGATCGCACCATATCTAATAAAGTATGGTTACGACGTTCGGACACACCATTACGCTGTGGTGTTCTAGGTGGCGTGAGTTGCGAAACTATTCCACCACTACTGGAATCTGGGTCTTTGCCATCTGCCAGCTCTTTGCCGTCT
The DNA here is from genome assembly GCA_011799875.1 of Thinopyrum elongatum. Classification (NCBI taxonomy): domain Eukaryota; kingdom Viridiplantae; phylum Streptophyta; class Magnoliopsida; order Poales; family Poaceae; genus Thinopyrum; species Thinopyrum elongatum. The sequence goes on from CM022299.1 coordinate 514,115,152, forward strand.
GCCAGCTGATGGCAAAGAGGCTCTTTGCCGCCTGTCTTCTCAAAGCAGACGGCAAAGAACCAGCTGATGGCAAACAGGGTCTTTGCCATCTGCCAGCTCTTTGCCGTCTGCCAGCAGACTGCAAAGAGTTCTTTGCCATCTGCCAGCAGACGGCAAAGTCCAAAGTGGACCCCACGGGGTACTGCACTGGGTAGGTCACACGGGCCACTTCTTTGCCGTCTGCTGGCAGACGGCAAAGAAATCTTTGCCGTCTGCCAGCAGACGGCAAAGAGGTAAGAGGGGCCCACAGTTTCACGGCGGTGGCGGTCTAACGGTCATCCTCTTTGCCGTCTGCTGGCGGACGGCAAAGAATTCTTCTTTGCCGTCCGCCAGCAGACGGCAAAGAGAAAAAAAAACAGACGGCAATGCGGGGGGTTAATTTGGCCCCCCCGCGCGCGCCCTCCTCCACATCTCTTTCTCCCGCCTCCCCACACTCTGCCTCCCGCGCAGGCCGCCGCCCCCGCCCCCTCCCGTGCAGGCCCGCCGCCCCCCCCCCACCGCTCCAGCCGCGCGCGCCTCCCTCGCCTCCCTCCCTCCACCCCCCCGCTCCACCCCCCTCCTCGCCCCCTCCCCCTCCACCCCTGCCGTCCCCCTCCCCCCTGTCCTTCTTCCCCCCTCCCCTCCCCCCTCCTCCTCCCTCCCTCCTCCACCGCCGCCCACCTCCCTCCCTCCCTCCCTCCACCACCGCCCCCTCCCTCCACCGCCGCCCCTCCCCCCCTCCCACCGTGGCCCCCTCCCTCTCCACCACCGGCGCCCCCTCCCCTCCTCCACTGCCACTGCCCCCTCCTCCTCCTCCCTCCCCCTCCTCCACCACCGTCGCACCAGCTCCTCCTTGCCCTCTGCCCCCTCTGCCCAGCCCACGGTGAGCACCGGTCCCCTCTTTGTTCTTATTTTTTTGCATGTATGGATTTAGGAGTTGATGGATCTGTGGATGGATGGATACATTGATGTAAGGATGGATGGATAGATGGATGTATGTATACAGGGGCGGTGCCAGCAATCTGTGGATGGATGTATGTATATGTGATTTTGAACAATTTGTAGTTGTTATATGGATTGCTAGATGGATGTATGCTGTGTAGATGTATGGATGGAAAGATGGATGAATGCTATATAGATGTATGGGTGGATTTATGTATGGATTTTCATTTAAAAAAATAGTGTCTTTTTATTCCGTTAGGTTAGATGTTGTTGATTATATTGTTCTGCGGTGCTTATGTTGGATTGTTTTTCATGTGCAGGGATCTTCTCTTCACCTCCAGGAGCACTATCGTTCCCGTTGCCGTTGTCATCGTCGTTCGACTACCGCCTCTACGGTCTAAGGGTGAGCTCGACTGTCATCTCCTCCCTGACCTTCCCCTATTTGCTCTGTTCCGGTCGTTGTGTCGATGGCTGGAGTTCGGTGTGGTGTAGTCGTTCATGGGTCGTCGAGGAGAGAAAAGAAGGAAAAGAATCTCCGAGGGGTCGAGGGTCGTCGAGGGGTCGAGTGGTCGAGGGATGACTTTCATTCTGATGGTGCTTCCTTTTGAAAGAGATGAGAGTGAGAGATGAGATGCTCTTGAAGGAAGGATACCGGCTATTCGTAGGTGGTCGGTCTTTCTCGTCCTCCCCCTCTGTGACCTTGGTAAAGCAGGGGGAGGACGAAAAGACCGACCGTCACCGACGGTCGAAATAACATTGAGAGATGAGAGATGTTATAAGAGGAAAGACACCGGCTGTTGTCGTAGGTGGTCGTTGCTCCTCATCTCTTGCTGTGAGACCTTGGTAACGCAGCAAGGGATGGGAGTAACGACCGTCACCGACGGTCGAAATAAACAGGCAAGGAGTGCCCCACCATACATATATACCACCACTTGAGAGGTGAGAGTTGTTGAAGGGAGCATCGACGGAATGAAAGTCAACCCGACACCCCGACCCGACACCCCGTAATATATTTGTGAATTATGAGTTAGGTCATATATTTTCTGATTTAAATGTGCAGTTCTTTCGTTGCTGCGAGGGTCTGGTGTTCGACGACCTCCCCGTGCGTTCGACGAGCTCCGCCTCTGCGTTCGTGGGTGAGCACAAATGACATCTCCTCCTCCCCCCTTCATTTGCTCTGTTTCGGTCTTCGTGCCGATGAAACTTGCTAGCTGTAGGTGTCAATCATCAGTATGCGTGACCACTATGCGTCTCCCGTTCGAAAGGGTTACATCTATAAATATGCATTCATTTGCATATTTATAACCGTGATTCTTTCGAATTGTCCAACGTTATCCATGGACAGCCTGAGTATGTGTAGATTGGGTTCGTTTTCCCATATGCTCTGCTCCAGATCCGATGCAGAATTTCGTCAGTGCCTCCCTGTTGTTCTCTGGGTACACATCCTCTTTGCTTATTGCCGAGACGTGTATCAGGAGAACAGCGGGGAGGTGCTGCCGAAATTTTGCATCGGATCCGGAGCAGAGCATGGGAAAACGAACCCAATCTACACATACTCGGGTGGGATTAGGACCTATCTTTACCTACTAGCGTCTAGGTTGCATGGACGTAATAAAATTGACAAACTCTATTAACTGATGAATATGGTTTGCTGAATTATGTATGTATTTCTTGTGTGTCCAGTAGCTAGGCAAGATGAGTGATCGTGCGTGGATGTACACCGGTCACACTAGTCAGAAAGACATGACCCGTGAATGGATGAGAAAAACCAATGGGTTTGTGAGAGCCGCATTTGCAAATGGACAGGAAACAACCTGGTGCCCCTGTCTCAAGTGCGACAACTTTCATAAGAAGTCAGAGTTTGAAATGATCAAAGACCTGTAGAAGTTGGGTTTCACGCCTAATTATACGGTCTGGACATTTCATGGTGAGTCTGCCCAACATGCCAGAGCTGAGGAGGGCCGTCGTCGCACCGACGAGCATGGTACCGGGATGGAAGACATGGTGGAAGACTTTGATGATGCTCGGGATTCGGACGATGAGATGGAGGAATCTGCAAAGGCCTTCAATGATATGTTGGAGTCTTCAAAATGTCCTCTCCACGAGCACACTGAGCTTTGTCAGCTGGATGCCATCGCACAAGTAATGGCTCTGAAGGCTCAATTCAACTTGGGCAGAGAATGCTACGACGCGATGATGACACTATTTGGACGCTTTCTACCCAAAGGCCATGTAATGCCTGCAAACCTGTATCAGTCGGACAAAATCCTCCGTGTACTTAAGATGCCCTATGAGAAGATAGATGCCTGTGAGAAAGGATGTGCCTTATTTAGGCTTGAGTATGCGGACTTGAAGTATTGTCCCGTTTGCCATTCTTCCAGGTATGTTGAGGTAGACAACGGTATGGGTGAGAAGAGTCAGACAAAAATCCCAGTTAATGTTCTTCAGTATATGCCAATCATACCAAGACTTCAACGTCTTTTCATGGTCGAAGAGACGGCCAGACAGATGACATGGCACAAATTGGGCAAAAGAACCGAACTAGATGCAGATGGGGAGCCGATGTTGGTACACACATCGGACGCTTTTGCGTGGAAGCACTTCGATGCAATACATCATGCTAAAGCGGCAGATCCAAGGCATCCTCGACTCGCCATAAGCACGGATGGGTTCAATGTGTTTGCTATGATGGCAGCCCAATACAGTTGTTGGCCTGTATTTGTCATTCCACTGAATCTCCCCCCCCGGACAGATTATGCAAAGTAAGAACATTTTCCTGACATTGATAATTCCGGGGCCCAACTATCCGGGGAAGAATATGAATGTGTACATGCAACCGCTTAAGGATGAACTGCAAGAAGCTTGGGATAATGCGATCAAGACATACGACGCCGCTACAAAAAAAAACTTCCTAATGCGTGCGTGGTACATGTACTCGATGCATGACTTGCCGGCGTATGCGCTATTCGTTGGCTGGTGTGTGCATGGAAGGTTCCCGTGCCCCACATGCAAGGCAGCTCTTGAGTTTCGTCGGCTGCAGGCGGGTGGCAAGTTTTCTTGCTTCGACATGCATAGACAGTTCCTGGATCCTCGCCATAAGTTCAGAAAAGACAAGAAGAACTTCATCAAAGGTAGAGTTGTCAAAAACTCTGCACCACCTGCGTTGACAGGCCAACAGACCCTGGATCAGTTAAACTCTCTCGAGCCGGATCCGGAGCGTCCAGGGTATTTCAAGGGGTATAATTCCGAACACGCCTGGACTCACAAGACATGCTTGTGGGATCTGCCTTACTTCAAAGACCTCCTTTGCCCACACAACATCGACGTGATGCACACTGAAAAGAATGTTGGCGAGGCCCTCTTTGGTACATTGTTCGGCATAGAGGGGAAAACAAAGGATAATCCTAAGGCTAGAGTCGATCAGCAGGCTCTATGTGATAGACCGCTACAAAACATGCGACAACCGAAAGGAAAGAAGAACTGGACGAAGCCAAAGGCATGGTTCAATCTTGGAAGGCCAGTTATGAGGGAAATGCTCCTGTGGGTGAAAAATGAGTTGATGTTCCCCGATGGGTATGCAGCGAATCTAAAGAGGGGAGCGAGCCTTGAAAAATTGAAAATATTTGGTCTCAAGAGTCATGATTGGCACATATGGCTTGAGCGGGTAATGCCGGTGATGTTGCGTGGCTTTATCCCTGAGGATGAATGGCTAGTACTGGCAGAGCTGAGCTATTTCTTCCGTGTTCTTTGTGCGAAAGAACTATCGCCTGGCTTGCTAGAAGAACTGGAAGAGTTGGCGCCGGAGTTGATCTGCAAGTTAGAGAAGATCTTTCCGCCGGGCTTCTTTAATCCAATGCAGCATTTGATTTTGCATCTCCCGACCGAGGCACGATTGGGGGGGCCCGTGCAGAATCGTTGGTGCTACGCAACTGAGAGGATGCAGAAGACGCTTCGAGAAAAATGTAAAAATAAACGTCGAATTGAAGCATCGATGGCCGAGGCATTCATTACTGAGGAGGCGGCAAACTTCGTGACAGCACACTACGAAGCGAAAAATCGTCATTTGCATAATCTGAAGCCTCGGTACAATGCTGGCGACCCTAAAAAGGGTGGATCCAACCTCAGCCTATTCAAAGGGAAGTTCGCACCAGCCGGTGCTTATACTCCCTTATCGTTGGAGGTCGACGAATGGCGGACCATTACGTTGTATATCTTGAACAACCTAACAGAAGTGCGGCTGTACATCGAGTAAGTTCTCGGTACATTGTTTCGCAACCTCTAATTCCTTTGAACTGCTCTTATTCCTGGATATTTGATACAGTCGATACGTCGCCGAATTCTCGAATGGAGCGGTGATCCAAAAGGATTCTGTCGAAGAGTATGAGCTTCTGGCAATGTATGGAGGCGGCTATCCCGGTTTCATCTCTTGGTTCAAACAAACGGTAATTTCCATTAGACCATTTCATTTCTTCTTCTAATTTCTGGCTAATGCAACAATCCTTTCGTATTAAACTTGTAGGCTAGTTCAGAGTCTATGGACGCTGAGTTGAGACAAGTCGCTAATGGTTTTGACTATAAGGTCCGTTCATTTGACAAATACGACATCAACGGGTATCGCTTTCGTACCTATGGCAAAGAGCTATCTATGGCCGACCGAAAGTCTACAAATTGTTGTGTCTCTGCTATCGGCGAAGGAGATACCGAGTATTATGGAAGAATTGAAGCAATTTATGAACTTCTATTCTATGGTGCCAACCCACCGAATGTCGTAGTCTTCAAATGTTATTGGTTCCAGCCGAAGGAGACTAGAAGGACTCACGAACATCTAGGGCTAGTCGAAATCAAACAAAGCACCCATTTGGATGTTCCCGATGTCTATATTACGGCTCAACAGGCAACCCAAGTTTTCTATCTACCGTGGACCTGCCAAAGTGATCCAAATCTCAATGGTTGGGATGTCGTTTATGATGTGCCGCCACTTGTTAGACCACCTCCCCCCAATGAAGAGGATTATGAACCTCACATTAACCCAGACACATATGAAGGAGAATTCTTCCAAGAAACACGTCTTTCCAAAAAACGTTTCAAGAACCGCTCTACTTCACCCCAGAACATTGAAGTAGACAGCGGCAGTGAATCCGAGCCTGAGCCGGAACAAGAAGAGCCGGAACAAGAAGAGGTTACTGCTGCGGATGACCTGTCAATGCTTGACCGATTACGTACAGGAGGCCTTCCACATGTTGATGCATTTATTGATGATGATGAGCACGTCATTACTGATAGTGATGATGATGATGCATTTATTGACCCCGAAGCATATATAGACGATGATGATGATGCATTTATTAATGATGACGATGAAGATTAATATTTCAGTTCATGTCAGGTATTCAATTATTATTATGTACATATATATTATTAATTAGTTCATGTTAGGTATTCAATTTTTTATTATGTTCATGATGATGATACACTAAAATTATATACATATTATTCATGTCAGGTATTCATTCTTTTTATGTTGTACTAATTTCGTTTACTCTTTGTCATTGCAGGTGTTGACAGATGGTGGGCGCGGGTCGAGAGCGCTCCGAGGCTCCTTCCTCGGCGCGTGGTGGGAGCGGTAGTTCCATTCCACCCCAGAGCCTCCGGAGAGTGTTGGATCTCAGTATGCAGACACCACCGGCGGTCGCTTCTTCTTCGACCGGGAGAGGTCGGGGAGGGGGGGGAAGAAGGTTGCTAGAGGTGGATGTGGCGGCAGGCGAGGTAGGAAGGCTGCTGCTACACCTTCCTCGCCGCCACCCCCAGCTGATTCACCCGACCACAGGAGTGCTCCGTCTGAGATGGGGCCGCCTGAGGTGGAGCCGTCTCAGACTCCGGTCCACGAGCCTATGGCAGACGCGCCTACGGCCGACGAGCCTCGGGCCGACGAGCATCGGGCCGCCGAGCCTTCGTCCCGCGAGACTCCGTCCCACGAGACTCCGGACCTCAGCAGGGATCACACTGAGTCGCAGCAGAACCCTTTGGAGGACTCGCCGGAGTCGAGTGGCCGTGCTGAGGGTGGCTATAGCTCTGATAGCTATAGCGAGAGTGAGTGGGTTGAGGGGCGTAAAGTCTACCAGCGTGGTGGTACAAAGCTCCCTGACACCCCGACGACCCCCGACCAGAGGTGGTTGATTGCGCCTAGCGGGGAGAAGTAAGTGCATTTACTCTTTTTTAACCTTTTGTCTTCATGTTTCTTCGAATATCTAATGCGTTGGCCTTGTCATACTACAGGTCTTGGACACACGAGCCGAATATCCGCAAGCCCAACAGTGTCGTTGGTGTGATTTGTCGCTAGAGCTTCCCGGGGTGGGTCACGTTACCCGGTGAGGGCCGGGTTCGAGAGCTAGGAATGACCTGGGAGCACTACTTGGCTGCCTCGGCCCCGCCGGGGCATAGGATCGGCGATGTCGAGTGCCACACGGTCGCCGACATTGTGATCCAGACGTTTTGGGTAATTTCTCCTTTGCCGTCTACGTTGTGTTTTCTTCTTTGATTGGCAACCCTAGTGATTGTACTAATCCATGTTTTCTTGTTTGATTGCAGACCTTCTACAGGTGTGCTGAGGGACAGGAGGAGGCCGCGGCTCAGGTTATCGACACCGAGTGCAGGCGCCTACTTCAAAACTTTCGGCACGAGGCTCGGACGCAGGCTATTCGAGACTACTTCGCCTCGGTTGGTATTAGGAGGAAAAAAGAGAAGTTGTGCGTCAATTTTCTGAGTAAGGAGAAGTACATGAAGGTAATTACCTGTTCTTAAGGCCTTGTACTTAGTTTCCTTGATTTGATTCGTAGGCGTAGCGCTCAAATTTCTCTTGCTTAACTTAGGTGCCCCCGAGATGGTGGGCGGATAGGATGGACTGTTGGGAGGCGTTGGTGGATGAGCGGTGCACTCCCCAATGGCGCTCCATCCATGACATTGCAAAGGAGAAGCGTGCCCAAATGAAAGGTGTCCCACACCATCTAGGCAGCGTCAACCTACGTCAGTTCGGGGAAAACTGGGTATGTGGTTTGCTTCATGATTCATGCAAATTCATTCTTCATGCTAGCTTGAGCCCTTAACTAATACTCTGTTCCTCTCTTTTAGGGGCGATACAACAAGGCTCCAGTGCCAGAGCTGTTCGACCTCTATGCCATGTCCAATACTGCCTCGTACAAGAAGGCCAAGGCATTCTCTGAGTCTGACCTCGATGATCCAGAGAAATTCACCAACCTCACCTCCCACCACAAGCTTGTGACGTACAGAGACCAGGGGAAGAAGAGGAAAGGGCCGGACTTTAACCCGAGCCAACCTCTTGATCCAGAGCTGGTGATGATATCTGGTGGCGGAAGGTCCCATGGCTCGTTAGCCATTGGGAATGGACTGATACGTTGTAGTAGCACTCTCCCGCAGATCAAGAAGCGCCAGACCAGCTCCGATCCTGAGATATTGCCTCGTGCATGGCCAGTGGAGATCCAATTCAAGGTTAGTTATACGGAATCAGATACCTTTCCTCCATTACATTGTGTGTGCGGTCGTCGATTATTACAATGCTAACGAGTGGTGTTGCAGGCTGCTATTGAGGCAGAGAGAGCGAACACGCAGGCACTTCTAGCGGAGAGGGACCGGCAGACGGCTAAGCTATTGGAGGAGGATAGGAACCGGAACATGATGGCTACCCAGGCCCTATATGAGATGTTCGCGGTAATTTTCTTTTGCATGTTAGCCAAATCAAGCACGTAATGTTCCTTACATTAGTATCTAATATGACTGACTCGTCAAAACCAAATGTGCAGGCCATGTGCGAGAAGACCGGCACGACTCCTCCGGCGATGCCAGACATTGTTCCGGCGGGCACGGTGAGTTTCATTTGAATGGTCATTAGTTACTAGTCTTCACATTTGAGTTGCATCATGCTAACGATACATTGGAAATGATCTTTGGTGCAGCATAACTCCCGAGAAGCATCGACCGATGCTTCTCCGTCTACCACTGGCGTGACCGGTCCTACAACTACACCTCCTTGATGACGGTAAGTTTTCCCAAGTGTTTAGCTTAACAAATGCATACTTAGCTTAAGAAATGACCTAGTCGTGTGCCTTTGGTAGCCTTCCATACAGGGAAATGCCTCCTAGTGCTCCAAAATGACCTATTTAGCTCCAAAATGACTTAATATGCTCCTAAATGACCTATTTAGCTCCAGAATGACCTATTTAGCTCCAAAATGACTTAATATGCTCCTAAATGATCTATGAAGCTCCAAAATGATCTATTTAGCTCCAAAATGACTTAATATGCTCCTAAATGACCTATTAAGCTCCAAAATGACCTATTTAGCTCCAAAATGACTTAATATGCTCCAAAATGACCTATTTAGCATATTAAGTCATTTAGGAGCATATTAAGTTATTTTGGAGCATATTAAGTCATTTTGGAGCTTATTAAGTCATTTTGGAGCATATTAAGTCATTTTGGAGCTTATTAAGTCATTTTGGAGCTTAATAGGTCATTTAGGAGCATATTAAGTCATTTTCGAGCTAAATAGATCATTTTGGAGCTAATTAAGCTTAATATGCTCCAAAAAATGACCTATTTAGCTCGAAAATGACTTAATATTTCCTAAATGACTATTAAGCTCCAAAATGACCTATTTAGCTCCCAAAATGACCTATTAGCTCGAAAATGACTTAATATGCTACTAATTGACTATTTAGCTCCCAAATGACTTAATATGCTCCAAAATGACCTATTTAGCTCGAAAATGACCTATTTAGCTCGAAAATGACTTAATATGCTCCAAAATGACCTATTAAGTCTCCAAAATGACCTATTTAGCTCAAAATGACTTAAATGCTCCAAAATGACCTATTTAGCATGTTAAGTCATTTGGAGCATATTAAGTCATGTCTGGAGCATATTAAGTCATTTTGGAGCATATTTAGCTCCAAAATGACCTATTTAGCTCCAAAATGACCTATCTAGCTCCAAAATGGACTTAAATGCTCCAAGTGACTATTAGTCCAAATGACTTAATATGCTCCAAAATGACTTATATGCTCCAAAATGACCTATTTAGCTCCAAAATGACTTAATATGCTCCAAAATGACCTATCTAGCTCCAAAATGACTTAATATGCTCCAAAATGACCTATTAGCTCAAAATGACTTAATATGGAGCATATTAAGTCATTTGGAGCATATTTGCTCCAAAATGACCTATTTAGCTCCAAAATGACTATTTAGCTCAAAAATGACTTAAAATTCTCCAAAATGACCTATACTTAGCTTATTTAGTTCATTTATGACATACTTAGCCTATTTAGGTAAAAAATGGCCTATTTAACTAGGTTAGATCTAAAATGACACAAGTAAGCAATAAGAAGAAGAAAAGGAAGAGAAGAAAAAATTATGCTTCTTTTTTCTTCTAGTCTTCTTCTTCTTGTTCTTCTAACTTTCTTCTTTCCCATTTTGCAGATTTGCTTCAGATCACGGAAGCTTGCGTTGGAGTCTACTCTTCTCGTTGTCCTTCCTTTTTGTTTTGATTTTGTAGGATGAACAATTTGAAACTTGCTACGTATATATGTATGGATGGATGGTGGCTATATTGTATATGGACCTTTTGCTTAATTGTTGGATATGTTGGACTTTTCATTTGGTGTATATATGTGTTGGATGATGATATATGTGTTGGATATGTTGGATGATCCATATGGCAGGGATATGTTGGCTATATGTACTTGTTGAAATATTTTGAAATGAATATATATATATATATATATATATACATATCTGTGAAATTGATTGAATTTAAGAAAAAACAGGGGCTATATAGCCAATTTGCCGTCTGCTAGCAGACGGCAAAGGGCTTTGCCGTCTGCTAGCAGACGGCAAATTGGCCACGTGGTAGCACGCTATTCACCTGGTCTGGCCTATTTGGCCTCTTTGCCGTCTGCCAGCAGACGACAAAGAGGGCAAGGTCTTTGCCGTCTGCCAGCAGACAGCAAAGGAGCAGGGTCTTTGCCATCTGCCGGCAGACGGCAAAGGAGCAGGCTCTTTGCCGTCTGCCAGCAGAGGGCAAAGAAGGAAAGCTCTTTGCCGTCTGCTGGCAGACGGCAAAGAGCGCCGTTAGCCCCCTAACGGGGCTGTCACCTTTTTTGTGCCGTCCACAAGCTTTGCCGTCTGCTAGCAGACGGCAAAGAACTTTCCTTCTTTGCCGTCCGCCAGCAGACGGCAAAGCGGCCTTTACCGGCATCGGCTTTGCCGGAGTGTTTGCCGTCTGCTGGCGGATGGCAAAGCCTTTGCCGTCCGCCAACAGTGCCTTTGCCGTCTGCGACGGCAAAGCAGCTGATTCCAGTAGTGCACATTGTTTTAAATGAAGACCAAACTCGTAACTCAAATATTCGCCTCCGCGATCAGATCATAGAAACTTTATTTTCTTGTTACGATGATTTTCCACTTCACTCTGTATTTCTTTTGAACTTTTCAATTTTTTCAGACTTATGTTTCATCAAGTTGATATACCCATATCTGCTCAAATCATCTGTGAAGGTCAGAAAATAACGATACCCGCCGCAAGCCTCAACACTCATCGGACCGCATACATCGGTATGTATTATTTCCAATAAGTCATTAGCTCGCTTCATTGTTCCAGAGAACGGCGTCTTAGTCATCTTGCCCATGAGGCATGGTTCGCAAGCATCAAATGATTCATAATCAAGTGATTCCCAAAGTCCATCTGTATGGAGTTTCTTCATGCGCTTTACACCAATATGACCGAAACGGCAGTGCCACAAATATGTTGCACTATCATTATCAACTTTGCATCTTTTGGCATCAATATTATGAATATGTGTATCACTACAATCGAGATTCAATAAACCATTTATATTGAGTGTATGACCATAGAAGGTTTTATTCATGTAAACAGAACAACAATTATTCTCTGACTTAAATGAATAACCGTATCGCAATAAACATGATCCAATCATATTCATGCTCAACACAAACACCAAATAACATTTATTTATTTAGGTCCAACACTAATCCCGAAGGTAGAGGGAGTGTGCGATGGTGATCTTATCAACCTGGGAATCAATTCCAACACACAACATCACCTCGTCATTAACTAGTCTCTGTTCATTTTGCAACTCCTGTTTCGAGTTACTAATGTTAGCAACTGAACCGGTATCAAATACCCAGGAGCTACTATGAACACTAGTAAAATACACATCAATAACATGTATATCAAATATACCTTTGTTCACTTTGCCATCCTTCTTATCCGCCAAGTATTTGGGGCAATTCCGCTTCCAGTGACCATTTTGTTTGCAGTAGAAGCACTCAGTTTCAGGCTGAGGTCCATCTTTGGGCTTCTTCACGGGAGCAGCAACTTGCTTGCTATTCTTCTTGAAGTTCCCCTTCTTACCTTTGCCCTTTTTCTTGAAACTAGTGGTCTTGTTAACCATCAACACTTGATGCTATTTATTGATTTCTACCTTCGCCGATTTCAGCATCGCGAAGAGCTTGGGAATTGTTTTCGTCATCCCTTGCATATTATAGTTCATCACAAAGTTCTTGTAACTTGGTGATAGTGACTAGAGAACTCTGTCAATCACTATTTTATCTGGAAGATTAACTCCCACTTGATTCAAGCGATTGTAGTACCCAGACATTCTGAGCATATGCTCACTGGTTGAGCTATTCTCCTCCATATTGTAGGCAAAGTACTTGTCAGAGGTCTCATACCTCTAAACTCGGGCATGAGTCTGAAATACCAATTTCAGCTCTTTGGAACATCTTATATGCTCCGTGTCATTCAAAACAATTTTGAAGTCCCGGTTCTAAGCCGTAAATCATGGCGCACTAAACTATCAAGTAGTCATCATATAGAGTTTGCTAAACGTTCATAACGTTTGCATCTGCTCCTGCAATAGTTCTGTCACCTAGCGGTGCATCAAGGACATAATTCTTCTGTGCAGCAATGAGGATAATCCTCAGATCACGGAACCAGTCTGCATCATTGCTACTATCATCTTTCAACTTAGTTTTCTCTAGGAACATATCAAAAATTAAACAGGGGAGCTATATGTGAGCTATCGATCTGCAACATAATTTGCAAATACTACCAGGACTAAGTTCATGATAAATTAAAGTTCAATTAATCATATTACTTAAGAACTCCCAGTTAGATAGACATCCCTCTAGTCATCTAAATGATCACGTGATCCATATCAACTAAACCATGTCTGATCATCACGTGAGATGGAGTACTTTCAATGGTGAACATCTCTATGTTGATCATATCTACTATATGATTCACATTCGACCTTTCGGTCTCAGTGTTCCGAGGCCATATCTGCATATGCTAGGCTCGTCAAGTTTAACCCGAGTATTCCGCATGTGCAAAACTATCTTGCACCCGTTGTATTTGAACGTAGAGCCTATCACACCCGATCATCACGTGGTGTCTCAGCACGAAGAACTGTCGCAACGGTGCATACTCAGGGAGAACACTTATACCTTGAAATTTAGTGAGGGATCATCTTATAATGATACCGCCGTACTAAGCAAAATAAGATGCATAAAAGATAAACATCACATGCAATCAAAATATGTGACATGATATGGCCATCATCATCTTGTGCCTTTGATCTCCATCTCCAAAGCACCATCATGATCTCCATCGTCACCGGCTTGACACCTTGATCTCCATTGTAGCGTCGTTGTCATCTCGCCAAGTATTTCTTCTACGACTATCGCTACCGCATAGTGATAAAGTAAAGCAATTACATGGCGATTGCATTTCATACAATAAAGTGACAACCATAAGGCTCCTGCCAGTTGCCGATAACTTTTACAAAACATGATCATTTCATACAACAATGTATATCACATCATGTCTTGACCATATCACATCATAGCATGCCCTGCAAAAACAAGTTAGACGTCCTCTACTTTGTTGTTGCAAGTTTTACGTGGCTGCTACGGGCTTCTAGCAAGAACCGTTCTTACCTACGCATCAAAACCACAACAATTTTTCGTCAAGTGTGTATTTTAACCTTCAACAAGGACCGGCTGTAGTCAAACTCGATTCAACTAAAATTGGAGAAACAGACACCCGCCAGCCACCTGTGTGCAAAGCACGTCGGTAGAACCAGCCTCATGAACGCGGTCATGTAATGTCGGTCCGGGCCGCTTCATCCAACAATACCGCCGAATCAAAGTAAGACGTTGGTGGTAAGTAGTATGACTATTATCGCCCACAACTCTTTGTGTTCTACTCGTGCATATCATCTACGCATAGACCTGGCTTGGATGCCACTGTTGGGGAACGTGCAATTTCAAAAAAATTCCTACGTTCATGCAAGATCTATCTAGGAGATGCATAGCAACGAGAGGGTAGAGTATGTCCACGTACCCTCGTAGACCGAAAGCGGAAGCGTTAGCTTAACGCAGTTGATGTAGTTAAACGTCTTCGCGATCCAACCGATCAAGCACCGAACGTACGGCACCTCCGAGTTCAGCACACGTTCAGCTCAATGACATCCCTCGAGCTCTTGATCCAGTTGAGGATGAGGGAGAGTTCCGTCAGCACGATGGCGTGGCGACGGTGATGATGAAGTTACCGGCGCAGGGCTTCGCCTAAGCACTACGACGATATGACCGAGGTGTGTAACTATGGAGGGGGGCACCGCACATGGCTAAGATAAATCTTGATGTGTCTTTGGGGTGCCCCCTTCACCCGTATATAAAGGAGGAGAGGGGGAGGCCAGCCGGCACCTGTAGGGCGCGCCAAGAGGGAGGAGTCCTACTAGGACTCCAAGTCCTAGTAGGATTCCACTTGGTGGAAGGGGGAAGAAGGAAGGGAGAGGGAGAGGGAAAGGGGGGCTGCGCCCCCTCCCCTAGTCCTATTCGGACTCCCCAAGGGGGGGAGGGGGCGCCACCTCCTCTTGGCCTGCCCTCTCTCTCCCCTAAGGCCCATGTTGGCCCATTACTTCCCTGGGGGGTTCCGGTAACCCTTCCGGCACTCCGATAATTACTCGGTACCTCTCGGAACTCATCCGGTGTCCGAATAATATCGTCCAATATATCATTCTTTATGTCTCGACCATTTCGAGACTCCTCGTCATGTCCGTGATCTCATCCGGGACTCCGAACAAACTTCGGTCATCAAATCACATAACTCATAATACAAATCATCATCGAACGTTAAGCGTGCGGACCCTACGGGTTCGAGAACTATGTAGACATGAACGAGACACATCTCTGGTCAATAACCAATAGCGGAACCTGGATGCTCATATTGGCTCCTACATATTCTACGAAGATCTTTATCGGTCAAACCGCATAACAACATACGTTATTCCTTTGTCATCGGTATGTTACTTGCCCGAGATTCGATCGTCGGTATCTTCATACCTAGTTCAATCTCGTTACCGGCAAGTCTCTTTACTCGTTCCGTAATGCATCATCCCATAACTAACTCATTAGTCACATTGCTTGCAAGGCTTATAGTGATGTGCATTACCGAGAGGGCCCAGAGATACCTCTCCGATACTCGGAGTGACAAATCCTAATCTCGATCTATGCCAACCCAACAAACACCTTCGGAGACACCTGTAGAGCATCTTTATAATCACCCAGTTACGTTGTGACGTTTAATAGCACACAAAGTGTTCCTCCGGTATTCTGGAGTTGCATAATCTCATAGTCAGAGGAATATGTATAAGTCATGAAGAAAGCAATAGCAATAAAACTTAACGATCATTATGCTAAGCTAACGGATGGGTCTTGTCCATCACATCATTCTGTGATCCCGTTCATCAAATGACAACATATGTCTATGGTTAGGAAACTTAACCATCTTTGATTAACGACCTAGTCAAGTAGAGGCATACTAGGGACACTTTGTTTTGTCTATGTATTCACACATGTATCAAGTTTCTGGTTAATACAATTCTAGCATGAATAATAATTTTTTATCATGATATAAGGAAATATAAATAACAATTTTATTATTTCCTCTAGGACATATTTCCTTCACAATGTGGCGGCCATTTGAAGCCTTGGGCCTACAGGTCGAGGCCTTGTGGCGGTGGCGGAGCAGATGTTGTCCTGTGCCTCCATTGAGGAAATCCTCTCTCCTCCGTGCAGCCCTGACGATCCTGAGATCTCCCGCCTGCGACCCACCGCTGCAAGGTAGATAAAGATTTGATGGTATATGATACTCTCCTCCACTCTTCTCTCGATCCCAAATGCTTAGGTTGCGAATCTTTTTTGAATTTGTATTCTTGTTCTTCAGCCACAATCTCGTAGTTAAGTGTTCTGGTTGTTCTTGAGTCATGCACATTTCACAATCAGTTTGTTCCTCTGTTAGTTTTTGAATGCTAGAACAAATCCACCAGGGCCTTGTGTACATACACACAAGCAAGCACACAGTCTAGCTGCTTGATTGATGAACAGTAGCACTAGCACATGCACAATTTGCTGGACGTATGTACGTATGTGAATCTGGGCTTGCACTAGCGTTACGGTCGGATCGATTGATCTCGATGGAAGGTCTGGGAGGAACTCATGTAAAACTTGGCAACGAAAATACAGATTGGTTTGATGGCCACAGGCTTGTGTCGAGCCTGTTGTACTTTGTATTGCTTTGATCTTCATATGTTATGAGGGGCAGGGGTACAAGATGTGTGAGATACCCTACTACTAGCTAACCTACTCGGTAAGGTATACGCTATACTACTCAGACACCACCACAGCTCTGTGTTTAATTCTAACATCCTTTATTTTGTTTTTCCTGTCCACAAAAAGCTTGAACTGCTCCTAAATTTCACAAAATAATGCTCAATAGTAGCTGGTCAGTATGATTCCAACATAATTTTTTTATTTATATCTGAAAATTTTAAGGAGAATAGAGATATTCATACCTCATGCTTTGGGTGTCATACTTAAAGGATCTTCGGATTAATGATCTTTCCATATTTATTTTTTTTGTAATTTTGGCATAAGAGACATATGACTATAGGAGCATTTGTGTCTCATGCCTTGGTTGTCATACAGATTTTATCTACAAACTTTGTGGCTCCAGTTGCTGAATTTTGAATGTCTTGTGTTTACATCGGACAGAACATCACAAGATGAATCAGAAGGTGGCTTCACATGTTAAATCAAATCAATGCTCAATGACGAGTTTCTACATGCACACCAGTGCAAAAAAAATCACATTTGTTAACCTCTCCTTTAGGTATTGCACCATGTTGTGTCATTATTATCTACTCAGTTCTGGTCAACATATTTTCAAGTTACTAATTTTTAGCCTTCTGATGCAATATCAATATGCTTCATAAAATTATCAGAGTAGTATGAAAATGCATAATGCATTAGTTTGGAGGGTAGCTACATATTTATGGCTTGTGAGTTGTGTTGCTTCTTGCACCCTCAACCTACTGTGTCTTCATATTTTTTCTATCGTATTGCTTCATGATCAGAATATAAATTAGTTATGGAAGCAGCGCATGATGGTTTGTTTATTACTGAATATTCTTGTTGCATAATTTGGAGTGTTTATGTTGATGTAGTGAGATCTTTTGTTCTTGTTCTTGATTCAAACAGATGGAAATTCAGATTCACGTCTTGGCATTGACTAAAAGTATGGATCTTGTTGTCTTCAATCTGGATATTGACAATCTACTATGTGATTGTGTGAAGGTGATTTTTAATGTCATGCAACTCCTCTGGGTGTGTCATTCTCATATTAATTTTAGATAAGTAGCATGCTTGCGTTTGTGTTTTGTAGGAAAATTGCACATCATTCACTTATTACAAGAGAGTATGGATGGCAAAGAAATTTTCCTATATCTGATGAAGGCAGGCCCAAGATGAACTTGGGTGTTTTTATGCAGCCCCTCTTATAGCATTGAAATGCTAGGCTATTTCCCCCCTAAAATGACCAGTTTAGCATTGAATTGGTAGGCTATTTTTCCTTTCTTGTGTATGTATGTAGGCCCTCTGTCTTCCAAAGTACACCGTTTCAAAGGAGCTTTACTACATTTACCTCCTTTATATGAGTGCCAACCATATAAGCCACACTTCAAAAATTACATGTCTTCGTCATTGAGGCTAAGCAGAATGGGCTTTGTCCATGTAAGGTATATTTTTTAGATTTCACATTAAGGTTTACTTGAACGGGGAGATTAATTTCCTGAATATGTGATTGCAACAGAGAAGTCCAAGAAACTCAAAGGCTTCATCATTGAGGCCAAGCAGAATGTTTTTTGTTTGGGTTCGTCAATTTGCTTGGTGATATTGAGGGGAACGCCTTTTGGTGAATCGAGTGCATTCCATAATAGACGGTTGAAATTTACGTATAATAAGTACGTGGATTTTCTTATTCACCATATGTCTGATATTCATCATTAGCATTTCTGTTTTCTTCTTGAAGCGTAATAAGCTCTTCCCTTCAATATACCATGTATACAGACAAGAACACACCACTGATTACTTACTAATATTCTAAGTGTTGATTTATGCTGCAGGTTGTTTGCAAATACCCAAATAGAGAGTTATACGCACACTGACTTGGTTACTTTAGTTTTTTTACATATATCACTACTATTTCCTCACATGCTCTTCTTAGATTCATTTTAGAACAGTTTAGGGGCATTGAGACATATGATGTTTGTTAGCGGTTGACGCAACATGTAACCAAGTTAATGGTACTACACAATTGAAATGTTGTGACACGGAGAAGGGACGGCCACTCTGGTTGGGTCCGTCGGATCTCTCCTCTAAGTTACTCCCGCTGGGATCTCGTCTTATGGTCTTCGTCACACCAACTCCTGACTCGGTCGTAGTGCCGCGCCCACTGCTTTTGATTTTGCTTCTCCCGCCCTTGCTGTGGTTAGTATCCTTTGTTTGTTGGCTTTGCTTTCAGAGAAGATTTTGCAGTTGGTCTATTCATTGGGCTGGGTACACTTCTTTGAGTGTTTGCGTTGGATGTGCTGCGGTGGCGGACGCTGACCAACCACATATGTCCTGCGTGTTGCTTGCTCGAGTTGTTTAGATAATGTGTTTCCACTTGTGAACTACAGAGGTCCAGAAAAGCAAATTTTCAATTAGTCAGGTCATTCTTGCTGCTTGTACTAAATTCGTTACGAATGGTTTGGGATCTTCGTACACTATGTGCCACCTTAATTCAACGATTTTGATTTGGTTTGGAAGCCACTGATATGCTGTAGCTGTTGTACAAGTTTCACTGGAATCACAGTCAAGGTGACCAACGAAAACGATCTTGCTGGTGCCAGGAAGGTGTGTTAGTTTGCATTTTTTTGATGTAGTATACATGTTTGATGCAGCTTTTGATTCCGCAGGGGGATGTGGTCAGCCGGGCGCTCAACATGTCAAAGAGTGCAAAACTATTATGGTGCGAATAAATATTTTGAAATGGTGGAATGGCCTTGTGATTGTTATGGAACCGTTTAATGCTTAATCTTTGTTCTTAATTACCGTGAAATGATGATCGCTTGAAACCTTATGGTCTTCTAATTATACACATTGTTGTTTATATCTCATCGTGCAAGGCAACATAGGCTTGGGATGCAATCCCTTGAACAAATAGGACTATGCTTATTGGATGTTCATTATGTGTCCATGTTTTTGTTGACCAAATGAGAAGAAATGACAATATAAATACTGGTGAAGATCAAACAAGGCAAAGTGGTTTTATTAAGAAGTTTTGAGGGCTACTAAAAATAGAGCCCATGGTTGTTGACAAGGAACTACTTTGAATCTTGATTCATGCACATTGGAAGAGTATTATTCTTATACTGCTAGCTGAGGAACAATTGGATATGTCATTTTTCTTGACATATTTAAACGTTTGCAATGTGTAAAATGAGATTATTCTATGCATATCCTTTCTCCCAGTTTATGTACATTTACTGCAATGCCTTTTTTTGTCAATTTTATCATGCCATGTGCTTCCTTCGGTGGTAAGACATACCCCTATTTTTTGGTTGATTAGGATCTATTTTCGTCCTATGCCTTTTTGTTAGGTTGATTAAGATCAATTTTCGTCCTAAGCTGTTGTGGTATGCATTGGAGTGGGATCTATTTTCGTCACGTGCCTCTTAGGTTGATTAGGAACTATTTTCTTCCTATGCCTTTAAGTTTTTTTTACTCAGACCATGATGCTAGATTCAACACGAGATCAAAAGTTCTGTTTGAAGGAAACTATTCAAATATTGGCAACTTTGTTTGATAGCTGACCTGGGATAGACAATATCTCATCGTGCAAGATGGTAAGTAAGGGACGCGTAGTATGTGATCCCGAGCTCCAGTGATCCCGGATGAACAGTAAAATCCGAAAAAATAGTAAAAAAATTCAAAAAAATCTGAATTTTTTTGGCAAGAAACTTTGATGTTTTTCCTACATGCGTGCAAAAATTCATGACGAAATGACATTCATGCAGGTCTCGGCAAAAAAAAATTGATGCTCCAACATGAGCATCAATTTTTTTTTTGCCGATACCTCCACAAATGTCATTTCATCACGAAAATTGGCACGCATGTAGAAAAAACATCAAAGTTTCTTGACAAAAAATTTCAGTTTTTTTTGAATTTTTTACTCTTTTTTCGGATTTTACTGTTCATCAGGGATCACTGGAGCTCGGGATCACATAAAAGTTTTCGGTAAGTAAGGGTCTTTTGTCCGTTATTGTCATGGTTTATTATTGTTTCTAATAGCTACCACTTGTACATTTATCTTCTGTGTGCATTCATCGGACGACACATCTTGTACGTCACCGACAAAGAGGCACTCATGTATATATTCTGGTCCCTATTCATACATCATAGTCGTCAGAGTGTAAAACTCGAAGGCATTTAGTGAAATTAAAAAGTTTTGCGAAGGAATTCAAAGAAGCACTCGAAATAAAGCAACCCGGCTGTAATTCCGATATATCTAGATGGTAACGTTTGTATTCCAAAGAGCATATAGTGGTAATAATTTTTGTTGACTCTCCTGGATCTTCACTCTATATGTATACATAGTCAATTTGCCTTTTTGTTACATTGCAAGTGAAGTGGACTTCAATTATTATGCAATTGTGTCTGTGTTATATTGTCTCTACATGTGAAATTTAACTCCAGCAAAATATTTCAAAAGCCAGTGGCAACGCATGGGCACTCTACTAGTGTAGGATGGGTATGAGTTGAGGAAGAAGTTTTTATTATACTTGCTCAAATATCATGCGAATGAAGCTAAAGACAATATTTTTATATTGTGTGAGAATTTCTTAAGTGTATCAAGTAGATCTTAATTTGTAACAGATGATACATCATCAAATTGCCTTTTAGTTATCAATTTACATTGCAAGTGAAGTGGACTTCAATTATTACCTGATTGTACCCGTGCTATCTTGTCTCTACATATGAAATTTAACATACATATGTTTATATAACTCCAGCAAAATATTTTAAAAGCCCGTGGCAACGCACGGGCATTCTAC
Source organism: Thinopyrum elongatum (assembly GCA_011799875.1). NCBI lineage: Eukaryota > Viridiplantae > Streptophyta > Magnoliopsida > Poales > Poaceae > Thinopyrum > Thinopyrum elongatum. The sequence continues at coordinate 514,136,643 of CM022299.1, forward strand.
TAGTTATTGTAGGCATTTAGTTAGTGAACGGGAATAGTTAATCCCATGCAGGTCTTACGCACCAGATCGGACGTCCATCTTGCTTTCTATCCCACGGCATAGGACTAGTCTGATAGATGCATGTTATCTATAGTCTGATGCCTAGTGGCTCCCGTCAGTTTTTGCCCTAAAGTCGATCTCCATTGCCGCCGCCATCAACCTCTGCGTCATGCCTTTTCATTTTCATCTTCATCTGTCGTGGTCTACGCCGCAACCGGTGGAGCAAGCAGCTCACGAATGGATCATCCAGGACATTTACATGGCGCTGGCCTCTGTTTTGGCAATATATCTTTTGGTAGAAGCACGCTACGGGGAGTTGAAGACTTCTGACTGTCCATACGATTTCAATTCCGTTGCAAGCCTCTTTGCGGTGGAATACATACCGTCCGTGGCTCTGTACATCCGTTGGCGTTGGGTGCGCAACTTGGGCGCCATGCCGAAAGCCACCGCCTGCATGCTCGTCAACAGCCCTGTAGCGGCTATGATCATAGTCTACACGACGTTTTTGTGGGGACGATTTTTCGGGGATCCCCAGTTCGCCGCCTGCCTCTCGTGGATATTGGCGGCGGCGCTCGTCCTCTTCCTCAGGCGGTGCATCTCCATCGACAGGGCTCTTTCAAAGAACTCATCTTTGCCTCACCTCCAAGAAGACGATACGTGTAAAAATGACGGTGTGCTCCATATTTTGACATGTGATTATTAGAGAGGTACCATTGCTAGTGCTTGCTTTGATTTCTCGAAATTACTGTGCACAGCGACAATTTAATCTGCTTTTTAGATGATGCAATAATTCAGTTAAGGACTGTTTAATCTGCTTTTTAGATGATGTAATTATTCAGTTAAGGACTGTTTAATCTGCTTTTTAGATGATGTAATTATTCATTGTACTTTTACCTAATGTGTTTATTACAAGGCATTAATTCCATGAAATACCTAATGTGTTTATTACAAGGCATTAATTCCATGAAATATACCTAGTAGTGTAGTCAATTGTCCCTGTCTTCAATGGATAGAAAGCAAATCCTAAAAACTTGTATTTTTCACGTTTTCAAAAATTGCTAAGTTTTTTGAAAAATATGGGAGTAATTTTTTGAACCGCCCGCTACAGTAAATCAACCAAGTCGCAGTAACTTCGCATGCTACTATGGCTGCAACAAAAGCTAAAGGCTCGTGAGCTGCTGGAGATCGACTTGAAAAGAAGCGAGTTGAGTTGATCTTGAGCCCACACCGGCTATTTTTGTGCAATATAATATAATAATATAAAATAACCCTGATATATATTAAATTGCCATAGGATAATTTATTACCACGTATGTTGTATATGGGTTTTCTTCATTTTATCTACTAGCAAACATGGAAGTTTAGTTAACTACGCAGAAAAACCTCAATATGATACGTAGTCAGTCGTGTGTTAAGGTCAATTCTAACCGATCTATAACCGGTTAGAGGAGTAAAAATTCGATTTTACTCCTCTAACCGGGACCCAGCCAAATCCCTAAAACCGTTAGAGGAGTAAAAAAATTCCTCCACCGCTTATCCCGTGCCTATATTTACTCCACCGCTCAGTGTTGGAGTAAAAAAAAAATTCTTCACCCTTCTCTGCCTCTCCTCCTCCGTCCCCTTCTGCCCCAATGGCTGGATCTCGTGGCCGTTGGTCCCCACCGCTCATCTGCAGCGCGGACCCGCGCCGCCACGTGCTCAGCGCAGACGCGTCCTCCTCGCGCCGCCACTGTGAAGCTGCAACCCCCTCCGGCGGGCTAGCCGGCTTCTCCGACCTGCCACGCCACCATCGTAAAGGCAGTACCTCGGCGTCCGACAATGGTCGTGGGGACACGGGTGGCCGAAATAACGGACCGGAAGACCCACAAGAACCATTGGTTGGGCTCTTTCCACACCGTCGAGCTCGCCGCAAAGGACTACGACCTGTGGAAGATCCGGCTGCACGGCGCCACCGCCCACCTCAACTATGCGTGGGGTGAGGGTCCGCTGTAGCCTCCATCACCGTGGAGGGTGGTGACTGCGCGGTGGTTAGGGAGGACTGGGTGGTGAGGGAGCGCATCGCGGTGGAGGCCGCAGACGAGGAGTACATGCCAGACCTCCGCCGCAAGTACCCTGAGCTGGTGGAGGCGAAGTGTGGGTCATCGCCCTCTCGGACGACGAGCAGGACGGCAGCGCGGAGGGCGGCGAGGAGAACGGCGGCGCAGAGGACGACGAGGACTTCGGCGTTTAAGTGTGCCGGCGGCTCTTCCCTGACTGTTGTGACGGCGGCACATGACCGGACCCCATGGGTGGTGGGATTTCACAAAATTATTGGCTCGCCCTCTACAAGGGTGACAATGTCTAGTTTTAGTTTGAGTTCATTTTTAGTTTTAATTTCAAGTTTATGCTTAGATTTTAAACTAGACTATGTTTTATGTACATTATCTTATGAATTTTGGTTGTTTAAATCGAATATATGTTGAAGTTATGAAAAATTGCTTTTTACTCCATTAAATTTAGAAATTCGGCTAGGGCCAACCAAAATTTAGTGAAGTAAAAAATCCTCCGCTAAGTTTACTCCGCCAATTTGCTTCTCTATTTTTAGGGGATCCATTAGTGTGGGCCTAAATATTTTTTTTTGCCAAAGTTTGGCACACCTTCATTTTCATATCTTACTAGTTCACCACCGATCTCCTGCTATTAAGTACTAGTCTTGAGTTGAGAAAGAATACGTCAAACTAGCTTGAATCAAGAAGAAGAAAATAGTCAAAGGAAAATCAAGAAAGAAACAAAGGAAACTAAAGTATAATGATGAAAAACCAAAAACAATTGTAAAAAAAAAACCCGATGAAAAAACCAACAAAAAACATTAAAAAAAATAGAAAATGAAAAAGAAAGAACCTCAAAGAGAGCGGGAGTATAACGAACCACACAGCGACAGGAAAGGCAGCACCTCTAATGAGTCGGCCCGATTTGCTTGTTTGTAGGTGATTCCTAATAGGAATGGGTACGGGTGAGACATAGATCTCTCGGACATGGGATAAGTTTTCTTGTTTTAGACACGGACATGGGATAAGTATTTTTTTAGCAAAATGGGCATGGGATAAAAAAATTAGCTTTTTTTAGGGGTAATTCTTTTTAGCTAAACGGACATGGGATAAGTTTTTTTTTGAGACATGGGATAAGTGGGCATGAGACAACTTCGGTGCGTGATTAAGGGCCGCCCGAATGGGCCGTGGAGGAGGCCCTCATCCCTGCTACGGCATAGAAGTGTTTCCTCTATTTATTATCGTGAGGGAATCACCCAGTCAGTTTTTGCCCTAAGTCGATCTCCATCGCCGCCAGCCACCTCTGTGTCATGCCGTTTCATTTTCATTGTCATCTGTCGTGGTCTGCGCCGCCACCGGTGGAGCAAGCAGCTCACGCATGGATCTTCCAGGACATGTACAAGGAGTTAAAGACTTCATGCGCCTTCAGTTCAGAGTTCAGACAACCCGTGCGTCTTCAATTCCCTGGCAAGCCTCTTTGCCGTGGAATTTATGGCATATATGGCTTTGCACATCCGCTGGCGTTGGGTGCGCAACTTGAGCGCCATGCCTACAGCCGTCGCCTGCATCCTCGTCAATAGCCCTGCAGCGGTCACGATCATAGTTGCTCCGACGTTCTTGTGGGGACATCTTTTCGGGGATCCACAGTTCGCCACCTGCCTCTCGTGGGTATTGGTGGCGGCGCTCGTCGTCTTCCTCTGGTGGTGCATCTCCGTCGGCAGGACTCTTTCAAAGAACTCACCACTGCCTCACCTCCAAGAAGAAACATGCAAAAATGGAGGCGTGCTTGATATTTTGACATGTGATTATTAGAGAGGTACCATTGCTAGTGCTTGCTTTGACTTATTATAAATTTCCGAGATTCAGTTAAGGAATGTTTAATCTGGTTGTTAGATGACGCAATAATTCATTGTACTTTGACCTTATGTATTTATTACTTGACATTTATTCCGGGAATCACACCTACTGTAGTGAATTGTCGCTGCCTTCGTTGGGTAGAAAGCAAATCCTAAAAACTTGAATTTTTTCACGTTTTCAGAAAATGTTTACTTTTATGAAAAATTGCGTGCATTTTTATTGAACTGTTTAGTATAGTAAACTTGTGTGCTGCAATATCACAGCAACCTCGCACACTATTTGGGCTGCTAGAAAAGCCAGAGGCTTGTTAGCCTCTCGAGATTGACCATCTTTTGGCTCCCTCCGTTTCAAAATATAAGTCTTTGTAGAGATTTCACTATGAACCGCATACATAGTTCTATATATGTATTTTAGAGTGTAAATTCACTCATTTTGCTCCATATTATAGTTCATAGTGGAATCTCTACAAAGACTTATAGTAATATTTAGGAACGGAGGGACAACATGACATTTATTCAGGGAATCATACTACTGTAGTCAATTGTCCATGCGTTCATTCGGTAGAGCAAATCCAAAAAAACTTGAAAATTTTCACGTTTGCAGAAAATGTTTATTTTTTTGAAAAAATTGCGTGCATTTTTATTGAACCGTCTGATACAGTAAACTTGTGTGATGCAGTATCACAACGCAGTAACCTCGCACACTATTAGGGCTGCAAGAAAAGCCGAAGGGTTATTAGCCACTCGAGATTGACTTATCTTTTGGCTCGTCTCAAGATCGACATGAAAAGAAATGAGCTGAGTTGATCTTGAGCTGGCTTGGCTCCATTACTAAAATGGCACCGGATAATTTATTATCATGTATGTTGTGTATGAATTTTCTTCATTTTATCTACTAGAAAACATGGAACCTTAATTAAGCGCGAAGATCATTTAGGCCTCACTATAATGTGTGGTCAGTTATTATCCAGTTATTTTTTTCTCTTGCTAGTTCATCCACGATCTCTTGCTATTAAGTACTTCCTTCGTTCCAGAATATATGGTGCATCGATTTTCTTGCAAGTCAAACTTGTGTATGTGTGAGCAAGATTACAAAATAAAATAAGGACGTCTGCAATACAAAATAAATAAATTTTGAAAATACTTTTCATGATGAATCTAATGATACAAATTTGACTGTAGATATTAATATTTTTTCTAAAAACTTAGTCAAAAATACAAATATTTGACTTTTGAGAAAACTAATACACCTTATATTTTGAACGGAGGGAGTAGTAGCCTTCAATTGAGAAAGAATACGTCAAACTACCTTGAATTTTTATATTATCATCATTTTGATAGTAACAATATTTTATTATGTTGTGTTTTAGCTTGTCTTTTTGAATTTTTTTCTTAAAATATTAAAACAAATCGTGTTATTTAGCTCGAAAATGGCTCGAGATGGACATGACATCGGTACAAGACTACAAGATAAGCATGAGCCAGTCTCTGATCGCTCGACCTTGAGATTCGCTCAGTTTAGAATCACTCGAATTTTATTATAACATGACATGAACCTAGCCCAACCAACTCAAACTCGACTCTTTTGCAGCCCTAACGCGTGTTACAGTAGCATGTAAGACAATTTCTACCAAATCCCTTATATCGCGGTATTGTAAAATCAGTTTATGGTGAACTATAAATTCTTTTGCAGTATAAGACGGCCTCCACTAGAACATATACTGAAAAACTATACTGCAAATAAAATAAATATTTTCTTTACTCTCCTTTTTCTCCCCATCCTTCTTCCCCGCCCGATCCCGTGCAAACCCGGGCCGGTGAGGTGCCACCGCTTGCGTCCCCGGCGGCCGCCCATGCTACACACCCCTCTAGGCTCAACCGTCGTGAACCCCGTGCTAGGCCGCTGCCAGTCCGCTTGCTCCGGCGCCGCTCCGGCCGGCCACTTGCTCTGGCAACGCTGCAGCCGGCCGCTGCCGAGCTCCTCCGGCTGCTCCTTGCTTGACTCCTTTTCGGTTCAGCTCAAAAATCGACTCCCAAGACTGCAAGTATGGGTATGAATGTGATAATATGCGAAGATCTGGAAAATATTTTTTGGGATATGCCGTTTTAGGGGATCTATTCTGTGCACCTTTTTCAACCAAAACTGCAAATTTAAGGGTTTAACTTTTTTAGATTCATTTAAGGGTTTCATTATTTTTGCGGGAGATGCTCTCGCATGCTACAATACCGCCAATGGGCTGTCCCCGACGGACGGACCCTTCCTGTCCGTCGCACGCTTATCGGACGCAGCGAGCGTCCAATAGGAGCTCTCCAACTGCCTCTCGTATGTCGGTCCAGGACAGCCCATTGGCGGTATTGTAGCAGCCCATGGGCTACAGATATGCCCTTTTGTTTTAAAAACGATGGCTACCACAGATTTTAACCCCCTTCTATATATTATCTTGAGGATATCATGCAGGTTGTTTTTGCCCTAAGTTGATCTGCCCCGCCGCCACTTTTCGTCCTCTGCGCCATGCCTTTTCACTTTCATCTGTCGTGGTCTGCGCCGCCATCGGTCAAGCAAGAAGCTCACGCATGGATCAAATGGGACATGTACATGGCGCTGTTCTCTGTTTCCTTCATATATTATGTAGCAAAGTTCCGCTACGAGGAGTCGAAGACTTCATGCAGCTTCGGTTCGGACAATCCATGCGTCTTCAATTGCGTAGCGAGCTTCTTAGCCGCCGGATACATGGCGTTAATGGCTTTGTACATCCCTTGGCGTTGGGTGCGCAACTTGGGCGCCATGCCGAAACTCGTCGCCTGCATCCTCGTCAACAGCCCTGCAGTGGTCAGGATCATAGTCATTGTGTCGTTTTCGTGGGGACAGTATACCGAGGATCCCCGGTTCTCCAACTGCCTCTCGTATGTATTGGCCGTGGCGCTCGCCGTCTTCCTCTGGTGGTGCGTCTCCGTCGACAGGGCTCTTTCAAAAAACTCATCACTGCCTCACGTCCAAGAGAAATCCTGCAAAACTGAAGGCGTGTTTGAGATATGGACATGTGATTGTTAGCGAGGTATTGCGGTATTGATAGTGCTTGCTTTCATTTCTTCATATAGATGTTACGTACTAGTTTGTCTGAGATTCAGCTAAGGACCAATTTATCTACTTATTAGATTATGTAATCAATCATTGTACTTAGACATAATGTGTTTAGCATGGCATTAATTCCGTGAAATATACCAGTCAATTGTCGGTGCCTTCACTGGATAGAAAGCAAACCCTACAGGTGTGTACATCTGTGTTGTTTTCCGAGATGGATTTGGATTTGCTAGCCACATATAAATTGTAAGATACTCCTTAATATTTGGTCCTTCACTGAATATTCTAACTAGTTACAGTAAGAGTTTCAAAAAAAGGATACAGTATGTAGGTTTATGTTGTTAGGGTAGATAGGGTAGCTAGGGTTAGGTCTAGGGCTTCCGGCGGCGGCGCTGAGGCGGCATCGGCGTTGTCGAGGCGAATAAGGATCGTTCGGCTCCTTGTCCACCATCCCGGCGGCGGTTTAATCATCGGCGGTGAGGAAAGCGAGGCGTGGCTTGGTCGTTGTCCCTCTGGGGCGGTGGATTCTGGTCTTGGGTCCCCGGGTGCTGGCGGCGTGATGGTGGCTCTGCCGGCTCAGCGGGTTTTTGTTTCTCAGTTCTGTTCCCGTTGCAGCGGTGCCGTCGTTGCGGAGCTTGGGGAGGTTCTGGGCCTCGTGGAGGCCATGTGTAGGTGGATCGATGGGATTCTCAGATCGGTGGCTTTGAATCCGACGTTGACGGCTGCTTCTTCGGGATGTTTGGTAGTGATGACTTCTCGTCTGCGTGAGACTACAAGGTTCGCCGGAATCTGGCAGCGGGGCTTCCGGAGCGGCTGCGGCGACGCGCCATCGGCTCATCCAGGAAGAAGGGGTTGGGAGGCTTCTCAGGGGTCTAGCTGTAATTTTCTTATTTTTCGGGGTTGCCTTATAATGCTGGTTGGTGATTAGATCTGAGGGTCTATTTCGCAAAAAAAGTTGGTTTATGTTGTTGTGCATTAGTTTTTGACATATATAACGTAGGAGAAGTATGAAGTAACCTAAGGGCATCTCCAACGTTGACTCGTAAATTTGTTCCGGCATCTATCCGCAGACAGGTGGGACCAGTTCACGGACACTGATGCAGGAGGCCGCCATCCAACTCTGCTCGCATACATTTCATCAACTATTTGAACTAACCTGGCGTAATTCATGCAAATCGGCCAGAATTCATCAAAGTTCAGATAAACAATAGCACAAATCATCCATACAAAACATGCAAATAAGTCTACTACAACAATGTTTCAAATTCGACGAGATTAACCGGATGTCCAACAAATTTTAATCAATGGATCATGTCGTCCCACACATATTGCCCCTTCAACTTCATACAACAGTGTGTGTACGTAAATGGCCGTCCCTTTGTCCTGTGGTACATCAGGCAACGCGTGTGGTCTACAGAATGTGTAGACCAACATTGAGTGAATGAATGATTTAAACAAGTTGGCGAAGAGGAAGCAAAACTTACGATCTCCTCCTTTGCCGCGTGCAATTGCCACCTTGCCTCCGGTTGACCAACCACATGACAAAACTTGGTGACGCTGGTCTGGATAGCATACCAGCGATACGATAACGACCTCACATTGCGTAGTTGGATAATGTGCATGTCATAGGGTGCAATGTGCTTGCGTGCGTGAACGATTCATGCACTTGCTGCCAGAAGATCCCCCCTTTGCTCCTGCCTACGAAATCCGCGGATACGACCAACCACGCATCGCACAACAACTCATCCTCGATGGTCGAGTGCCCCGCCATCCTTCGTTTTCTGAAAGAACGACATGGCATCTGAAATTCAGCTAAATGGCATTTCACCGAATACTTGTCGGGTGTGGTGTCTGGCATGGAGGTCGTCGACTAGGAGGCGGAGTGTACCTGGGTATAAACGGCTCTAGGATGAACAACGCCGTCGTAAAGGCGAGCAGGCGCGTCGGTGCAGGCGTGTCAATGTCTCTTTGGCGGTCGGAGAGGTACATCGGCGACGACAGAAGTGAAGAGTTCGGATGCAAAGTGAGGAGAAGAAGGAGCGGAATGGTAGGAAATAGGACCGGGAGGGAGATTAGGCGGGCCTGAGGTGTTGGAGTCCTACGTGTCAGCTGTTTGGACTCCCGCAAAGTCCCCCCTAGTTTGTTTCTAGTTTGTGGGAGAAATTGTTGGAAATATGCCCTAGAGGCAATAATAAATTGGTTATTATCATATTTCCCGTTCATGATAAATGTTCATTATTCATGCTAGAATTGTATTGACCGGAAACTTAAATACATGTGTAAATTTATAAACTATACCGTGTCCCTAGTAAGCCTCTACCAGACTAGCTCGTTGATCAAAGATGGTTATGGTTTCCTAACCATTTACATGAGTTGTCATTTGATAACGGGATCACATCATTAGGAGAATGATGTGATGGACAGACCCAACCGTAAGCTTAGCATCGGATCGTTTAGTTATTTGCTATAGCTTTCTTCATATCAAGTATCAGTTTCTGAGAGCATGAGATCATGCCACTCCCGGATACCAGAGGAATGCCTTGTGTGCTATCAAACGACACTTCGTAACTGGGTGATCATAAAGGTGCTCTACAGGTATCTCCGAAGGTGTCTGTTAGGTTGCATGGATCGAGACTAGGATTTGTCGCTCCGTGTGACGGAGAGGTATCTCTGGGCCCTCTCGGTAATACAACATCATAAGAAGCTTCATGTGACTAATATGTTTAGTCGCGGGATCTTGTATTACGGAACGAGTAAAGAGACTTTCCGGTAACGAGATTGAACTAGGTATGAAGATACCGACGATCGAATCTCAGACAAGTAACATATCGCCGGACAAAGGGAATTGCATACGGGATTGACTGAATCCTTGACATCGTGGTTCAACCGATAAAGATCTTCATTGAATATGTAGGAACCAATATGGGCATCCAGGTCCCGCTATTGGTTATTGACTGGAGAGGAGTCTCGGTCATGTCTGCATGTTCCGAACCCGTAGGGTCGCACGCTTAACGTTCGGTAGCGCTAGGGTAGTATTGAGATATTAATAGTGGAAAATCCAAAGGTTGTTCGGAGTCCCACATGGGATCCGGGACGTCACAAGGAGCTCCGGAATGGTCCGGAGGTAAAGATTTATATATGGAAAGTTCTTGTCGGGGTTCCGGGAAAAAGTCATGTTTTTCGGTATTGAACAGGGAAGCCACCGGAAGGTTACAGAGGGTTCCGGAGGGGTCCGGAAGTCCTCGGAGGGTTCCACCACGTCCCATACAGTAGCATGGGCTGTAGGGGGGCGCCCTGGCCTTAATGGGCCAGGGGCGCCAGCCCCTACAAGGCCCATGCGGATGGGGAAGGGGAAACCCTAAGGGGGAGGGCCTCCACTTGGCTTGGAGGGCACTTCTCCCCCTTGGCCGCCGCCCCCTGCCTTGGGAGGGGGGCTATGGCTGGCACGCCCCTCCCTCACCTCTATATATAGTGGGGAGGCACAGGGGCAGCCAACCCCTTCCGTGCTTGCCACGTCTCCCTCCCATTACTCCTCCTCCATGTTCCGTCAGCGCTTGGCGAAGCCTTGCCGGAGTTCTGCCACCACCACCACCACCGCGCCGTCGTGTTGATTCAGATCTCATCTACCTCCTGTCCCTCACTTGCTGGATCTAGAAGGAGAGGACGCCGCCGAGCCATACATGTGCTAAACACGGAGGCGCCGCACATGCGGTACTTGGATCGGATTGGATCGCGACGCGAGTACGACTACGCCAACCACGGTCTCTAGATCATAAACACTTTTGGTCTATAAGGGTATGTAGACACCACTCCCCTCTCGTTGCTATATATCTCCTAGATTGGATCTTCGGTGTTTCGTAGGAATTTTTTTGATTTTCATGCTTCGTTCCCCATCAGTGGCATCATGAGCTAGGTCTATGCGTAGATGCATATGCACGAGTAGAACACAAAGAAGTTGGGGGCATTGATGTTCAAATTGCTTACTCCCCTTGTCTTATTTGGATTCGGCGGTTGGAAGGCACTAGTGAAGGATCGGCCATTAGTCCTGGTTCGTAAGGGCCTTTAGTCCCAGTTCACCAACCGGGACTAATAGGTCGGGACTAAAGGCCCCCACCCTTTAGTCCCGGTTCAGCACGACCCAGAACTAAAGGCCCACCACGTGGCACGAGCGCGCGCCGGGGGCTGGGGTCCTTTAGTCCCGGTTGGTGACACCAACCGGGACTAAAAGGTTTAGGGGTTTAGGGGTTTATTTTTCCTTTTAATTTTGTGTTTTCTATTTAATTCTTTTTCATTTCAAACATATTTTACGCTACTACATACTATACACGTTATGCATATATAAATAGAATTTCTCATAGAACCAATCATATATCATATAGAATTTCTCGTACGACCATGCATACACACACACATATATATATATATATACAATTTGGTATATACAGTTTCTCCTACAACTTGTAGATCATTACATGCAGGCATTAGGTGAAATGGTATTCTTCGTCGGGATGTATGACCTGATCAAGCAAAAATCCCGCCTTTTCCTCTTGAAGTGCTCGTATGCGGTCCTTTGGTAGGAGCTTATCCTGTATCTCCACCATCTTTAAAGAAGGAGATCAATATGAATACATTAGTTGTGTGTATATATATTAGATCATGATAAAAAGAATTGTGAATAGTGTTTACGTACCCAAAGATTTCTTCCATCTCTGCTCCTTTCGTTAACAATAATGCGAATGTTCTCCCAAATGTAGTATGCACATAAATTATTCCCTGATTCCTGCCTCATGCACTTTACGAGAATAGAATTCAATCAGATAATAATCAAGCATGATAATGGTATTGAAACTAGAATTAAAGAGATGCGCGGATGTAGCTAGCTAGCTAGTACTACTTAATTACCCTTTGTCGCCACCATTTCAGCTTTGGGCTCCATGGGCCGACAACCTCTTTGATAAACTTTTGCCAAACCCTGCCCGGCAAAGAAAATGAATAAAGGAGTTATTAATTACTTGATATCAGGAAATGAACTAAAGAGGCCGACATAGTGCAATAATGATTGAAATTACCTGTCGAGCATCAACTTCAGGTTGTGGTACTCTTGAGGGTCTCTACTTAGTGAGTCCACTACTCCAACTTTTCCCTCGTCAATTCTAATGATTAGCAGGATCTAGTGGAAACTGCGCACATGTTTGTATAAGCGGGCATGCATAACTCATTAACTACACTTAACATCTATTAAGCAAAATAGAATTTGCAGTACAAGACAGTAACACTCACCCGAAGTTGTAAGGAAATACTATTTTTGGTTTGGTATTTAGTTCCTTAAAAAACATTAGCAAACTAACCTCTGTGTCTTTGGGTTCATCTTTTATCACTTGTGCACAAATGGTATTTGGGTCAATGAACCCAATGCCGTAGATTCCAGCTCTTTTCATTTCAAACATCTTCATTCTGCATAATACCACACAAAAGAATATGGTGAGGATAATTACAGGCAATGAACGAGCTGAGCTAGAGACTTAAATTACAGAAAGAAATCACTTACAGACAATAGCAACTGACGAGAGATTTGTCTAGTGTGTCTTGATTGAATAACTGAAAAAGTTCTGGCAACTCAGTCCACAAATCTTTTGCATGGAAGTAATGCTCTGACTTGACTTTCACCATGAGGCTCTCTCGCCCGGCCTGCACTTCGCTCATGTACCAGTCATGCAATCTGGGCATCTGTGTTGATAGATGCGGCAGCACCTCAGGCCTAACTAGAGGTTTCCCGGGGATGTATTTCCATGCTAGTTCTTCCTCTTCAATCCCGGGGATAACCTCGATGCATAGGAGTTGTGCGAAAGTGACACCGGCAAATTTAGCCATCTGTATATGAGTGTCGGTTACCACCAAATCGGTACTCACCTTGAGCGGGGGGATCGATTGCACTGCCTGTTCTCCCAGCTGGGGAACAATTTTCCCGCATTTATTACTACTTGCTTGGCTCGAGCTCGACTCCTTGTCTTTTTGTGCACGATATGACTTCTTAAGTGAGCGCTCGTAGTCTGAGTCCGTTCTCTTCACAGCCGGTTTAGCCTGATCGACAAAGAGTTGTATGACTTCCTTAGGTATTTTCTCCTTTGGCGGCGGGGGCGGTTTCTTGGCAAACAAGGCCTTCACTTCGGCTTCCACTATGGCCTTGTTTTCCTCGTCACTCCTGTCGTAAGCCAACTTATTTTTGGCAGGAGGACAGGCTTTCTTGCTTGGTGCTCTCTTCCGCTTTGGAGAACGCTGACGCGCCCGAGATCGATATGGCGGACTCGCGCTGATGGGCTCTGTCTCGGGGTGGGGTGGAGTTGGCTGACGCGGTGGCGGACTAGCTCCGCGCTTCGTCTCGGGGTGGGGTGGAGTCGGCTGACGCGGTGGCGGACTAGCACCGCGCTCCATCTCGGGGTGGGTTGGAGTTGGCTGACGCGGTTGACTTGGAGGTGGAGTCGGCTAACGCGGCGGACTTGGAGGAGTCGGTGGCCTTGGAAAGACGATGCAATCCTTTATCCATAGAATGATACCACGTATTGCCGACCCCAGTGTGTGCTGCTCTTCACCTCCAGGAAAGTCAAGCTCTAGTGAGTCATAGACCAACATCACTTCATCCACCCCGACACGAGCATAGCCATCTGCCACCTTCATGGATATGTTCTTAAGTTTCATGTGTAGCTCACAAGTTGTTGCCTCTTTGATATCATCCACGGGGTATCTAGCCAGCAGTGCATCATCGGGGCCCGGGAGCCCCATGGAACCCATGCTGCTTTTTGGCATAGATGGGATGGTTCTATCCAATGCTGGATCTGCTTGCTGCTGCCGCTGAGACGCCCTTTCCTAGCTAAGTATGTCGATCTGCTCCTGCTGCCGCATGAAAGCGCGTTCCAACTCTGCATGCTTTGATTCTACCTGTTGAAGGCGGTCTGCTTCCTGCTTCCTCTGCTCCTCCTCCAGCTTCTTCTGCTCCTCCTCCTGCTTCTTCTTTCTCGCACGGCTTTTGTAAGTGGTGTTCCAATCCGCAAACCCCTCAATCCACGGACAACGCCTCTGCCTCATGTTCGACCCGGGTGTTCAGGATTCTTCAGGGTGTGCGTAAGTTTGTCGTTCTCTCTGTCGGGCTTGAACGCCCCCATTCGAGCCTCTTCTATTGCAATAAGTAAAGCGTCAGAGGCTTCTTTAAGACATGCCCGCTCCATAATCAGCCCTGTCTTTGGGTCCAACTTTCCCCCAAAAGCATAAAACCAAGTCCTGCACCTGTCGGGCCAACCCAATATAATTGGAGTGACCCCTGCCGCAATCATCTGTTCCTCAGATTCATCCCACTTAGGCCGGCCGACCTAGTAGCCACCTGGCCCCAAAACATGGTGAAACTTTTTTCGCAGAATTAATATTGTTTTTCCTCGACCATTCCTTAGCTGCTTCCAATTCCTTGAACTTCACAAAAGAGTCCCAGTGATCGTTTGCCTTCTCCAGTACTCCAGTGAATTCTTGGAGTTTGCTTCCCTGCTTTTTCGTAGCCTTTCCATATTCTTTTCTTGTGGTTGCAGAATTGTGTGGTCATCTTCTTAAGAGCACTCTTCTTGACTTTCTCCCATTCTGCATCTATCAAATGCTCTGGTAGGGTGAAATGTGACATGAGCGATTCCCAAAGCAGATCTTTTGCTCTTTCGAAGACAAAACTAACTCCTCGATCTCCCTTTGGCTTATTTCATTCTTGAACGGAGATCGGGATTTGGTCCCTGACAATAACTCCACACTGACGAGTAAATTTGTCCGCATTCTTTTTAGGAGCAAGCGGTTCACCACATGGTTTGATCGCATCGATGTTGTACTTTATGCTAGCCTGCAACCTTTTGGCGGGGCCTCGTAGTGCCCTGCTTGTAGAAGATTTGCTTGATCCGGAGGGCTAAAAAAAGAAAGATTCATTAATATATATATATATATATATATACAAATCAATTAATGCATGTAATAATGATCACCAGAGGCCTTATATATACCTCGTCGGTCTTTGTTAATTGAAGATCATTTCTTTGCCATCATTGTTTGTGTGGCCTTTGTCTCTTGGTTCTTCCTCAAATATTCCCTCACCAGATTTGTTCAGATATTGTGAGCCGTCATCTTCAGGTTCATTCTCTGGGCTCGAGGAGTGTATGATGTCGAACATGATCTCATCTCCGTCTCTGCCAATATCGTCCATAGCTTAACTAATCCAGAAGAAAGATAAAACAATTTAGTATTCAAATTAGAATGCAATCAATAAGGAATAACTGAATCATAGTAGATAATATGCATCTCGAATAATATCACTAATACATCTCGAATAATCCAGATAATATGCATCATTGAATATTATCGAATATAATCTCAAATACATCTTGAATATTATCGAATATAATCTCAAGTATTATCACTAATACATCTCCAATATTATCATATAACATCACTAGCTAATACAGATCGAATATTATCGAATAATCTAGTTCACTCGCGGTTCCTGAGGCGCGGGCAGTGGACACACAAAGAGAAGGAACCATCATAGGATCATAGCTCGGGTGAGATCCCTAAAGAACCTGCCAGGTATTAGAGAACCTGACGTCCAATGCAACCATGTAGCCACGGACATGCTCGTCCTCCTCCCTGACACGGCGACGTACCACCTCCGCGGGGGCTGGCTGCCTTCGCACCGAAAGTGGCCCACGCGACCGCCACCAAAGAAGCTCCGGGTCGATGACGGGAGCCTGGTTCCTCACCAAGCTGCGCGCCCCTGAAGGTAGCACCTCCCAGTGCTAGCCCGGCGGAGCCCAGTCCCGGGCATGGCGCCTCTCAAGTAGGTTGTCGCCACCGAGTCGACGACGAGGATGCGGGCCGGGCATCGTTGACGCCAAAAATGACAAACTTTTGCAAATACAATATTAAGATATTAACATTAAAATATTTTTAATACATGGTCAACTTTTTTTCTATGCAACTTTTTCCTATGCAAATTTTTTCTATGCTTGGTCAAAATTCCTCAAATGTTTTCTATGCAACTTTTTTCTATGCAAATTTTTCTATACTATACATATATATGGTCAACTTTTTCTATGCAACTTTTTTTATGCAAATTTCTTCTATACTATGATACAACATTAAAAGTATAAAAAAACTAAAAAACAGAAGAAAAAAAACTAGCTAGTGAAACAAAAAACAATCTATGCAAATTGTATACATACATACATATATTGTATACATACATACATACATATATATACTAAGCATACATTGTATACATACATATATATATACTAAGCATCTAGCTATACATACATACATATGCAAATTAAAGAGATGCACAAAATTTGCTAAGTGTGCATGGCTCACCGGCCGAGATCGTCGGGGCGGAGGGAGGCAGGGAGGACGCCGGAGACGGAGGAGGATGCCGGAGGCGGGGAGGAGGCATGGGCGGCGTCGGGGCTCGGGGAGCGAGGAGGGCGGGCGGCGTTGGGCTCAGGGAGGAGGCGCGGGTGGCCGGCATCGGGGCTCGGGGAGGAGGCGTGGGCAGCCGGTGTCAGGGGCGGCGACGATGAGGACGGGCTCGGGGGCGGCGGCGAGCTCCAATTCCGGCAGCCTGGCGGCGTCGAGGTCTTCGGCGTCGTCGGGGCAAACTAATGGTGTGTTTGCCAAATTTTCTCAGTGCGCACTTGTATACACAAGGCTTTAGTCGCTGTTGGTGGCTACAACCGAGACTAAAGACCCCCCCTTTAGTCCCGGTGCGAGCCACGAACCGGGACTAAAGGTGAATTTTCACCAGGCCAAGGGGCGGGAAGCCCAGGCCTTTAGTCCCGGTTGATGCCTCGCATCGGGACTAAACGGGGGCCTTTAGTCCCGGTTTGAGCCACCAAACAGGACTAAAGGCATGTTCCTGGCAAAGCCGTGGTGCGGTGGATGTTTAGTCCCACCTCGCCAAGCGAAGGGCGCCCGGACCTGTTTATAAGCCCCGCCGCGGCAGCAACCTTGAGCTCCTCTCTAAAGCAGGCCTGTGGGCCTAACGAACCACTCTCTGCACTATGGGGCCCACTTTCCTCGTGGGCCTGCATCCTGGCCCAACTAGTAGTTGGATTTCTAGTCGTATGCAGGCCGTGGTGGCCTATTAGGCGGGCATTTTTTGTTAATTTTTTTTGCTTTATTTATTTTCTTTTGTTTCTACTTACAACCAAATATTTAGAGTTTTTGAGTGAATCTTCTTCCTTTAGGTCACAAAAATTATAAACTTTCTGTTAGTGCCAGTAGTTTTCAAATTTGAATAGTTTAAATTTGAATTCTTTGAAATTTATGTGAATCACTAGTTTGTGATTAACTTTACTTTAAAAATAGATTTTTGAGTGATACTTTTTCCTGCTGTTTAATATTAGTGTGTTTTATCATTATATTCAATTTTGTAATTTTTAGGTTATTTTAAATGGGTGTTTTAATCAAAAACAGATTTTGTTTAGCTCTTTTAGTTTTATAGCTCACAAAATTCATTAAATGCATGAAAAATAGCGAATGAAGTCAGAAAGGATTGAAAATTGATTATGTGGCTTCGAATAGTGCATATTGAATGAACAAAAAGTCTTGAGTTGAAATAAGTTTAAAAAAATGAAATGCCTTTGTAACAGATGAGTTTTCGTCCGAAACCCTGATACTTCGAAAGAGATTGTCCATTTTATACACGAAGTGCATCTAGTTTTTGCCGTAACCCTCTCAACGTTTTAGCACATGCTATGTGGGTGAAATGATGATACCATGCCAAGTTTCAACCTTTTCAGAGTTCATTTGTAGTTCTTTTCAATTGCAGGGTCATTTAGATCAAAATAAATCATCAAATGCATGAAAAATAGCAAACGAAGTCTAAAAAGTGTTGAAAATTGATTATGTGGCTTTGAATGGTGCATATTGAACGCACAAAATGTCTGGAGTTGAAATAAGTTTAAAAAAATGAAATGCCGTTGTAAGAGATGAGTTTTCGTCCGGAACGCTGATACTTTGAAAGAGATTGTCCATTTTGTACCCGAAGTGCATCCAGTTTTTGTCGTAACCCTCTCAACTTTTTAGCACAGGCTATGTGGGTGAAATGATGATACCATGCCAACTTTCAACCTTTTCAGAGTTCATTTGTAGTGCTTTACAATTTCAGGGTCATTTAGCTCAAAATAAATCATTAAATGCATGAAAAATAGCAAATGAAGTCAGAAAAGGGTTGAAAATTGATTATGTGGCTTTGAATGGTGCATATTGAATGCACAAAAAGTCTGGAGTTGAAATATGTTTTAAAAAATGAAATGCCTTTGTAAGAGATGAGTTTTCGTCCAAAACCCTGATACTTCGAAAGAGATTGCCCATTTTGTACACGAAGTGCATCCAGTTTTTTCTGTAACCATCTCAACCTTTTAGCACATGCTATGTGGGTGAAATGATGATACCATGCCAAGTTTCAACCTTTTCAGAGTTCCTTTGTAGTGCTTTTCAATTTCAGGGTCATTTAGCTCAAAATAAATCATTAAATGCATGAAAAATAGTTAAATATTTTGTTTGGACATAATTGCATTGATTAACTCCTACATAATGTTTCTTCGCGTTTCGAATGCCAAATCACATATACCCCTAACTATTACAAAGATTCCCTCCGGTTTGTCCGAAGTGGGACTTTCCAGATAAATCCGGAAACTCACTAGAGAAGAAAGTGATGACGGTGAAGCCAGTCACATCCTAGAGTGGGATCTTGGGGTATACAACATTTTGTTCGTGTGTGTCCCTTTGCGCCGTAACCATGGACAATCTTCATCATTTAATAGGATGCTTGGGTCAGTCTTCACTGTGAAGGGAGCAATTTCATGAAACTTTTCGTAATCTTCTGACATGTCTGTCTTGTCCTCCACTCCCACGATGTTTCTTTTCCCTGAAAGAACTATGTGACGCTTTGGCTCATCGTATGATGTATTCGCTTCCTTATCTTTTCTTTTTCTCGTCTTGGTAGACATGTCCTTCACATAGAAAACCCGCGCCACATCATTGGTTAGGATGAATAGTTCGTCTGTGTACCCAAGATTGTTGAGATCGACTGTTGTCATTCCGTACCGCGGGTCTTCCTTTACCCCGCCTCCTATTAGATTGACCCATTTGCACTGAAACAAAGGGACCTTCAAATCACTTCCATAGTCAAGTTCCCATATATCCTCTATGTAACCATAATATGTGTCCTTTGGCCTATTGGTGTTTGTTGCATCAAAGCGGACACCACTGTTTTGGTTGGTGCTCTTTTTATCTTGGGCGATCGTGTAAAATGTATTCCCATTTATCTTGTACCCTTTGAAAGTCGATATAGTCGAGTATGGTGACTTGGCCAGCAAGTACAACTCATCTACAACAGTGTCGTCATGCATGACGCGTGTTTGCAACCAACCGCCGAATGATGCCATGTGTGTGCGTCTGATCCAGGGCTTAGACTGCTCTGGGTTCTTGGAGCATACACTATCCAGGTGTTCCTTGATATACGGAGCCACCAAGCTGGAATTTTGTAGAACTGTGTAGTATGCTTGCGCCCAAGAATGCCCGTCCCTACATATTACTGAATCCTTTCCTAGCGTGTCTTTTCCACCAAGTCTGCCCTCATGCCGCGATTCGGGAACACCAATGGGCTTAAGGTCAGGATTAAAGTCAACACAAAACTCAATGACCTCCTCTGTTTCATGGCCCTTGGAGATGCTTCCTTCTGGCCAAGCACGGTTATGAACCTATTTCTTTAAGACTCCCATGAACCTCTCAAAGGGGAACATATTGTGTAGAAATACAGGACCCAGAATGGCAATCTCGTCGACTAGGTGAACTAGGACGTGCGTCATGATATTGAAGAAGGATGGTGGGAACACCAACTCGAAACTGACAAGACATTGCACCAAATCATTCTGTAACCTTGATAGGATTTCTAGATCGATTACCTCTTGAGAGATTGCATTGAGAAATGCACATAGCTTCACAATGGCGAATCGAACGTTGTCCGGTAGAAGCCCCCTCAATGCAACCGAAAGCAGTTGCATCATAATCACGTGGCAGTCATGGGACTTTAGGTTCTGGAACTTTTTCTCTGCCATATTTATTATTCCCTTTATATTCGACGAGAAGCCAGACGGAACCTTCATACTGATCAGGCATTCAAAGAAGATTTCCTTCTCTTCTTTGGTTAGAACGTAGCTGGTAGGACCTTGATACTGCTTTGGATGCATGCCGTCTTTTTCGTGCATATGTTGCTGGTCCTCCCATGCCTCCGGTGTATCTTTTGTCTTCCCATACATGCCCAAGAAGCCTAGCAGGTTCACGCAAAGATTCTTCGTCACGTGCATCACGTCGATTGCAGAGCGGACCTCTAGTTCTTTCCAATAGGGTAGGTCCCAAAATATAGATTTCTTCTTCCACATGGGTGCGTGTCCGTTAGCGTCATTCGGAACAGATTGTCCGCTAGGACCCTTTCCAAAGATTACTTCTAAATCCTTGACCATATCAAGTATATCATCACCAGTATGATGGCGAGGCTTCTTCCGATGATCTGCCTCACCTTTGAAATGCTTGCCTTTCTTTCTTAAGAGATGATTGATCGGAAGAAATCGACGATGTCCCAGGTACACATTCTTCTTACATTTATCCAAACATATACTTTGGGTGTCATCTAAACAGTGCGTGCATGCATGGTATCCCTTGTTTGTCTGTCCTGAGAGATTACTAAGAGCAGGCTAGTCATTGATGGTTACAAACAACAACGCTCGTAGGTCAAATTCCTACTGTTTGTGCTCATCCCACACACGTACATGCTTTTTGCCCCACAGCTGTAAAAGTTCTTCAACTAATGGCCTAAGGTACAAATCAATGTCGTTGCCGGGTTGCTTGGGGCCTTGGATGAGCACTGGCATCATAATGAACTTCCGCTTCATGCACAACCAAGGAGGAAGGTTATAGATACATAGAGTCACAGGCCAGGTGCTATGATTGCTGCTCTACTCCCCAAAAGGATTAATGCCATCTACGCTTAAACCAAACCATACGTTCCTTGCGTCATCTGCAAAGTCCTGCCACATTCTCTTGATTTCTCCACTGTGACCCGTTAGCGGGTACTCTCAACTTCCCGTCTTTCTTACGGTCTTATTTGTGCCATGGCATCACCTTGGCATGCTCTTTGTTTTGGAACAAACGTTTCAACCGTGGTATTATAGGAGCATACCACATCACCTTGGTAGGAATCCTCTTCCTAGGGCGCTCGCCCTCAACATCACCAGGGTCATCGCGGCTGATCTTATAGCGCAACGCACCGCATACCGGGCATGTGTTCAAATTCTCATACTCCTCACCGCGTGATGGCTCGTGTTCGCGTCAGTTTTTTCCCCGAAGAGGAAGGGATGATGCAGCACAGCTGCAGTAGGTATTTCCCTCAGTTATGAAACCAAGGTTATCAAACCAGTA
This sequence comes from Thinopyrum elongatum, assembly GCA_011799875.1. Taxonomy (NCBI): domain Eukaryota; kingdom Viridiplantae; phylum Streptophyta; class Magnoliopsida; order Poales; family Poaceae; genus Thinopyrum; species Thinopyrum elongatum. The sequence continues at coordinate 514,158,146 of CM022299.1, forward strand.
GGAGAACCAAGCAACACTATGTAAATGGTACCTGCACACAAAGAACAAATATTTGCAACCCGACGCGTAAGAGGGGTTGTCAATCCCTCTCGGGTAAAATATTGGTAAAGTGATAGATTGGTAGATGCAAATAAAATAAAGGCAAATAAAATTCAGTGAGGTATTTTTGGGCTTTTGGTAATATAGATCTGAAAATAAAAGATGCAAATAAATAAAAAGGCAAATAGCAATATAGATCTGAAAATATGTGATGAGAAAATAGACCCGGGGGCCGTAGATTTCACTAGTGGCTTCTCTCGAGAAAATAGCATACGGTGGGTAAACAAATTACTGTTGGGCAATTGATAGAACCTCAAATAATTATGATGATATCCAGGCAATGATCATTATATAGGCATCACGTCCAAGATTAGTAAACCGACTTCTGCCTGCATCTACTACTAATACTCCACACATCGACCGCTATCGAGCATCCATCTAGTGTATTAAGTTCATGGAGAAACAGAGTAATGCATTAAGAACGATGACATGATGTAGACGAGATCTATTCATGTAGGAATAGCCCCAATCTTGTTATCCTTAATAGCAATGATACATACGTGTCTTGCTGCCCTTTCTATCACTGGGAAAGAACACCGTACGATCGAACCCATCACAAAGCACCTCTTCCCATGGCAAGAAAAATCGATCTAGTCGGCCTAACTAAACGAAAGATTCAAAGAAGAAATACGAGGCTATAAGTAATCATGCATATAAGAGATCAAAGAAACTCAAATAACTTTCATGGATATAAAGATCTGATCATAAACTCAAAGTTCATTGGATCCCAACAAACACACCGCAAAAAGAGTTACATCAAATAGATCTCCAAGAGTCCATCGTATTGAGAATCAAAAAGAGAGAAGAAGCCATCTAGCTACTGCCTACGGACCCATAGGTCTACAATGAACTACTCACACATCATCGGAGAGGCACCAATGAGGATGATGAACCCCTCCGTGATGGTGTCTAGATTGGATCTAGTGGTTCTGGAATTTGCGACGGCTGGAATTGTGTTTCATCGACTCCCCTATTTTCAGCAGAACTACCATGGTGTTGTTTTTGTGCAGAAATTAAAGTTCTCGGAATGTCCCAATACTTTTTGGAGAATTTTTATGGAATAAAAGAAAAATACTGGAGCCAAGAACCACCAGAGGGGGGCCCCTGGGTGAGCACAACCCACCAGGGCGCGCCACCTCCTGGCGTGCCCAGGAAGGTTGTCCCCACCTGGTGTCCCCGCAAACCCTGATTCCAACGCTATAAAATCCTATTTTCGGAGAAAAAATTGGAGAGAAAGAATTATCGTGTTTCACGAGACGGAGCCGCCGCCACCTCCTATTCTTCATCGGGAGGCAAGATCTGGAGTCTGTTTCGGGCTCCGGAGAGGGCGATCTTCGATCTTCATCATCACCAACCCTTCTCCATCGCCAATTCCATGATGCTCCCCAACGGGATTGAGTAATTCCTTCGTAGGCTCGCTGGTCGGTGAGGAGTTGGATGCGATTCATCATGTAATCAAGTTAGTTTTGTTAGGGCTTGATCCCTAGTATCCACTATGTTATGAGATTGATGTTGATATGATTTGCCATGCTTATTGCTTGTCACTTTGGGCCCGGGTGCCATGATTTCAGATCTGAACCATTTATGTATCACCGTTATATCTATGTTCTAGATCCGATCTTGCATGTTATATTCACCTATTACGTGTTATGATCCGTAAACCCCGGAGTGACAATAGTCGGGATACTTTCCGGTGATGACCGTTGTTTGAGGAGTACATGTATTCACTATGTGTTAATGCTTTGTTCCGGTTCTCTATTAAAAGGAGGCCTTAATATCCCTTAGTTTCCAATAGGACCCCACTGCCACGGGAGGGTAGGACAAAAGATGTCATGCAAGTTCTTTCCATAAGCACGTATGACTATTTATGGAATAAATGCCTACATTATATTTATGAACTGGAGCTAGTGCCGTATCACCCTAGGTTATGACTGTTATATGATGAATATCATCCAACGAATTCACCGATCCAATGCCTACAAATTTCTCTTATATTGTTCTTGCTAAGTTACTACTGCTATTGTTACTCTTGCACTTGCTACAAAATCATTGCTATCACTGTTACCGTTAGTATTGCTGTTGCTACTACTATCAAAACTATCATACTACTTTGCTACTGATCACTTTGCTGCAGATAACTAATCTCCATGTGTGGTTGAATTGGCAACTCAGCTGCTAATACTTGCAAATATTCTTTGGCTCCCCTTGTGTCGAATCAATAAATTTGGGTTGAATACTCCACCCTCGAAAACTGTTCCGATCCCCTATACTTGTGGGTTGTCATTTCTGGCGCCGTTGCCGGGGAGCATAGCTATATTTGTTGAGTCACTTGGGATTATTATCAAATTATCACTATGAAGAATATGAAGGATACTGAAACCAAGATCATTCCCTCTAGGACGAGGGGAGGTAAGGAACTGCCATCACACTCTGCACTTGATTCACCTTCTGTTTTGAGTAGACATGCAACACCACCACATGTTATTAATCCTAATATGTTGCAAGTCATTGATGATGCTACTCCTGCTATGAATGATACTCATGATGATGCTAGTACCTTGCTTGACGATAATGTGCCACTAGGTGAAATTCTTGATGAACAACTTGCTAGAACTAAAGCTTTTGAGAATGCTGAAACTGATGAAGTACTTGAAACTGAAAATCTTGAAACATCTATTAGACCTTGTCCTCCTAGATATGAATTGCCTAAGATACTGGAAGGTTATGTTATGGATGAGGAGACAACTAGAGACTTTCTTGCTTGCAATGATAGGGATGATCTTAAGAAATTATTATGCAAACTGAAAGAAAAATCTTTGAATGCTAGAATGAAATGTGATCCTAAGTTTGCTACTTCACCTATCTTTGTTGATGATAAGGATTATGAATTCTCTATCGACCCAGAGTTAATTACTTTGGTTGAATCTGATCCTTTCCATGGTTATGAAATTGAAACTGTTGTGGCACACCTCACTAAGTTGAATGACATAGCCACCCTTTTTGCTCATGATGAGAAAATTCGCTATTATTATATCCTCAAGTTATTTCCGTTCTCATTAAAGGGTGATGCTAAGACTTGGTATAATAATCTTGCTCCTAGTTGTGTGTGTAGTCCCCAGGATATGATTTACTACTTCTCTGAAAACTATTTTCCTGCTCATAAAAAACAAGCTGCCTTACAGGAAATATTTAACTTTGTGCAAATTGAAGAAGAGAGTCTCCCACAAGCTTGGGGGAGGCTTCTCCAATTGCTTAATGCTTTGCCTGATCATCCTCTTAAGAGAAATGAAATACTTGATATCTTCTAAAATGGACTAACCGATGCTTCTAGGGACTTCCTAGATAGTTGTGCTGGTTGTGTTTTCAGGGAACGAACTGTTGAACAAGCTGAAGAATTATTGAATAACATATTGAAAAATTATGATGATTGGACTCTTCCCGAACCACCGCCTAAACCCAGTCCGAAGAAGAGGGGTATCTTATATCTCAGTCTTGAAGATATGCAAGAGGCAAAGAAATGTATGAAGGAAAATGTATTAAAGTTGAGGATGTCAAAAATTTACCTCCTATTGAAGAAATACATGGGCTTGATACATCACCACCACCTAAGGTGGTAGAGGTAAATTCTTTAATGAAATTCAATGACAATGGTAATCCTTATAATATGCATCCTTGTCAATGCCTTTATGAGTTTGATATTTACATTAGAAAACAAGACCACTTCAATGCAAATGTTATGAAGCAATTGAAATACAACTCTGATATGATTGCTTGCTTGAGTGACTTGTTATTTACAATTTCAAATGATGTTAGAGGTGTAGGAAAGCATGCCTCTATGGTTCAAACTCAACTAGAACAAGTTGCCAAATCTCAAAGAGAATTGCTTGATGAAATTAATAATAATATCAGCGATCATGCTGTCAGAGTAATGACTAGAGGAGATAGAATGACTCAGGAACCACTTTATCCTGAGGGACACCCAAAAAGAATTGAACAAGACTCCCAAAGAGTTGACACTGATACACCTAGTCCTTCTAAAAAGAAAAATAAGAATAAAAATGATAGGACTTTGCATACCTCTAGTGAACCTGAAATAGAAAAACCTCCTGAAGCTAATAATGATGTTTCGATTTCTGATGCTGAAACTCAATCTGGTAATGAACACTCATCTTCTGTTAATGAAAAAGATAATGATGAGGTTCATGAAGACACTCAAAAAAATAATAAAGAACCAGACAATGATGTTGAAATAGAACCAGCTGTTGATCTTGATAACACACAACCCAAGAATAAAAAAGATGATAAAATAGACTTTGTTGCTAGAAAACATGGTAAGGAAAGAGAACCATGGGTCCAAAAACCTATGACCTTTCCACCTAAATCAACTAAGAAGAAGGATGTTGAAGAATTTGAACGCTTTGCTGAAATGATTAGGCCAGTCTTTTTGCGTACCCGCTTGACTGATATCTTAAAAATGGCCCCTTATGCAAAGTATATGAAAGACATCATCACCAATAAGAGAAAAATACCGGAAGCTGAAATCTCCACCATGCTTGATAATTATTCTTTTAAGGATGGCGTACCTAAAAAACTTGGAGATCCGGGAATACCAACAATACCTTGCTCCATCAAAAGAAATTATGTGAAAACAGTTTTGTGTGATTTAGGAGCTGGTGTTAGTGTTGTGCCTTTCTCTTTATATAAAAGACTTGATTTGAATAAACTCACACCTACTGAAATATCTTTGCAAATGGCTGACAAATCAACTGCCATACCTATTGGTATTTGTGAGGATGTGCCCGTTGTTGTTGCAAATGTTACTATCTTAACTGACTTTGTTATACTTGAGATGCCCGAGGACGACAACATGTCGATTATCCTTGGTAGACCCTTCTTGAATACTGCAGGGGCTGTTATTGATTGCAATAAAAGCAAGGTCAGTCTTCAAATCAATGGTAATGAGCATACGGTGCACTTTCCGAAGAAACAATTCCATGTGAATGGTATTAATGTTATTGAAAAATCTCCGACAATCACTATTGGAAGTTTTCAACTACCTCTACCTACTGCCAAAAAGAAATATGAAATGCTTATTGTTGGGGACGTGCATATCCCCGTTGAGGTAACCTAATGTTTTATGAAAGTTCTTCAGTTTCATGCTAATTGAAAGTGGTTGTTAAGACCGTATCAACCTTATTAATGGATCATTTTTGAGAGGTATGAAGTTGATAAATTTAGTAAGCACTACCTTCTGCCCTTATCTTTTATTTTCTGTTTTTCTTAGTTAAATAAAATAAAATGCCATGTTTTATCTGTTTTCTGAATTTCCCGTGCAATAAAAAAATGACCCAAAAATAAAATTTCTTAGAATGTTCTGAAAATTTAACACGATTTTTTTTCAGAATATTTAAGAATTTTTGATGCAAATAACTTCAGAGGGGGGTGCACCTGGTGGGCACAACCCACCTAGGCGCGCCAGCAGCCCTTGGCGTGCCCTCGTGGGTTGTGGTCCCCATGTGGGCCCCCTCACTTATCTCCTTAGCCCATGTCACCACCTACCTCCAGAAAAAAATCATCATTGCTCTCTCTCTCTCTCTCTCGTGTTCTTGCTCTCAAACCTGCGGATTTTGATCTCTTTGCTTGAAGCTCCATTTCTGAAACTGTTTTGGGGGGTTGCTACTTGGTATGTGACTCCTCCGGTTGCTACTTGGTATGTGACTCCTCCATTGGTCCAATTAGTTTTTGCTTTAGTGGTTTATATTTTGAATAATTAGCTACTCTTGGTGCTGCTGTAGATGAGCTTGCATGTTGAATTCTTAGGGTTCTAAGTAGTTTGAATGCTTGATATGGCCTCTATGCATCCCTATGAGTAGTTGCTATCAATCTTGTGAAGTTTTGTTGATAAAATTTTTGTGGACTAAAAATTTCAGAATTTTATTTATAGGAATAAGATGAGTTTCTTTAGGAAGTGTGCTTCCAATAAGAACTCCAAGGAAGTTATTGGGGAGTCATCAGACAATGACCTCCACACCCGGAGAATGGCGGAGGTACGGCCGTGTGAACGGCCGCACAACCCATTCATGGATGGAGCCGGAATCCGTCAAGAGTTTGCACAATTTGCTGCTAATGCCGGCCTCACAGACTTCATCATAGATGAATGTGAACTGTATCATCTCCTCACAAATTCCTTTGTGCAAAGTTTTCATTTCTTAAGTAGGAATAACCCTCCTGAAGTGCAGTTTAATCTTTATGCTGAACCCCGTCAGATACCACTTACTAAATTTTGTGACATATGCTTGATCCCTTCTGACGGGGAAATAAGGGAGCCTAGGCCCGCAGAGTTCGAGGGCTTTTATCATACTCTTTCTGTGGGAGATGAGAGAGGGGTGTCGAGTGTCACCGCCACTAGCTTGCAGTTTCCTTCTGTGCATTATTTTGCTCTATTCATTGCTAAGTGCTTAATTGCTAGGGAGAAGGTCGGTGCACTCTGTGCTCCAGACTTTGCCATCTTACGTTGTGCACTATACGGCGACAACACCTATAGCCTAGGGGCTATCATTGCACGTCGCCTGCACCTTAACAGATCCAAGGGTAAAATTCATGGTGGTATTTATGCGACTCGTTTAGCGAGTCATTTTAACATTCAGATTCGCCAACATGATTATCGCATGCCCAAGGTTTACTTAGATCGCCAGGCTATGGCTGATCATCGGTTTATTGATAGCGAGAACACTGACATTCCTATTCCCTACAACTTGGTTTTCAGTGCGAACACTGGTGATGTTATTCCGTTGCCTACACCTGCTCTGTTTGATTCTACTGCCAGGGGCGGATACAGGATCATGCCTGAGGATATTGTCGCCTACCGGAACAACCAGGCTGCGGCTGAGGAGGACTCTCAGGAGTGGGATGCTCAGGTATCCGCTCCACAACACTTCAACATAGGACCTGATGGCTTCTTCGAGTGGTGATTACCAAGCTAGGTCAAAAGCCTAAGCTTGGGGGAGTACGTATTTGCCCCGACATTATATTCATGATCACACATTTCATTCCAGTTGTCGGTGTCCACACTTTTTCATTGTACTATCCATGCTAGATTTATTTTCTTGCTTTCTTCTTGTGTGTTTGAAAAACTTTGAGAAAATACAAAAATATTTCCTGCTTCTTTTCGGTTTTTCTTTCTAGTTTAATTAGCTGTAGTATTAAAAGAAAACCCAAAAAGATTTCTTGATTTTTCTTCTTGCTTGTTGGGAGCTTTCCCGTGTAAATAGTTTTTCTCGTTTTGTTTTTCCTGTTTTAATTTGCTTTCTTCTAGAAAAAACTAAAAACTCCAAAAATATTTCAGTGTGTTTCTCTGAATTTCTTTTCCGTTTATTGAGTCTTACCAAGGAGAAGATCACGATGAAATTGTTGAGTGGCTCTCATATGCATTATTGTTGATCTAACAAAGAGCCCATATTACCTTGTCTTCTCCTTTGAATAAATGTTTGCAGATTCCAGCTTAGTCCAATGCACATGCACTATTATTATTATCCACATCGTTCGGTCGTGGAAGTGAAAGGCAATAATGACGATATGTGATGAAATGACTGAGATGAGGAAAAGCTAGTATGAACTCGACCTATCTTGTTTTTGTAAGTATGATTAGTTCATCGTTCTTGATTCAGCCCATTATGAATGAAACATGTTTGCAATGACAATTAGAGATTATAGTTACTCATGCCATGCCTAATTAGCTAGGAGTTTATAATGGTTTACCTTGCGTGCCAACATGCTTTTAAGATGGTTGTGATGTAGTATGATAGGATGGTATCCTCCTTTGAATGATTCGAGTGGCTTGACTTGGCACATGTTCACACATGCAGTTTGAATAAGATGTTTGCAGATTCCAGCTTAGTCCACGACACTATTGCACTATTATTATTTTCATATCATTCGGTCGTGCAAGTGAAAGGCCATGATGACGATATTTGATGAACTGGCTGTGGCAGGGAGAATCCATGATTCAGCCTATTATGATTAAACATGTTTGCAATGACCCTTAGAGATTATAGTTTCTCATGCTATGCTTAAGTAGCTAGGAGTGGATAATGATTTATCATGGATGTCAACATTGCGTTAAAATGATTGTGATGTAGTATGATGATATGGTATCCTCCTCTGAATGTTCGAGTGGCTTGACTTGGCACATGTTCATGCATGTAGTTGAATCAAAACCAACATAGCCCCTATGATATTTATGTTCATGGTGTTCATATCCTACTCATGCTAGTATCCAATGTTACCTATGCATAATGCATGTTCATGACCGTTTTCGCTCTCTAGCTGGTGATAACCCACAAGTATAGGGGATCGCAACAGTTTTCAAGGGTAGAGTATTCAACCCAAATTTATTGATTCAACACAAGGGGAGCCAAAGAATATTTGCAAGTATTAGCAGATGAGTTGTCAATTCAACCACACCTGGAGATCAATTATCTGTAGCAAAGTGATCAGTAGCAAAGTAGTATGATAGTTTTGATAGTAGTAGCAACAACAATAATAATAGTAGTAGTAGTAACTTAGCAGAAACAATATAAGAGAAATTCGTAGGCATTGGATTGGTGAATTCGTTGGATGATATTCATAAATATAACAGTCATAACCTATTGCGATACGGCACTAGCTCTAGTTCATAAACATAATGTAGGCATGTATTCCGTAAATAGTCATACATGCTAATGGAAAGAACTTGCATGACATCGTTTGTCCTACCCTCCCATGGCAGTGGGGACCTATTGGAAACTAAGGGATATTAAGGCCTCCTTTTAATAGAGAACCGGAACAAAGCATTAACACATAGTGAATACGTGAACTCCTCAAACTACGGTCATCACCGGGAAGTGTCCCGATTTCTGTCACTCCGGGGTTGCCGGATCATAACACATAGTAGGTGACTATAACTTGCAAGATCGGATCTAGAACATAGATATAATGGTGATAACATAAACAGTTCAGATCTGAAATCATGGCACCCGGGCCCAAAGTGACAAGCATTAAGCATGGCAAAGTCATAGCAACATCAATCTCAGAACATAATGGATACTAGGGATCAAGCCCTAACAAAACTAACTCAATTACATGATGAATCTCATCCAACTCCTCACCGACCAGCGAGCCTACGAAGGAATTACTCACTACCGGTGGGGAGCATCATGGAATTGGCAATTGAGAAGGGTTGGTGATGACGAAGATCGAAGATCCCCCTCTCCGGAGCCCCGAACGGACTCCAGATCTGGCCTCCCGATGAAGAACAGGAGATGGCGGTGGCTCCATCTCGTGAAACGTGATAATTCTTCATCCCTGATTTTTTTCTCCGAAAATGTGATTTTATAGTGTCAGGGTTGAGGTCTGCGGGGCCACCAGGTGGGGAAAACCCACCTGGGCGTGCCTGGAGGGGGGGCACACCCTGGTGGGTTGTGCCCACCCAGGCGCCCCCTCTGGTGGGTCTTGGCTCCAGAAATTATCTTTTATTGTATAAAAATTCCTCGCAAAGTTTCGTTCCAGTCTGAGAACTTTTATTTCTGCACAAAAACAACACCATGGTAGTTCTGCTGAAAACAACATCAGTCCGGGTTAGTTTCATTCAAATCATGCAAATTAGAGTCCAAAACAAGAGGAAAAGCGTTAGGAAAAGTAGATACGACGGAGACGTATCAACTCCCCTAAGCTTAAACCTTTGCTTGTCCTCAAGCAATTCAGTTGATAAACTGAATGTGAAAAAGAAAAACTTTAATGAACTCTTTTGCTCTTGTTTACATAAATAAGCTTAAGTAGCACCCAAGTTTTCAGCCAAGATCATGACTAACCATGTCGACAATAACTCTTAAAAATTATATTAACTCATATCAATGGCATAATCAACTAGCAAGCAATAATAAGATATCTCGAATGACAACACTTTGTGAAAACAACCATGATATAAGATGACAATAGTGGTATCTCTCTAGCCCTTTCCGAGACCGCAAAACATAAATTCAGAGCACCTCCAAAGTTCAAGCAACGACTAAACATTGTAATTCATGGTAGAAAAGATCCAGTCATGATGCACCCAACATTAGCTACACATAATGCATGAGGATGACAATAGTGCTCTCAGGTTCTGGCACTTATTTGAGAAGGTGATGACACAATATAAAAGTAAAAATATAGTCCCTTCGCAGAGGGAAGCAGTGATTTGCAGTGGTGCCAGGGCTCAAGTTTTTAAAACAGAGGTAAGTGAAATTTTGAGAAATGCACCCTTCTTGTTTACTTCGTGACAATTAGTTATCGGTATCTTCCATGCTAAACACATTAGTGGCGGTTCCCAAGCGATAAAAGTAAAGGTTTACTCCCCCTCCACCAACAAGCACACTCCACGGCTGGTCCGAAACAACGGGTACCGTCCATACCAACAACAGTCCTGGGGGAAGTTTTTTTTAATTATTTGCAATTTGAATTCGGGACTGGAATCCCTATTACCGCCCCTCTCATGCAAGGATGAGTGAATAAAAACTCATCATGAGAATAACCCACTTAGCATGGAAGATACTGACTACCTCCTGTCGCTCTATGAACAATCCAGGCACACAAAAAGGATATTTATTTGAAGTTTTTAGAGGTGGCACATGCAAATTTACTTAGGACGGCAGGGTAATACCGCATATAGGTAGGTATGGTGGACTCATCTGGAATAACTTGGGCTTCAGGATTTTGATGCACAAGCAGTAATTCCGCTAAGTACAGGTGAAGGCTAGCAATTAGGTTGAGAAGCGGCCAGCTAGAGTGCGAAAACGGTCATGAACATGCATTATGCATAAGTAACATTGGATACTAGCATGAGTAGGATATGAACACCATGAACATAAATATCATAGAGGCTATGTTGGTTTTGATTCAACTACATGCATGAACATGTGCCAAGTCAAGCCACTCGAACATTCAGAGGAGGGTACCATATCATCATACTACATCACAATCATTTTAACGCAATGTTGACATCCAAGATAAATCATTATCCACTCCTAGATACTTAAGCATGGCATGAGAAACTATAATCTCTAATTGTCATTGCAAACATGTTTGATCATAATAGGCTGAATCATGGATACTAGGTTAAACATATTTACGAAAACAGAACAAGTTGAGTTCATACCCATTTCTCTCTGCCACAGCCAGTTCATCAAATATCATCATTATTGCCTTTCACTTGCATGACCGAACGATTTGAAAATAATAATACTGCAAGAGTGCCATGGACTAAGCTGGAATCTGCAAACATTTTATTCAAAAAGGAGAAGATAAAGTAATATGGGCTCTTCGTTAGATAAACAATAATGCATATGAGAGCCACTCAACATTTTCATCATGGTCTTCTCCTCGGTATGACTCAGTAAAAAGGAAAATAAATTTAGAGAAACACACTGAAATATTTTTGGAGTTTTTGGGTTTTCTTGAACAAGCAAATAAAAGGGAAAAACAAAAACGAGAAAAACTATTTACACGGGAAAACTCCCAACAAGCAAAAGAGGAACAAGGAAATATTTTTGGGTTTTCTTTTTAATACTACAATTAATTAAACTAGGAAGAAAAACTGAAAAGAAGTAGGAAATATTTTTGGATTTTCTCAAAAAATTTCAAACACACAAGAAGAAGGCGAGAAAATAAATCTAACATGGATAATACAATGAAAAAGTGTGGACACCGACAACTGGAATGAAATGTGTGAACATGAATGTAATGTCGGTGAGAATACGTACTCCCCCAAGCTTAGGCTTTTGGCCTAACTTGGTAATCACCGTCAGCAGCCTGCAAAGTGGTCGGAGTGATAGCTCACGGAGGCTCTAGGTGCAGATGCCTCAGCCCGCCACACAGCCACAACCGCTGCGTTATGTGCTCGGGCCTCGCTCTCAAGAACATAATATCTTCCCTTGCTGTGAACATTAAAGAGAGCAGGCGCAGGCAAAAAGGTGTCCACAACGGACCTTTTATTAAACAACAGGTTATAAGTAAAATTATGGGCTTCACCACTAAGGATCTTATGACGTTTCATAGCGTCAAAGTCCAAGTACTGCGTGGGTAGGATGGGGTCATAAGGCCAAGGTGAAACACCCAGCTCTCTTGCTAAGCATGTCGCATAAATTCCACCATAAAAATATCCACTACCAGCGTTGTGTTGCAACCTGCGTGCACCAATCGCTCCAAGGATATAACTTTTGTCACCGGTGAGAGCGGTGCGTATGAGGCTCAAGTCTGGAGCACAAAGTGTACTACAATCCTGTTTGCCAACAATGCATTTTCCATTAAAAAGTGCAAAGTATTGAATTGAGGGAAAATGAATGCTCTTTATTCTACCTTGCGTCACTCCTCTAGTATCACCATAGCATAGACTAGTCAAAAATAACTCATACTCAGATCTTGGTGGTTCGTTCAATGAACCCCTAAATGGAAGTTTGCAGAAGTTAGAAAAATTCTCTAAGGGTAAAGTGAAAGGATAGTCATACAGTTTAAACGACACTCTAGACTCACGAGGATGGAATTTAAATTCTTTAGTAAATGATTCAGTGAGGTTGAGGTGTTGGTTGCACTTATCTGAAATGTAGGGACCGAGCTCGGCATTGTGAACATATTGTTCAAATTCTTTTTTAATACCAACACGCACCATAAGATCGTTGCATGGCCATAAACATGATTTGGTGGCGGCATCTCGTATGGAATTTTCACTTGGTTCAACATAAGACCGCCGAACGGAGCTGCTTCTAAAATATGCCTCCGAGGACCTCCTCCTCGAAGAACTCCTTAAAAAGAGGTTCATCATATTTGCGTACAATTTTCTGGAAAAAATTGGGTCACAAAAATTTGTCAACAAAGCTTCACAAGATTGATAGTAACTACTCATAGGGATGCATAGAGGCCATATCAAGCATTCAAACTACCTAGAACTCTAAGAATTCAACATGCAAGATCATCTACAACAACACCAAGAGTAACTAATTATTCAAAATATAAACCACTAAAGCAAAAACTAATTGGACCAATGGAGGAGTCACATACCAAGCAAGAATCCCCCGAAACAGTTTCGAAAACGGAGCTTCGAGCAAAGAGATCGAAATCCACGGGTTTGAGAGCAAGAACACGAGAGAGTGAGCAATGGTGATTTTTTTCTGGAGGTAGGTGGTGACATGGGCTAAAGAGATAAGTGAGGGGCCCACGTGGGGACCACAACCCACCAGGGCGCGCCTAGGGCTGCTGGCACACGCAGGTGGGTTGTGCCCACCTGGTGCACCCCCCTCTGATGTTATTTGCATAAAAAATTAAGAAATATTCATAAAAAATCGTATTAAATTTTCAGATCATTCTGAGAACTTTTATTTTGGGGTCATTTTTTATTTCACGGGAAATTCAGAAAACAGATAAAACAAGGCATTTTATTTTATTTAACTAATAAAAATAGAAAATAAAAGGTAGGGACAGAAGGTAGTGCTCACTAAATTCATCAACTTCATACCTCTCAAAAATGATCCATTAATAAGGTTGATCAAGTCTTATTAACAACCACTTTCGATTAGCATGAAACCAAAGAACTTTCATAAAACACTAAGTTACCTCAACGAGGATATGAATGTCCCCAACAATAAGCATTTCATATTTCTTTTTGGAAGTAGGTAGAGGTAGTTGAAAACTTCCAATAGTGATTGTCGGAAATTTTTCAATAACATTAATACCATTCACTTGGAATTGTTTCTTCGGAAAGTGCACCGTATGCTCATTACCATTGATATGAAAAGTAACCTTACTTTTATTAAAATCAATAACAGCCCCTGCAGTATTCAAAAAGGGTCTACCAAGGATAATCGACATGTTGTCGTCCTCGGGCATCTCAAGTATAACAAAGTAAGTTAAGATAGTAACATTTGCAATAACAACGGGCACATCCTCACAAATACCGATAGGTATGGCATTTGATTTGTCAGCCATTTGCAAAGATATTTTGGTAGGTGTGAGTTTATTCAAATCAAGTCTTTTATATAAAGAGAAAGGCATAACACTAACACCAGCTCCTAAATCACATAAAGCAGTTTTCACATAGTTTCTTTTGATGGAGCAAGGTATAGTTGGTATTCCCGGATCTCCAAGTTTTTTAGGTACTCCATCCTTAAAGGAATAATTACCAAGCATGGTGGAGATTTCAGCCTCTGGTATTTTTCTCTTATTGGTGATGATGTCTTTCATGTACTTTGCATAAGGGGCCATTTTTAAGATATTAGTCAAACGCATACGCAAAAAGACTGGCCTAATCATTTCAGCAAAGCGTTCAAATTCTTCATCATCCTTCTTCTTAGTTGATTTAGGTGGAAAGGGCATAGGTTTTTGAACCCATGGTTCTCTTTCCTTACCATGTTTTCTAGCAACAAAGTCCCTTTTATCATATCTTTTATTCTTGGGTTGTGGGTTATCAAGATCAACTACTGGTTCTATCTCAACATCATTGTCTGGTTCTTTATTATTTATTTGAGTGTCTTCATGAACCTCATCATTATCTTTTTCATTATCAGAAGGTGAATGTTCATTACCAGATTGAGTTTCAGCATCAGAGATAGAAACTTTATTATCATTGTCAGGAGGTTTTTCTACTTCAGGTTCACTAGAGGCATGCAAAGTCCTATCATTTTTCTTCTTCTTTTTCTTTTTAGAAGGACTAGGTGCATGAGTGTTAACTCTTTAAGTATCTTGTTCAATTCTTTTTGGGTGTCCCTCAGGATAAAGTGGTTCCCGAGTCATTCTACCTCCTCTAGTCATTACTCTAACAGCATGATCATTGATATTATTGTTCATTTCATCAAGCAATTCTCTTTGAGATTTAGCAACTTGTTCTAGTTGAGTTTGAACCATGGAGGCATGTTTTCTTACACCTCTAACATCATTGGTAATTCTAAATAACAAGTCACTCAAGCAAGCAATCAGATCAGAATTGTATTTCAATTGTTTCATAACATTGCTATTGAAGTGATCTTGCTTTCTAATGTAGTTATCAAACTCATAAAGGCATTGACTAGGATGCATATTGTAAGGATTGTCATTGTCATTGAATTTCATTAAAGAATTTACCTCTACCACCTTAGGTGGTGGTGGTGTATCAAGCCCATGTATTTCTTCAATAGGAGGTAAATTTTTGACATCCTCAGCTTTAATACCTTTTTCCTTCATAAATTTCTTTGCCTCTTGCATATCTTCAGGACTGAGATATAAGATACCCCTCTTCTTCGGAGTAGGTTTGAGCAGTGGTTCGGGAAGAGTCCAGTCATCATAATTTTTCAATATGTTATTCAATAATTCTTCAGCTTGTTCAACAGTTCGTTCCCTGAAAACACAACCAGCACAACTATCTAGGAAATCCCTAGAAGCATCGGTTAGTCCATTATAGAAGATATCAAGTATTTCATTTTTCTTAAGAGGATGATCAGGCAAAGCATTAAGCAATTGGAGAAGCCTCCCCCAAGCTTGTGGGAGACTCACTTCTTCAATTTTCACAAAGTTAAATATTTCCTGTAAGGCAGCTTGTTTCTTATGAGCAGGAAAATATTTTTCAGAGAAGTAATAAATCATATCCTGGGGACTAAAAACACAACTAGGAGCAAGAATATTATACAAAGTCTTAGCATCACCCTTTAATGAGAACGGAAATAATTTGAGAATATAATAGTAGCTAATTTTCTCATCATGAGCAAAAAGAGTGGCTATGTCGTTCAACTTAGTAAGATGTGCCACAACAGTTTCAGTTTCTTAACCATGGAAAGGATCAGATTCTACCAAAGTAATTAACTCTGGATCGACAGAGAATTCATAATCCTTGTCATCTACAAAGATAGGTGAAGTAGCAAACTTAGGATCACATTTCATTCTAGCATTCAAAGATTTTTCTTTCAGTTTTCATAATAATTTCTTAAGATCATCCCTATCATTGCAAGAAAGAAAGTCTCTACTTGTCTCCTCATCCATAACATAACCTTCCGGTATCTTAGGCAATTCATATCTAGGAGAACTAGATCTAATAGGTGTTTCAATATTTTTAGTTTCAAGCTCCTCATCAGTTTCAACAATTTCATCTGTTTCAGCATTCACAAAAGCTTTAGTTCTAGCAAGTTGTTCATCAAGAAATTCACCTAGTGGCACATTATCATCAAGCAAGGTACTAGCATGATCATAAATATCATTCATAGCAGAAGTACCATCATCAATAACTTGCGACATATCAGGATTAATAGCATGTGGTGGTGTTGCAAGTCTACTTATAACAGAAGGTGAATCAAGTGCAGAGCTAGATGGCAAGTCCTTTCCTCCCCTCGTCTTGGAGGGAAAAATCTTAGTCCTAGCGTCCTTGAGATTCTTCATAGTGATAATTTGATAATAATCCCAAGTGACTCAACAAATATAGCTATGCTCCCTGGCAACGGCGCCAGAAAAAGGTCTTGATAACCCACAAGTATAGGGGATCGCAACAGTTTTTGAGGGTAGAGTATTCAACCCAAATTTATTGATTCAACACAAGGGGAACCAAAGAGTATTTGCAAGTATTAGCACCTGAGTTGTCAATTCAACCACACCTGGAGATTAATTTTCTGCAGCAAAGTGATCAGTAGCAAAGTAGTATGATAGTTTTGATAGTAGTAGCAACAGCAATAGTAACAGTAGCAGTAGTAACGTAGCAGTAGTAACTTAGCAAGAAAAATATAAGAGAAATTCGTAGGCATTGGATCGGTGAATTCGTTGGATGATATTCATCATATAATAGTCATAACCTAGGGCGATACGACACTAGCTCCAGTTCATAAATATAATGTAGGCATGTATTCCGTAAATAGTCATACATGCTTATGGAAAGAACTTGCATGACATCTTTTGTCCTACCCTCCCGTGGCAGCGGGGTCCTATTGGAAACTAAGGGATATTAAGGCCTCCTTTTAATAGAGACCCGGAACAAAGCATTAACACATAGTGAATACATGAACTCCTCAAACTACGGTCATCACCGGGAAGTGTCCCGATTTCTGTCACTCCGGGGTTGCCGGATCATAACACGTAGTAGGTGACTATAACTTGCAAGATCGGATCTAGAAGATAGATATAATGGTGATAACATAAACGGTTCAGATCTGAAATCATGGCACCGGGGCCCAAAGTGACAAGCATTAAGCATGGCAAAGTCATAGCAACATCAATCTCAGAACATAATGGATACTAGGGATCAAGCTCTAACAAAATTAACTCGATTACATGATGAATCTCATCCAACTCCTCACCGACCAGCGAGCCTACGAAGGAATTACTCACTCCCGGTGGGGAGCATCATGGAATTGGCGATGGATAAGGGTTGGTGATGACGAATATCGAAGATCGCCCTAACCGGAGCCCTGACCGGACTCTAGATCTGGCCTCGCGATGAAGAACAGGAGGTGGCGGCGGCTCCATCTTGTGAAACGCGATAATTCTTCCTCCCTGATTTTTTTCTCCGAAAATGTGATTTTATAGTGTCAGAGTTGAGGTCTGCGGGGCCACCAGGTGGGGACAACCCACCTGGGCGCGCTTGGAGGGGGGCGCCCTAGTGGGTTGTGCCCACCCAGGTGCCCCCCTCCGGTGGTTCTTGTCTCCAAAAATTATCTTTTATTGTATAAATATTCATCGCAAAGTTTCGTTCCAAACCGAGAACTTTTATTTCTGCGCAAAAACAACACCGTGGTAGTTCTGCTGAAAACAGCATCAGTCCGGGTTAGTTTCATTCAAATCATGCAAATTAGAGTCCAAAACAAGAGGAAAAGCGTTAGGAAAAGTAGATACGACGGAGACGTATCAGCTGGCCGCTTCTCAACCTATTTGCTAGCCTCCGCCTGTACTAAGCGGGAATACTGTTTGTGCATCAAAATCCTGAAACCCAAGTTATTCCAGATGAGTCCACTATACCTACCTATATGCGTATTACCCTGCCGTTCTAAGTAAATTTGCATGTGCCACCTCTAAAAACTTCAAATAAATATCCTTTTTGTGTGCCTGGATTGTTCATAGAGTGACAGGAGGTAGTCAGTATCTTCCATGCTAAGCGGGTTATTCTCATGATGAGTGTTTATTCACTCGTCCTTGCATGAGAGGGTTGGTAATAGGGATTCCAGTCCTGAATTCAAAATTGCAAATAATTAAACAAAACTCCCCCAGGATTGTTGATGGTATGGACGGTACTCGTGGATTCAGATCAGCCGTGGAGTGTGCTTGTTGGTGGAGGGGGCGGGGATAAACCTTTACTTTTATTGCTTGGGAACCACCACTAATGTGTTTAGGATGGAAGATATCGATAACTAATGGTCGCGAAGTAAACAAGAAGGGTGCATTTCTCAAAATTTCATTTACCTCTATTTTAAAATTTTGAGCTCTCGCACCGCTGCAAATCACTGCTTCCTTCTGCGAAGGGACTATCTATTTACTTTTATGTTGTGTCATCACCTTCTCAAACAAGCGCCATATCCTAAGAGCACTATTGTCATCCTCATGCATTGTGTGTAGCTAATGTTGGGTGCATCATGACTGGATCTTTTCGACCATGAATTACAATGTTTAGTCGCTGCTTGAACTTTGGAGGTGCTCTGCATTTATGTTTTGCGGTCTTAGAAATGGCTAGCGAGATACCACTATTATCATATTATAACATGGTTGTTTTGACAAAGTGTTGTCATTTGAAATATCTTATTATTGCTCGCTAGTTCATTATGCCATTGATATGAGTTAATATAATTTTTAAGAGTTATTGTCAACATGGTTAGTCATGATCTTGGCTGAAACCTGGGTGCTACTTAAGCTTATTTATGTAAAAAAGAGCAAAAGAGTTTGTAAAAGTTTTTCTTTTTCACTTTCAGTCTATCAATTGAATTGCTTGAGGACAAGCAAAGGTTTAAGCTTGGGGGAGTTGGTACGTCTCCATCGTATCTACTTTTCCTAACGCTTTTCCTCTTGTTTTGGACTCTAATTTGCATGATTTGAATGAAACTAACCCGGACTAACACTGTTTTCAACAGAACTACCATTGTGTTGTTTTTGTGTAGAAATAAAAGTTCTCGGAATGGCACAAAACTTTTTGGAGAATTTTTATGGAATAAAATAAAAATACTGGAGCCAAGAACCTCCGGAGGGGGTTCCCTGGGTGAGCAGAACCCACCAGGGCGCGCCCCCTCCTGGCGCGCCCAGGTGGGTTGTCCCCACCTGGTGGCCCCGCAGATCCTGATTCCAACGCTATAAAATGCTATTTTCAGAGAAAAAAATTGGAGAGAAAGAATTATCATGTTTCACGAGACGGAGCCACCGCCACCTGCTGTTCTTCATCGGGAGGCCAGATCTGGAGTCCGTTTGGGGCTCCGAAGAGGGGGATCTTCGATCTTCATCATCACCAACCCTTCTCCATCGCCAATTGCATGATGCTCCCCACCAGGAGTGAGTAATTCCTTCGTAGGCTCGCTGGTCAGTGAGGAGTTGGATGAGATTCATCATGTAATTGAGTTAGTTTTGTTAGGGCTTGATCCCTAGTATCCACTATGTTATGAGATTGATGTTGATATGACTTTGCCATGCTTAATGCTTGTCTCTTTGGGCCCGGGTGCCATGATTTCAGATCTGAACCATTTTTGTTATCACCGTTATATATATGTTCTAGATCCAATCTTGCAAGTTATATTCACCTATTACGTGTTATGATCCGTAAACCCCGGAGTGACAATAGTCGGGATATTTTCCGTTGATGACCGTAGTTTGCGGAGTACATTGTTTTCACTATGTGTTAATGCTTTGTTCCAGTTCTCTATTAAAAGGAGGCCTGAATATCCCTTAGTTTCCATTAGGACCCCGCTGCCACGGGAGGGTAGGACAGAAGATGTCATGCAAGTTCTTTCCATAAGCACGTATGACTATTTACGGAATACATGCCTACATTATATTTATGAACTGGAGCTAGTGCCGTATCACCCTAGGTTATGACTATTATATGATGAATATCATCCAATGAATTTACCGATCCAATGCCTACGAATTTCTCTTATATTGTTCTTGCTAAGTTACTACAACTATTGTTACTGTTGCACTTGCTACAAAATCATTGCTATCACTGTTACCGTTACTATTGCTGTTGCTACTACTATTAAAACTATCATACTACTTTGCTACTGATCACTTTGTTGCACATAACTAATCTCCAGGTGTGGTTGAATTGACAACTCAGCTGCTAATACTTGCAAATATTCTTTGGCTCCCCTTGTGTCGAATTAATAAATTTGGGTTGAATACTCAACCCTCGAAAACTGTTGCGATCCCCTATACTTGTGGGTTATCACTCCACACATCGACCGCTATCCAGCATGCATCTAGTGTATTAAGTTCATGGAGAAATGGAGTAATGCATTAAGAATGATGACATGATGTAGACGAGATCTATTCATGTAGGAATAGCACCCATCTTGTTATCCTTAATAGCAACGATACATACGTGTCTTGCTGCCCCTTCTGTCATTGGGAAAGAACACCGTATGATCGAACCCATCACAACGCACCTCTTCCCATGGCAAGAAAAATCAATCTAGTCGGCCTAACTAAACCAATGATTCGAAGAAGAAATACGAGGGTATAAGTAATCATGCATATAAGAGAGCAAAGAAACTCAAATAACTTTCATGGATATAAAGATCTGATAATAAACTCAAAGTTCATCGGATCCCAACAAACACACCGCAAAAAGAGTTACATCAAATATATCTCCAAGAGATCATTGTATTGAGAATCAAAAATAGAGAAGAAGCCATCTAGCTGATACGTCTCCATCGTATCTACTTTTCCAAACTCTTTTGCTCTTGTTTTGGACTCTAATTTGCATGATTTGAATGGAACTAACCCGGACTGACGTTGTTTTCAGCAGAATTGCCATGGTGTTATTTTTGTGCAGAAATAAAAGTTCTCGGAATGACCTAAAACTTCACGGAGAATATCTTTGGAATAAATAAAAAATATTGGCAAAAGAATCAACAGAGGGGGATCCACCACCTGTCCACAAGGGTGGGGGGCGCGCCCTACCCCCCGGGCGCGCCCCCTGGCTTGTGGGTCCCACGAAGCTCCACCGACCTCAACTCCAACTCCATATATTCATGTTCGGGGAGAAAAAAAATTAGAGATAAGGATTCATTACGTTTTACGATACGGAGCCGCTGCCACCTCCTGTTCTTCCTCGGGAGGGCAGATCTGGAGTCCGTTTTGGGCTCCGGAGAGGGGAAATCATCGCCATCGTCATCATCAACCGTCCTCCATCACCAATTTCATGATGCTCACCGCCGTGCGTGAGTAATTCCATCATAGGCTTGATAGACGGTGATGGGTTGGATGAGATTTACCATGTAATCGAGTTAGTTTTTTCAGGGTTTGATCCCTAGTATCCACAATGTTCTAAGATTGATGTTGCTATGACTTTGCTATGCTTAATGCTTGTCACTAGGGCCTGAGTGCCATGATTTCAGATCTGAACCTATTATGTTTTCATGAATATATTTGCGTTCTAGATCCTATCTTGCAAGTTATAGTCACCTACTACGTGTTATGATCCGGCAACCCCGGAGTGACAATAGTCGAGACACTTCCCGGTGATGATCGTAGTTTGAGGAGTTCATGTATTCACTAAGTGCTAATGCGTTGGTCCAGTTCTCTATTAAAAGGAGGCCTTAATATCCCTTAGTTTCCAATAGGACCCC
This sequence comes from Thinopyrum elongatum, assembly GCA_011799875.1. NCBI lineage: Eukaryota > Viridiplantae > Streptophyta > Magnoliopsida > Poales > Poaceae > Thinopyrum > Thinopyrum elongatum. The sequence goes on from CM022299.1 coordinate 514,180,030, forward strand.
GCTGCCATGGGAGGGTAGGACAAAAGATGTCATGCAAGTTCTTTTCCATAAGCATGTATGACTATATTCGGAATACATGCCTACATTATATTGATGAATTGGAGCTAGTTCTGTGTCACCCTATGTTATAACTGTTGCATGATGAATGCCATCCGACATAATTATCCATCATTGATCCATTGCCTACGAGCTCGTTTCATATTGATCTTTGCTAAGTTAATTTTCTGTTGCCACTGTTACGATTTCTACAAAAGTGCTACTGTTACTTTTGCCACTGTTACCGTTACTTCCATATTACTTTGCTACTAAATACTTTGCTGCAGATATTATGTCTTTCAGGTGTGGTTGAATTGACAACTCAGCTGCTAATACTTGAGAATATTCTTTCGCTCCCCTTGTGTCGAATCAATAAATTTGGGTTGAATACTCTACCCTTGAAAACTGTTGCGATCCCCTCTACTTGTGGGTTATCAAGACCTTTTTCTGGCGCCGTTGCCGGGAAGCATAGCTCTATTCACTGAGTCACTTGGGATTTATATCTGTTGATCACTATGAGGAATTTGAAAGATCAAAGAAACAAGATTTTTTCCTCAACTACGAGGGGAGGTAAGGAACTGCCATCTAGCTCTGCACTTGATTCACCTTCTGTTTTAAGTAAACTTGCGACACCTACACCTGCTGTTGATTCCGATATGTCGCATGTTATTGATGATGCCACTTCTGCTATGAATGTTGCTTATGATGATACTATGTCTTTGCTTGATAATACTGTGCCACTATGTGAATTTCTTGATGAACAACTTGCTAGGGTTAGAGAGAATGAAATTACTGAAACCGATGATATTATTGGAACTGAAGATTATGATTCTTCCCCTAGAAATGAATTGCCTATTGTACCTGAGGGTTATATTATGGATGAAGAAACTGCTAGAGACTTTTTTGCTTGCAATGATAGAGTTGATCTTAAGAAACTATTAGCTAAGCTGAAAGAAAAGTCTTTGAATGCTAGAATGCAATATGATCCTAAGTTTGCTACTTCACCTATCTTTGTTACTGATAAGGATTATGAATTCTCTGTCGATCCTAAGTTAAATACTTTGGTTGAATCTGATCCTTTCTATGGTTATGAATCTGAAACTGTTGTGGCACATCTTACTAAATTGAATGATATAGCCACCCTATTTGCTCATGAGGAAAAAATTCACTATTACTATATTCTTAAGTTGTTTCCTTTTTCGTTAAAGGGTGATGCTAAGTTATGGTTTAATTCTCTTGCTCCTGGTTGTGTGCGTAGTCCCCAGGATATGATTTACTACTTCTTTGAAAAATATTTCCCTGCTCATAAGAAACAAGCTGCTTTAAAGGAAATATTTAACTTTGTGCAAATTGAAGAAGAGAGTCTCCCACAAGCTTGGGGGAGGCTTCTCCAATTACTTAATGCTTTGCCTGATCATCCTCTCAAGAAAAATGAAATACTTGATATCTTTTATAATGGACTAACCGATGCTTCTAGGGACCACCAAGATAGTTGTTTTGGTTGTGTTTTCAGGGAACGAACTGTTGAGCAAGCTGAATTGCTATTGAATAATATATTGAGTAATGATAATGATTGGACACTTCCTGAACCAACTCTGAAGAAAAGAGGTATTCTATTTCTCAGTCCTGAAGATATGCAAGAGGCAAAGGAATCTATGAAAGAAAAAGGTATTAAAGCTGAAGATGTTAAGAATTTACTGCCAATTGAAGAAATACATGGTCTTGATAACCTGACACAGGTAGTAGAGGTAATCTCTCTTTATAGATTTGATGAAGGTGATATTCCTCATAATAAGTCTGCTAGTCATTGCTTGGATGAGTTTGATAATTTTATTGTTAAACAAGAAAACTTCAATGCTTATGTTAGTAGACAATTGAAATGTAATGCTCACATGCTTGACCACTTGGGTGATTATATGAGTAGAACTGTTAATGATCTTAAGCTTATTAGTAAACATGCTTCCATGGTTAGACCTCAAGTAGAGCAAGTACTTAAGGCACAGGATGATTTGCTTAATGAGTTGAATAGTAAGAACAATGATAATGCTGTTAGGGTTATGACTAGAGGTGGTAAGATGACTCAGGAACCTTTGTATCCTGAGGGCCATCAAAGAGAGTTGAGCAAGATTCTCAGAGAATTAATACTGATGCACCTAGTCCTAGTAATAAAAAGAAAAAGAAAACTGATAGGACTTTGCATGCTTCTAGTGAACCTGTTATAGATACACATGAGAATCCCAATGATATTTCTATTTCTGATGCTGAGACACAATCTGGTGATGAACATGAACCTAGTGATAATGTTAATAATGATGTTCATGTTAATGCTCAACCTAGTAATGATAATGATGTAGAGATTGAACTTGTTGTTGATCTTGATAACCCATAATCAAAGAATCAATGTTATGATAAGAGAGACTTCGTTGCTAGGAAACATGGTAAAGAAAGAGAACCATGGGTTCAGAAACCCATGCCCTTTCCTCCTAAGCCATCCAAGAAAAAGGATGATGAGGATTTTGAGTGCTTTGCTGAAATGATTAGACCTATCTTCTTGCGTATGCGTTTGACTGATATGCTTAAAATGCCTCCTTATGCTAAGTATATGAAAGATATTGTTACAAATAAAAGAAATATACCGGAAGCTAAAATTTCCACCATGCTTGCTAATTATACTTTTAAGGGTGGAATACCAAAGAAACTTGGAGATCCAGGAGTACCAACTATACCATGCTCCATTTAAAGAAACTATGTTAAAACTGCTTTATGTGATCTTGGAGCCGGTGTTAGTGTTATGCCTTTCTCTTTCTATCGTAGACTTGAATTGAATAAGTTGACTCCTACTGAAATCTCTTTGCAAATGGCCGATAAATCAACTGCTATACCCATCAGTATTTGTGAGGATGTGCCTGTTGTGGTTGCAAAGTTACTATCTTAACGGACTTTGTTATTCTTGATATTCCCGAGGACGACAGTATGTCGATCATCCTTGGTAGAGCCTTTTTGAATACTGCAGGGGCTGTTATTGATTGCAACAAATGCAATGTCACTTTTCATGTTAATGGTAATGAGCATATGGTACACTTTCTGAAGAAACAACCTCAAGTTCATAGTATCAATTCTATTGGAGGTTTTGAATTCCCTCTTCCTACTGTCAAAAAGAAATATGATATTCTTATTGTTGGGGACATGCATATCCCCATTGAGGTAACCTAGTGTTATTCAAAAATTCTCCGGTTTCATGTCATTCGGAAGAAGTTTGTTAATAAGACTTGATCAACCTTGTTAATGGATTCCTTTCGATGGGCATGAGATGGATGAATTTAGAAGGCACAACTTTCTGTACCTATCTTTTACTTTCTGTTATTTAGAATAAATAAAGCAAAAATAGTATTTTCTGTCCGTTTTCTGAATTATCCGTGCAATAAAAAATGTCCCAAAAAATAAAAGTTCTCCAAATGCCCTGAAAATTTAGTATGATTTTTTATAGAATATTTGAGAATTTATGGCATTGAACATGCACCAGGGGGATGCACCAGTGGGCCACAAGGGTGGAGGGTGCTCCCTACCCCTCTGGGCGTGCCCCCTGTGTCGGAGTAAATGACCATGGGTAGCCTCATCTGCTCCCCTTGGTATTTCAAGACATCGGGGCAGGCTGCGCCCCTCAAACATCAACAACAAAGGACCGCCTTCTTGGGGCCGGCTGGTCCAAGCAGCCGGTTGTCAGGAGGCGGCGGAGTCCAGGAGACGGCCGTGAAGCGGGTCGACTCCTGGCAGGCAGCTTCCAGGGAAGCCGGGTCCTGGCGGGCGGCCCCTCGCGCCCTCAAAGTTAGCACCCACATAAACATGACGAGACAGGGAGTGGCTACAGTACAAGCCTGCCACCCCCGAATCCAGGGCAGAACGTGGCCACAATGCAGCGTACCAAGCAGACATCCCACTCCCGACGCAGGGCTCATGCTGCTCATGACGTCATGCTGCTCATGCTGCTCATGACGTCATGCTGCTCATGCTGCTCATGACGTCACCCATGGCAGGGGAAGCCATGCTCCCACGATGGGATATCGGTACGGCCCGTAGGCAGCGGGCCCTACCGGTCCATGAGAGGCCAGAAGGCGGCGAGCCCTGACCAGTCGGCTCAGGGGGAGGTCGGCTCCTGGCAGGCGGCCCTCCCCCTTCCTTGAAGTTTGTGCTCCATTAACCAGAAGAGACGGGAGGTGGCTACAGCGAAACGCCCGCCGGGCGGCGGGACTGTAACCACACTCTCCCCGACCAAGCATGCATCATCAGTGGCACGGTTATAGTGCTACGCAGCCGACAGGACCCGCAAGGGCGGGCCCGGCTTGTCGGCCGAGTACGAAACAGCCAGGGGGACCCACCAGGCGGCGGGCCCCTGCAGTCGGTGGAGAAGCCCGCGACCAGAGACACTGACGGCCAGGTCCTACGCCCGGCCGGATCACCATTGTACCCCTAGGGGGTAAGCCTATATAAACCCCCCGGGTCACCCCATGCAGGGGGTTGGGACCTTGATGGAGAGGAGAAAGCCTTCTGAATTCAGCACTCTCACACACACACATAGGGAGAGGAGTAGAGCTAGCCTTGCCCTCCTTCCTCCTCTAGCAAAACAACTCAAGGAGCAAGTTTGTAGCTACTTGTTGAGGTAGTGATCATGCAGAGACTCCGCAGAGCAGGACTAGGGGTGTTATCTCCTAGGAGAGCCCCAAATCTGGGTAAGCTTCGCAGGCATATGCGGTCTCGCTCATTCCCGCTTCCAGAGCCCGACGACTTACTTTTGTCCCCAACCATGATAAGCCACCCTTTGGCATATGTCGCACGATACCCCCGACATTTGGCGCCCACCGTGGGGCTATGTGCACCGTCGTCCGGAAACACGTTCTGGACGGGAACCCTCTTCCTTCCTGGCGAGCACAGCCAGCCCGGCACGCCTGACGATGTTTGTGCTGACACGCTGCGCGGCACGGAAGTTGCTTGCGCCCCAATCAGCTTCGCTGACCTCATCGGCGGGATCCGCCTCTCTGACGAGCCCGCACTCGTCGCGGGCGTGGCGAGCCCCGAAAGCTGCCTCATCGACTCCCTCGGCAAGCTTCACATCGTCAACGAGCCGGTCTCCGACCTGGAGTCCGTTGGCTCCACTGACCCGTACGACGACATGGTCATCGACGCCGACGTCGCGCTTTCTGGTGTCTTCCTCGGTGATGTGGTGATCTTCAACGACCGGCTCCCTGCTGTAGACAGCAGCGCCAGCACCAGCACCGTCACCGGGGTGCTGGTCGTCAGCCACGACGGAGCCTCCGACCAGGCCGGCCGGGACCCGTTGCAGGCGGCAATGCGGGACCTGTCCGCGCCCGTAGTGCCTGGTGCGAATGGCGAAACGCTGGAGGCATGCTGTATCGCACTCCTCGACAGCGCCAACAAGTTGGCGGCCATGAGACGCCTCACCGAGGCCTACCACCGCGAGATCGACCGTGCCGTCTGCGGCACACCGGCTGCTGGCGAACCTAGCCGTGCGGGCATGGTCTGGCAGCGCGGCGCAGCCATCGCCAGCATGTTGGGGGCCGACCGCCCAGTCTACGCTACGCCGATGGAGAACTTACGCGCCACCCAGGCGGCGGCAGATGAGCTGGACCACCTGGAGGGCGACGAGCGTCGCTGCATGACGGGGCGCGTCCAGCAGCTCTTCGACGCGGCCGCCGCGCAGCAAGAAGCTGGCCGCCGCGTGGTGGAACCCGGCTTGCAGGCCGGGAACCTTCCCCCTCGCCGAGAGCATGGCGCGACCTCCCGAACGCCGACAGGGGGCGCCCGCGACCAAGAACCGGTTGCTAGCCGCAGCCGCACCCGCATCTCCATCGAGCGTGACCAAGATGGCCGCCCACGAGCAGTGGAACGGCGGGACGGTCGTCCGCCTCTCCCGCGCAGGGAGAGGCGCGCCTCCCCGCCACCTGTTGACCATCCGACTCTCGGAGGCCGGCTGGGCCCCCGTGAAGGAGTCGGAGAGAACGACGCCCGCCACCAGATCGACCGCTTGGCTCGATCCCTGGCTTTAGAAGAAGAAGACGCGATCGGCCCGCCTTGCTTCGGCCCCCGCATTCGCGACGAGCCCTTCCCCAAAGGGTTCTCGCTCCCTTGGGACACCCCCAAGTACAACGGCTCTGTGAAGCCGGAGGACTGGCTGGTGGACTACTCCACGGCCGTCAGCATAGCGAACGGCAACAAGCGCGTTGCCGTAAAGTACGTTCCGCTCATGCTCCAGGGCACGGCCCGGACATAGCTGAACAACCTCAAGCCCTACAGCGTCAACAGCTGGCTAGACTTCACCGAAGTTTTCTTCCGCAACTTCACCAGCACCTACAAGCGACCGCCCAAACCTCGCCAGCTCTCTCTATGCATCCAAGGCCCGACTGAGTCTACCCATGACTACTTGACGCGGTGGGCTGAACTGCGCAACTCCTGCGAAGGGGTGCATGAGGTGCAAGCCATAGAATACTTCACTGCTGGGTGCCGAGAGGGCACCCTACTCAAGCACCGACTCCTCTGCGATGAGCTGGCCACCCTCGACGAGCTGCTAATCATAGCGGCAAAGTACGCCACTGCTGACTCCTCCATGAAGTCGGAGCTCCGAGTGGACGCATCAGGAAAGATGCTCCCTCCGGCCCCTCAGACGCCGGCTGGTGATTCAAGTCGGCGCCAATAGTCAAACGACAACAAGTGCAAGGCCCAGCAGCCGGCTACCACCAGCCGGCAGGTGGCGACGGTCGAAGACCAGCAGCCAGAAGAGCAACCTGGCCCCAAGCACCAGAAGGGCGGCAAGCCGGCCTGGCTGCCCGCCTTCTCGTTTGAGCAAACCCTTGACGCTCCCTGCAAGTTCCACAGCGGCGCGAGGCCATCCAACCACACCACCCGGAAGTGCCATTGGCTCGCCCGCATCACCAAGGGCGAAGGACTGCCTCCCCAGCCTGCTGGCCCACCGCCTCCGCCTCCCCAGCAGCCGGCGGTCCGGCCGGTCGGCGCAATCCAAGATGAGTTTCCCGAAGAGCATGGAGCTTACGTCGTCTTCACCAGCGTGGCTGACGACAGGCATAGTCGGCGTCAGCAGCGCCGAGAGGTGAATGCTGTCTCCTCTGAAGCCCAGAGTTCATGCACTGGTCCGAAAAGCCGATTAGTTGGAGCCGAGCTGACCACCCGGAGGTAATGCCTTCCCCGGGTTCCTATGCTCTGGTGTTGGATGCCACCTTTGCAACAGAGAGGCGAGCCGCTCGTTTCTCCCGGATTCTGATAGACGGCGGTAGCAGCATCAACATCCTCTACCGCGACACCTTGGAGAAGTTGTGCATCAAAGAGAAACAGCTCCAGCCCAGCCGGACTGTATTCCATGGCATTGTGCCTGGCCTTTCCTGCTCACCAATCGGCAAGATCAAGATAGACGTCCTCTTCGGAGACAAGAGTCACTTCCGCCGAGAGCCAATCTGGTTCGAGGTGGTTGACCTTGAGAGCCCCTACCATGCGTTGCTTGGCCGGCCTACCCTGGCCAAGTTCATGGCGGTTCCCCACTACGCCTACCATAAGATGAAGATGTCGGGTACCAAAGGCATTATCACTGCGCCCGGCGACTACCAGAAGTCTGCCGAATGTGCCGCAACTAGCAGTCGGCTGGCCAAGTCCCTTGTGATTGCTGCCGAGAAGTGGCTCCTTGACTGAGTTGTGGCCATAGCCGGCAAGCAGCCAGACCTGTCGCCAGATCCCAAGGAGTCAGAAGCTCAGGGCTCTTTCCAGCCGGCCAAAGAAACCAAGAAGATACCCTTGGACCCGGAGCACCCGGAGAAGTTCGCTGTCATAGGAGCCTACCTTGACAGCAAATAGGAAGGCGAGCTCGTCGATTTCCTTCGTGAGAATCGGGACATCTTTGCATGGTCTCCAAAGGACATGCCGGGTGTTCCGACGGATTTCGCCGAGCACAAGCTACATGTCAGGGCAGATGCAAAACCAGTCAAGCAACCCCTCCACCGCCTATCGGAGGAGAAGAGAAGAATTGTTGGTGAAGAGATAGCCCGGCTTCTAGCAGCCGGCTTCATTATGGAAGTGTTCTTTCCAGAGTGGCTTGCCAACCCAGTTCTTGTACTAAAGAAGAACAACAAATGGCGCATGTGTATTGACTACACCAGCCTCAACAAAGCTTGCCCCAAAGATCCGTTTGCCTTGCATCGGATTGACCAAGTGATAGACTCCACAGCCGGATGCGAGTTGCTGAGTTTCTTGGATGCCTACTCAGGGTACCTTCAGATCAAGTTGAGCCCGGCCGACCGCCTGAAGACCGCCTTCATCACACCATTCGGAGCCTTCTGCTACCTGACCATGACATTCGGCTTGAGAAATGCCGGTGCCACGTTCCAGCGTTGCATGCAGAAGTGCCTCCTCAAGCAACTCGGCAGAAATGCCCACGTCTATGTAGACGATATTGTGGTAAAGACGAAGAAGCGCGGTACCCTCCTGGAAGATCTCAAGGAAACTTTTGATAATCTGCGCCGTTTTCAAATCAAGCTCAACCCAGAGAAGTGTGTCTTTGGAGTGCCAACCGGCCAGCTCCTCGGTTTCCTTGTCTCAGAGCGCGGCATAGAGTGCAACCCTGTCAAGATCAAGGCCATCAATAGGATGGAGAGGCCCACCCGACTGCGAGACATTCAGAGGTTCACCGGCTGCTTGGCATCCGTCAGCCGCTTCATCAGTCGGCTGGGCGAGAAGGCTCTTCCCCTGTACCAGTTGATGAAGAAAACCACTCATTTCGAGTGGAACGACAAGGCGGACGAGGCTTTCCTCCAGCTCAAGAAGATGTTGACCACGCTGCCCGTTCTGGCCGCTCCGGCTGCAAAGGAGCCCATGCTTCTTTACATCGCCGCCACCAGCCGGGTGGTCAGCACAGTCATGGTGGTAGAGCGCCAAGAGGACGGCAAGGCATAGCCGGTCCAGAGGCCCGTGTACTACTTGAGTGAGGTGCTGTCAGCCTCCAAGCAGAACTACCCCCACTACCAAAAGATGTGCTACGGCGTGCACTTTGCCGCCAAGAAGCTCAGGCCATACTTTCAAGAGCACCCCATCACGGTTGTCTGCACTGCCCCACTTGCGGAGATCATAGGCAGCAGAGACGCGTCGGGTCGGGTGGCCAAGTGGGCCATCGAGCTGGCCCCCTACACCATCTTCTACCAGCCTCGCACCGCCATCAAGACCCAAGCGCTGGCCAACTTCCTCGTCGACTGGGCCGAGACCCAGTACCTGCCGCCAGCTCCGGACTCCACACATTGGCGGACGCACTTTGATGGCTCAAAGATGCGCACCAGTTTGGGAGCCGGCATCGTCCTCACCTCTCCCAAAGGCGACAAGCTTAGATACACATTGCAAATCCATTTTGCCGCCTCCAACAACGTGGCCGAGTACGAGGCACTAGTACACGGGCTCCGGCTGGCCAAGGAGATTGGCATCCGCTAGATTCTGTGCTACGGCGACTCGGACTTGGTGGTCCAACAGTCATCTGGTGACTGGGACGCCAAGGATGCAAACATGGCGAGCTACCACTCCCTCGTCCAGCAGATCAGCGGATATATTGACGGGTGCGAGTTCCTTCACGTGCCACAGGCCGACAATGAGCAAGCAGATGCCCTGGCGTGGATCGGCTCCACCCGACAAGCCATACCGGCCGGCGTGTCCCTTCAGTGCCTCCGCAGGCCGTCTATCAAACCTTCCCCGGAATCAGAATCCATCTTCGTGCCGGCTGCCCTCGAAGCAGTCGGATCCGACTCGGGGCTTGCAGCAGCCGGCCCGGGGATTTCGGCAGGTGGCACGGGGACTACGGCAGTCGCACCCGGCCCGGGGACTTCGCAACCCGGCCCGGGGGCTGCGGCAGCCGTCCCGGGGACTTCACCAAGCGGCTCGGGGACTGCAACAGTCGCACCCGGCCCGGGGACTCCACAACCCGGCCTGGGGGCTGTGGCAGTCAGCCCGGAGGCTTCAACAACATAGCAAGACGTGGCCGACTTCACCCCGCCTCCCAACCCAACCGCCCTAGTTTCAGTGGCCATAATGACAGTGGATGAAGTCGAAGCACCACCATGGGCGCAGCCCATCCTCAACTTTCTGGTTAGCGGAGAGCTGCCAGATGATGAGATCTCGGCCCGGCAGGTGCAACACCGGGCAGGAGCTTACATGATAGTAAACAGAGAGCTTGTTAGGCGCAGGGTGACCGATGTTTTCCAACACTGCGTCGAACCAGAGAAAGGCAAAGCAATCCTCAGAGACATACACCAAGGCGAGTGCGGCCACCACGCGGCCTCCAGATCCCTTGTCGCCAAAGCTTTTCGCCATGGTTTCTTCTGGCCGACTTCTTTGGAGGACGCCAAGGACCTGGTCAAGAAATGCATGGGGTGCCAGAAATTCAGCTCCAAGCAACATCTGCCGGCTTCTGCACTCAAGACCATTCCCCTTACCTGGCCTTTTGACGTTTGGGGGCTGGACATGGTGGGCCCATTCAAGACAGCACGCGGCGGCATGACCCAGCTGCTTGTCGCCATCGACAAATTCACCAAGTGGATTGAAGCAAAGCCAATCAAGAAACTGAATGGTCCGACTGCTGTGACCTTCATCGCAGATATCACCGTTCGGTACGGTGTACCACACAGCATCATCACCGACAATGGCACTAACTTTGCCAAAGGCGCCTTGGCCCATTTCTGCGCGACGCAGGGCATCCAACTGGAATTAGTGTCCGTTGCCCATCCGCAATCAAACGGCCAGGTCGAGCGAGCAAACGGCCTCATCTTATCTGGCATTAAGCTCTGACTGGTCGAGCCACTGGAGCGCTCGGCCGGCTGCTGGATCGATGAGCTGCCGGCCGTCCTCTGGAGCCTCCGCACCACCCCGAACAAATCAACCGGCTTCACTGCCTTCTTCCTCGTGTACGGGGCCGAGGCCATCATCCCAACTGACATCGAGTTCGACTCACCTCGCGTCACCATGTACACGGAGGCGGAGGCAAAGGAAGCACGAGAGGACGGCGTCGATCTGCTGGAAGAGGGCTGGCTGTTAGCACTCAGCCGGTCCGCCATCTACCAGCAGAGCCTGCGCCGCTACCACAGTTGGAAGGTCAAGCCATGATCCTTCCAAGAGGGAGACCTTGTGCTCCGGCTGATCCAGTGAACAGCCGGCCAGCACAAGCTCTCGGCCCCTTGGGAAGGCCCCTTCATCATCAGCAAAACCTTGGGCAACGACTCCTATTACCTGATCGACGCGCAGAAGCCCAGGGCGCGCAAGAGGGATGATTCCGGCAAGGAAACAGAGTGCCCATGGAACGTAAATCTCCTCCGAAGATTTTACAGTTAATACAGTATGTACCACACTACCTTTTGTATTAAGCGCAAAAGCACCAGGTCCCTCAAAGAGCACTCGGGGGCTACCTCTCTCATCTATATGATAAGTTTCATGCGTGTGAATGAGTTTTTTCATTCCTCCACCCGGCACCGGGTCCGACCAGTCGGCCCGGGGGCTTGCCGCCTTGTACTATGTCAGTGCTACCTGCGGTCGGGCAAGTAGTGTGCCGGCAGCTAAGCCCTCTCTTGCCATAAGCCGCAGCTTGCAGAGCGACTGCCTGGCTGGTAAGAGTCAAAGGCAGGAAATGGTGCCCACATGAAAAATGGCTAAGGACGAAAGCACTCACATAGGCCAAGCCGGCTCCTCGCCTAGCCGTCCGGCTGCTGAGCAGCCGGCCGGCCGGCTTCTCACTTAACTTGCTACGTTCTAAGCGGCCAAAGTACTTGCCTTCCCAAAATGGCAAAGTACCTGACCCAGCCAACAGATCGAAGAGCGGTTGTCTGGCTGGCAAGGTGGCAGCCAAGGGAAGGCGGCAAAGGAAAAAGCCAAAAGAACGGAAAGCAAGACAAGTCGGAGCTCGGCAAAGCACAGCTTGTGCGAAAATTAAATTACATACCAAGAGGCCCTCGGCCAACATTCAACAAAGTTTGAATACAACCCCAGTGGGTGGAACTGCGCGAATTTAACAAGTTCGTTCTAGAGACCACAAAAGCAGGAAAAGATAAGACGAAGCTGGCAGCCTAGGCCAGAGGAGCGGCAGGCGGGTCCGACAGGTTGGTGGAGTCGGCGTCGCCGGCTGGTGGAGTGGCCGTCTGGCGAGTCTCGGCTTGGTCACCAGCAGCAGCAGTCGGTGCACTCGCACGCGGCTCGTTGCTCGAAGCCCGATCGAGCTGAGGCTGGCCGTCCGCTCCGCCCTCCGGTGCGTCGTCTTCACCATCCTCGTCTTCATCGTCCTTGCCTTCGTCACTGGAGGCGATTTCTTCCGCCGAGTCCTCGCTGTCATCCGGGTTCAGCCCAAACCAGTCCGGCGGCACCTCGGCACCCTCCTCGTCCAGCTTGGGGAGGAAGACACTGGTCTCGGTGTACTCGGCGATCGCCGCCACACGTCGAGTGCGCGCAGGCGCCACTGCCACCAACTCTTCCCTGGCCTCCTGCCGGAATGTGGCCAACTGGGCTAGGTTCAGCCCAGGATACCACGCCTTGACGAACTCCAGGGCCCTTCGGGCGCCTGCCCGAGCGAAGGAGCCCTTCCAAGCCTCGAAGCGGCCGATCGCCACCTCTAACCAGTCGGCGGTCCGACTTGGGGTGCGTCGGGCTTGGACGCCTGGCCAGAGGGCGGAAACCAGCTGGGACCTGGCGCGCTGAAGGCGGCGGAGCAGATGGTGAATCGGCTGCAGGCGCGTCCTGATGGCCAGGAGCTGCTCGTTCAAGTTTTGAGGCGCGTCGAGCGGGATCTCCACTCCTTCCCTCCTACGCTGGTCACGCTGTGCCTCGATGGCCTGGCTAACGGCGACGGCGTGTCCAGGAAAGAAGTCTATGTGAAGAAAAAACAAAGATCAGAAGTCAGAAGCCGACTCTCGATGCAGTCGGCAGCTATTCCAAAGAAAGAAGATTACCATCGATCATATCCTCAATCTCGCCGTAGCCAGCGGCGAGGATCGCCTCCTTCTCAACCCACTTCGAGCGCTCGGTCTCAAACTCGGCCTGGAGGGCGCCTTCTGCCTCCTTTAGTTTCTGGAGCTCCGCCTTGTGCTGGTCCGCCTGGTCCGCCAACTTCTTGGCCAGACGGTCGCGCTCCTGGCCGCCTTGTTGCGCTCCTCCTCCTTGGCGTGCAGCTCGGTCTGGACCTCGCCCAGGCGCTGCTGCAGTGTGGCGTTGGCTCCTGCAAAATTGAGAAAGAGAAGACAATCAACAAAGTTGACCAAAAAGAAAAGTGGTTGCCGGAAGATCCGGCCTGACTGCTCAGCAGTCGGCCCGAATCTCGGGGGCTACACCCAGCGGGTGTGCTGACGCGCCCCCGCGAGAAAGAAGACAGAATGCTTACTCCGGTTTTCGGTCTGGTCGGCGGTCCGCTTAGCCAGCTCCTGGACCTGGGAGTTGAAGGCGGCCGCACGGATGTTGTGGTAGTCCTGCAACGAAGACAAAAGGAGAGAAAACAAGTTAGCACTCGGAACTTACCTTAAAGTTCCGAGCTGCCTGCTCAGCAGCCGGCTCGGAACTCGGGGGCAACACCCAGTGGGTGCGCTGGCGCGCCCCCACGGAAGATCGCAAGAGAAAAAACAAAACAAAGCAAAGAAATGTACCCGGACGGCCGTTCGCGTCGCCAAGAATGTCTTCGTATACTGCTGGAGGGCGGTGCCGTGGGCCTGGAGCTGGGCCTGAACGTCCTGCGTGGCCTTGCTCAGCACGCCCGTCCCACCCCCAGGCGTCCACTCTGGCGGGGCGGCACTGGTGGCCTCTGCATCTGGGGCCGACAAGCTTGCGGCCCCGATCTCCTGCGCTCGCGGCGCCGAAGCCGCTTTTGCCGCACGCCGGTGCCCCGGAGGATGGACCACAGGGGTCGCCCCCACCGCCAGCTCGCCTCTGACTGGCGGCGCCGGTGGCACGTTAGACTGACTGTCTCGGGCCTCGGTAGTCGGCACTTGCGGGGGCACCTCCGCCCTCGGAATGATGGCGTCGCCTCCTCTCCTCTCCACAACCGGTTGATCGTGGCCGGCTCCTCCAGTTGGCGCTGGTGGCGCTGCGCGCAGCGGGATGACAAGTTGCGGAGTCTGGCCGCGTGCGGCCTCTTCCGCTTGCACCTTGGCGGCCCCGTCCGCCTGGGCCTAGGCTGCGGCCTCCGCCTGGACCTTGGCCACTGCATCCGTGTCCTCCTGTGCCGCCTTGGCCGCCTCCACCTTCTGCCGCTCCACCTCCTCCCGCTCCTCGCGCGCATCCCGTGCGTTCCTCTCCATTGCCTCACAGAGGTCGGCGAGCGGGTCCACACGGCGGGTGTTGGCGGAGCCCTCCGCCGCCCCAATCACTGAAGCAGCGGTGGACCGCTCAAGAGAGAGCGGGGCCCTGTCCAAACAAGACAGGAGGAAACTCAGAAAGAGTTGCAAGAAAGAAGAAAAGAAAACCCAAGAGAAACCAAGCACTTACGCGGACACCATCGGGGGCTGCTTCGGGGCCTTTTGGAAGTGGGCTGCTTGGTCACGGCGGCCGTGTTCTTGGACTTCTTCGGCCGGCTACCGAACAGCAACGAGCCGGCTCGGTGCCTTGGTGCGCCGCCTGGCGCAGTTGGCACGGCTGAAGAGCTCGCGCCTGCTTTGTCAGTGCCGTGCGTGCGGCGCGGCTCGTTCTCCTCCTCGTCGTCATCCGACCAGGACTCGAGGCCGCCTCCTCCTCCGGAGCCGCCTGCTCCACCGCCGCCACCTGTGGCGTTGTCCTCCTCCATGGCGGCCGCCCCCAAGTCGGGGTCGTCCACGTCGCTCCTCGTTCGGTCCGGCATGTACTGCTGACCTGGATCCAGAGCACCAGCAGCCGACTGGGCCAGGAGGACCTGTACCATGGCCGACTGGTCAGAAGGCAAAACAAGAACTCGGACCAACAAAAGAGAAAAAGAATTGCGAGACTCACCGCAGGTGGCGGATGTGCGAGGTCGTACGGCCGCTTGCCAAACCGCCAGTCCATCTCCGATAGCTTGCAGTTGGAGAAGTAATTGACCAGCCGGGCCACATCCACGTCCGGCAGCTCCCATGTGCACATCCGGCATGGGTCCCGGTGCCCGCTCATGCAGCTGATGATGTGAGGCCGGGCTTGGAGGGGAAGAACTCGGCGCGTCACGAAAGCGGTCAGCAGATCCGAGCCCTTCAGGCCCTCCGACTCCGTCATCACCTGAAGTCGGGTGATGGCGGAGGAGGAGGCGGCCGATAGGGAGCTCGGCCTATACTGCCAATTGGCGCGCGGCTCGGCTGGCGGGCCGGCTACGTAAGCCGGCAAGTTGACGTAGTCGCTCATCGGGTGGATGTTCTTGACGTAGAAATAAGATTTCTGCCACAGCTTGGCCTATTGCAGCAGGGAGATGGGCGGGAAGTGGTTCCCGGTGCCCGGACACCACACCGCCACGCAGGCTCCGCATTGAGCCGCCTGGCCCTTGGTGGCGGTGCCGAGTTTGAGATAGAAGCACTCCCCCCAGAGCTCAAGGGTGGGGAGAGTGCCGAGGTACCCTTCGCACATAGTGACGAAGGCGGCCAGCAGCACCACCGTATTCGGCGTGAGGTGGTGTGGCTGGACTCGGTAGAAGTCAAGAAAGGAGCGGAGGAAGCCGCTCGCAGGAAAGCCGAAGCTGCGAAGAAAATGGGACCGGAAGATGACGCGCTCATCGCCTTCCGGCACCGGCGAGATTTCTGCCTCGGGGGGGACACGTACCCGCACGTTCGTCTCCCGGGGCAGCCGCCGTGTTTGCCGAAGAATGGAGAGGTGATCCTCATGGACGTTGGAACCGTCCCAGTCGCCGGCCCGTGAGCGCGCCATGGGCGAAGGAACTTGTCGTAGGCGCGGCGCGGTGGCGAGCGGGCGAAGCCGCGGCGGAGCGAGGAAGCCGCAGCGAGAAGAAGCTCGGCAACGATGGGGCTTCGGCAACGCTTCGGCAAGAGGGAGAGGCGCTGCGGTGGCAGCAAGAAAGAAGAATGGCGAAGGGAGAAGAGGGCGCGCGTGCGTCTGCCACCCCCCTCTTCCCCCTACTTGTAGCCCCAGGCGGCGGAGCCGAGGAGGCGTGAGCATGGGGGATCATGGGATTAACTGCGCCCACTCCCCCATGATCCCACGATTGTGGCGGCAGTAACGGCGCGTATTAAATGCCGTAGAAGGCCAACCGTCTACCTCGACCACAGCGGATCCACGCGCGTGCCGAGGCACTGTAGTGGCGGGCCCCGGCCTGCGGCGATGTCCCGTCGCGCGCGTGGGCTGGGAGGCCGGCTTGGCCTACTGACGCCGCGTGGCCGGCATGCATGGGCGGCGAGCCTCGCGTCCGGCTGCCATGCCGCCTGGTCCCCACCACGGCGTTACGAAATCGCCAGGCGGCCAGCCTGGTCACGGCCGACACCTACCAGTCGGCACTTCGGAAGACGGACGAAGCAGGACACCAGACAACCCGGAGTAAGAAGCTGCTGGGGCTTCTTGCCCTTTCGGCCGCAGCGCCCCACCAGCTTCGGGGACTACTGTCGGAGTAAATGACCACGGGTAGCCTCATCAGCTCCCCTTGGTATTTCAAGACATCGAGGCAGGCTGTGCCCCTCAAACATCAACAACAAAGGACCGCCTTCTTGGGACCGGCTGGTCCAAGCAGCCGGTTGTCAGGCCGACTCCTGGCAGGCGGCTTCCAGGGAAGCCGGGTCCTGGCGGGCGGCCCCTCACGCCGTCAAAGTTAGCAACCACATAAACACGACGAGACAGGGCGTGGCTATAGTACAAGCCTGCCACCCCCGAATCCAGGGCAGAACATGGCCACAGTGCAGCGTACCAAGCGGACATCCCACGCCTGATGCGGCACTGTTGCCATGCTGCTCATGATGTCACCCATGGCAGGGGAAGCCATGCTCCCACGACAGGCTGTCGGTACGGCTCGCAGGCAGCGGGCTCTACCGGTCCATGAGAGGCCAGAAGGCGGAGAGCCCTGACCAGTCGGCTCAGGGGGAGGTCGGCTCCTGGCAGGCGGCCCTCCGCCTTCCTTGAAGTTTGTGCGCTATTAACCAGAAGAGACGGGAGGTGGCTACAGCGAAATGCCCGCCGGGCGGCGGGACTGTAGCCACGCTCTCCCCGACCAAGCATGCATCATCAATGGCACGGTTATAGTGCTACGCAGCCGAAAGGACCCGCAAGCGGCGGGCCCGGCTTGTCGGCCGAGTACGAAACAGCCAGGGGGACCCACCAGGCGGCGGGCCCCTGCAGTCGGCGGAGAAGTCGGCGACCAAAGACACTGACGGCCGGGTCCTACGCCCGGCCGGATCACCATTGTACCCCTGGGGGGTAAGCCTATATAAACCCCCCGGGTCACCCCATGCAGGGGGTTGGGACCTTGGTGGAGAGGAGAAAGCCTTCTGAGTTCAGCACTCACACACAGACATAGGGAGAGGAGTAGAGCTAGCCTTGCCCTCCTTCCTCCTCTTGGAAAACAGCTCAAGGAGCAAGTTTGTAGCTACTTGTTGAGGTAGTGATCATGCGGAGACCCCGCAGAGCAGGACTAGGGGTGTTATCTCCTAGGAGAGCCCCGAACCTGGGTAAGATTCGCAGGCATATGCGGTCTCGCTCATTCCCGCTTCCAGAGCCCGGCGACGTACTTTTGTCCCCATCCATGATAAGCCACCCTTTGGCATATGTCACACGATACCCCCGACACCCTGCCTTGTGGGTCCCCTCCACTTACTCCAGTACCCATCCACTTCATCTTCCTCCAGAAAAACTCATCCCGTAGCTCAAACCCGTGTTCATGCTCATCTTGCTGCCATTTTCGATCTCCTTGTGCAAAGCTCCATTTGCAAAACTGTTTTGGGGGATTGTTCTTTGGTATGTGACTCCTCCATTGGTCCAATTAATTTTTGTTCTAGTGCTTTATTTATTGCAAATTTTTGCTGCTGGGGTGACCTTGTTCTTGAGCTTGCATGTCAAATTTATATGGTCCAAAGTAGTTTTGATGCATGATTTAGCTTCTAGACACTTGTAGGAGAAGTTGTTATCAATCTTGTTGAGTTTGGTTCACTTTCATTTTGAGTTACTAAAAATTTCAGAAATTTTTCAGAGAAAGAAAATGATGAGGAGATTGTTGAGAGGCTCCTCGAGCCGGGGCTCGAGAGGAGAAGACCACGATGAAAATGTTGAGTGGCTCTCATATGCATTATTGTTGATCTAACAAAGAGCCCATATTACCTTGTCTTCTCCTTTGAATAAATTTTTGCAGATTCCAGCTTAGTCCAATGCACGTGCACTATTATTATTATCCACATCGTTCAGTCGTGCAAGTGAAAGGCAATAATGACGATATGTGATGAAATGACTGAGATGAGGAAAAGCTAGTATGAACTCGACCTATCTTGTTTTTGTAAGTATGATCAGTTCATCGTTCTTGATTCAGCCCATTATGAATGAAACATGTTTGCAATGACAATTAGAGATTATAGTTACTCATGCCATGCTTAATTAGCTAGGAGTTTATAATGGTTTACCTTGCGTGCCAACATGCTTTAAAGATGGTTGTGATGTAGTATGATAGGATGGTATCCTCCTTTGAATGATTCGAGTGGCTTGACTTGGCACATGTTCACACATGTAGTTGAAACAAAATCAACATAGCCTCCATGATATTTATGTTCTTGGTCATTTATATCCTACTCATGCTTGCACTCAATGTTGGTTAATCTCAATGCATGTTTATGACTGTTGCTGCTCTCTAGTTGGTCGCTCCCCAGTCTCTTTCTATCCTTCACTTGTACTAAGCAGGAATGCTGCTTGTGCATCCACTTCCATAAACCCAAATTTGTTCCATATGAGTCCACCATACCTATCTATATGCGGTATTTACCTGCCGTTCCATGTAAATTTGCATGTGCCAAACTCTAAACCTTCAAATGATAATCTGTTTTGTATGCCCGAATCGCTCATGTGGTGACTGGGGGCTGTCAGTATCTTCCATGCTAGGTGGGTTATTCTCACCTTGAGTGGACTCCGCTCATCATTCATGAGAAAATGGCTGGTAACCGGGATGCCCAGTTCCATGCTCAAATCAAATCAAAATATAATTGCAAAAAAAACTCCCCCAGGACTATTGTTAGTTGGACGATACCCGTTGTTTTGGACCAGCCGTGGAATGTGCTTGTTGGTGGTGGGGGAGTATAAACTTTACCATTCTGTTTGGGAACTGCCTATAATGTATCTAGTATGGAAGATACCGAGATCTCTTGGTTGTTATGTTGACAATGAAGGCATACCGCTCAAAATATTATTCATCTCTGTTTTAAAAGCTCGAGCTCTGGCACCTCTGCAAATCCCTGCTTCCTCTGCGAAGGGCCTATCTATTTAGTTTTATTGCTGAGTCATCATCCTCTTATAAAAAGCACCAGTTAGAGAGCACCACTGTCATTTGTATGCATTGTTATTAATTGATATTGAGTATGACTGTGACTGGATCTCTTTTGCCATGAATTACAATGTCTAGTCAGTCCTTGATCTTCAGGGGTGCTCTGCATTTTTGTTTTGCGGTCTCAGAAAGGGCTAGCGAGATACCATTTTGTTATATCATATCATGATTTTTTTGAAAAAAGTGTTGTCATCCGTGATTCATTATTATTGCTCGCTAGTTGATTATGCCATTGATATTAGTAAATGTGAGACCTAAATGTTATTGTGAATATGGTTAGTTCATAATCTTTGCTGAAAACTTGAATGTTGGTTTTACATATTTGCAACAACAAGATAAAACAGAGTTTGTAAAAGTTTTTCTTTATCACTTTCAGTTTGTCAACTGAATTGCTTGAGGACAAGCAATGGGTTAAGCTTGGGGGAGTTGATACGTCTCCATCGTATCTACTTTTCCAAACTTTTTTGCCCTTGTCTTGGACTCTAATTTGCATGATTTGAATGGAACTAACCCGGATTGACGGTGTTTTCAGCAGAACTGCCATGGTATTATTTTTGTGTAGAAATAAAAGTTCTCGGAATGACCTGAAACTTCACAGAGAATATTTTTGGAATAAATAAAAAATATTGGCGAAAGAATCAACAGAGGGGATCCACCACCTGTCCACAAGGGTGGGGGGCGCCCCCTGGCTTGTGGGTCCCACGAAGCTCCACCGACCTCAAATCCAACTCCATATATTCACGTCCGGGGAGAAAAAAATGAAAGAGAAGGATTCATCGTGTTTTATGATACGGAGCCACCGCCACCTCCTGTTCTTCCTCGGGTGGGCAGATCTAGAGTCCGTTTTGGGCTCCGGAGAGGGGAAATCATCGCCATCGTCATCATCAACCATCCTCCATCACGAATGTCATGATGCTCACCGCCGTGCGTGAGTAATTCCATCGTAGGCTTGCTGGACGGTGATGGGTTGGATGAGATTTACCATGTAATCGACTTAGTTTTTTCAGGGTTTGATCCCTAGTATCCACTATGTTCTAAGATTGATGTTGCTATGACATTGCTATGCTTAATGCTTGTCACTAGGGCCCGAGTGCCATGATTTCAGATCTGAACCTATTATGTTTTCATGAATATATTTGTGTTCTTGATCCTATCTTGCAAGTTATAGTCACCTACTACGTGTTATGATCCGGCAACCCTGGAGTGACAATAGTCGGGACACTTCCCGGTGATGACCGTAGTTTGAGGAGTTCTTGTATTCACTAAGTGCTAATGCTTTGGTCCGGTTCTCTATTAAAAGGAGGCCTTAATATCCCTTAGTTTCCAATAGGACCCCGCTGCCACGAGAGGGTAGGACAAAAGATGTCATGCAAGTTCTTTTCCATAAGCACGTATGACTATATTCGGAATACATGCCTACATTATATTGATGAATTGGAGCTAGTTCTGTGTCACCCTATGTTATAACTGTTGCATGATGAATGCCATCTGACATAATTATCCATCATTGATCCATTGCCTATGAGCTCGTTTCATATTGATCTTTGCTAAGTTACTTTTCCGTTGCCACTGTTACAATTGCTACAAAACTACTACTATTACATTTGCCACTGTTACCGTTACTTCCATATTACTTTGCTACTAAATACTTTGCTGCAGATATTAAGTGTTTCAGGTGTGGTTGAATTGACAACTCAGCTGCTAATACTTGAGAATGTTCTTTGGCTCCCCTTGTGTTGAATCAATAAATTTGGGTTGAATACTCTACCCTCGAAAACTGTTGCGATCCCCTATACTTGTGGGTTATCACTAGCTACTACCTACGGACCCCTAGGTCTACAATGAACTACTCACGCATCATCGGAGAGGCACCAATGAGGATGATGAACCCCTCCGTGATGGTGTCTAGATTGGATCTGGTGGTTCTGGAACTTGCGTTGGCTGGAATTTTGTTTCATCGACTCCCCGAGGGTTTTTGGATTTTTGGGGTATTTATAGAGCAAAGGGGTGGTGCGGGAGGCCACCGAGGTGGGCACAACCCACCAGGGCCCGCCTGGGCCCCCAGACACGCCCAGGTGGGTAGTTCCCCCCCTCGGGGCACCCCTCTGGTACTTCTTTGGTCAAACTTGTTCCTTCTGGTCCATAAAAGTTCTGCAAAAAATTTCGCTGTGTTTGGACTCCGTTTGGTACTGATATTCTGCGAAGTAAAAAAGAAGCAAAAAGTAGCAACTGGCACTGGGCACTATGTCAATAGGTTAGTCCCAAAAAATGATATAAAGTTGCTATAAAATGATTGTAAAACATCCAAGAATGATAATATAACAGCATGGAACAATCAAAAATTATAGATACATTGGAGACGTATCACCGCGGTAGAGGATGTAGTCACTAGGGCATGCATGTATCTTCTGCACCTCTAATCCTAGAGGGTGGACAACATTCTTTGCTTCGTCCTTTGGAAGCATCTTCTTTAACATGATCAGCACCTTTTCAAATCCCTTGTCAAATACACCATTCTCTGCCTTCCATTGCAGCAATTCCAGTGTGGTACCCAGCTTTTTCTTGTCATCTTCGCAATTTGGGTACAACAATTTCTTATGATCCTCTAACATGTGCTGCAACTTCAACTTCTCTTTTTCACTTGCACAATTTCTATTTGCAATAGCAATGACCATTCCAAGATGGTCAGCGGGCTCATCTGGTGCCTTTTCTTCAGCTTCTTCCCCCATTGTCGTACCATCGTATTCAGGGAACCCATGGCCAGGATAGCTGTTATCATCCTCTTCTTCTTCATTCTCTTCCATTAGAACCCCTCTTTCTCCGTGCTTGGTCCAACAGTTATAGTCGGACATGAAACCAGTCAAAAACAGGTGGACGTGAATGGTTCTTGAGTGTAATTGTTATCATTCTTACAAACACCACATGGACAACACATAAAACCATCTGGCCGCTTGTTTGCCTCAGCCACAAGCAGAAAAGTATGCATGCCATCAATGAACTAGGGAGAGCATCGGTCATCGTACATCCATTGCCGGCTCATCTTCATTACACAACACCGAAAAGACCAAATTAATACAAGTTCATACACACTTATTCTCATAAAACAACATACAAACTCTCTAGCTAAAGCATTTAAATGGAACAACAAATGCGATCAAGATCACAACTAAGGTAACAATTGCTCCAATAGCATAGTGATACCAAGCCTCTTGATTAATGGCATATTTTCTGATCTTTCTAATCTGCAAGCGCATTGCATCCATCCTGATCTTGTAATCATCGACAACATCGACAACATATAACTCCAGTTTCATCTTCTCTTGTTCAATTCTTTTCAATTTTTCTTTCAAATACTCATTTTACTTCTCGACAAGAGGGTCGATTGCAATTTCCGGTTCACATACCTCCTAGATAAAAATATCTATGTCAACCTGATGGGCATAATTGTCATAAACACAAAATGCAACAAATAGTTATAAAAGAGAATATATGTACCACATCCAAATCATATACCAGATGAGGGCCGACAGGGACGGATATCAAAACCATGCCACTATGTATAACAAACAACAATACAGGTAAGAAAATTATACAAGTAACTATCTAAATCATACCAATATGATTTTTTTTATAAAAAGGATAAGAACAAAAGGCTCACCAAGGTGGTGCCGGCGACGGGACAGTGCGGGCGATCGACGGTGGTTAGGACAGGGACAGGAAGGCACTAAGTAAACAACAACTACACATATGCAAACTAAGAAGTTAATTTGACCTCAAATTGCATATAAATCAAATAAACACCCACAAAATTACTCCCAAACTAAAACCCACAAATCACAATACTTATTGAGCATTGCACGAGCTAATCTAGCAATGAGAGATGAAAGGACAAAGTTGCTAACCTCTGTGAACACTAGGATAGATGGGGTGCCTTGAAATCTTGACAAATCTTTGAGCAAAAATGGAGGTGAGCTCGAGCAAGGGGAAGAATAGAGGAGAGAAAGGGGAAATACAGAGAGAATGGGCTCGGGCTGGACGAAGGGTTTATATATGAAGGAAATATGCCCTAGAAGCAATAATAAAGTTGTTATTTTATATTTCCTTATTCATGATAAAGGTTTATTATTCATGCTAGAATTGTATTGATCGGAAACTTAAATACATGTGTGAATACATAAACAAATACCGTGTCCCTAGTAAGCCTCTACTAGACTAGCTCGTTGATCAAAGATGATTAAGGTTTCCTAACCATAGACATGTGTTGTCATTTGATAATGGGATCACATCATTAGGAGAATGATGTGATGGACAAGACCCATTCGTTAGCTTAGCATATTGATCGTTTAGTTTATTGCTATTGCTTTCTTCATGTCAAATACATATTCCTTTGACTATGAGATTATGCAACTCCCAGATACCGGAGGAATGCCTTGTGTGCTATCAAACATCGCAACATAACTGGGTGATCATAAAGATGCTCTACAGTTATCTCCGAAGGTGTTTGTTGAGTTGGCATAGATCGAGATTAGGATTTGTCACTCCGAGTATCGGAGAGGTATCTCTGGGCCATCTCGGTAATACACATCATAAGCTTGCAAGCAAATGACTAAGGAGTTAGTTACGAGGTGATGTATTACGGAACAAGTAAAGAGACTTGCCGGTAACGAGATTGAACTAGGTATGAAGATACCGACCATCAAATCTTGGGCAAGTAACATACCGATGGACAAAGGGAATTGCGTATGTTGTCATAACGGTTCGACCGATAAAGGTCTTCATAGAATATGTAGGAGCCAATATGGGCATCCAGGTTCCGCTATTGGTTATTGACCGGAGAGGTGTCTCGGTCATGTCTACATAGTTCTCGAACCCGTAGGGTCCGCACGCTTAACGTTTGTGACGATATAGTGTTATATGAGTTATATGTTTTGGTGACCGAATGTTGTTTGGAGTCCTAGATGAGATCACGGACATGACGAGGAGTCTCAAAATGGTCGAGAGGTAAATATTGATATATAGGACGATTGTATTTGGACACTGGAAGTGTTTCGGGATGTACCGGGAAGGAATCGGGTGACCGGAAGGGGTTCTGGGCACCCCCTAGGAAGATATGGGCCTTATGGGCCAAAGGAGGGGACAGACCAGCCCACAAGGGGGCTAGTGCGCCCCTCCCATGGCTGGCCAGACCTATGGGGAAGGAAAGGGGAGGGGTGGCCCCTCCAGCCTTTCCCTCCTCATGAGAGAAAGGAAAGGGGGGGCGCCACCTCCTTCCTTCCTCCCACACTCCAAATAAGGAAGGGGGGCGCCACTTGGGGGAGGACCCCAAGTAGGATTTGGTCTACTTGGGGCACCCTCCTGGCTGCTCCCTCCGCCCCCTCACCACCTATATATATGTGGGAGGGGGGACGCCTAGCGGACGAGAACATTGTCTTAGCCGTGTGCGGCACCCCCTCCACCATGTACACCCCCGGTCATATTTTCGTACTGCTTAGGCGAAGCCCTGCGAAGATAGCTTCACCATCACTATCACCATGCTGTCATGCTGCTGGAACTCATCCACTACCTCGCCGTATTGCTGGATCAAGAAGGCAGAGGATGTCACCGAGCTGAACGTGTGCTGAACGCGGAGGTGCCGTACGTTCGGTACTCGATCGGTTGAATCGCGAAGAAAGTTCGACTACATCAACTGCATTGTTAAACGCTTCCGCTTACGATCTATGAGGGTACGTAGACACACTCTCCCCTCTCATCACTATGCATCTCCATGGATAGATCTTGCGTGTGCGTAGATTTTTTTTTCGTGCAACGTGTCCCAACAGTGGCATCTGAGCCATGTCTATGCGTAGATGATATGCATGAGTAGACCACAAAAAGTTGTGGGCGGTGATAGTCATACTGCTTACCACCAATGTCTTATTTTAATTTGGCGGTATTGTGGGGAGAAGCGGCCTAGACCAACCTTACATGTCCACGCACATGAGACCGGTTCCACCAACTTACATGCAACTAGTTTTGCATAAAGTTGGCTTGCGGGTGTCTATTTCTCCTACTTTAGTTGAATCGAATTTGACTATGGCCAGTCCTTGAAGAAGGTTAAAACAACAAACTTGATGAATCACCGTTGTGGTTTTGCCATAGATAAGAACGGTTCTTGCTAGAAGCCCGTAGCAGCCACGTAAAACTTGCAACAACAAAGTAGAGGACGTCTAACTTGTTTTTGCAGGGTATGTTGTGATGTGATATGGTAAAGACATGATGTGATATACATTATTGTATGAGATGATCATGTTTTGTAATTTATCGGAAACCGGCAGGAGCCTTATGGTTGTCTCTTTATTGTATGAAATGCAAACACCATGTAATTGCTTTACTTTATCGCTATGTGTTAGCAATAGTTGTAGAAGCAATAGTTGGCGAGACGACCACGACGCAATGACGGAGATCAAGGTGTCGAGCCGGTGACGATGGAGATCATGACGATGCTTTGGATATGGAGATCAAAAGCATGAGATGATGATGGCCATATCATGTCACATATTTTGATTGCATGTGATGTTTATCTTTTATGCATCTTATTTTGCTTAGAACGGTGGTAGCATTATAAGATGATCCCTTCACTAAATTTCAAGATTTAAGTGTTCTCCCCGAGTATGCACCGTTGCTAAAGTTCATCGTTTCGAAGCACCACGTGATGATCGGGTGTGATAGACTCTACGTTCACATACAACATGTGTAAGACAGTTTTGCACAAGCAGAATACTTGGGTTAAACTTGACGAGCCTAGCATGTACAGACATGGTCTCGGAACACTTGAGACTGAAAGGTCGAACGCGAGTCATATAGTAGATATGATCAACATAGAGATGTTCACCATTGATGACTACCCCATCTCACGTGATGATCAGACATGGGTTAGTTGATTTGGATCATGTATCACTTAAATAAACCTGAGGGATGTTTATTTAAGTGAGAGTTCTTTAGTAATTTGATTAATTGAACTTAAATTTATCATGAACTTAGTCTTAATAGTTTTTGCATATCTATGTTGTAGATCAATAGCTCGCTATATAGCTCCCCTATTTTTGATATGTTCCTAGGGAAAACTAAGTTGAAAGATGATAGTAGCAATGATGCGGACTGGGTCCGTGATCTGAGGATTATCCTCATTGCTGCATAAAAGAATTATGTCCTTGATGCACCGCTAGGTGACAGACCTGTTCCAGGAACAGATGCAGACATTATGAACGTTGGCAAGCTTGATATGATGACTACTTGCGCACTGCTTTACGGCTTAGAACTGGGACTTAAAAAAGGTTTTGAATGCCACAGAGCATATGAGATGTTCCAAGAGCTAAAATTGGTATTTTAGACTCATACCCGTGTCGAGAGGTATGAGACCTCTAACAAGTACTTCGCCTACAAGATGGAGGAGAATAGCTCAGCCAGTGAGCATATGCTCAGAATGTCCTGGTAGTACAATCGCTTGAATCAGGTGGGAGTTAATCTTCCAGATAAGATAGTGATTGACAGAGTTCTCTAGTCACTATCACCAAGCTACTAGAACTTCTTGATGAACTATAATATGCAAGGGATGACGAAAACGATTCCCGAGCTCTTCGCGATGCTGAAATCGGTGAAGGTAGAAATCAAGAAAGAGCATCAAGTGTTGATGGTTAACAAGACCACTAGTTTCAAGAAAAAGGGCAAGGGAAAAAAAGGGAACTTCAAGAAGAATGGCAAGCAAGTTGCCACTCCTGTGAAGAAGCCCAAAGCTAGACCTAAGCGTGAAACTGAGTGCTTCTACTGCAAAGGAAATGGTCACTAGAAGCAGAACTGCCCCAAATACTTGGCGGATAAGAAGGATGGCAAAAGGAACAAAGGTATATTTGATATACATGTTATTGATGTGTACCTTACTAATGCTCATAGTAGCACCTAGGTATTTGATACCGATTCAGTTGCTAAGATTAGTAACTCGAAACGGGAGTTGCAGAATAAACAGAGACTAGTTAAGGGCGAGGTGACGATGCCTGTTGGAAGTAATTCCAAGGTTGATACGATCACCATAGCACACTCCCTCTACCTTCGGGATTACTGTTGAACCTAAATAAATGTTATTTGGTGTTTGCGTTGAGCATGAATATGATTAGATCATGTTTATTGCAATACGTTATTCATTTAAGTCAGAGAATAATTGTTGTTCTGTTTATATGAATAAAACCTTCTATGGTCATACACCCAATGTGAATGGTTTATTGAATCTCGATTGTAGTGATACACATATTCATAATATTGATGCCAAAAGATACAAAGTTGATAATGATAGTGCAACATACTTGTGGCACTGCCGTTTAGGTCATATTAGTGTAAAGTGCATGAAGAAACTCCATGTGGATGGACTTTTGAAATCACTTGATTATGAATCATTTGATACTTGCGAACCATGCCTCATGGGCAAGATGACTAAAACTCCATTCTCCGGAACAATGGAGCGATCTAATGGCTTATTGGAAATAATACATACCGATGTATGCAGTCCGATGAGTGTTGAAGCACGCGGCGGGTATCGTTGTTTTCTCACCTTCACAGATGATTTGAGTAGGTATGGGTATATCTACTTGATGAAGCACAAGTCTGAAATGTTTGAAAAGTTCAAAGAATTTCAGAGTGAAGTGGAGAATCATTGTAACAAGAAAATTAAAGTTTCAACAATCTGATCGTGGAGGCGAATATTTGAGTTATGAGTTTGGCCTTCATTTAAAACAATGTGGAATAGTTTCACAACTCACATCACCTGGAACACCACAGCGTAATGGTGTGTCCGAATGTCGTAACCGTACTTTTTTAGATATGGTGCATTCTATGATGTCTCTTACCGATTTGTCACTATCATTTTGGGGTTATGCATTAGAGACAGTCACATTCATGTTGAATAGGGCACCGTCTAAAACCCATTGAGATGACACCGTATGAACTATGGTTTGGCAAGAAACCTAAGCTTTCATTTCTTAAAAGTTTGGGGATGCGATGCTTATGTCAAAAGGCTTTAGCCTGATAAGCTCGAACCCAAAGCAGAGAAGTACATCTTCATAGGATAACCTAAGGAAACTATTGGGTACACCTTCTACCACAGATCCAAAGGCAAGATATTTGTTGCAAAGAATGGGTCCTTTCTAGAGAAGGAGTTTCTCTCGAAAGAAGTGAGCGGGAGGAAAGTAGAACTTGATGAGGTAGTTGTACCTTCTCTCGAATTGGAAAGTAGTACATCAGAGAAAGCCGTTCCCGTGATGCCTACACCAACCAGAGAGGAAGCAAATGATGGTCATGAAACTTCAGATCAAGTTACTACTGAACCTCGTAGGTCGACCAGAGCACGATTCGCACCAGAGTGGTATGGTAATCCTGTCCTGGAAGTCATGTTACTAGACCAAGGCAAACCTACAAACTATGAAGAAACTATGATGAGCCCAGATTCCGACAGATGGCTTGAGGCCATGAAATCTGAGATAGGATCCATGTATGAGAACAAAGTATGGACTTTGGTGGACTTGCCCGATGATCGGCAAGCCATAGAAAATAAATGGATCTTCAAGAAAAAGACTGACGCTGATGGTAATGTTACTATCTACAAAGCTGGACTTATCGCGATAGGTTTTCGACAAGTTCAAGGAGTTAACTACGATGAGACTTTCTCACCCGTAGCGATGCTTAAGTCCGTCTGAATCATGTTAGCAATTGCCGCATTTTATGATTATGAAATCTGGTAAATGGACGTCAAAACTACATTCCTTAATGGATTTCTTAAAGAAGAGTTGTATATGATGCAACCAGAAGGTTTTGTCGATCCTAAAGGTGCTGACAAAGTGTGCAAGGTCCAGCGATCCATCTATGGACTGGTGCAAGCATCTTGGAGTTGGAATATATGCTTTGATGAGGTGATCAAAGCATATGGTTTTATACAGACTTATGGTGAAGCCTGTATTTATAAGAAAGTGAGTGGGAGCTCTGTAGCATTTCCAATATTATATGTGGATGACATATTGGTGATTGGAAATGATATAGAATTTCTGGATAGCATAAAAGGATACTTGAATAAGAATTTTTCAATGAAAGACCTCGGTGAAGCTACTTACATATTGGGCATCAAAATCTATAGAGATAGATCAAGACGCTTAATAGGACTTTCAGAAAGAACATACCTTGACAAAGTTTTGAAGGAGTTCAGAATGGATCAGTCAAAGAAAGGGTTCTTGCCTGTATTGTAAGGTGTGAAGTTGAGTAAGACTCAAAACATGACCACGGTAGAAGATCGAGAGAGAATGAAAGTCATTCCCTATGCCTCAGCCATATGTTCTATAAAGTATGACATGCTATGTACCAAACCTGTTGTGTGCCTTGCCATGAGTCTGGCAAGGGGGTACAATAGTGATCCAGGAGTAGATCACTGGAAAGCGGTCAAAATTATCCTGAGATACCTGAAAAGGACTAAGGAAATGTTTCTCGGTTATGGAGGCAATAAAGAGTTTGTCATAAAGGGTTACATCGATGCAAGCTTTTGACACCGATCAGGATGACTCTGAGTCTAAATCTGGATACATAATGAAAGTGGGAGCAATTAGGTAGAGTAGCTCCATACAGAGCATTGTTAACATAGAAATTTGCAAATATACATACGGATCTGAATGTGGCAGAGCCATTGACTAAACCTCTCTCACAAGCAAAACATGATCACACCTTAGTGTTCTTTTGAGTGTTAATCACATGGCGATGTGAACTAGATTATTGACTCTAGTAAACTCTTCGGGTGTTAGTCACATGGAGATGTGAACTATGGGTGTTAATCACATGATGATGTGAACTAGATTATTGACTCTAGTGCAAGTGGGAGACTGAAGGAAATATGCCGTAGAGACAATAATAAAGTTTTATTTTATATTTCCTTATTCATGATAAAGGTTTATTATTCATGCTAGAATTGTATTGATCGGAAACTTAAATACATGTGTGAATACATAAACAAATACCGTGTCCCTAGTAACCCTCTACTAGACTAGCTCATTGATCAAAGATGGTTAAGGTTTCCTAACCATAGACATGTGTTGTCATTTGATAATGGGATCACATCATTAGGAGAATGATGTGATGGACAAGACCCATTCGTTAGCTTAGCATATTGATCGTTCAGTTTATTGCTATTGCTTTCTTCATGTCAAATACATATTCCTTTGACTATGAGATTATGCAACTGCCGAATACCAGAGGAATGCCTTATGTGCTATCAAACGTCACAACGTAACTGGGTGATCATAAAGATGCTCTACAGGTATCTCCGAAGGTGTTTGTTGAGTTGGCATAGATCGAGATTAGGATTTGTCACTCCGAGTATCGGAGAGGTATCTCTGGGCCCTCTCGGTAATACACATCATAAGCTTGCATGCAAATGACTAAGGAGTTAGTTAAGAGGTGATGTATTACGGAACAACTAAAGAGACTTGCCGGTAATGAGATTGAACTAGGTATGAACATACCGACGATCGAATCTCGGGCAAGTAACATACCGATGGACAAAGGGAATTGCGTATGTTGTCATAACGGTTCGACCGATAAAGATCTTCATAGAATATGTAGGAGCCAATATGGGCATCCAGGTTCCGTTATTGGTTATTGACCGGAGAGGTGTCTCGGTCATGTCTAAATAGTTCTCGAACCCGTAGGGTCCGCACGCTTAGCGTTTGTTGACGATATAGTGTTATATGAGTTATATGTTTTGGTGACCGAATGTTGTTCGGAGTCCCGGATGAGATCACGGACATGATGAGGAGTATCGAAATGGTCAAGAGGTAAAGATTGATATATAGGACGATGGAATTTGGACACCGGAAGTGTTTCGGGACGTACTGGGAAGGAATCGGGTGACTGGAAGGGGTTCCGGGCACCCCCCCCCCCCCAGGAAGATATGGGCCTTATGGGCCAAAGGAGGGGACAGACCATCCCACAAGGGGGCTGGTGCGCCCCACCCATGGCTGGCCGGCCCTATGGGGAAGGAAAGGGGAGGGGTGGCCCCTCCTGCCTTTCCCTCCTTAGGAGAGAAAGGAAGGCGGGGGCGCCACCTCCTCCTTCCTTCCTCCCGCACTCCAAATAAGGAAGGGGGTGACACTTGGGGGAGGACCCCAAGTAGGATTCGGCCTACTTGGATGCCCTCCTGGCTGCTCCCTATGTGGGAGGGGGGCGCCTAGCGGATGAGAACATTGTCTTAGCCGTGTGCGGCGGCCCCCTCCGCCGTTTACACCCCCTGTCATATTTTCGTAGTGCTTAGGCGAAGCCCTGCGGAGGTAGCTTCACCATCACCGTCACCACGCCGTTGTGCTGCCGGAACTCATCCACTACCTCGCTGTCTAGCTAGATCAAGAAGGCGTAGGACGTCACCGAGCTAAACGTGTGCTGAACGCGGAGGTGACGTACGTTCGGTACTCGATCGGTTGAATCACAAAGAAAGTTCGACTACATCAACCGCGTTGTCAAACGCTTCCGCTTACGGTCTACGAGGGTACGTAGAGACACTCTCCCCTATCATTGCTATGCATCTCCATTGATAAATCTTGCGTGTGCGTAGAATTTTTTTTGTTTTCCATGAAACGTGTCCCAACAATATAGGGACGTCTTTAGTCCTGGTTGGTTATACAAACCGGGACTAAAGGTCTACATCTAGTCCCGGTTTGTATAACCAACTGGGACCTAAGGGTCTTGTGGGGCCCCAGCCTGACACCAACCTGCCACCACATCTTTTAGTACTGATTTGTATCACAAACCGGGACTAATGATGCCCGTGCCCTAGCCGTTGGAACCGGGACTAATCACTACTTCAGGATGCTGCTAACGCGACACTACGATCAGAGATCATTTGACGAAACTATGTGCGATGCATTAATCGCAAACGGTGATGTAAAAAACCATCAAAAATGATGCAAAACGTTTGCGATGGCGGAGACATCAAACACGGTTCAGATTTTAGTTGCTTGTGCGATGCAGGACATATGGTTGATCCATACGAACTGTTTGCAATGAGACAGAACAACAGAAACGGGCAGCCATATCAAGTTGTGTGCGATATACGGCATACAGTTCGCTGATACGTCCATTTTGCATCATGCTTTTATATAGATATTTATTGCATTATGGGCTGTTATTACACATTATGGCACAATACTTATGCCTTTTCTCTCTTATTTTACAAGGTTTACATGAAGAGGGAGAATGCCGGCAGCTGGAATTCTGGACAGGAAAAGGAGCAAATATTAGAGAGCTATTCTACACAACTCCAAAAATCCTGAAACTTCACGGAGAATTATTTTGGAATATATAAAAAATATTGGGCGAAGAAAGCACCAGAGGGGGGGCCACCAGCCATCCACAAGGGTGGGGGGCGCGCCCTACCCCCTGGGGCGCAGCCTACCTTGTGGGCCCCCTAGCAGGCCTCCGGTGCCCATCTTCTGCTATATGGTGTGTTTTGACCTGAAAAAAAAATCAGAAGGAAGCTTTCGAGATGAAGCGCCACCATCTCGAGGAGGAACCTGGGCAGAACCAATCTAGGGCTCCGGCGGAGCTGTTCTGCTGGGGAAACTTCCCTCCCGGAGGGGGAAATCATCGCCATCGTCATTACCAATGATCCTCTCATCAACAGGGGGTCAATCTCCATCAACATCTTCACCAGCACCATCTCCTCTCAAACCCTAGTTCATCTTTTGTATTCGATCTTTGTCTCAAAACCTCAGATTGGTACCTGTGCATTGCTAGTAGTGTTGATTACTCCTTGTAGTTGATGCTAGTTGGTTTAATCGGTGGAAGATCATATGTTCAGATCATTAATGATAATTAATACTCCTCTAATTATGAACATGAATATGCTTTGTGAGTATTTACGTTTGTTCCTGAGGACATGGGAGAAGTCTTTTTATAAGTAATCATGTGAATTTGGTATTCGTTCGATATTTTGATGAGATGTATGTTCTCTCCTCTAGTGGTGTTATGTGAACGTCGACTACATGACACTTCACCATGATTTGGGCCTAGGGGAAGGCATTGGGAAGTAATTAATAAGTAGATGATGGGTTGCTAGATTGACAGAAGCTTAAACCCTAGTTTATGTGTTGCTTCGTAAGGGGCTGATATGGATCCATATATTTCATGCTATGCTTAGATTTATCTTAATTCTTCTTTGGTAGTTGCGGATGTTTGCGAGAGGGGTTAATCATAAGTGGGAGGCTTGTCCAAGGAAGGGCAGCACCCAAGCACTGGTCCACCAACATATCAAATTATCAAAGTAACGAACGCGAATCATATGAGCATGATGAAAACTAGCTTGACAGTAATTCCCATGTGTCCTCGGGAGCGCTTTGCATTATGTAAGAGTTCGGCCAGGCTTGTCCTTCGCTGAAAAAAGGATTGGGCCACCTTGCTGCACCTTAGTTACTTTTGTTACTTGTTACTCTTTATGAATTATCTTATCACACAACTATCTGTTACCGATAATTTCAGTGCTTGTAGAGAATACCTTGCTGAAAACCGCTTGTCATTTCCTTCTGCTCCTCATTGGGTTCGACACTCTTACTTATCTAAAGGACTATGATAGATCCCCTATATTTTTGGGTCATCAAGATTCTTTTCTGGCGCCGTTGCCGGGGAGTGAAGCGCCTTTGGTGAGTGGAATTTGGTAAGGAAACATTTATATAGTGTGCTGAAATTTACTGTCACTTGTTACTATGGAAAATAATCCTTTGAGGGGCTTGTTCGGGGTAACTTCACCTCGACTAGTAGAGCAAAGAGTTGCTCCTCAACCTACTAAACCTACTGAAAATATTTATTATGAAATTCCTTCGGGTATGATAGAGAAATTGCTAGCTAATCCTTATGCAGGAGACGGAACATTACATCCTGATATGCATCTAATCTATGTGGATGAAGTTTGTGGATTATTTAAGCTTGCAGGTTTGCCCGAGGATGATGTCAAGAAGAAGGTCTTTCCTTTATCTTTGAAGGGAAAGTCATTGACATGGTATAGGCTATGTGATGATATCGGATTATGGAACTACAACCGATTGAAATTGGAATTTTGTCAGAAGTTTTATCATATGCATCTGGTTCATCGTGATCTGAATTATATATATATATATATAATTAATTTTTGGCCTCGTGAAGGAGAAAGTATTGCTCAAGCTTGGGGGAGGATTAGGTCAATGTTATATTCTTGCCCCAATCATGAGCTCTCAAGAGAAATTATTATTCAGAATTTTTGTGCTCGGCTTTCTCATAATGATCAATCCATGCTCGATACTTCTTGTACTGGTTCTTTTATGAAGAAGACTATTGAATTCAAATGGGATTTATTGGAAAGAATTAAACGAAACTCTGAAGATTGGGAACTCGACGAAGGTAATGAGTCAGGTATAAACCTTAAGTTTGATTGTGTTAAATCTTTTATGGATACCGATGCTTTTTGTGAATTTAGCACTAAATATGGACTTGACTCTGAGATAGTAGCTTCTTTCTGTGAATCTTTAGCTACTCATGTTGATCTCCCCAAGCAGAAGTGGTTTAAATATCATCCTCCCATTGAAGTGAAAGTAGTAGAACCTATTAAAGTTGAAGAAGAAACTATTACTTATAATGTTGATTCTATTGTTCCTACTGCTTATATTGAGAAACCACCTTTTCCTGTTAGGATAAAGGATCATGCTAAAGCTTCAGCTGTGGTTCATAAGAGTTATACTAGAAAACCTACACCCCCTGAACAAATTAAAGTTGAACCTAGTATTGCTTTGGTTAAAGATCTCTTGGTTGATAATATTGATGGGCATGTTATTTACTTCTGTGATGAAGCTGCTAGAATTGCTAAACCTGATATTAAAGATAAACATAGACCCATTGTTGGCATGCCTGTTGTTTCTATTAAAATTGGAGGTCATTGTTATCATGGCTTATATGACATGGGTGCTAGTGTGAGTGCAATTCCTTTTACCTTATATCAAGAAATTATGAATGATATTGCACCTGTTGAGATAGAAGATATTGATGTTACTATTAAGCTTGCCAATAGAGATACTATATCACCAATTGGGATTGTTAGAGATGTTGAAGTCTTGTGTGGGAAAATAAAATACCCTACTGATTTTCTTGTTCTTGGTTCCCCACAAGATGATTTTTGTCCCATTATATTTGTAGACCTTTCTTGAATACTGTTAATGCTAAGATAGACTGTGAGAAAGAAATTGTTACTGTAAGCTTTGGGGATATGTCTCATGATTTTAATTTCTCTAAATTTCGTAGACAACCCCATGATAAAGAATTGCCTAGTAAAGATGAAATTATTGGTCTTGCTTCTATTGCCGTGCCTCCTACCGATCGTTTAGAACAATATTTGCTAGACCATGAAAATGATATGTTTATGAATGAAAGGAAGGAATTAGATGAAATATTGTTTTAATCAAGGGCCTGTTTTGAAACACAATTTACCTATTGAAGGGTGATCCCGTGTTTGAGCTTAAACAATTACCTGATACTTTGAAATATGCTTATCTTGATGAAAAGAAGATATATCCTATTATTGTTAGTGCTAACCTTTCAGGGCAGGAGGAAAAGAAATTATTGAAAACTCTGATGAAGCACCGTGCCGCTATTGGATATACTCTTGATGATCTTAAGGGCATTAGTCCCACTCTATGTCAGCACAAAATTATTATGGAGCCTGATTCTAAACCAGTTGTTGATCATCAACGACGGTTAAATCCTAAGATGAAAGAAGTGGTAAGAAATGAAATACTAAAGCTTCTGGAGGCAGGTATAATTTATCCTATTACTGATAGTAGATGGGTAAGTCCCGTTCATTATGTCCCTAAGAAGGGAGGTATTACTGTTGTTCCTAATGGTAAGAATGAATTGATCCCACAAAGAATTGTTACAGGTTATAGAATGGTAATTGATTTTCATAAATTGAACAAAGCTACTAGGAAACATCAATACCCTCTACCTTTTATTGATCAAATGCTAGAAAGACTACCCAAACATACACATTTTTGCTTTCTAGATGGTTATTCTGGTTTCTCTCAAATACATGTGTCAAAAGCGGACCAAGAAAAGACCACTTTTACTTGCCCTTTCAGTACTTTTGCTTATAGATGTATGCCTTTTGGTTTATGCAATGCACCTGCTACCTTTCACAAATGTATGACTACTATATTCTCTGACTTTTGTGAAAAGATTGTTGAGGTTTTCATGGATGATTTATCTGTTTACGGAACTTATTTTGATGATTGCTTAAGCAACCTTGATCGAGTTTTGCAGAGAAGTGAAGAAACTAATCTTGTCTTGAATTGGGAGAAGTGCCACTTTATGGTTAATGAAGGTATTGTCTTGGGGTATAAAATTTCTGAAAGAGGTATTGAAGTTGATAAAGCTAAAGTAGATGCTATTGAAAAGATGCTGTGTCCTAAAGATATCAAAGGTATAAGAAGTTTCCTTGGTCATGCTGGTTTCTATAGGAGGTTTATTAAAGACTTCTCTAAAATTTCTAGGCCTCTCACTAATCTCTTGCAAAAAGATGTTCCTTTTGTTTTTGATGATGATTGTGTAGAAGCATTTGAAATACTTAAGAAAGCCTTGATTTCTGCACCTATTGCTCAGCCACCTGATTGGAATTTACCCTTTGAAATTATGTGTGATGCTAGTGATTATGCTGTTGGTGTTGTTCTAGGACAAAGAGTTGATAAGAAATTGAATGTTATTCATTATGCTAGTAAAACTCTAGACAGTGCCCAGAGAAATTATGTTACTACTGAAAAAGAATTTTTAGCAGTTGTATTTGCTTGTTAATAGTTCAGATCTTATATTGTTGATTCCAAAGTAACTGTTCACACTGATCATGCTACTATTAAATATCTTATGGAAAAGAAAGATGCTAAACCTAGACTTATTAGATGGGTTCTCTTGCTGCAAGAATTTGGTTTGCACATTATTGATGGAAAGGGAGCTGAGAACCCCGTTGCAGACAACTTGTCTAGGTTAGAAAATGTTCTTGATGACCCACTGCCTATTGATGATAGCTTTCCTGATGAACAATTAGCTGTCATAAATGCTTCTCGTAATGCTCCATGGTATCCTGATTATGCTAATTAC
Organism: Thinopyrum elongatum; assembly: GCA_011799875.1. NCBI lineage: Eukaryota > Viridiplantae > Streptophyta > Magnoliopsida > Poales > Poaceae > Thinopyrum > Thinopyrum elongatum. Next base: position 514,217,717 of record CM022299.1, read on the forward strand.
ATTGTTGCTAAGTTTATACCACCTAGTTTCACATACCAGCAAAAGAAAAAGATTTTCTATGATTTAAGACATTACTTTTGGGATGACCCACACCTTTATAAAGAAGGAGTAGATGGTGCTATTAGACGTTGTGTACCTAAGCATGAATAGGATCAGATCCAACGCAAGTGTCACTCTGAGGCCTACGGAGGACACCACGCTGGAGATAGATCTGCACACAAGGTATTGCAATCTGGTTTTTATTGGCCTACTCTCTTCAAGGATGCTCGTAAGTTTGTCTTGTCTTGTGATGAATGCCAGAGAATTGGCAATATTAGTAGACGTCAGGAAATGCCTATGAATTATTCACTTGTTATTGAACCATTTGGTGTTTGGGGCTTTCATTATATGGGACCTTTTCCTTCCTCAAATGGGTATACACATGTTTTAGTTGCTATTGATTACGTTACTAAGTGGGTAGAAGCTATTCCAACTAGTAGTACTGATCATAACACTTCTATTAAGATGCTTAAAGAAGTTATTTTCCCGAGGTTTGGAGTCCCTAGATATTTGATGACTGATGGTGGTTCACATTTTATTCATGGTGCTTTCCGTAAAATGCTTGCTAAGTATGCTGTTAACCATAGAATTGCATCTCCATATCACCCTCTGTCTAGCGGTCAAGTAGAATTGAGCAATAGAGAGATTAAATTGATTTTGCAAAAGGCTATTAATAGGTCTAGAAAGAACTGGTCTAATAAACTTGATGATGCATTATGGGCTTATAGAACTGCTTATAAGAATCCTATGGGTATGTCTCCGTATAAAATGGTTTATGGAAAAGCATGCCACTTACCTCTTGAACTAGAACATAAAGCTTATTGGGCAATCAAGGAGCTCAACTATGATTTCAAACTTGCCGGTGAGAAGAGGTTATTTGACATTAGCTCACTTGATGAATGGAGAACCCAAGCCTATGAGAATGCCAAGTTGTTTGAAGAAAAGGTTAAAAGATGGCGTGACAAAAGGATACAAAAGTGTGAGTTTAATATAGGTGATCATGTTTTGCTATACAACTCTCGTTTAAGATTTTTTTGCAGGAAAGCTTCTCTCTAAATGGGAAGGTCCTTACATTATCGAGGAGGTCTATCGTTCCGGTGCCATAAAAATCAACAACGCCGAAGGCATAAATCCGAAGGTGGTAAACGGTCAAAGAATCAAACATTATATCTCAGGTACTCCCATAAATGTTGAGACCAATATAATTAATACCATAACACCAGAGGAGTACATAAGGGATACTTTCCAGAACGTTTCAGACTCCGAAAAGGAATAGGTATGTGGTACGGTAAGTAAACGGACTCCAAAACAGTTCTAATGAAAAAATTTCTCTGTTTTGGAATATTTGAAAAATTAGGAAAATTAAAAGTAGTCCGAAAGATGAACGAGGAGACCACAAGGGTGGAGGGCACGCCCTACCCCCCTGGGCGCGCCCCCTGCCTTGTGGTCACCTCGTGTGCCCTCCGGACTCCAGTTTCTTGCACAATACTTCTTTTGGTCGGTAAAAATTCATTATATATTCTCCCGAAGGTCTGACCACCGTACCACGGCAAAATCCCCTGTTTTCATTTTGAGTTGTTTCTGCCACAGATTTAAAGCAGGATGTCTTCGCAAGAGTCGGTCGGGGAGAGTCGTGTCTCTCATCCGACACCGGGCCCAAGAGCAAACAGCGAAGCTGACCACTTCGGGCAATCAACGGAGGAGGAGATGGAGGCTGACTTGAAAAGGGTGCATGCCATGGAGGAGGATCAAGAAGTTACCTCTCGTCTTCAACCTGGATTCATGTTGGAGGAACTTCAGAGCTCAGCGATACCAAATTCGGTCATCCCTCCTAATGCTAGATTTCTCTCTTATGAGAATATGAAAAAGAGTGTCGCTTTTTCCCCCGCAGCTATGAAACATCCATGGGTGATTGGAGCTCTAGCCGTCACGGGTAAACTTCACAAGGAAATAATGGATCTTAAGCAGCAAAATAATAATCTTGAGGGGGAGAATCGCATCCTAAGGGGCATCATTGCCAAGAATATCACATCACCACCTCCGAAGAAAGAGACATAAATACATGGGTATGGGCACTCCCCATGGCAACCGCCAAGCTTGGGGGAGGTGCCCCGGTATCGTATCACCATCACACCCTTACCTTTATCGTTTTTCTTAGTTTTATCCTGTTGGTTATATCTTGATCTTGTAGAATAAAGTCATTAGTATGATCTAGCTTTGAGTTTTGTTTTGAGATCTATCTATGTAATCGAGTCCGTGAGTTATATATAATAAAGAGTAGTTTTGAGTTGAGGGCTTTGCTTTCTTGCTATGATATTGAGGGAATTAAATAAAAGAAAGGAATAAAAAGAAATATTAAAAGATCATATATTAATCTTATGGAGAGTAATGACTTCACATATAAAGAGTATGATGAATAAAAGTTGCTGAGAGTTGACAAACATAGTTTTGGTCATTGTTTTAATTAATAGGAAGTAATAAAGAAAGAGAGGCTTCACATATAAATATACTATCTTGGACATATTTTGTAATTGTGAGCACTCATTAAAATATGACATGCCAAAAAGTTGATGTTAGACAAGGAAGACAACATAATGGGTTATGTTTACTTATTTCCGAATAGAAGTTATATTGTCATGGATCCTCCAACATGTTGAGCTTGCCTTTTCTCTCTTATGCGCATTATGATAATACTGGATGTGTTGGAGAGATCCAGATATATATATCCACTCGGATGTAGGTTATCATAAAGTATTGTTGTTGACATTACCCTTGAGGTAAAAGGTTGGGAGGCGAAACTATATGCCCCTATCTTTCTCTGTGTCCGATTGAAGCTTTGAACACATAAGTATCGCGTGAGTGTTAGCAATTGTGAAAGACTAAATGATAGTTGAGTATGTGGACTTGTTGAAAAGCTCTTGAATTGAATCTTTTCGATGTTATGATAAACTGCAATCGCCTCAATGACTGAGATCATAGTTTGTTAGTTTTCAATGAAGTTTCTGATTCATACTTTACCTTGTGAATGAATTGTTACTTTAGCATAAGAAACTATATGACATTATATGTTGTTGTTCTAAAGATGATCATGATGCCCTCATGTGCGTATTTTATTTTATCGACACCTCTATCTCTACAATAAAGAATAAACCATGACAGAGGTAGTACCTATACGAACACAGACGCCCAGTATGAAAGAAAATAAGGGTCAAACTCTGGTTGAAAAGGGCAACAATGTCTAACTCCAGCTTACAAAAGGTACAAAAGCACGAGGATTAATTGTTCATCAGGTTTACACATAACCCGGATTGAACAGGGCAATAACATCTAACTCAACCAAAGTTTTTGGCAGTCACAATCAAATGGATCGGTCCGATCCATAAAATCAAGATCCCGGTACAAAAGATCTACTGGTCCATGATGACGACAAGTTGTTGTAAATATAAGCCGAGCATGATCAGAAGCCCTTAGGTCCACCTGAAACTTCTTTTTATGTTGTTCCACATACAGTTCCGTGAGAAATTTCTTGTTGAAAAACTTAATGCTCACGAACAATAGTGCCCTCGCATTCAACATGAAGAATGTGACAAAGCTAGTGTTTGCACTGTTGGATGCATACCCTTCCAGCGTTACTGTCTTCAAACGAATGTCATGAGATATGAGAAAATCCCATTGCTTCTTGAACCATCGATTGGTTATACCTTTTTCTCCATGTGTTAGTGCCTAAATAGAGATGAAGAATGAAAACAGTTAATGTCTAAAAAAGATTATATTGAAAGAGCGATAGCTGAACGATTAATTATAGTACATTATATATGGGCTTTCAATTTGCATGAAATCGTCACCTTTATATACAAATTCTCCAGACATGGAAAGCATTGCAGTAAGGCAATAATGATGTTGAGATCAAAACACCACATACTGATATATAAGGTCTTGACAGAATCCACCACCACTGATAGGATGGACAAGCTCTTCATTGAGCATAGAACATAATATTAGCACTGAAAGTGTACTCCAAGATGATACTTAACTTATGCGCACAAATGAAAAATGCAAATTACAAAAGTGTACATTACTAATATACAATACCTCAATAGGTGTGGAGGCAAACACCATCTCAAACCATTTAAACGGATAATGAATTGCACCCAAGGTCTCTAGTTTAGGCGTAGAGACCACAGTTATTTGCGAAGGTTTATAACAACAATCAAGGAGCAACCTTTGAAGTGAAGGGGCATCTTCGATGATGAGCTCCTGTCCTTCAAAATGAATTCCAATGCTTACAAGGTGAGGCGACTTTATTTTGAGACAAGGGATATGAATTCCATTTCCAAAAACAAGCACCAAACGCTCCAGGGCAGGGCAACTGGAGTGGATGATGCTGTGTAGTGAGGCCTCCGACAGATGAACCAACACAAGCGCAAGTTTTTCAGCAGTGGGAGTCGAAGCATTTGTACCAGATTGTCTGCTAGATGGCATCGGGTCAAGGTGGCGGCGTGGAGAGAGGAGGAAAACCATGAGATGGGCATTGGTGGTGAGGGCATAGATGCAACTCTTGGTGGTAACCTATTGCTGTGGTAATGGTAGAACTCAAGCTGCTGGAGTTTATCAAATTGACGGGATGTCAGCCAGGTGGGCACCGTGCAGGGTATGTCCAGCAGGTAGCATGCCAGGATGCAGATGCGTTGAATAGAGCCCTGGTGGGAGGAGATGATGGCTTCGGGGAGTTCAGAATCATCATCGACAAATAGCTGACGACAGTCGAGATTAAGAGGCGCGGTGCGCCACAGAGTGCACCACCGAGATGCGAGGACTTGTGTGCGGCAGCCATCCTTGGTGGGGAGAAGGGAGATGATCTCCCCAAGGATGCCGTCCGGGAGATCACTGATGCGGTCCGCCGGAGATTCTACTGGTTCCTCAGGTCCAGGGGGGCGTGGCCGCTGTCGGTGTTCTGGGAACGATCGACGGCTTGGTACGGCCCATCTATAGTGCCTCCAAGACAAGACCCTCGCAAGGGGCCAAGCCTTGCGAGGCGGACAACATCAGGACCTTTAGAGGCAGCGGCCTCCCAGGATGGCTCCTGAGGAGCGGAGATTCCTATGCGGGTGCCCGCCTCATGAGGTTGAGGTGACGCAAGCCATGACGACTAAGGCCAGGCGGACGCCAGCAAGCGTAGAGGAGCAGGTTTCCTCTTTGGTGCTAATGAGGCAAGTGCAGGCGCGGGGTCTCGAGGAATCAGCCAAAGGTTTCCATTCCTGTGCAACAAGAGCAAGTCCGCCAGGACGGCAGGACGGATGTCATCACCGAGCCCACCGCAGCGTCACGACCAGAAGACCACCTTTCGTCAGGATGATATGTACTACTTGTCCCCTTTCAAATTGGCCACTGTGGGATCCCTTCCCATCTTCGTTTTAGGGGGAAGAGGACCGAGGCCACTATAAATATAGGTTACACACCACCATAGAAGAGGGAGCTCTCTCTGGATCAGATCCACACCTCACTAGCTCACATCCACACCAGAGCAGACCTCGCGAGGTTGTTCTTCCCTTGTACTAGTTCACCCTCAGCCCCTTGTGAGGCTAATCCACCACAAAGTAGGAGTAGGGTCTTACACCACAAGGTGGCCCGAACCTGGGTAAACTGCTGTGTCCATCTTCTTTCTTGTTCATCGAGCTTGGCCATGGGGGTGACGAACTGGTTGGCTGAAGAGGTTGAGTTCTTCGCACACGCCCCAGAGTTCGAATCTTTCTTGGGTCTGCGGAGCCCTGAATCCGACATTTGGCGCGCCAAGTAGGGGTGTGTCGAAGATCCGCTTCTTCATCAACCGCGCTCCGCCCGCGCCGCGTGGTTCCCGTGGCAGGCGCCGCTCCACTCGCCGGGCCGTCAGGCGCATTCGGGGGCATCACGGGCCTTCGAGCTTTCTCCCCTGCCTTGCGACAGGTGCAGTGGCCGCTGAAGTTCAGGCCGAAGTTGCCGCCGTGGTACGACGGCGCGGCGGACCCCACGGAAATCCTCTGGCTGTACGCGGAGGCCATCTGGGCGGCGGGCGGCGGGCGGCGATGACAAGGTCATGGCGAATTGGCTCCCTATGGCTCTCACGGGTGTGCCGCGCGCCTAGCTGCTCAACCTGCCAGAGTCCCCGGTGGCCTCCTGGGAGGAGCTGCGCGACCTGTTCACCGCGCACTTCGCAGTGCCGGCGCCCCACATCGTTGCGGCCATCCTCGGTGGGTCGCAGGCGCTGGCCTCGAGCCGCCATGTCAAGAAGCTCTTTCGGCAACTGGGGCCGTCCGGCCGCAGCAGGGGGCTTCCCCAGGTAGGGCGGTGCCTGAGACCGACATCACCTTCGACTTCAAGGATCAACCCAAGACCACGGTCGTTGCCGGTGCGCTCCCCATGCTCTGCACGCCCACCATCAGCAATGTTGCGGTCACCAGGAACCTCATCGATGGTGGAGCTGGCCTCAACGTCCTCTTCGTGGAAGCTTTCGATCAGCTTCATGTGCCTTACGGCCAGCTCACCCCCACCAGGCCCTTCTCAGGGGTGGTCGACGGCTCCGTTGTTCCCCTGGGGCAGATCCACCTCCCCGTCACCTTCGGCACGCCCAACAACTACCACACCGAGCTCATCGACTTCGACGTCGCCCGCATCAGCCTCCCATACAACGCCATCCTTGGGTACCCAGCCCTCGCCAAGTTCATGGCAGCGACACACCCCGGCTACAACGTCGTCAAGATGCCAGGGAGCAGTGGCATTCTCACTGTGACTAGGGATGCCCAGGATGCGCTCCTGGTCCTCAAGCTCGCCTACAAGGCTACAGCGGCGGCGCCCGCAGTTGTTCTCTCAGGACCGGGCAGAGACGAAGTAGGTGCCGATCGACGACGGGGGCTCTGGCCCCACCTTCACCATAGGCATTGGCCTCCCCCCGGACTAGGAGGAGGCGCTGGTCAGTTTCCTCCTTGCGAGCAAGGATGTGTTTGCATGGGAGTCAACGGATCTGGTTGGCGTCCCGCGAGATGTAATCGAGCACCACCTGATGGTGTGCCTCGGAAGCGCGCCCGGTGAAGCAGAAGGCGCGGTGACAAGCTTCAGAGAAGCAATCGTTCATTGTCCAGGAGGTCCACAAGCTGCAAGAGGCCGGTGTCCTACGAGAGGTGCGGCATCCAAATTGGCTGACGAATCCAGTTATCGTCCCCAAGAAGGGCGGGAAGGAGCGCTTGTCCGTCGACTTCATGAGCCTCAACAAAGCTTGTCCTCAGGACCCCTTCCCTTTTCCACGCATCGACCAGATCATCGACTCCACCGCCGAGTGTGACTTGCTATGCTTCCTGGATGCTTTCTAAGGTTACCACCAAATCAAGATGGCGGTGCAGGATATCGAGAAAACGGCTTTCCTGACCCCGTGCGGGGTGTACTGCTACACCTGCATGCCATTCGGGCTGCGCAATGCCGGCGCAACCTTCCAGCGCTTGATGCACATCGCCCTGGGCCGGCAGCTTAGGAGGAATGCCGAGGCGTACGTCGACGACATAGTGGTCAAGTCAAGGGAGGCGAGGACCCTCATTCAAGATTTGGAAGAAATTTTTGCCAACCTGCGCAAGGTAAACTTGCGGCTCAACCCGGAGAAGTGCGTGTTTGGCATCCCGTCCGGCAAGCTGCTGGGCTTCCTGGTGTCGCACATAGGGATTGAGGCTAACCCAGAGAAGACCAAGGTGATAGAAAGGATGAGCCCGCCACAGACTCTCAAGGAGATGCAGAAGCTCGCGGGCTGTGTGACTTCATTGGGGCGCTTCATCTCCAAGCCAGGCGAGCGCGCCCTCCCATTCTTTAAGCTGATGAAGCAGAAGGGCCCGTTTGAGTGGACTCCTAAGGCCGAGGCGGCCTTCCAAGACCTCAAGAGGTACCTCACCAGCCCACCGGTGATGGTGGCACCTCGTCCTCTTGAGCCCCTGGTGCTTTACCTGGCCGCCACACCCCACTCGGCCAGCGCGGTGCTCGTGGCGGTCCGGGAAGAGCGCGCGGACGCGAATGTGCGGCGTGACCTCCCGCGCCCGACCGTGTCATCGCCACCTCGGGACGGCGCTCCTGAGGCCCTAGCTACCTCATCGGACAACAAGGCTCCCGAGGCTCCCTCGTCCCAAGAGGGGTAGGATGCCGTCGACGCCTCCTCCTTCATCGAGCATCCCGTGTACTTCGTCAGCACGGTGCTATGAGACGCGTGTGCATGCTACACCATGCCACAGAAGCTCCTGCTCGCGCTCCTCGTCGCCTCCAGAAAGCTGTGCCACTACTTCCAAGGCCACCCCATCAAGGTTGTCTCCGCATACCCCCTGGAGAAGGTGCTACGGAGCCCCAACGCCGCGGGAAGGGTTGCTGAGTGGAACATCAAGCAACAGGCGTTCTAGCTAGAGTTCAGCACCACCAGAGTCATCAAGGGTGCAGCCCTTGCTGACTTTGTGGCAGAGTGGATTGACGCCCCTGACCGAGGGGAGGGCGAGGACCGCTCCCTCACGCCCGGGGACGAAGCACCGGATGGTTGGGTCATGTACTTCAGTGGTGCTTTCACACGCCAGGGCACGGGGGCTCTAGCCGTGCTCATCTCACCTACCCAGGACAAGCTCTACTACGCCATGCAACTCTGCTTTCAGCATGGCGAAAAGGTCTCCCACAACATTGCTAAGTACAAGGGTCTGATCGCCGGCCTCAAGGCCGCGGCGGCTTTGGGGGTCAGGCGCCTCACTATCAAGGGCGACTCCCAGATCTTCGTCAACTTCTCCAACAAGGCGTACAAGCCAAAAGACGAGCACATGGAGGCATACCTTGAAGAGGTACGCAAAATTGAGAAACGATTCTAGGGCTTGGAATTGCAGCATGTACAACGTGGCACGAACAAGGAGGCGGACGACATCGCCAAGAGGGCGTCCCGGCGCGACCCCCCAGAAGCCTGGTGTCTTCGAGGTGTAGCTCTTCAAGCCGTCGGCGGCTCCCCCCACTGCTCGACCAGCGCTGCTTCGGGAGGAGCCGCCCATGGCACCCTCCTCGGGCGCCCCAGCCTGCGGCCCGACCTCAAAGGCCCGCCTGCTCCTCGCGCTCGAACCTCAGGAGGGGTGCTAGACCGAGGAGTTCAAGGCGTACCTGCTCCAAGGCGCCTTGCCAGAGAAGGAGGAAGACGCAGAATGTGTGGCCCGCCAGGCCACCGCGTACTGCATCCATGACGGCGAGCTCTACCGAAGGCGCCCAAACGATGTCTCTCTGTGGTGCATCTCCAAGAAGCAGGGGTGCGAGCTGCTGGCCGACATCCATAGTGGGGACTGCGGGCATCACTCCTCGTCGCGTACCCTCGTAGGCAAGGTGTTCCGCAGCAGGTTCTACTGGCCCACGGCGCTCAACGACGCCACTGAGCTGGTGAGATCTTGAGAGGCATGTCAGTTCCATGCCAAACATATCCACCAGCCCGCTCAGGGCCTCCAGACCATCCCGCTCTCATGGCCGTTCGTGGTTTGGGGGCTAGATATCCTGGGCCCCTTTCCCCAAGCAGCTGGGGGCTACTGCTACCTCTATGTCGCCATCGACAAGTTCACCAAATGGGCGGAGGTGGAGCCCGTGCGCACCATCCCAGCTGGCTCGGCCGTCAAATTCATCAAGGGCCTCATGAGCCGCTTTGGGGTCCCCAACCGTATCATCACTGACAATGGCTCTTAGTTCACGAGCAACCTTTTCAAAACATATTGTGCTAACCTTGGAACACAGATATGCTATGCTTCGATGGCACACCCACGGAGCAACGGCCAAGCCGAGCGCGCCAACACGGAGGTCCTGAGGGGTCTCAAGGCGAGGAGCGTCAAGAAGAAACTCGAGGCCTACGGCAGGGGCTGGCTCGATGAGCTCCAGTCCGTGCTGTGGTCCATCCGCACCACCACGACCAAGCCCACGGGCGAGACCCCGTTCTTCCTCGTCTATGGGGCTGAGGCGGTCCTCCCTCATGAGGTTAAACATCGCTCCCCGCGGGTCTTGGCATTTGACGAGGCACGCCAGGACGCCTCATGGGGGATGGACCTCGTGCTGGGGGAGGAGCGCCGCCGCCAAGCCTCGCTCCGTGCAGTGAGGTACCAGCAGGCGCTGCAGCGGTATAACTGCCGTAGCGTCTGCTCCAGGACCCTCGAGGTGGGTGACCTTGTCCTGAGCCGGGTGCTCTCCAGGGAGGGGCTTCACAAGCTCTCACCTATGTGGGAGGGCCCGTTCAGGATCGCCTGTGTCTCCAGGCCTGGCGCCACGCACCTGGAGACACAGGATGGGGTCCCCATCCAGAATGCCTGGAACATCCAGCACCTCCAGAAGTTCTATCCATGATCAAGGCCATGCACCTCTCAAGTTTCCGCTCGGGACACTCTCACGTAATAATGAGTTGGGGCTGTACACGCCTCGGAGTCTCCTGAGTGCCGCCCCTGGGCCTCATGGGGGCTCCCACCCATGTCCTAGTGGAGGCCCCATGCTCCGCGCTGGTGGGAAGACAAGAAGACTAGTGTAGGTGCCGGAGTCGGCTGTTCTTTTGCTTGCTTTCTGTGGCTGGTTTACAACTTCTTGAATGAAATTTGAAGTTTTCGCGTCTTCTTTTTGAGAGGGTTGGGAAATTTTTCTCCTTGCATCGTTCGCTCTTCCAGGTCTTGCCTAAGGGGGAGTGCCAGTTGCCCGTTGCTCTTCCTCGTGCGTCTCGCGCGTAGGGGCTGGGCATGGTGTGTGCACTCAGGCCCGCCTGCGAACACACCTTGCCAAAGCCTCAGTGTCCTGGCCTTTTCCGTATTTATCCTCGCGCGATGCTCTCAAACGAGCTCACGGGCACACACGCCCTATTGATTCCGTGCCTCCGAGCATCGCGGCGTGACGTACCACCGGAGGCCATCCCACACTCGGGGGCTCGCACAAGGCGTGGCACCTCCGGAGGTTTCCTAATCCTGCAGCCACAGGGTGCCTCCCGAGGCTTGACGACTTCCGAATCTTCTGGAATAAGGGGCGTGCAGGAAATCCGAGTCCTAGAGAGACACACTCTCATGGCAAGGGAGTCTAGCACAAGCACATTAAGCTAAGTCACCCCAATCACAGTCAGCAGCAACATGGATATCACAGTGCAATATAAAAATGATAACATAATGGCGCAAGCGCCATAGTTCATTACATGCCCCGACAGGGCCTTCTACTTTTTTCGATGTAGGAGAAAGAAAGAAACAAAAGTAGCCGAGCGACTACAGCGGCTCCTGAGCCCGTCTCCAGCAGCGCCCGAGCTCAGTCGGAGTCTTCCTCCTGCTTCATCGGGGCGCGCCGGCGAGGCAGCTCATCGCCCTCCCCAGTCCGAGCCCGGCGGCATGGTGGCTCGTCGTAATCGCCGTCGCTCGTGCTCTCCCCAGAAGAGGTGCCACCGCTGCTGGAGATGTCGCCAAGGGCAAGCTCACCACCATCGATGATGCCGCCCCTCCGGCCATCCTCGTCATCATCGTCATCGCGGTCGCTCTCCGGGCAGCACCCCAGGCGCCGGTCGTCTTCCCCGAAGACCCTGACGTTGAGGGCCGCGACGCCATCATACCTGAAGTGGAGGGTGCACCTCCCATGCAGGCCGCGCGCACTGGCAAACGGCTGCCACCCGCGATTCAGGAACACGTTGCCTGTGGCGGTGACCACGACCTCCACCCATGAGGCCTTGCTGCAGCAGCCGTTGGCCTGCAGCCAGAGGCCGCCGGGTCCCCCGGCAGGCAGCGCGCCCGCGAAGAAGCGCGGGAGCTGGAACCAGACGCCTGCGGGCCTCTCCGCCTACACCACAAACTCTGGGGATGTGTCGGCCGAGTGGGAGCGCGGACGCGGCGGCCGAACGGCTGCCACATGCCTCCCCCCGTCGCCGGGGCAACTTCCACCGCGGGAAGAAGCACCTTCGTGGCTTTCGGAGGCAGCGTGAGCCTTCGAAGGGGTGCGTCCGTGCCCTCGAGGAGCCACCGCTGGCGTCGCGGTGTACTTGCAGGGGCGCCCGCGGCCTCTCTTGGGCGGCTGCGAGGCTGGCTGTTCCTTGGAGGCCTTTCCCTTCTCCGTGGCGGAAAACCTCCTCACTAGCACCATGGATGCTCTGGCAAGACGGCGGGATGAAGAGGAAGAAGGAGGAGCGAGCGGCGAGAGGATGAAGATGGGCTAGGGCCTCTGCCCCCTCCCCCATTTATAGCAGGAGGAAGGCCAACCGCCGGCCTCTCACAACCTAGGCAATGATGGCTTTTCTGCATGCATCAAGTAGTTGTCAAGTCGGGCGGTTGTCGAGGCGGTGTGGGGAAGTGGAGATGCCCACGTCCCATAAAGCGCCACGCGTCGACTCGGTCCGCAGGCGATTGGGGCCCACGGCGCTTCACCCTTGCGCTTTGGCTTCGCCTCGAAGCCAAGTCCGAGCGTGCCTTGGGCCCGGGGGCTACTGTCGGCGTTCTAAGAACCAGGGTACCCAGACTTGTCTGCCTGTGGCCCAGGGCGTGGCTCCATCGATGGCCTGGTATGGCCCATCTACAGTGCCCACTGGTACGCGTCGGTGCTATACAAATGGTTTTTAACCCCTTTTCGCGATGGCATTTGGAACCGTCGCCAAGTGAGTGTGGGCGATTGGGGGTTCCTTTCCACACAACCCAGAAACCGTCGGGTATAGGGAGCCAAGATGCATATATAGTACTCCTACTCGTTTGTGCTCGCATTTCCATCACAGTCAGTATTCTGTGGTGCTACGTTTACGATGCGCGGCCCATCACAAATGGTTCACTATTATTGAATGTGTATGATAAGCAGACAATCACACACATTCACTTTTCCCAAACCGTATGCGATAACTAATTAAGAAGATTAGCTAATCGTCGTACGAGTGTCGGACAGGATTATGAAACATCAGACCATCGTAACATCATCGTACATGACAACTATCGCACACGCTATTCTGTGGTGCAATATTTACGATGTATACTTCATCAGAAACAATTCATAGTTGCGAATCGTGTACGATAAGGCAACTATCACAAACATTTAGTTTGCCCGCACCATTTGTGAAATTGTCTAACATCGCACACGCTTTGCAAACGGCAAGTGTGTGCATGCTAGCACATGTTTCCTCTCTTTGAACCGTGTCGGATTATGGTGTATATCGCAAACGTTTGTGTTTTACCAACCGTGTGTGCCATAACGACCTGGAGAGCGTAATTTCACCGTAATTTAATTGCTGCTATTTCAAATTGTACCGGATTTGAATTTGAATTTGAATATATGCTATAGCTTTATTCATATCCATCAGGTTCAAACAACCAATGCATTATTCGATTCATAGGTACATATGTTCAAGAATTACATAAGAACCAAATAAAGAATGATGAACCACAGTTGTATACTTGTACTATTAAAGACAGTAAAGAAAGAGGCAAAATACATTATGGTTGCTGAACAAGGTGAAGCAGAATGCCCATATTGTGCCCTCCTCCATGCAGAAGGCACGCACGACTCTAGTCCGGCCCCTTGTGATGGCCGACCGCCCATCCTTCACGGTCTTCATGAAAACATCTAGATAATCATCATGTTCTGGTAGAAATACTTTAATCTTTTCATGCACACCAATCATGTAGTTTGAGAGGTAATCTTGAGTAAACTACTTTGGGAACCACTGCAAAGGAAAAAGATTCAGACATTGTCATCTAACACAACTCATTATGGGCAGTAAAAAGAAGGCTACAGAGTTCTTACTTACCATCCTACAGTTTGCTGTTGTCTTGGATAAAGTGTAAACAAATAGTTTAATTGCCATCTTTTGACCCATTTTACTAACAATCTTTATCATCTTCCTCACTTGATGCTGGTTCATCGATATCTCATTTCCCCATACGCAGAAAGGGTCGAAGCGTGGATCTTTACCAATGACATATGTACCTAAAAGCACCAAGTTAATATTAGAAGCTAAACAACAATTGCACAATGATGTAGTACAACACTCTTTTATAATATCTTATAACATCCAATATACTCACATATTAGATGAAATAACATCTTATATTATGGGCCGAAAGGAGTTTATTGCATTCTACAAATTATCGGTTGATTAACTGATGCTGTATCCATGGGTTAGAGTTAGTCTGAGCTAGTTCAGGCTCAAGTAGCCCTAAAGTATATCCAAACATGAGGGCTAGTTTGAGCTAGTTGCATCTAACCCACCAAAAAAAACTATCCAACCCAAGAGGTGCTAATTGCAGCTAGTTCTCGTAGTGCATTTATTGTCAATCTAACCCTGTCATCCAAACACATCTTTGGATGGAGTTAGTTCAGGGTTAGTCATGAGCTAGAAACTAACTCTAACCTCTAGCTAAGTTGAGTGTCCAAACAGGGCTATGTTGTTGTTGTTGTTGTTGCTGCTGCTGCTCTTCTACATATATCTAGACATCATCAGAACATTAAGGTAACACTCTTCCTTGTTGCTATGTAGCCTAGGATTGCATATTTAGACATTAAGTACAGTGCATGTTGCTATGTAGCCTCAGATATATTACATATGGCCCTAGTTAACCTAACGATAAATGGGTTACAGATATATTCAGTTAAAAGTCTGATTCACCGATTAGTCCCTTATCAGCCCCCGGCCTATATGGTACCAGCTACCGATATCCTGAACAGTGAGTATATATAAGCCATGAGATGAAACTAACCTCGATGGAAAACAACAGTCGTTCCCAAAATTGTCCTGTGTAGGTACATCGAGAGGCATGTTAAGCACAACAAGCTTAACATCAACAAAAATTATCCATGGCAGACAAAATAATCTCCAAAAGATAGCTTCAGTGTGTAGGTTTAAGCACGCTAGTAAAGGAAAACAAGTGGAAAGGTGTGTTAAATGCAACAACCTAACATTTAACAACAAGCAAACATAGTCATTTAAACTGGTATTGTGCCGGTCTAAGTACACTGGTTATTGTTAAATAAAAATGGAAAGGCGTGTTAACTACAAGATGCAGCAACCAAATGTAGTCATTCATAGTGGTATTGTTGAAACTGGTATTGATGAAATTGGACTGCACAGTTCATACTTGCACATATAGAACATCACGTTGTGAATAACTGGAATAAACAAGGCATACTACGAACAACCAAAGATAGCATTTGAAACTGGACATATGCTAACTACAAACAACCGAACAATCAAAAAACTTTAAAAGAGGCATATGCTAGCTATAACAGGCCTAACAGCAAGCAAATATATGCATTCCTATCGGTATGTTTAAAACTGGATTGATGAAATGTACTGCACAGTAAATAATTGCACATATAGAGCATCACATTGTGAACAACTGAAATAAACAAGGCATACTGCAAACAACCAAATATAGCAATTAAAACTGGACATATTCTCACTACAGTACAAAAGGGACTCGACAAAACAAATCATGGGTTTCCCCCTGTGAAGAGACACGAAAAAACAAATCATGGGTTTCCTCACTTGTCACAGATGGGCTCGTTCCTGTGGGAAGAGCACGGACCCTGGATGCGCTCCATGTTGTCACCGATGGGCTCCTTCCCCTTGGAAGAGCACGGTTGTAGGGTGCCCTCCCTGATGTCGCAGACGGGCTCTTTCCCCTTGGAAGAGCAGATGGGCTCTTTCCCCTTGGAAGAGCCGGAGAGGGTGCCCTCCTCGTGGTCGCCGTCGATGAGATCTGACTTGGAAGCTGTGGATCCCAAGCCAGTGTCGCAGAACGTGTCCTTCTGAAATGACAAAAGGGGCTCGATGGCGATGTAGGATGGCAAATTCTTGACAGCGAGCCAGAGGAGATCAGCGACGGGGCCATGGATGAGATCGACGGCGGTTGAACCCGAGGGGTTGGGGGTGGGCCACTTAACCCGTGACATAGCCCGCCTCAGGCCGTCGTTGTTGACGACCTCGATGTCGTAGCCGGCATCCGCGACATACACGCATACACTAGCCCGCTGATTGAGTGCCTGCGGCCAGTAATGGTTGTGAGCTTCCTCGGCGACGTCGGGTGAAGAGACGGCGATACACCTCTTCTGGGCTAGTCGCTCCTCGAGCTCCATGGGAAGCGTAGCCGGGCTTAGGCTACGACACTCTGGAGTGGGGGATGGGGATGGGGATCTGTGGGAAAGGGGGCGTTTGGCAGGCGTCATCTAAGAAACTCAGGGCGACCTGGGTATGGAGATCGGTGGGTAAGCTGCATGGGCAAACCGGCAGATGTTCACAATGGAGGCCTTGTGGCGGCAGCGACGGGGACCTTGCTAGGGTTTCGAGCGGGGGAGTGTGTGTGTGTGTGTGCGCGCGCGCGCCCGAGGAGGTTTTGGTGTGTGTGTGTATGTGTGGAGGGGGGGCGGGGGTGTGTTTGAGGAAATGACGCGGGTACTGAAAATTTTACCATGCGGGAGTCAAACGCGGGAGTGAAATGCCGGGGCTATTGAAAATTTTGATGATGGTGCATCGCACACGGTTCGGAGATAACTACCGTGTGTTATGAAACAGAAAAACCCTCGAGGCGGGCAGATATTTTCAAGGGATGCAGGCGGGATTGGGAACAAGAAACATCACACACGGTCGAAACATAATAACTGTGTGTTATCAAACAGAAAAAAGCTGCATGCGGGTAGATATTTTTGACAGGGGAAGCCTCGTGGAGCCCAATGTACTGTGCGGATGTGCGTGACAGGGGCACCGGCGTGGCACATGGTTAGTTTGAGTGAACCGTGTCTGTTGTGTTATCTGACTTGTCTAATGTTCATAAATTTGGCGAAAAATGACGCGAGAGAGGGTTAGAACACGAACACACTTGGATGTGGACCAAATTTATGTATGAAAAGGGTGGTTTGATGTTCAAATACCAAATGCAACTTCGATGTGGCACCTATCTCGCAAAGCGCACGGTATTGCTTGCCCCCCTCTTGTCGGCACGAAGGGAATCCTAAGCTATGAATGCATGCCCCCCAACCGAGGTTCACCTAGCAAAGTGCAAGTAGGCAGCCCCCCCCCCCCCCCACACACACCCACTTTTATTCGGCGGGCCAGAGAGGCATCTCACCAAGATGGATCGTAAAACACACCAAGAATAATCCACCTTGGTCGTACAACCTCTCTCTTGTTGTTGGTCAAAGTGATGGCCGTCCATGCGACCCCGGAGATGCGCTAGCTCGCCAATAATCACGCAAGTAGCTAGTCCCCGAAGACAACCACTGCATGCGTGTGGCCCAAACATATGTATGGAGAGGTGTGTTTTTGAATACACAATGGAACAACTTTGATGTGGCACCGTGCTTTTGAACTAGAAATCCCCACATTGAGTGAGGGTTAGGTTGACAATGCATATGTATGTCACACCACACTTCAAGCCGACGACGGTGATTCATGCATGCATGTGTGCATAGTATATGCGCTCAAACTTAATTAGGTCTGAATCTCACCATGACCTATACTACGATAACAAGAACCAAAGGAAGAATCCGCCATGGTAACCTATCTTGTTGTCGGTCAAGGTGATCATGGATGTCCACGCGGGCCCACGAATACATATGCTTGTCGCCGATAACCACGCGAGGGAGTGTACCATTTGAAGACATCCACTACATGCATATATATGGAAGTGATGCGTGCATGCATGTTTGAATACCATTTCACAACATTGATGTGGCGCGTGTGTGTCGAAAATCGTACAGTCCCCACACAGAGCGAGATCGGTTCATGACGTGTCGTTGTACTAGCCACTTCGACTCGATGGGAGGGATTCATGCGTACACATGCATGTGTGTGTGTTCAAACTGTATCATGTCATCCCAGAGCATGACCTATATATAAACCGTAATACAAACAAAAAAATAATCCCCTCCTAAGTCAAATTAACCTCTCTCGTTGTCAGGCAAAAAGTAGTGATGGACCAAGCGGGCCCACAGATGGAAAGCATCGATATCGCTGATAACCGCTTAAGTGGGTGCGAGAGGACAACCACCATCGCTTTGCATGTGGGCCAAACATATGTTGAATACCCAAAATGCACAACTTTGATGTGCCACATGCCTCAAAAACTGTAAAGCCCCCACACAGAGCGAGGTTCATGAAGCGTACTACATATGATGGTCCCCTTCCCCCTCTTCGACGCATACTATGTGCTCCTACCGTAATACAACCCAAAAAGAATCCTCCTCGATGGTGAAATTAATTAACCTCTCCCGATGTAGGTCAATGTGATGCATGCATCGACAATGGCCTCGTGGGCCCACAGATGGAAGCGTCACACGTGAGTGTCCTAGCTAGGATAACCAGCGCCTGCATGCATGTGGCCCAAAGAGGTGTTGTGTGATGTTTGAATAGCCAATTTCACAACTTTGATGTGGCACGTGCCTTGAAAACTGAAAAGTCCCGACACTGAGTGAGGTGTACTTGTTCATGGACGCGTACGTATAGTATATATGCTAGTCCCCTCCCACCTCTTCGACGCATACTATATATATACTCCCAACATAACACAAACAAAAAAGATTCTACCTTCCTGGTCAAATTAACCTCACTGCCGGCTGTTCGTCAAAGTGATGGATGACGACTTCGCGGGCCTACAGAAAGCGTCACACGCGAGTATCGAGTGTCGTGTAGGACAACCATCGACTGCATGTGGCCAAAACATGTATGTATGAAAGGTTTGTGTAATGTTTTAAATAACGAATTCACAACTCTGATGTGGCACCTGCCTAACAAAACGGCCAACCCACATGGTGGCTCACAACTCGTAGTGTACTGCGAGCCACCCACCACCCCCCAGACGCACACACCCACACACACACACCGCGAATCCATCGCAACTACGAAGCATGTTAAATTATCCCGAGGTGAACATATGTTACCAAAGGAGGGACGTTTTAATTTAAAAAAATAGAGATCATTAGGACGGTTTAGTACATTGATTGATTTTCTACGGGTATAATGTGCAAAAATCAAATTTGAGCTACATGCACATGTGACAGTGCACCTAAATGGATTGCAAAAACACATGTGTCTCACTGGGTGCATGTTTACTCCCCATGCAAGAAATTTCAAACATTGATAATCTTGATTTTTAAATTCTAGTACATCCAAAACTTATTTGAAGTTCATGAAACTTATCGTGTTGTCATATGGACACCAATACAAAGTGGCATTGTACTTTTTTTTGTCAAATTTGAGACCAGTTTTGATGTAATCTTTATCTAAATACAAACGGGAGATTATTAATAATTGGGAACCAATATCCCAAATGGATTATTTATTCGAACCGTGAGCGTTAGACCAACAATGGATACGTGCCATGCTTCGGTTAAGCAATAAAGCGACAACATTAATCATCCAAATAGAAAAACAATATACGTGCCGTCATGCGACCCGTGTGCCGTGCGAGTAGGCGTGAGTTGACGGGACGCATGCGAGCAGTCCGCCGCGCAGCTAGACCGGGAGTCGTGCGTGCAGGAGTGTGAATTGATGGAGGCGTGCTCGCTGCGCAGTGTCATCGGGAGGCGTGCGAGTAGCTGTGTGAAATGACGGTAGGCATGCCAGTAGTCCGGTGTGCAAGCTCATCGGGAGGCGAGCCAGCGGTTTGACCGCCGCGCGCCTCTCTCCCACTACTCCATATTAATGGTGCGCCCGAGCGGCCGCACCCCCCATCCTCGCCACACACACAATCCTCTCTCTCTGCTTGCATCCTCGATGCCGCTCTCAGTCCTAAAAGCTGTCAGTGTATGAGTATGCCGCCGAAGCGCCCCATCGGAGGGAGTGGCGACGCCGGGGCTGCTGAAGCACCGGAGCACGGCATGGAGATGGAGATAGAGGTTGCCATCACCACCGACGAGTTATCGCTACACCCTGACGTCGTCAACGGTGTCGAGCTTCCACAGCCGGAGGCGGAGTTCCACACCGACTCTGGTGATGACTCGGGCGACGACCCTGGTGACGACTCCGACGACCACTCCGGCAACGACTTCGACAACGACGGACAACTGGTTAGTCATCTATACCCATTTATGTGTCAAATAGATCGTAGGGTTTCTCTGGTTACTCCTGCCTCCCCCCTTTTTGGAATAGAAATCCTATGGTCATGTTCTCCCAATCCATGAAATCTGAGTAAGTTTCGTTAGATCCGTGTAGTGTACTGATTGTTTGAATGGTACAAGTGATAAGTGATTAGTTGTTTCATCTGTGCAAATGATTTCTGCTAGTAATTCGACTAGGGTTAGTGTTCGTGCTAATAATTCCTAGCCAGGACTTGACAATTGATTTTGAATGACCTACATATATGTTTGTGCCATTATTTTCTTCAAGATTGGTCTGCACATAGACGACTGTGCTCGGAAATCGAACCATAATCTTTGGATATGTATAAAAAATAGCCATAAATTCCTAATCCTACTTCACGGCATGTAAACATTGATTTGATGCCAAATTTGTTTTACTATTTGTATAGGTGCTGTCTGACGATGTGGACAGCGAGGATGAAGATGTCCAGAGGAGGTACAAGATGCAAATCCTGAGGGAGCTTTATGCGGGAATGCATAACAGGCGATTAGGACCTGGGACGTGGCTATCGATGCCCATTTTGCAACCACAAGCTTTATGACGCATATCAAAGTGTTCAGGCGCATGCAAGAGGATGGGCCGTTGGCTCCTTCAAGCAGAAGTATTCTCGCAGGGTGGCGCACGACGCGTACGCCAGTACCTGGAGAAGCTTCAGGATCGTGCCGGCATGTGAGATGAGATGTGGGATCGAACTATGTAAGCTTGAGTATGCTTAATGATGGTTGAACTATGTACTTATGGTTGAACTATGCTTGTGTACGTGTACGCTTATTATCTATGTCTGAGTATGTTTAATATATGTTTACTTATGTCTAACTGTGGGATATGGATGCAATCAGTTCGGTTGATGGAATCTACATTCGTCC
This sequence comes from Thinopyrum elongatum, assembly GCA_011799875.1. Classification (NCBI taxonomy): domain Eukaryota; kingdom Viridiplantae; phylum Streptophyta; class Magnoliopsida; order Poales; family Poaceae; genus Thinopyrum; species Thinopyrum elongatum. Next base: position 514,238,696 of record CM022299.1, read on the forward strand.
TCGTTTATTGGTCCCCTTTGTAATTTGTGTTAAATTTTGACCAAAGATTTAACTGAAAAAATGTTAGTGCAGGTCAGCAAAAATTATATCGTTGGATGCGTATTTGAACATAGTGTTCAATGATATAATTTTTGGTGACATGCATAAACATTTCTTAGTTAAATATTTGGTCAAAATATGGTACAAACTACAAAGGGGACCAATAAACCAGGACGGAGGTAGTACGTCAATCACACACGGTTCCCAAAATTGGAACCGTGTGCAATGACTTTCATTTTGCCTGTTGCGTCAATCACACACGATTGGCTCTAGCAAACCGTTGCCTCCGAAATTCTTTTGGGGACAGAAAACCCTCACCACCCAATTCAAAAAAAAAAAGAAAACCCTCACCATCCCCACGTCACAAAAACCCTCACCCCGCCCGCCACCCCCTCCAGTCCCCATTCACACCTGCACAAGCTCCTCCGCATCTATGCATGGCACCGCCTATCACGGCGGCAACCACTTAGCTCAACGCCTGCCGCCGCCGTCAGGCTGCCGGCAAACCCCACCGCATTTCGCCGCTTCCGCTTGCCACCGCCTATCGCCATCGACTTTCTCGACGCTGCTCGCAGTCGACCCAGCTCCACTCGGTTGGGGAATCAGCCATACTGAGGGTTCTTTCTCATGGACAACAAGGTAACTAATTTAATGAGATATTATCTCATCTCTTATCCCAGTTCATCTACCTCCTTTAATCACCTGGCCGAAATCGTCATGAATTCATTTTTATTCGAGCTGATTTGAGGGTTTTCTTTCATTCATAGAGTGTACAGTGTGCGGACACATCAGGACTTTGCTGCCTCCGCCAGACATTCCATCTCACCGTACCAGAGATGACTTGAGGATGCGTGCGGTATGTTCAATCTCACCCTAAATCGGTTGGCATGGCCTACTTTCCTGAACATATACTAAATATTGCTACATTTGGATAAAAGGTGCCGCATGACCATATACGTCAAAGGGGATTTTTTCCCTCTTCTTTCTATATTACACAAATTAATGATGTATTGTTCTTTCGATTACTCTCATATTTCCATGACATCATGTTTACCCTATCTGTTTAATTATAGATTTTTGTCCTTCGATTTCAACTGCTGTACAGTTCTTTGAATTTGGGCCCATATTTGCATGTTACCATATTTTCTTTAACAATCCTACCATTTTCTGCAGCGCGTCCCTTGCTATGCAACAGAATCTGTAGTGCACAATCTTTCCCTTTACACAAATCAAGACTGCAGGGATGTCATACTGAACACAAACCATGGATTTACAATCGTCGCTACTGTAAGACTAGATGAACGTGGTGACTCCTATTTTGGCACTGGCCTTTGGAAAGAAATTTCTAAGTTTTATGTACTGAAAGCTGGCACTATAATTGCACTGCACATAAAAGAGCCTGGTCATGAGATATATGCTAACTTCCCCGATGATATCATCCGTCCAAACTTTGTTCGAAGTAAGTTTTCTTTTCAAGTATCTGCATGTTGACTTACCCAGCAATATCAAGTCAATTGTGTAGTATTTAAGCAACCAATTGTTATTCCATTTTCTTACTATATTCCTACATAATAACATCTAGTTACCAATACACTTTTCTATTGCCCTGTTTTAAATAAATATTCCTTGTACTCCCACTTCTATCAGAAAGCACTGCTGATAAGGAGACTCCGGAGGTGGAGAACGAGGCTACCAACAAGCGGAGGCGGGTGCGAACAAGAACCGGAAGCGACTCCAGCAGGCCTAGACTTCATCAGCAGCCTCCCCGATGATATGTTGACAGTCATCATCTCCCTCCTCCCAATCAAATATGGGGCGCGGACAACCGTCCTTTCCCGGTGGTGGTGCCCCCTATGGAACTCCACCCCTCTCGACCTCATCGACACCCACGAGCTCTGCCATGTCTATCGCAAAAGCTTGGATGCGTTCTCCAAGATCCTCGCCAGTCACCTTGGCCCAACTAGAGGACTTAGAATGGGCAAGTTTCGTTCCAACGGCAAGGACCAAGCCAAGCTTGACGACTGGTTTCGATCCCCCGCCCTAGATCAGCTCGAGGAGCTCACTTTTGATGATGGGCATATGTGCTCGCTGCCAATGTCCGCGCTCCGCCTCGCATCCACGCTGCGTGTCGCCAAGTTCAGGAACTGCCATTTCCCCCCTTAATGACACGCTCGCTCTTATTCTACCACGACTGAAGCACCTCATGACGATGGCATGGACCTAGGGTAGGGTCTTAGGCCTGGCCTGGACGCCCTACCCAAGGACACTGCACAAGAGATCAAGGCCCACAAAGTTAAATAGAAGATACCGACTGAAATCCTCATGAAGTGTAATCCACTCGACACAAGATCTCACTCGGATATCCCAATTCCACTTGACCATCGTTATTCACTGGGAAGACAAGAATCCACTCGGTGTATAGAAGACCTAGAGCCACCCCTGGATGGCAACGGCACGGTCAGGCATTCACTCCATCGTCATAAGGATCATTTAATACAGGCGTTACCAGTAACGTACGTGACATTATACTCTCATTGAACCCTGGTGTAACTGAGGGTTGCGAGGGGTCAGCGTACTCTATATAAGCCACCCCTCCCCTCTTGCACAAGGGTTCGCACCCCCTATAACTCATATTCCAATCAACAGAGCCTCCGCGGCACCGAGACGTAGGGCATTTACCTCCTCCGAGAGGGGCCTGAACTCGTAAATCCGAGTGTACAACCTCGCCGTAGCTAGGACTCTGCCCTCTCCTACGTACCCCCTATCTCTACTGTCAGATATGTTCCGACGACAGTTGGCACCTGATGTCTGCTTGAACTACATCGGTATTTCCCCAAAGAGGAAGGGATGATGCAGTACAGCGACTGTAGGTATTTCCCTCAGTGATGAGACCAAGGTTATCGAACCAGTAGGAGAACCACGCAACACAACGTAAACAGCCCCTGCACACAAATAACAAATACTCGCAACCCGACGTGTTAAAGGGGTTGTCAATCCCTTTCGGGTAACGGCGCCAGAAATTGGCGAGATGACGTGAGAAAGTTTAATAGATTGGATAAATAGATCGCAAATAAAATAAAGTGCATCAAGGTATTTTTGTATTTTTTGGATTAATAGATTTGAAAATAAAAGCAAATGAAAATAGATCGCGAAGGCAAATATATTAAAGAAGAGACCCGGGGGTCGTAGGTTTCACTAGTGGCTTATCTCGAGAAAAATAGCAAACGGTGGAAAACAAATTATTATTGGGCAATTGATAGAACTTCAAATACTCATGACGATATCTAGGCAATTATCATTATATAGGGATCACGTCCAAGATTAGTAGACCGACTCATGCCTGCATCTACTACTATTACTCCACACATCGACCGCTATCCAGCATGCATCTAGTGTATTAAGTTCATGAAAAAATGGAGTAATGCAAGAACGATGACATGATGTAGACAAGATCTATTTATGTAGAAATAGACCCCATCTTGTTATCCTTAATAGCAACGATACATATGTGTCGGTTCCCCTTCTGTCACTGGGATCAAGCACCGTAAGATCAAACCCATTACAAAGCACCTCTTCCCATTGCAAGATAAATAGATCAAGTTGGCCAAACAAAACCCAAATATCGGAGAAGAAATACGAGGCTATAAGCAATCATGCATATAAGAGATCAAAGAAGACTCAAATAACTTCCATGGATAAAAACATAGATCTGATCATACACTCAAAGTTCATCGGATCCCAACAAACACACCGCAAAAAGAGATACATCATATGGATCTCCAAGAGACCATTGTATTGAGAATCAAACAAGAGAGTGAAAGCCATCTAGCTACTAACTATGGACCCGTAGGTCTACAAAGAACTACTCACGCATCATCAGAGAGGCACCAATGAGCATGATGAACCCCTCTGTGATGGTGTCTAGATTAGATCTGGTGTTTCTAGAACTTGCGGCGGCTGGAATTGATTTTCGCCGACTCCCCTAGGGTTTCTGGAATATTGGGGTATTTATAGAGCAAAGAGGCGGTGTGGGAGGCTACCGAGGTGGGCACAACCCACCAGGGCACGCCTTGGCCTCCAGGCGCGCCCTGGTGTCTTGTGCTCACCTCGGGCTCCCTCTTCGGTACTTCTTTGGCCCACTTGATGTCTTCTGGTCCAAAAAAAATCCACAAAAAGTTTCACTGCGTTTGGACTCCGTTTGGTATTGATTTTCTGTGATGTAAGAAACATGCAGAAAACAGCAACTGGCACAGCGCACTATGTCAATAGGTTAGTACTAAAAAATGATATAAAATGATTATAAAATGATTGTAAAACATCCAAGAATGATAATATAACAGCATGGAACAATAAAAAATTATAGATACGTTGGAGACGTATCAGCATCCCCAAGCTTAATTCCTGCTCGTCCTCGAGTGGAATGCTGCCTAACATCTTCATCACATATTCTTTTCTTTGTAGCATGGACATTTGGACTTTTTATATAGTTCAAAGCAATAGTCTAGTTTTGGCATGAAGACTTTAATACTCAAGCATATCAACAAGCAACCATGTCTTTCAAAATATCAACACTAAAGCAAGTTATCCCTAGCCCATTATGCTCAATCATTGATCCATTCATGAAACACACTCGAATACTTGCTATACCCAATGCTCAAGTACGATCATAGTGCCCCTTAGTTGGTGCTTTATAAGAGAAGATGGAGACTCAAGTAAAAATAAAAATTGCATAAAGTAAAAGAAAGGCCCTTCGCGGAGGGAAGTAGGGATTTGTAGAGGTGCCAGAGCTCAAAGCGAAAATTGAGAGATAAAAACATTTTGGGAGGCATACTTTTCCCACCAACGAAAACGACTTAGAGTTCCCAACACTTTCCATGCTAGATATATCATAGGCGGTTCCCAAACAGAAAATAAAGTTTATTCCTTTTTCCACCATACTTTCACTTTCCATAGCTAACCGTATCCACGGGTGCCCTCCATACCAACACTTTCCAAGGAATTTATTATTTGACAACATAAAGTAAATTCATTTTTTATTTCGGGACTGGGCATCCCTAATACCTTTGCCGTACTCTCGTGTAATGACAAGTGAATAAACACTCATCGTGAGAATAACACATCTAGCATGGAAAATATCGGCCACCCCTCACCGCCTCGTGAGCGGTACGAGAACACAAAAGAGAAATTTATTTTGAAAATTAGAGATGGCACATACAAATTTGCTTAGAACGGCACGGAAATACCGCATATAGGTAGGTATAGTGGACTCATATGGCAAAACTGGTTTAAAGGGTTTTGGATGCACAAGTAGTGATCATACTTGGTGCAAATGAAGGCTAGCAAAAAGATTGAGAAACGTCCAACCAAGAAACGAAAAATCTCATAAGCGAGCATTAAGCATAACTAACACCAAATAATGCACCACAAGTAGGATGTAATTTCATGGCATAACTATAGACTTTCATGCTTGCATAGGGAATCACAAACTGTAACACTAATATTCTTACTAAAGCATAATTACTCATCAACATGACTCACATATCATATCATCATATCTCAAAACTATTACAAAGAACCAAGTTTATTTTGTCCAATGATCTTCATGAAAGTTTTTATTATATCCTCCTTGGATATCTATCACTTTGGGACTAATTTCATATGTTGCTTTTAATAAGCTCAAACAAATATAACTGAAGAACATAAGCATAGTATTCCTTTCTCTCAAATTAATCTAAGTGAAGCAAGAGAGAATTTCTTAAAAAAATTACTAACTCTGAAATAAATCTAAGTGAAGCATGAGAGCATTTCTTCAAAAATAACAAAGCACACCATGCTCAAACAGATATAAGTGAAGCACTAGAGCAATTCCAAGGCTCTAAAAATTTACGTGAAGCATAGGAGCAAGCATAGCATAATTTTTGGCTCTCTCAAAAAGGTGTGTCCAGCAAGGATTCAAGACTTAAAATAAAAAGCAAAACAAGCAAAGACTCATATCATACAAGACGCTCCAAGCAAAACTCATAATATGTGACGAATAAAAATATAGCTCCAAGTAAAATATCAATAGTCGTTAGAAGAAAGAGGGGATGCCACTCGGGGCATCCCCAAGCTTAGTTGCTTGATACTTCTCGAATATTATCTTGGGGTGCCTCGGGCATCCCCAATCTTAGCCTTTTGCTAATCCTTATTCCTTCATCCATCGTATTATCACCCAAAATTTAAAAACTTCAATCACACAAAACTCAACAAAACCATCGTGAGATCCCTTAGTATAAGAAAGCAATTCACTACTATATGTACTGTTGCAATCCCATTCATATTTTATTTTTGTATTATATATACTGTATTCCAATTTTTCTATGGCAAAAACTGTTCAAATAAAACCATAGAATCATCAAAACAAGCACACAACGCAAAGAAAACAGAATCTGTCAAAAACAGAACAGTCTGTAGCAATATGGATATTTAGAACACTTTTGTAGCTCCAAAAAAACTGAAAAATTAGGAAAAATCAGGAAATTTGTATATAAATCTTGTGTAAAAAATTCAGAATTTTTCGTCTCTTATGTGATTGTAAACAATTATTTTACTGGATGCAAAAGTTTCTGTTTTCCAACAAGATCAAATCAACTATCACCCAAATCATCCCAAAGCTTGGCTTGGAATAAACACTAATTTAAACCAAAAAACACATCTAATCAGAGGCATAATTGGGTATTTTATTGAAAACAGCAAGAAAAATCAAAAAGCAAAAAGATACAAGTTGGGTTGCCTCCCAACGAGCGCTATCGTTTTACGCCCCTAGCTAGGCATAGATAATTTTAATGATGCTCACATGAAAGATAATAATTGAAACATAAAGAGAGCATCATGTAGCATGTGAAAAACAAGTTTAAGTCTAAGATACTTCCTATGCATATCCATTTTATAAGCAAACAAATTATCAAGACAAGCAAAAACTAGCATATGCAAGGAAGAAGAAACAAACAATAGCAATCTCAACATAATGAGAGGTGATTTAGTAACATGAAAATTTCTACAACCATATTTTCCCATCTCATAATAATTCATGTAGGATCATAGTCAAATTCAACAATATAACTATCATATAAAATTTTCTCTTCATGATCCACATGCATAAAAGTTTTAAAATCTTTCAAGATAGTGGGATTAACATCAACTAAAGTCATGACCTCTCCAAACCCACTTTCATAAAAAAATTCATAAGATTGAACACTCTCCAAATATGTGGGATTATTTTTACCTAAAGTTGACGCTCTTCCAAACCCACTTTCAATATTATTGCAAACATTATTATCAATATCATATTCATCATGAGGCATAAATAAATTTTCAAGACCATAAGAAGAATTACCCCAATCATGATCATTACAACAAGTAGCGGACATAGCAAAATTAGCATCCCCAAGCTTGGGGTTTTGCCTATTATTAGTACAATTGACATTAATAGAATTTATAATAACATCATTGCAATCATGCTTTTCATTCAAGGAGCTATCATGAATCACTTTATAAATTCCTTCGTTTAACACTTCATCACTATTTTCACATTCATAAATCTCAAGCAAAACTTCATAAAGATAAACTTCATAGAGAAAACGGCGAACGAAAAAGAGGGTGAATAAAACGGCAAATTTTTGTGAAGTGGGGGAGAGGAAAACGAGAGGCAAATGGCAAATAATCTAAATTGCAAGGAGATGAGATTTGTGATTAGGAACCTGGTAGATGTTGGTGATGTCTCCCCGGCAACGTCGCCAAAAATGGCTAGTGGCCGGGAGACTATCTTGACTTGATCCTCCCCGGCAACGGCGCCAGAAATTCCTTTTGATGTCTGCTTGAATTACGTCGGTATTTCCCCAAAGAGGAAGGGATGATGCAGTACAGCGATGGTAGGTATTTCCCTAAGTGATGAGACCAAGGTTATCGAACCAGTAGGAGAACCACGCAACACAACGTAAACAGCCCCTGCACACAAATAACAAATACTCGCAACCCGACGTGTTAAAGGGGTTGTCAATCCTTTTCGGGTAACGGTGCCAGAAATTGGCGAGATGACGTGAGAAAGTTGTAATGGATTGGATAAATAGATCGCAAATAAAATAAAGTGCAGCAAGGTATTTTTGTATTTTTGGATTAATAGATCCGAAAATAAAAGGAAATGAAAATAGATCGCGAAGGCAAATATATTAAAGAAGAGACCTGGGGGCCGTAGGTCTCACTAGTGGCTTCTCTCGAGAAAAATAGCAAACGGTGGAAAAGAAATTACTGTTGGGCAATTGATAGAACTTCAAATACTCATGACGATATCCAGGCAATGATCACTATATAGGCATCACGACCAAGATTAGTAGACCGACTCCTGCCTGCATCTACTACTATTACTCCACACATCGACCGCTATCCAGCATGCATCTAGTGTATTAAGTTCATGGAAAAATGGAGAAATGCAATAAGAACGATGACATGATGTAGACAAGATCTATTTATGTAGAAATAGACCCCATCTTGTTATCCTTAATAGCAACGATACATACGTGTCGGTTCCCCTTCTGTCACTGGGATCAAGCACCATAAGATCAAACCCATTACAAAACACCTCTTCCCATTTCAAGATAAATAGATCAAGTTGGCCAAACAAAACCCAAATATCGGAGAAGAAATAAGAGGCTATAAGCAATCATGCATATAAGAGATCAAAGAAGACTCAAATAACTTTCATGGATAAAAACATAGATCTGATCATAAACTCAAAGTTCATCGAATCCCAACGAACACACCGCAAAAAGAGTTACATCATATGGATCTTCAAGAGACCATTGTATTGAGAATCAAACGAGAGAGAGAAAGCCATCTAACTACTAATTACGGACCCGTAGGTCTACAAAGAACTACTCACGCATAATCGGAGATGCACCAATGAGGATGATGAACCCCTCCGTGATGGTGTCTATATTGGATCTGGTGTTTCTGGAACTTGCGGCGGCTGGAATTAATTTTCGTTGACTCCCCTAGGGTTTTTGGAATATTGGGGTATTTATAGAACAAAGAGGCGGTGCGGGAGGCCACTGAGGTGGGCACAACCCACCAGGGCGCGCCTTGGCCTCCAGGCGCGCCCTGGTGTCTTGTGCTCACCTCTGGCTCCCTCTTCGGTACTTCTTTGGCCCACTGGATGTCTTCTGGTCCAAAAAAAATCCAAAAAATGTTTTGCTGTGTTTGGACTCCATTTGGTATTGATTTCCTGCGATGTAAAAAACATGCAGAAAACAGCAACTGGCACTGGGCACTATGTCAATAGGTTAGTACCAAAAAATGATATAAAATGATTGTAAAACATCCAAGAATGATAATATAACAGCATGGAACAATCAAAAATTATAGATACGTTGGAGACATATCAGCACCCACCGTGGGGCAGGCGTCTGAGCGACTTCCGATGAGGTTGCGATCTTCGATCTTCATCAACATGGTTTCCGGCGGTGGATTGTCCCTTGGCCGCGAGATCCATCTCGGCGCGCTCACCTTCATCGACGATGACTCAGCTTGGCTCCAAGAAGCCCCCCTCGTTGTCGAGGCGCTCCCCATTCATGGGGCGGCGCACTTCCGCGCGAGTGCCTGCGGCGTCCTCCTGCAGTAGCCGTCGACTCAGTATCGGTCGGCTCCCGCGGCGTCATCGCTTCCCGCGGCTCGCCGCCGCAAGCGATCCGGTCACTCACGGCTCCAGTGGTGGGTGAAGCACGCGGTGGCCCGTCAGTCGGCCACTCCTCAAATAGCAGCAATCGAGCCCGATGAATCTCTCTACGGGTTGTTTGATCTGTCAACTGGCCACTCGGATACTCTCTCCGAGTGCGAAAGCAACGACCCCACGACGGAAGTCCTCATGGTCGGTTCCCAGCGCAGCCCGCCTGGATTTGCCCGTGGAGGGGTCGACAGGGGTGGTCCGTCGTGCGACAACGACGAGTATTACCCTCAGGCTGTCACTGCGGAGCAAAGGGAAGAGCTGCACCGCAGGAATGATCAAGCTCTCCAGACTCCCATCTTTGGGGATACCGCCGAGGCTCAGGCTCTGGAAGCTGTGCGCTTGGCCACTCTGGCCGAGCATGCGTGCCTGGAGAATCTTCAGCAAGCACTCGACGACCGTGCCCGTAGGCAAATTCCAAGTTCCAGTCGACGACAGCGACAGTTGTTCTCGACTGGGCCTTGAGAAGAATGTCAGGTATACCGTACACCGATCCAGAATGTTGCAGCAGCTGCACGTATTGCAGATTCGATCCAGTCGTCCCGTTCCGAGGCTACTAGAGGTTTACAGCAGATCCGGGCATTGCTCAGGGCGGCCGGGGAACAGAACTCGGTTGTTTCCCAGTCGCGCAACAGGATTCACAGCATGTCTGTCATGGCGAACACTGTTCAGTTGGCACACTACCCAAGATCGCCTCCGTGGTGTGAAGATCATGGTTATCACCAGGACCAGTACCTGGGTCGAGGCCATGGGCAGTTTGATCCTCGATACCACCGTGATGACCATCGTTGAGTGCCCACGCCCCCTCCGAGGGGTGGTTCCTACGCGCCCTGGCGGTATGATGACAGGCGCCCATACGATGACGAGCGGAGGGTTCCAGTCGACCCGAGAGAGCCCGGTTTTGATGCAAGGTCAGTCCTCGTGCAGGGCCTGGTTGATAGAGGTAGAGCTAACAGAGAAGGGCTGGATAGAAATCATCTGAGTGGCAGCAGAGCATTCATCTCTGGGCCCGAGTGTTTCAGCAGAGCCATTCGTGCAGCTGAGATTCCTCCCAACTTTAGGTTGGCTGCAGGAGTGAGCAAGTTTACTGGCGAGTCAAAGCCAGACACATGGTTGGAAGATTACCGAGTGGCAGTGTAGATTGGTGAGGCAATGATGAAGTAGCCATGAAGCACCTCCCCTTGATGCTTGAAGGCTCAGCCAGGGCCTGGTTGAATCAGTTGGCTCCTGCTAGCATATTCTGTTGGGAAGACTTGGCCCGAGTGTTTATCAAGACATTTGAAGGCACTTGCAAGCGTCCCCGCTGGGCTGTCTGAGTTGCAGCATTGTGTCCAAAAGCCGAATGAAACTTTGAGGGATTACATCCAGCGGTGAACTACACTTCACCATCTGGTGGAGAATGTTTCATAACACCAAGCAGTCTGTGCTTTCATGGAAGGCGTATGGTACAGAGAGCTCACACTGAAATTTGGTTGCTCCGGGGCCATGACTCTGAATCAGATGATGGAAATAGCCACTCGGTATGCGAATGGCGAAGAAGAAGACCGACTCCGCAATGGCAAAGGGAAGACAGTCGACCATGACACTGGGGGTGGAAACCCCAGTCGGAAGCAGAAACGCAAAGCCGAAGCCACGGGACAGGCTGAAGCTGCAGTGGTGAATACCCAAGAAAAGTTCAAAGGAAAGCCCAAGGGGCCGTGGGTACCCAAAAAGTTGAAGGACCAGTCAAGCCAGGACGTCCTGGATTTACCGTGTCACATTTACACGAAGAAAGATGAGGAAGGCAACCTGATTTTGCCCAAACACACCACTCGATAGTGCAGACTCCTTATTCAGCAGTTCCGTGAGGGTCAGCCGAGTGAGAAAGACTCTGATAAGGATGAAGAGGAAGAAAAGGCAGATGATTACCCAAACGTCAATGCTACTCTGGTGAGTTTTGCTGATGTCGAGAGCAAAAGCTGACTGAAAGTCATTAACAGAGAGGTGAACATGGTTGGTCCGGCAACTACAACATACCTCAAGTGGTCAAAGACTCCTATTACATTTGACCAGTCGGATCACCCAGCTCACTTTGCTACCCCTGGGCGGCAAGCTTTGGTGGTCGACCCAGTCGTTGGAGGCACTCGACTGCATAAAGTTCTCATGGATGGTGGCACTGGTCTGAACATTCTGTATGTTGAGACCCTCCAAGGGATGGGCATTCCGATGTCCCGACTTAGTGAGAGCAACATGCAGTTCCACGGAGTCATCCTAGGGAAGAAGGCAAAGTCACTCGGGCAGATTGCTCTGGATGTGGTTTTTGGTGATTCCAAGAATTTTCGCAAGGAGAAGTTGACGTTTGAGGTAGTGGATTTCCACAGTGCATATCATGCTATTCTGGGCATGCTAGCATATGCTCATTTCATGGCCCGTCCATGCTACATGTATCTTAAGCTGAAGATGCCCGGACCCAAAGGTGTGATCACGGTCACTGGGAACAGACAGAGAGCAGAGGAATGCCTCCAGAATGGGTCCAAGATCCCTGACGAGCAAATGGCAGTGGTGGAACTGGAGGAATACAAGAAGAACGTCGATCCGGGTGATTTGCTCCGTTCCAAGAAGCCTGCTTCCGAGTCTGCATTTCAGTCGGACGGTGAGACGAAGCCAGTTCACATTCACCTAGATGATCCCACGGCTGCTCCGACCCACATTTCAACGACACTTGACAGCAAATAGGAAGCCGCGCTCATCCAGTTCCTCCGTGAGAACTGGGACATCTTCGCATGGAAACCATCAGACATGCCAGGTGTACCCAGGGGGCTGGCTGAGCACCGTTTGCATGTCGACTCCAAAGCTAAACCTGTCAAGGAGCATCTCCGTCGGTCTGCCACGGAGAAGAGGAAGGCGATTGGCAAGGAAGTGGCTCGGCTCCTGGCAGCTGAGATCATCTGCGAGATATACCACTCCGAGTGGCTCACCAAAGTCGTCATGGTCCCCAAGAAGGATAATTCACTCCGTATGTGTATTGACTTCAAGAATATCAATCGGGCCTGGCTTAAAAGATCATTTTCCGCTCCCCCGCATTGATCAGATAGTCGACTTGACTGCGGGGTGTGAGCGTTTGTCTTTTCTTGATGCGTATTCTGGTTACCATCAGATCCGACTGTATGGGCGAGATGAAATGAAAACGGCCTTCATCACCCCATTCGGGTGTTTTTGCTATATCACCATGCCATTCGGTCTCAAAAATGCTGGCGCCACATTCATGCGCATGATCCAAAAGTGTCTGCTCACTCAGATCAGTCGGAATGTGGAGGCGTACATGGATGATATTGTGGTTAAGTCACGCAAGAGTTCCTACCTGCTGATTGACCTCGCTGAAACCTTTGCCAATCTGAGAAGGTATGACATTAAGTTAAATACATCCAAGTGCACATTCGGAGTACCCAGGGGAAAGTTACTCGGTTTCCTCGTTTCCGAACGAGGGATAGATGCCAATCCCGAGAAGATCGGCACGATTCTCCGAATGAAACGCCCTGTGCGTGTGCATGATGTTCATAAGCTCACAGGTTGTCTCACTGCATTAAGTCGATTCATTTCACGTCTCGGTGAAAAGGCATTGCCTCTTTACCGACTGATGAAAAATTCTGACACGTTCGAGTCGACTCCTGAAGATGAAGCAGCAGTTGTTAAGCTCAAAGCCCTGCTTTCCACCCAGCCGGTGCTTGCTGCTTCGAACAGCAAAGAGCCTCTACTCTTATATATTGCAGCCACTGGTCAGGTTGTCAGCACAGTGCTCACAGTGGAGTGAGTAGAAGAAGGCAAGGCCTATAAAGTTCAACGCCCAGTGTTTTACATCTCTGAAGTCTTGACTCCATCCAAGCAGAGGTATCCACATTACTAGAAGCTTGTCTATGGAATTTATTTGACTGCGAAGAAAGTTGCACATTATTTCCAAGACCACTCGGTTTCAGTCGTCAGCGATGCTCCATTGTCTGAAATCATGAACAATCGAGATGCAACTGGTCGAGTGGCTAAGTGGGCAATTGAACTTCTCCCTCTGGATATCAAGTTCAAAGCAAAGAAGGCGATCAAGTCCCAAGCGCTCGCAGATTTCTTGGCCGAGTGGATTGAACAGCAACAGCCGACTCAAGTTCACTCAGAACACTAGACTATGATCTTCGATGGATCTAAGATGTTGAATGGTTCTGGTGCTGGAGTAGTACTAGTGTCCCCAAGAGGCGATAAACTCAGTTATGTCCTCCAGATTCACTTCGATTCCTCCAATAACGAAGCTGAGTGTGAAGCACTCCTCTATGGGTTGCGTATGGCCATCTCACTCGGCGTCCGTCGCCTGATGGTCTACGGCGATTCAGATTTGGTGGTTAATCAAGTGATGAAGGAGTGGGATGTCAAGAACCCTGCCATGACTGGGTACTGCAATGCAGTGAGGAAGTTGGAAAAGAAGTTTGAAGGATTGGAACTCCACCACATTCCCCGACTCAAGAATCAAGCAGCCGACGACCTGGCAAAAATAGGTTCGACTCGGAAGCCTATCCCCAGCAATGTTTTTCTTGAGCACCTTGATTCCCCGTCAGTACAAGAGGATCCCTTCACTGAAGAACCTCCCCCAAGCAATAAGTCCTACCAATCCGACTGAAATTGAGGTTCCAGCAATTATTGATCTGGTTATGGAGATTTTAGTAATCACCCCCGACTAGACAGTGCCGTACATTGCGTACCTGCTCAGGCAGGAGCTTCGAGAAGATGAAGTTGAGGCACGTCAAATCGTTCGTAGGTCCATGGCCTTCACAGTAATAGGCGGACAGTTCTACAGGGAGAGTGTTACTGGCATGGCTCAGTGATGTATCTCTCCAGAAGAGGGTCGACTGATATTGGATGAGATCCACTCAGGGACCTGTGGTCACCATGCGTCCTCTCGGACCATTGTGGCCAAAGCATACCGAGCAGGATTCTACTAGCCCCGGGCCAATGAAGTTGCAAAAGAAATCGTTGAGAAGTGTGAAGGTTGCCAGTTCTACGCAAACATGTCCCACAACCTGCATCTGCCTTGAAGACTATTCCACTCGTCTGGCCGTTCACTGTGTGGGGTTTGGATATGGTTGGACCACTCAGGACTGGAAGAAGTGGACTCACTCATATACTTGTAGCAGTTGACAAGTTCACCAAGTGGATTGAGGCAAAGCCTATCAAGAACTTAGACTCAAGCACAACCATCAGTTTCATAAGAGAGCTGATATTCCGATATGGAGTTCCGCATAGCAATATCATAGACAATGGCTCAAACTTCGATTCGGAAGAATTCAGAGCGTTCTGCGCTTCCCAGGGCACTCGGGTTGATTACGCATCCATTGCGCACCCGCAGTCGAATGGCCAAGCTGAACGAGCAAATGGTCTGATCCTCCAAGGTCTGAAACCTTGACTCATGCGCGACCTTAAGCACGCAGCTGGAGCTTGGGTAACTGAATTGCCGATGATTCTGTGGGGATTGAGGACAACTCCCAACCGATCCACTAACCGAACCCCTTTCTTCATGGTGTACGGGGCTGAAGCCGTGCTTCCTGGCGACCTGCTTCACAATGCACCCCAAGTGGAACTCTATTCAGAAGCTGAAGCAGAGCAAGCACGTCAGAATGCAGTAGACCTTCTGGAAGAAGAACGAGAGATGGCTTTGATCCGGTCGACTATTTATCAGCAAGACCTTCGTCGATTCCACGCTAGAAACATCAAGGGTCGAGCATTTCAAGAAGGAGACCTTGTGCTCCGAGTGGATCAGCAACGGCCACATAAGCTCGCCCCTGCGTGGGAATGCCCTTTCGCCGTCACCAAGGTGCTTCACAATGGGGCATATCACCGTTACAACTTATCTCAAAAGAAAGATGAGCCGCGCTCCTGAAACGCAGATCTTCTTCGTCGTTTTTATACTTGACAGTCAAATTGTCAGGATGTAATAAGAGTACTTGTTCGACTGTTTATCAAGACATGTTCCCTGCAGTCTCTTAATGATTGTTCTCGCTTAAGCATGTGTACAAATCCCCCAGTGGGTGACTTAACCACGAGCCCGTCCTCGCCTAAGTTAAAAACCAACTCCGAGTGGAGAGCAATCCTCCCACTCGGGGGCTTAGCCGCGACCATGTACTCGCCTAAGTTAAAAATCTACTCCGAGTGGAGAGCAATCCTCCCTCTCGGGGGCTTAGCCGCGAGCCCGTCCTCGCCTAAGTTAAAAATCTACTCCGAGTGGAGATCAATCCTCCCACTCGGAGGCTTAACCGTGAGCCCGTCCTATAACACCCCAAAAATTTAATCATGTTTTTACTAAGTAAAAATTTGGCTAGAAATAAAATTTTGAAGTATATGAAGTCCTTTGTTATTTTCGGAGTATTTTTCGCCCTCTGTTTTTCAAAATTCTTCCCTCCATATGGAAATTTTTGAAAATAATATTGTGGCTTTGGGAGTTTTCCTAAACCATTTCATTACTACTTTAAAAACAATAGGAATTATTTTCATAATAAAAATTGCCCCAAAACATTTCTTTTAATAGCTATTTCTATATTTCAAGACCTCTCGTGGCATCGCCTGAGTTCTCGGATGGTCCTGTCTCGTCCGATTTCTCTTTTAGACACCCGTTTGGCATTTCTCTTCAAGACCTACCGTGGTGTCATTTTAGACATCCGACCAGCATTTCCTTTATTTTATTTTCCTTTAACTTTCCTTGTTTATCAATAATATTTTTTTATATATCCAGTTATTTGCTCATGCTAATATGTTATCATGCCATGATTTAATTCCTGACAGCATGCCTTTAAGTCCATCATGAGCAGACACATATAATTTTTAATTCAACTTGATCACATAACATCTGTTGCATTTGGTATATCATCTGTTCATGATGTTTGCGAGTACATTCAAACATACTCACAGGCTTGTCCCTGGCTATTTACCTGGCCAGGTCAGGAGTTCTACGAGGAGTACCACAACGACGTCCGTGCGGAGCCTAGGATAGCAGCCACGCGGATAGGAATTATCCAGGTCAGCCGTTCCTGTGGGAATGGAGCCCCATCGACGTTGAAGAACCACGAGTCGCTTCCATCATCCCCCACTGGAGTCACTGTTGTACCATTAGACCTTTATGGTCTTGTATCCAATTCTTGTAATTTCTTGGTAATCTGAAACAAGGACGTGTCCACCAGTAACGATAATCCTGGGCTGGTGATGACACGAGGGGTTAATTTCTGGGATTTCGTGTCCCGGCCCCGGCACGCCCTCGCCTAAGTTAAAAACCTACTCCGAGTGGAGAGCAATCCTCCCACTCGGGGGCTTAGCCGCGACCCTGTACTCACCTAAGTTAAAAATCTACTCCGAGTGGAGAGCAATCCTCCCACTCGGGGGCTTAGCCGTGACCCTGTACTCGCCTAAGTTAAAAATCTACTCTGAGTGAAGAGCAATCCTCCCACTCGTGGGCTTAGCCGCGAGCCCGTCCTCGCCTAAGTTAAAAATCTACTCCGAGTGGAGAGCAATCCTCCCACTCGGAGGCTTAACCGCGAGCCCGTCCTCGCCTAAGTTAAAAACCTACTCCGAGTGGAGAGAAATCCTCCCACTCGGGGGCTTAGCCACAACCCTGTAATCGCCTAAGTTAAAAATCTACTCCGAGTGGAGAGCAATCCTCCCACTCGGGGGCTTAGCCGCGACCCTGTACTCTCCTAAGTTAAAAATCTGCTTTGAGTGGAGAGCAACTCTCCCACTCGTGGGCTTAGCCGCGAGCCCGTCCTCGCCTAAGTTAAAAATCTACTCCGAGTGGAGAGCAATCCTCCCACTCAGAGGCTTAGCCACGAGCCCATCCTCGCCTAAGTTAAAAACCTACTCCGAGTGGAGAGCAATCCTCCCACTCGGGGGGCTTAGCCGCGAGCCTGTACTCGCCTAAGTTAAAAATCAACTCCGAGTGGAGAGCAATCCTCCCACTCGGGGGCTTAGCTGCGAGCCCGTCCTTGACTAAGTTAAAAATCTACTCCGAGTGGAGAGCAATCCTCCCACTCGGGGGCTTAGCCACGACCCTGTACTCGCCTAAGTTAAAAATCTACTCCGAGTGGAGAGCAATCCTCCCACTCGGGGGCTTAGCCGCGAGCCTGTCCTCGCTTAAGTTAAAAACCTACTCCGAGTGGAGAGCAATCCTCCCACTCGGGGGCTTAGCCGCGACCCTGTACTCGCCTAAGTTAAAAATCTACTCCGAGTGGAGAGCAATCCTCCCACTCGGGGGCTTAGCCGCGACCCTGTACTCGCCTAAGTTAAAAATCTACTCTGAGTGGAGAGCAATCCTCCCACTCGGGGGCTTAGCCGCAACCCTGTACTCGCCTAAGTTCAAAATCTACTCGGAGTGGAGAGCAATCCTCCCACTCGGGGGCTTAGCCGCGACCTGTACTCGCCTAAGTTAAAAATCTACTCCGAGTGGAGAGTAATACTCCCACTCCGGGGCTTAGCCGCGACCTGTACTCGCCTAAGTTAAAAACCTACTCCGAGTGGAGAGCAATACTCCCATTCGGGGGCTTAGCCGTGACCCTGTACTCGCCTAAGTTAAAAACCTACTCCGAGTGGAGAGCAATCCTTCCACTCGGGGGCTTAGCCGCCACCTGTCCTCACCTAAGTTAAAAATCTACTCCGAGTGGAGAGCAATACTCCCACTCAAGGGCTTAGCCGCGACCCTGTACTCGCCTAAGTTAAAAACCTACTCCTAGTGGAGAGGAATACTCCCAATCGGGGGCTTAGCCGTGACCCTGTACTCACCTAAGATAAAAACCTACTCTGAGTGGAGACCAATACTCCCACTCGCGGGCTTAGTCGCGTGCCCGTTCTCGCCCAAGTTAAAAACCTACTCCGAGTGGAGAGCAATCCTCCCACTCAGGGCTTAGCCGTGAGCCCGCCCTCGCCTAAGTTGAAAATCTACTCCGAGTGGAGAGCGATCCTCCCACTCGGGGACTTAGCCGTGAACCTGTTTCGCCTAAGTCAAAAAATCCGATAACACAAAGTATGCTGAAAATAGGAAAGCAATATTCGGATAAATCCACCAAGTTCGAATAAATCTGTCAAGTTTCAGAACCGCAAGCAAAAGTACTTGGGCATCAGGCCCGAAAGAGTTTAATGGTTACAGGATCACTTGGCATTCCGAGGCAAATAAATTCGGATCATTAAAATTTTTCTTCACATGGTGGGAGGAGGACTCGCTGGCTCGACGAAGGTGTCCAAGTCGATGCCGTCAGCTATGCGAGTGGCTGCTTCAATGAAGGTCTCCATGAAAGAGTCAAACTGGAGCTTCTTTGTGTTCGCCACCTGGAGAGCCTTCAGCTTTTCTTCTTTGGCATCCTTGCAATGGACTCTGACGAGTGAAAGAGCTACGTCGGCTCTGCAGAGAGCAGCTGATTTCTTCCACGCCTGCACTCAACTGGGAATTTCATTGAGCCGAGCCATCAGTGACTCGAGGTCATTCTGAAGTTTGTCCTCCGGCCATAGCTCTTGCTCTATCCTTGTTAGCGCAACCATCAGTCGAGCGATGTACCCCAAGACGCTGTCAAGCGAGCTTCAAGTTGCATTACATTCATCGCAGCTTCATCTTTGACGAGTGACTTTGTGGGGTCCAAGCCTCGTTCAATCTGTTCGGTCTCCTGCTCAAAATTTTGATAGAACTCTGCACAAAGAGAAAAATATGAGTCAACAGCAATGATCATGTCGAAGTTTTTTGGATTCGCTCGGACAAAGAAGTTTACCTTCAAGCATGATGTACATCTTCTTTGCGAGGTCTCCCAAGTAAGCCTCCAGCTCGTCCATCTTCCGAGTGAGCTGGTCCACCTTGTCGGTCAGGACAACCTTCTTCTCCTTCAGCTGAGCGGCCTCCTTCTTCACCTCCTCAACGGCAGTCTTCAGGGCCGCATTCTCCTCTTCAAGTTTGCCGACTGAAGCAAGCTTTCTCTCAGCTGCTTCAGTCTTCTCTCGCGCCACCTTCTGCGCTCCCGTGAGTTCAGTATCCTTCCTCTCCAACGCCTGCTTCATAGTGTCTAAAGAAATAAAATTCTTCAGTCGTGCTTGGAGTTGACGGTTTTCACTACGCACATATGTTCGAGTGTAATCACTCGGTTCAAAGTATGGAAAAGAAGAAGCGTCAAAGTATACAGTCGACAAAGTATTACCTCCCATGGCATTCACTTCGGCCTGAGCATCCTTCAGATTCTTCTTGGCAAGTTCCAGATCAAGTTGGAGTTGGATCTTCTCCTTCTCCAGGGCAGCGTACTGAGTCCCAAGTTCACAAGATTTCTGCGATCAGCAAAAAGACAACTCAGTCGACGAAAAGAAAGACTCTTTACTTCCGAGTGGAGAAGAGCAAATTCAGATTGTTGTTATCAAAGGAGTTCTAAGACCACCGCCAAATCAAACATTCGATGGCGGTCTCGGGGACTACACCCAGTGGGTGCACTCAGCGTGCCCCCACTGGATCGATTTCCCACTTGGTACGGCCTGCCCGACCCGAGTAAAAAAATCCCTTATTCTCAAACCCCCCGCTGATTGCCCGCAGTCGATAGCGGTCTCGGGGACTACACCCAGTGGGTGCACTCAGCGTGCCCCCACTGGATCAGTTACCCACTCGGCATGGCCCGACCGACCCGAGTGAAGAGCTACAAACAGACATATTCTAAAGACCCCCGCGGAATCGAACATTCGACAGCGGTCTCAGGGACTACACCCAGTGGGTGCACTCACCGTGCCCCCACTGGACCAGGTACCCACTCGACACGGCCTGACCGACTCGAGTGGAAGAACTACACAGCAAAAGAAAACACCCAGTGGGTGTACAGATTCAAAGACAGACCGATGATAGATGCACATTAAAGGTTCCAAAACACTCATCCACGGACATCTTACGAATAATAAAGCAGCAGTTTCAGATAGCATATCCTAACAGAACAAGCGATGATCCAATCGGAAATCAACTTACAATTGTACTTACTCGGACATTGGTCTGAAGGGCAGAACTGGCGTCGTAAGCAGCCTTACTGGACTCGTACACCACCTTCAGTCGCTCCATCATCAGGCCAGCTTGGATCATTGCTTCCTTGGCAGCTCCTGCTTGGTCCTCCGGGACATGATGCAGAGTGAACTCAGTCGACGCCAGAGTTGGTGATGTAGCTAGAGGGATCTGCGTGTGAGGTTGCCCAGTCAGACCGGAAGTTTGAGCAGTCGACACTGGAGGCTGAACAGTCGACAAGGGGTCAGCAAAAGAAACTCCAGCTCGAGACGAGGCCCCTAGCTCTTGAAGAACAGGTTCAGACGGCGGGTGAGACGCCCGGCTTGAAGGCGCTCTCTTGCTCAAGTTCCGCGAGGTGGTCGAAGCCCTGCCTCTTCCTAATGTGTTCCTCGGAGGCTCCTCGTCGTCGTCGTCTGGAAGCTGAATAATGTCTGCTGGCACTATAGTCACTCGACAATAAGATTTCAGTCAATCATCAAAGCAATTGACAAAGCATGATCTAATCAAACCTGCTTGAGAAGTGGCCGCGTCCGCAATATCCGCGTCGGCCTGCTCATCATCGATCTCCATATGAGACGTCCCAGAGGTAGCAGCCCTGGAGACCCAAGATTCCATTCGGTCAAATAAACGCGAGGGTCCGCAACAGCAATGAAGAGAAGAAGCACTTACGCCGAAGCAACGGGCACAACCACTTTGATCCTAGGCAGAGCCTTCCGGGGTTTAGGCGGAGCGACTTTGGCTTGCTTTGCAGTCTTCTCCGTTGGATCGGGAGTTGACGTCTGAGAGCGCTTTGGAGTCCTCACACTCGACGCCGCTGCCTTGCCGTGCAACCTGCAGGGTCTTGTGATTGCTTGGTGCGTCGCTCGGTGTGTGGTGGTGAATCGATCTCCTCGCTGTCGTCAGAGTCATCGCTGTCATCGTCACTGTCGTCAGCATAATCAATATCGGCGCTCCAGCCCTCGCTGTTCGCTCCTCCAAGATGTTGTTCTCCGTTCGGCATGGGCGAATACATCTTCGTAAAAACCTACAAAGTACAGGTTGCAAATGTCAGTCGGATTCCAGAATAGCTGCAATTGAAAAATACAAGACAAAACACTCGACAAATTACGCCTGACCTCTCCTGGAGAGTTCTCGGCGTTGAATGGCAAGATCTGCTTGGCTCTGCATGGGTTGTACTTGTTTCCAGTAATGCTCCGAAGCCACTGGGCCATCGTCTCCTCGTTGACCTCCTCCAGGTGAGTCCGAGCGGTATCTTCTGGACCCGAGTACAACCACATGGGTTGGTCGCGAGCTTGCAAGGGCTGGATGCGTCGACTAAGGAACACCTCCAACAGATCCATGCCTGTCACTCCACCCCGGACCAACACAACGACCGCGTCGACCAAGATGGCTACCTCACCCTTCTCCTCCTCAGATACAGTCAATGAACAAGGAGTGCGGAGTCTCTCCATAGAGAAATGAGGAAGGCCAGTCGACTGACCCGGAGTCAGGACGTCCTTGCAATAAAACCAGGTCGACTGCCACCCCCTAACCGATTCAGGAAATTTCATAGGAGGGAAAGAGCTCCTACCCCTCATCTGGATTCCTAGCCCCCCGCACATTTGGATCACATGCGTCCTCTCGTCAGTCGGATTAGCTTTATTCACCGACTGAGATCGGCAAGTGAAAATATGCTTGAACAATCCCCAGTGTGGGTGGCATCCCAGGAAGTTCTCACACATCGAAACGAATGCGGCAAGGTATGAGATGGTGTTGGGAGGGAAATGATGGATCTGAGCACCGAAGAAATTCAAGAAACCTCGGAAGAATGGGTGTGGGGGCAGTGAGAAACCTCTTTCGACATGCGTCGTGAGGAGGACTCGTTCGCCACCGTGCGGCTCGGGCTCGATCTCCCCTTCTGGCAGCCTCTAAGACCCCTCCACGATCAGGAAGTCGGCGACAAGATTTTCCAGATCCTCCGCCATGATGGAGGAGCGGATCCAATCCCCCTGGATCCAACCTGGCAGCAGAGCGGACCGCGAGGTCGGCCCCTTCGCTGTCTTCTTGCCCTTGGTCGTCAACTTCTTCGCGTGCTCCAGGGCCGCGTCTTGTCCTCCGCCATTGCTGTAAAGCTCGAGGGGAGTGGGAAGAGGGGCGTTGCGCTGGAGGAGATGAGGCGGAGAAGCAGAGGAGAAGGGGGAAAATGGTGAGCACTGTTCCATGCATCGGCAGCGGTGCCTTATATGACCTCGCGACCGAGTGGCTGACTCATGGGCCCGCGCAATCTCAGCGCATCCCGTAACCGGCACCGGCTCGATACATGGCGAAAAAGGCGGTGCGAGGATCGAGGAGTCCCTCTCCACCTGCCCTGCTTACCGCGCCGTGTCCCAACCTGCGCGCTTCTCCAAATTTCGAATCTTGTGAAATCCGGGTCCAGCAAAGCAGTCGATAACATTGGAGATATCCAAATCCAATCTACTCGAAGACATGCTGCATAATTCACTCAGAAATTCCAGAAGCCAGAATCAATCGAGGCGACTGACGAAGGATTAAAATACCAGCATGCTTTCAGGCCCCTGAGAAAATGTCTCCGGGACATTGATTCGGGTCGGAATCAACTTCAACCCTTCTTCACTCGGTCCTCAATCCATTCGGTGGCTAATGACGATGACATGGACCTAGGGTAGGGTCTTAGGCCTAGCCTGGATGCCCTACCCAAGGACACTGCACAAGAGATCAAGGCCCACAAAGTTAAACAGAAGATACCGACAGAAATCCTCATGAAGTCTAATCCACTCGACAGAAGATCTCACTCGGATATCCCAATTCCACTCGACCGTCATTATTCACTCGAAAGACAAGAATCCACTCGGAGTATAGAAGACCTAGAGCCACCCCTGGATGGCAACGGTCAGGCATTCACTCCATCGTCATAAGGATCATTCAATACGGGCGTTACCAGTAACGTATGTGACATTATACTCTCATTGAACCATGGTGCAACTAAGGGCTGCGAGGGGTCGGCGTACTCTATATAAGCTACCCCTCCCCTCTTGCACAAGGGTTCGCACCCCGTGTAACTCATATTCCAATCAACAGAGCCTCCGCGGCACCGAGATGTAGGGCTTTTACCTCCTCTGAGAGGGGCCTGAACTCGTAAATCCGAGTGTACAACCTCGCCATAGCTAGGACTCTGCCCTCTCCTACGTACCCCCTATCTCTACTGTCAGATCTGTTCCCACGACACCTCGAGCTTGTCGTCGTCTGCCTCCCAAATAGTGACATGGAGCGCCTACTCCGTGGCTGTACTGCACTCGAGTACCTTCGTCTTCAGGCGATCAATGGGTTGAGTAGCTTCCACATCACCTCAATGGCTCTCCGGTCTATTTATGTGTGTTGCTGGTGCGGCAAGAAGACATCACAAGATGTGTACTATGGTATGGTCATTGAGGACACCTACACTTGAGAGATTACTTGTAGTTGATCAAGAAGGTCCAACAAGAATCAATGTCATTTCTGCGCCAAAATTAACAGTGGTGGGTTACTCGTTTGACAAATACTCCGAACTTGTTATTGGATCCACACCCGTTCAGGTACAACAGCCGCCTTCTACCTCTCCTACAAATTAACATTATTTCTAATTTTGAAGATGTATGTTCGTCTGTCATCCAAAAAACGATTCCGACAAGCTTGACCCCGAAACTACGCACAGTGAAGGTCTTGGCACTAGAATATCGGACCCAACCTAGAGCAAGTTGTCAGTTTCCTGAGATGCTTTCCGTGCCTAGAGAAGCTATATATCAAGGTGATGTTCCTTTCCTGTTAAATGTTAACCATAAGGGAGTTCAATTTGTGACACCTTTTTCCAAGTTTACAATGACAATGTAATACGATTTCTGAAGGATTCTTTTGGAGGATTTTAGTACATACATGTTTCTCCACCCCCCCCCCCCCTAATTGGTTGCTTGATCCATATGGTTACAATCCATAAGCATTTATCCTATGGATTCATCTGTACTAGTTTTCTTAGGGAACTTTTCATCCACTCCAACCTCTTGTGAAGAAGGCTACATTTTTCTAGATTGTAATCAAATGCCTATGTTAATCATGTCAGATCAAAGATGGCATGTTAGTGCATTTTACAAATCCTGCAAACCAAATAGGCCTGTAGTAGTGTTCAAAACTGCATATAGGCACTAACACGTTTTCTTCTTTTGCAGACAATATTAGGCCCAGTGGTGGATAATGTGATACAATATAACAATCACGTCGAATGCCTAGATCTGCATCTCTCAGAAATTACTTTGAACTCCTACCAAGGGACCTTACCAGAGATTATATTCACCAGGTTCTTTGTTGTCAGAGCAAGGGTGCTGAAGGTAATGAGGTTTGCCCTACATTTATTTTGCAAAAATGAATGGTTTGTCAATCAGCACCGGCGGCTGCGGCAGAATAGAATAGGCTCCAAAAATGCTGAATTTCATTTTGGAACTTCAGATGACAGAGTAATCGGAAGTCATCATGTCAACCCCATACATGACTTCTCAGTGGCTGACCCCTTTGCAAAAATTATGAGGTTTCGAAACCAGACTTAAAAGTGGTAATATTAGTTTGAACCTCTCTAATATCCATGTTCAGCGGATCAGCGCGAGCGTTTGCAGCTGATGAGCCGAATTTCATTTCTAATATCAGTTTGAACCTTGTAATCTTCGAATTTGAGCCATATAACTCTAGAATTTAAACCTTGTAATATTTCCAGCTTTTGTGGTACAATCATTG
Organism: Thinopyrum elongatum; assembly: GCA_011799875.1. Classification (NCBI taxonomy): domain Eukaryota; kingdom Viridiplantae; phylum Streptophyta; class Magnoliopsida; order Poales; family Poaceae; genus Thinopyrum; species Thinopyrum elongatum. The sequence continues at coordinate 514,264,258 of CM022299.1, forward strand.
AAATAGCATCGTATGAGACTCGTATATTGGTAGCACTATTTTGACCTTAATATGCAATGGTCTTAGATTTTATTGACCATTCTCGAATCTATTTACCTTGTCGATTTGATAGCACACGATCTATATAGCTAACTCGACTGCGATCTTCGACATTATTGCACACAGTTGGTTTCTTCAACCGTGTGCCCTTTAGAGCGCAGAATTAATTATTGCACTCGAGTGTCCATCATCACCCTTCTGTGTAACTTTGACCTCATCACCCACGGGTAAACTTATGACCGAAGTCATTCCACACACTTCGTTTTTACAAAGCTTTTTTTCCAATAAACGCCCATGATTTGTCGCTCTTCTAGCCGACGCCTGGCCAAACTAGTCGGGCGGGAAGCTTGCGCGGTAGCGCGGGAACAGGCTCACTGACGATACATTTGGCGCCTCTTCGAGCCCATGCGTGGTCAAATGAAATGCGTGCGGTGTGGTGTTGTCAAGCGTGCACTGGAATACTCCGCTATGAACGCCGTGACAAGACATGACGATTACAGGCCGGTCGGCCCCCATTTATTACACTGGTCATTTAACCCTTGTGTCTCTTCAACCTTTCAATCGCGCCCCACCATTGCAAGAAGGACACCCACCACGACAAATTCTTAGAGGGTATCCTGCGCGGCTCCAATGGCGCTCCGAGCAGCTGCCGACGACGAGCAGCAGTTCACCATGCATGCCGTGGTGGACACCCACAGAAGGTTCACTGAGCTCTCGGTGGTGTACACCAACAACCCGGTCTGGGTGGAGCACTCCATCCACATCATGGAGCTGTTGCTTGCCGAGGAGAAGTACAAGGTGCTCGGGTTCGACCTCGAGTACACCCGCGCTCGTGTCGGGTCTCGTCCCAAGTTTGCCGTCGCCCAGATGTGCATGCGCAACCACGTCCTTGTCTACCACTACTGCCTGGCCACAAGGCCTTGTGAGCGTTTTGCCAGGTTTGTCAACAACCCCCACTACATGTTCACTATGGTGGACATCACCAACGATGTAAAGGTGCTCAAGAATTCGGGCATCGCCTGCCAGAATCTTGTCGACATCCAGGGCCAATACAAGATCTAGGGCAGCAAGGACCATGAGAAGGACTCACTGGTTCACCTCGCCGAGGCCATCATCGACCCCTACTACAGAGACATGAAGGATTCCTGCAACAAGGACAAGCGTGCCTGGCACTCGGCCTGGATGGAGAAACACGACAAAGCTCAGGTCCTGTACGTGGCCAAGGAGGCGTACACGAGCTACGACATGTACAGGCGGATCGTTGACATGAGGAAGTGCCTCCTTCCCCAAAACGGCCAGGGATCCAGCCGGAAGCAGAGCAATGGCAAGCGTCGTCGCAACAATAAGTAGATGATTAGATCCTCATTTCTCCTAGTTTAGTATGCATGTAATTGCCTACTTTGGTGTGTGGAAATGTTATGTGTGTAGTCACTTGTGTAATTGTATGCTCAATTTGATTGTGCAATGCTGTCTTTTTAAGTATATATGTTGATGCTCTGTAGACAGAGCAAATCACATCACACACGGACTAAACAATGGAACCCGTCGGTGATGATTTCATCAATCACTGACAATTGTATACCAGCAATCGTTTGCTCACAACACACGCGGCTTGTTAACAGGAATCGTCTGTGTTGTTATCGGTCTTCCCACACATTTCCGATTACAGACCTATTTGCCACGTATCACACACATCTTGTTAAGTTGAACCATTTTTGTTCTCTTGGCTCAACGCAAATAGTTCATCCGAGTGAACTGTATGCCGTATATCGCACACACCTTCATCTGGCTGCCCGTTTCTGTTGTTCCGCCTCATCACAAACAATTTATCCGAGTGAACTGTATGCTATATATCGCACATGCCTTCATCTGGCTGCCCATTTCTTTTGTTCTGCCTCATCGCAAATAGTTCATTGAACTAAACCGTATGCACCTCATCGCACACGCAACTAAAATATGAACCGTGTTTGATGTATCCTTCATCGCAAACATTTTGCATCATTTTTGATGGTTATTTTACATCACCGTTTGCGATTAATGCATCGCACACAGTTTCGTCAAAGGGTCTCTGATTGTAGTGTCGCGTTAGCAGCATCCTGCAGTAGTGGCCTCCAAGACAAGACCCTCGCGAGGGGCCAAGCCTCGCGAGGCGGACGACATCAAGACCTCCGGAGGGAGCGGCCTTCCCAGGCTGGCCCCTAAGGAGCGGAGATTCCTATGCGGGTGCCCGCCTCATGAGGTTGAGGTGACGCAAGCCATGATGACCAAGGCCAGGCGGAGCAGGCACAGGCGTGGGGTCCCGAGGAATCAGCCAAAGGTTTCCATTCCCGTGCAACAAGACCAAGACCGCCAGGACGGCAGGACGGATGTCATATCACCGAGCCCACCGCAGCGTCACAACCAGAAGATTTGCAGGCAAAGACCACCTTTCGTCAGGATAAGATGTACTACTTGTCCCCTTTCAAATTGGCCACTGTAGGATCCCTTCCTGCCTTCGTTTTGGGGTGAAGAGGACCGAGGCCACTATAAATATAGGCTAGCCACCACCATAGAAGAGGGAGCTCTCTCTGGATCAGATCCACACCTCACTAGCTCACATGCACACCAGAGCAGACCTCGCGAGGTTGTTCTTCCCTTGTACTAGTTCATCCTCACCCCCTCGTGAGGCTAATCCACCACAAAGCAGGAGTAGGGTCTTACACCGCAAGGTGGCCCGAACCTGGGTAAACTGCTGTGTCCATCTTCTTTCTTGTTCATCGAGCTAGGCCGTGGGGGTGACGAACTGGTTGGCTGGAGAGGTTGAGTTCTTCGCACATGCCCCAGAGTTCGAACCTTTCTTGGGTCTGCAGTGCCCTGAATCCAACAGTCGCTTCTGGCCGCACAGCCGGGTCCAAGATCTACCTCCATAAATATGTTCGAGACGCATGCATGCAATGGTTGTCTTTGGACACACTCTCACTCGCTTGGTTATGGGCGGCAAGCCTATATATATTCATGGGCCTGCGTGGACGTCCATCATTTATTCCAACGACGAGAAAGGTTACCAGGGTGGATTCTTGTTCTTTGCTTCGAGTTACCGTATAGTTGGTCGATCATTCCAAACTTAATTAAGTTTGAGCGCATGCTACGCATCGTGAACCCTTGCTCAGTGTGGGGATTTCACGGTTCCAAAGCATGGTGCCACATCAAATTTGCGCATTGGGTATTCAAACACCACACACACCACTTCCATATACATACTTGGGCCACATGCACAGAGTGGGTTTGTCTTCATACAGTACTCCCTTGCGAGGTTATCAGCGACAAGCTAGCCCATTTTGCGGGGCCACGTGGACGTCCATCACTTTGACCAACAACGAGCGGGAGAGGTTGCACGACCAACACTACAAAAAAAGACACATCCGTGACATTTTGGGCCGAACGAAATTTTTTCTGTCATGGTTATGACACTTCTATGACGATAATTGTGACAAAACTCGGTATCATCATAGATGTGGTGGGCTCCTACTTCTATGACAAAAAAACATGACAGAAAATGGGCTTTTCATCCTGGGCGGGCCGGAGACGCAGCTGCATGACATTCTTTGGGCAGTCCATGACGGAAAAAAATGTGGTAGAAGCGAGGGCGAGGAAAATATCGGGGAGTTCCGGTTACGGTGGGTGGTCGGGGCCGAGCGATGCACGAAGGGATTGCGCATTTCTCTTGTACACGTACGCGCATGGGTGCTAGGCGTTGGGCTCTAACTAAACCTTAGCGAGGCGTTCGCCTACTGAACCCGAGCGATTGCACTGGCTATGCGTTACTGAACCCGAGCTATCGATCGATCCCTGGCTGTTAACTGAACCCGATCGAGCGATTCCTTTGCTACTGCTACAAACTGAAGCCGATCGAACCTGCTGCCTCTTGATGAACAGTGAGCGTTGTTGGGGGTTGGATGAACAGTTCCTGGTGGGGGTTGGATGAACAGGACCCCGTGGTAGTAGAGGCCATTGCCGCTGGATGGACAGGACCCCGATCGAGCCGGTTGGGGGTGGATGAACAGGACCCCGTGGAGGGTTGGTTGAATAGTAGCCGGTGGAGGCTGGATGAACAGTAGCCCCGTGGAGGGCTGGTTGAAGAGTAGCCGGTGGAGGCTGGATGAACAGGAGCCCGTGGATGAACAGTAGCTGGTAGATGCAGGAGGGAGATGCCGTGGGTGAACAGTCGCAGGTGGAGGCTGGAGGAGGTCGACGGTGGATGAACAGTAACCCGTGGAGGCTGGAGCGAGGCAGTAGATGGTGGATGAACAGTAGCCCGTGGAGTCCTGTTTTGCGGTACGCCAGACCCCTCCCGATGAACAAGATCCCCGTTTCGACCGTAGGAGGTCAAAGAGAAGTCTATTTCCTCCGTTTTGTGGTACGCCACACCCCTCCCTATCAACAGGACCCTGTTTCGACCATAGGAGGTCAAAGAGAAGTCCGTTTCCTCCGTTTTGCGGTACGCCAGACCCCTCCCGGTGAACAATATCCCATTTCGACTGTAGGCGGTCAAACAGAAGGCCGTTTCCTCCGTTCTGCGGTACGCCAGGCCTCGTTTCGGCTGTTCCGTCCAAGCCGGTTGGCTCCCGATGAATAGCACGCATTCCGTTGCCTCCCGATGAACATGACGCAGTTTCTCCGTTCCAACCCATCCGGTTGGCTGCCGATGAACAGGACGCCGTCGCTGCTCTCCGCTGCCTCTCCATGTACACGAGCCCTGGCCGTACGTATGCGCGAGTAGGCGTTCGAGACCCCGCCCGTATGTACAGACGTGGCCATATTTACTTTCTTGCACCCTGGTTGTACGTACATGTACATGATATAGACGGGACTGCGTGACATGCTACGTCCGTGCCTCTACTACGACACGTGCCCTTCCTTACTAGGCCACGGTTCATCGCTGCAGCCTGCAGACAGACCGATCGACCAGTATGTACATACACATTCGCGACGAGACAGACAACCTTACGTACGGTTCGACCGGGTGGGTCCGAGCTGTTAGGGAGGTAAGGAGGCACTTCCTTGCGTGCGAAGATATAGCTGGTGGGTCCCAGCTATCAGGGGGAGAATCATATTTTTTGCCCGTAATATGGACGCACTTCCTTGCACGCGAAGATGTAGCTGGTGGGTCCCAGCAGTCAGGGGGGAAACATTTTTTTCATGAAATACGATGGCCCGTCTGGTGGGTCCCTGCTGTCAGGTGGAGGAATCATTATTTTGCGCATAATATGGAGGCACTTCCTTGCTGCGGCCGTGGACCCAGCTATCAGCCTCTCCACGTACAGTACTCTTCCGATGGAAGTTGTTCCTTGACCACATTGACCACAACGCGCCGAGAGCACCAAGGCGGTGGACGACGACGAGGCCTAGGAAGGGGACGACGCGGAGCCGGGGAAGACGCGGCAGTGGATGCCCACGCGGAGAGGAGTACGAGGGTTGACTAGTTCGGCTGCGGTGTGAGGCTGCCATTGCCATAGAATAACAGGGGTTGTGGGTGAGTAGAGGGATGGCTTGGCCAAAGGTTGGAGTAGGGTGGGGTGGTGAGGCCTGCACGGCAGCAGAGTCGGCCACGGGAGGCAGGAGCAGGCGGCACGACCGGCACTGGTTTGGGTGGCTGGAGCAAGAAGACCAGAGGTTGAAGAAGCACTATGGCCGTTGGATGGACATCGTCCGGTCACTGGAGCTAGAATCATTCATATTGACTGAGTTGACAAAGCCCTCCGTCCACGTCAACTTAGTAGGCCCACAACTTAGCCTCCCACTATGGTGGGTCCCAGCTAGCAGGGGGAGTATTCATTTTTTTGTGCGTAATAAGGAGGCACTTCCTTGCGTGCGAAGATATAGCTGGTGGGTCTGAGCTGTCAGCGGGGGGAACATTTTTTTCGTGAAATACAGAGGCCCTTCCAGTGGGTCCTAGCTGTCAGGTGGAGGAATCATTATTTTGCGCGTAATAAGGAGGCATTTCCTTGCATGCGGTCGTGGACCCAGCTGTCAGCCTCTCCACATACAGTCCTCTTCCGATGGATGTCATTCGTTGACCACGTTGACCACGCCGCGCTGAGAGCACCAGGGCAGTGGACGACGGCGAGGCCTAGGAAGGGAACGACACGTAGCCAGGGAAGACTCGACAGTTGTTTCCCACGCGGAGGGGAGTACGAGGGTTTACTGGTTCATCTGCCGTCGCTGGAGAATAACAACAGGTGTGGGTGAGTAGAGGGATGGTCAGGCCAGCAATGGGAGTAGGGAGGGGCGGTGAGGCCTGCGCGGCAGCACAGCCGGCCACGGGAGGAGGGAGCAGGAAATGCAGAGATTGAAGAAGCACGACGGCCGTTGGATGGACATCCAACAGTCACTGCTCTTGTGTGTTGACTAAGTTGACACGGCGTTGCATGTGCGTCAACCTTTTTTTAGGAAAGCGCACGCGTCAACCTATAGTAGGCTCACAAGTCAGCCTCAAATCTATGGAAAACAGCATACAACCCATCTGCCATTATTTCTAATAATTTACAGCCCATTTGCTAATTATTAAGGTTTTTTGGAGCCCATATTCTTTTTGTTAGCATTACAGCCCATATTGTGGCCACGGTTAAAAAATTATACGAAATTTTGCATATTTTGGTGCGGTCCGAACTGTTTTTAATCCCGAAATTTCGAGTCACATTCAAACTAATTTTAAAAATAAATTTATATCAATGTAAAATCCAAAAAAATTTCCACGCATAAAAATAAATGGAATTTAAATCTCGAAATGAAAAAAAAGAAATTTGGAACTAATTGCCGGTTTGATGTATTTTAAAAATGTACAGCCCATTTCTCATTACTGGTAGCCCATTTTCTGGGCAAGCCGAATGAAGCTCTCCTCATCTCTAAAGATTTGCAGCCCAGCAGGGCTGACAAAGCAAGTAGGCCTCGGTTGGGTATTCTACAAAAGAACAAAAAAACTGGACTAGCCATTTTCAGAAAGAAAAAAAACTATTGGGCTGGTCTTATGGTAAACATAAAAGAAAAGGTTGGCTAGACAGGCCAGAGTACCCCGCACAGCCCAGTTGACACCCTACTTCCGTCTCAAAAACAAAAATAATTGGGTGAGCTGCTGGGTCCCTGGTGTCAGCAGCTCGTTGTGCAATTCTCTCGTTTATTGACTACGTTGACAATGGCATGGGACCCAGATGTCAGAAATCCATTAGGAGTAACCAATTTTTTTGGTTTGAAATAAGGAGGCACTTGCTTGCGTACTACCATGACCTTGGTGGGTCCCTGCTGTCATCCTCTCCACGTACAATCATCTCCTGATTGTGTACGCGTCAACCTAGTAGGCCCACAAGTCAGCCTCTAAACCCGTGGCGGACAAATACAACCCATTGATAAAAATAACAGCCCATTCCATACATTCAAACAGAAAGTTCAACATTCAGAGCAAAGTAACAGGTCTGATCCAGATATAGAGTACTGAACTTCCACGTTGACAACCATCATAGCCAAGTTAACTATCTACTCCCGCTAATACTCTAGTAGTGTACAAGTAATAACTTACTCTTAGCTAACTAGATGATGCCGGCCGCGATCTGCGGTACACGCTAAACGCCAGCACCGACGTCCTCCGCCTCGCCTCGGACTTGCCAGAGGTGCGATAGGGAGCGTTGCTCGCGCGCGTTGGCCCTTTACATGCCGGCGTGGTCCACCGAAGCTTCGGCTTCTAAGCGGGAAACCCACTTGACGAGCTGGTAGTAAAATTCGGCGTCGCGAATGCGTGCGTGTCCGACATCCTCCAGGGCTATTTGCCGGGCGCCGGCCTCCATGTAGTCGGCCCAGTTGCGGGCGCAATGCTCGCGACTCAGAGCGTCGGTGCACTGTTGCTCCATGCCCCACTGGCGGCGCAAATTGGCAATACGCTGCTCCTCCGCCAGGCGGTCGCGTTCCCACAATTCCTCATACTCCGCATTGCCATCTAAAGACCGATAGAATGCCTCCTCCCTCCATCTGCCTTCCGATGAAAAACCGAACACTAGTTCTGGCGGTGACCGCCTTCGGTGTCGCCTATTATGGACGGGCGGGGGCATGACGGAAGTGGCGAGAGCGAGGATAAGTGGCGAGCGACGTCGGGCTGGTGGGGGCTTATGAGGATAGGGCTAGTTGGGTGATGGTGCCACCGGAGAACGCCGGGAACCAGTAATTATAGGCGGAAGGTAGGTGAACTAGCGTGTCGCGGGAAACGCGACGGTCATCGCGGTCATCGGAATTCAATGCATAAGCAGGCATGGCTTAGCGCACCAGCTTGCCGTGGAAAACTAGAAAAACTGAAATTATGATTGTGCCGTCCCGTCCCGTCAGTGGTGCATCCCGTCCGTGCTGGGTCGCACGTCGGCATGATGGTCAAACGAGTGCGCTCGATTCATCCAGATGAGGTACATGCGTGATCCGCTGGTTATTCGCGTAGGATCGAGTCGGTCGGATAGTGTATGTGTAGGATCGCAATAGTGGATGAACGTTCGCTGGGAGATAAGGCATTTGCGAACGTTTTTGCTGGCAGTTTCTTCAGATTCGCATGGCATTTTCTTTAGAACAGCATGTCAGTTTGTTCAGAGGTAGGCATTTTTATTCAAAAAACTGCCACTTCAGATCTTGCGTCGCAACTAAAACTGCCAGGAGCGTATTAGTAGGCTAGCTAGTGATCGATCAGTAACTTGTAAACACTGAGCGAACAGAAATAAGGAACTGTTAGTAACTTGTAAACATTGAGAACACAGAAATAAGGATCATGTTGTGCATAGTAGTAAGAGCCAATCCGTTCGAAATGTTCACACGAGACTCACAGGCCTGGCATTGTAATATGTTCACATTAGTAGCCCAAATTCACAACCAAATAGTATGATTCCCATACATAAGATCAACATGTTAATGCATCTCACTGATTCACAGATCATATACAAATATGTAGCTCAAAAAGCAAAGATCTAGAAAAAACATCTGTTCTTCCTACTAATATGGATGCTTCTCTGGGCCAACATTCAGTACAGAGTGAAAGAAAAATTTGTTTGTGAAGTCTACAATTCCTCTTGCAAACGTAAGTGGTTTCACCAACAGCTGGAACCATGAGAATGAACCACACATGATGGAGGAACATCTACTGCAATATGATTTGGTCTTCTGTCGATCACACGGCGAGACTATTTTCGGAATACAAACTTTAACTTAGGCAAAATGATGCCCATTGTATAATCAGACAAAAGCAATGAAGCACCTAGTGTTGGCCAATAAATAGTATAGTACTACTTTTGTGCAGTCCATGAAGTGACTATCCAATCTTTCTGTGTCTATTTTCAAATGGCACTGCATGCAGTGACTATACTATTCTCTTGTGCAGTTCCACCAAAATTGCAGTCACTTTGTTTGTTTGCCAAATAGCAACGGGCAGACATCTGTCTGCACAAATATCAAGCAGCTAGTAAACATATACCCCACCTTGTATTTTTGGTTTAAACACGTCTCTTCCGCTTAGCATCTGTCATGTTTTGCACTGGACAATTTGATACTGTCATGTTTTGCCCTGGAAAATTTCGTACTAAATTGATTTGCTGGTACATTGCAGAAATATAGCGCCTATTCTTCATCAGACCAAGGATATCCATGTTCACAGTGATGGAAGAGGTGAAATCGATACAACCAAAATTGAGCATCCAATCATTGAATCATGTCCTGCACCTCCAATGTAGGTCCACCCTGCCAATAAATTCACATGCAAACCACTAATATTACTATCTAATGACAGTACAAAAAGAGTAGCAATATAGTAGCAAACCATGTACCTTCGTAATGAACAGCTCATAGTGCCACCAATTGGATATAAAGGTTTGGAAGAAAACATGCTCCTAATGTTGAACCATTTGGACTTTTTGTGCAGTTCCACTAAAATCGAGCATCCCTGTTTGCATAGATATTGAAAGTGTGATTACTATAAAAGTGGCACTAGTTGAAGCCTAGACTCACAAATATAAGCATTCCAATTTCTTAATGGGAAAAGGTAGCAAGACTGTTTCTAACCACCTGTTTGAGGGAATAAATAAGGCAACAACGGCTGATGTCAGGAAGGCATACATAGTATTTTCTAAAAAACTGAACCATTCCTGACCTTTCCTCTTCTTTTAAGCATATTTTGTCTAGTTCAACTAAAATAAAATGCCATCACCGCCTTGACAATTCAGTGACACTGTACAAAAAGAAATGACTTAACATTACATCATGATGTCAGGTTGTAATCGACAGGCATTAGAGACAAACATACAGACCTCCTCCGATAACATAATGAACATTAATTTTAACAAAGGTGTGACTAGCTTTATCGGGATAATTTGAGTGAAACCTAGACCCTCTGTTCCTTAATATAAGACATTTTCGCAGTTCAATTTAAAGTACCCAAACATCTAGTATTTAGAAAAACAGGTAGTAGTTTTCTTGAGCACATATATGGGAAAGCTTGCCACACTTTATATATGTCCATACGCTAATGCAACATCATTTGAATAGTATAAATATACACTAATCTAGTGGCTAGTGCAAAAGTACAGTAGTTTTTTTATTACGGGGTACAGTACAATGGTTTTACTGAAGAGATTTCCAGAAGCTAGCACTGGAAGATTTCTATAAGCATTAACAATACAAAATGTAAAGGTAACAAGTTTCAGCATTGGTATACTAGTTGTGCAATAGCATTAAACCAAATACAAAAGTCTGAAGGTAACTAGCATTATTAACTAATGACAGTATAAAAAAAATTGCAAACCATGTACCTTCCAGGTAAATATCATTTTGAACTCGAGGGGACATCAAAATTGCTATCCCAATCTTGATAATCGATCAAACATAAAAACTTGATCGAACGAATCAAGAGAACAGCCGGAGGAGGAGGTGCCCACTCTTGACCTTTCCTCTTGTCTTTTAATTTTTTGTGCAGTTTAACAAAAGTAAAATGACATCAGCGCCTTGGCATTTTGGTGACACTGTACAAAAAAATTGACTTATCTCATGAAAGTGAGGTATGTAATCTATAAGCATTAACAGTGCAAAAATCTGAAAGTAGTAACAAGTTTCTGAAGGGAACGTGCAATTTCAAAAAAATTCCTACGCTCACGCAAGATCTATCTAGGAGATGCATAGCAACGAGGGGGGGAGAGTGTGTCCACGTACCCTCGTAGACCGAAAGCGGAAGCGTTAGCTTAACGCGGTTGATGTAGTCGAACGTCTTCGCGATCCAACCGATCAAGCACCGAACGTACGGCACCTCCGAGTTCAGCACACGTTCAGCTCGATGATCCCTCGAGCTCTTGATCCAGCAGAAGGTCGAGGGAGAGTTTCATCAGCACGACGGCGTGGTGACGGTGATGGTGATGTGATCCGTGCAGGGCTTCGCCTAAGCACTACGACGCTATGACCGAAGGAGTAAACTGTGGAGGGGGGCATCGCACACGGCTAAGAGAATATCTGATGTGTTCTAGGGTGTCCCCCTGCCCCCGTATATAAAGGAGGAGAGGGGAGAGGGCCGGCCTAGGCTCGCCCCAAAGGGGGAGGAGTCCTACTTGGACTCCATGTCCAATTCGCCCCCCCCCCCCCATTCCTTTTTCCGGAGTGGGAAAGGGGAAAGGGAGAGAGAAGAGGAGAAGGAAAGGGGGCGCGCTCCCTCCCCTAGTCCAATTCGGACTCCCCATGGGAGGGGGGCGCAGCCACCCCTTGTCGGCTGCCTCCCCTCTTCCCTATGGCCCATGAGGCCCATTACCTCTCCCGGGGGTTCCGGTAACCTCCCGGTACTCCGAAAAAATACCCGAATCACTCGGAACCATTCCGATGTCCGAATACAACCTTCCAATATTTGAATCTTTACCTCTCGACCATTTCGAGACTCCTCGTCATGTCCGTGATCTCATCCGGGACTCCGAACAATCTTCGGTCACCAAAACACATAACTCATAATACAAATCGTCATCGAACGTTAAGCGTGCGGACCCTACGGGTTCGAGAACTATGTAGACATGACCGAGACACATCTCCGGTCAATGACCAATAGCGGAACCTGGATGCTCATATTGGCTCCTACATATTCTACGAAGATCTTTATCGGTAAAACCGCATAACAACATACGTCATTCCCTTTGTCATCGGTATGATACTTGCCCGAGATTCGATCGTCGGTATCATCATACCTAGTTCAATCTCATTACCGGCAAGTCTCTTTACTCGTTCCATAATGCATCATCCCGTAACTAACTCATTAGTCACATTGCTTGCAAGGCTTCATATGATGTGCATTACCGAGAGGGCCCAGAGATACCTTTCCGATACTCGGAGTGACAAATCCTAATCTCGATCTATGCCAACCCAACAAACACCTTCGGAGACACCTGTAGAGCATCTTTATAATCACCCAGTTACGTTGTGATGTTTGATAGCACACAAAGTGTTCCTCCGGTATTCAGGAGTTGCATAATCTCATAGTCAGAGGAATATGTATAAGTCATGAAGAAAGCAATAGCAATAAAACTTAACGATCATTATGCTAAGCTAACGGATGGGTCTCGTCCATCACATCATTCTCTAATGATGTGATCCTGTTCATCAAATGACAACACATGTCTATGGTTAAGAAACGAAACCATCTTTGATAAACAGCTAGTCAAGTAGAGGTATACTAGGGACACTCTGTTTGTCTATGTATTCACACATGTACTAAGTTTCCGGTTAATACAATTCTAGCATGAATAATAAACATTTATCATGATATAAGGAAATATAAATAACAACTTTATTATTTCCTCTAGGGCATATTCCTTCAGTTTCATCGTTGGTATACTGGCTGTGCAAGAGCATTAGAATGCCTTAGCTAAAAAATATTTAATACATCCACAATCAACAGCTAACCCTGAAATAATCTAGTGACATTAAATGGCATTGCTTAAATTTATCGGTGGCACTAGACTGAGTGCGGCATTAGTTAAATGTGGCATCACTTTAGCAGTAGCATTGCTTGACTTTACCGCTGGCGTTATACTAACAGCCAAAAAGTGGCAATAAGAGCATGGGAGGCCCATTCGGATAGTGGGCGCACCAGTACGATGTACCTCCACGGACGCATAGAGTGGTGAGGGAGGTATGGTTGCCTAGAGCAACAAATATCCAGGCAACATATGTGGATTACGTCCCATTTTTGTTCTCTTTATCCACCTTTTTCCTATGTGAGGACAACAAACCGATTGACCTGGTCATTCTCTATTGCGTTGTCATGCCTTTCTACCCTTTTTCACCCTTTTTCAACCAAGAGACACGAGACTCGTTCCTTAGCTACTGATTTCCCCCTTTCCAACCTAGATGCAAGTTCGATGCCTAGTCTCTTCGACAGTACTTTCTCCCTTCCTTTCCTTATTCAACCTAGACATGGATTAGTCTGCATGAAGTAGGGTTTCCATTAATAGTGCAAATTAAGGTTTTCGTCTACGTGACCAGCAAAGCAGAGGATAGCAAATTGGGAAGAAGCTGGAGTGGAAAAAGATCCACATGCAGCGACGTGGCAGATGGGGCAATAGAACAAGGGTATGGTTCGAAAAGAGGTAGCATACCAAAGGGTCAGCGGGAAGTGGCTTCGCTCGTGGTCATCGTCCTCCTCACACACTATGGTAGCGAGCTTGGGGACGGAGGCCATCCCGCGCTGGCGCTAGGTCTGAGAGGGCGGCCTTGTCGTCAGTGTGTGACCTCGCTCGCCGACGACGAGTGCGTCAATATTGCACGTCCTTTTCTTCCCCGGCGGATCTATGAGCACCGGTGAGGAGGGAGAGAGAGGCCATCTTTTTTAGATCTGGAGAGAGGGTGATAGTGTGAGAAGCAAGTGGGCAGCCCTTAGCAAGCAAGCGCTGAAGCTCCAGCCTATATATCTTTTTTGATACTAGTACTAGAGGTGGAGTAGTGGTAGAGTAGTTTATATTTTCTCTGCATATAGTACCAGTTAGTCGTGCTTCAAAACTGAACGGCACGCCATTAAAAAAATAAAGTCGAGAAATAATGCGGCACCTTGGGCCAACGCGGCCAGATCGCATTTTGCACGAGAAATGACACACCATGTTTCGTTGACATGTGGTCCCGTTCCAACATGTCAGTGAGACGACGGCGAGTCCTTTTGTACAATTTTCGAACGGACATCTATGTAGGCCGGGGTGCCTCTTCCTATACCGTCGCAACCGCCCACCGCCTCTTCACCTTTCCCTCTCGATTTGGAACTGCTGTCGCATGCTCTTCCTCCCTCCTCCATTTTCCTTCACCCTTCCTTCTGCCATTGTTCGATCGTCTTCTCCATGGAGGGAACAGGCTAGAAACGACCCCGTTATTCTTGCCCCAATCTGAAAGATGACGTGGTGGAGGAACTCATTGATCGGTGCGATGTCATCACCTCGGCTAGCATGGCAAGTTCGTTCAAGACCATTCTCGACTCAACTAATAACATCATTACAAAGAACCCAAGGATCCAGGAGCGGTTTAATCTCCCCTATCTTCTTCGCCATGACCCTGCTCGCTGGCGCGCGGACGATGGATGCCTCGCCTTGTGCAAGTTGATGCCGCTTGATAATGGTACATGTGATGTTAAGATGCCATCGCTTAAGGATAAGGCCTGGGCAGGCGCAAATGGAGATTGGGTTGTTTATATTGGGTACAACTACGAGTGGGAACTTGTGAATATGTACACTCGTCGGCGGATTCCACTTCCAAAAATCTCAGAGTGCCCTGAGGTTGAGCACACAGATGATCTACGTACGTTGAAATACAATCATGGCGACTGTCGTCTACAGAAGATAGCAATTTGTCGAGTTCCCAACCGCTCTTGGGATTACACGAACTATGAAGTTCTTACTATCTTCGACAAGTTTGTTTCCATACTTACTTCCACGCCTCGATGGATATTGCTCAAAAATCAATTTCTGTACACGGATGAGTACTGTGATGCAATTCAATACGAGCGTCTTGTGTTTG
The DNA here is from genome assembly GCA_011799875.1 of Thinopyrum elongatum. Taxonomy (NCBI): domain Eukaryota; kingdom Viridiplantae; phylum Streptophyta; class Magnoliopsida; order Poales; family Poaceae; genus Thinopyrum; species Thinopyrum elongatum. Next base: position 514,279,321 of record CM022299.1, read on the forward strand.
CTGCCACCACTCGTGGCACTGTTTTTGCATGGAATCCTTATGCTTTTGGTACGTTTGTCTTCCACCGTAATTATAATTGTTTCATCCACATGCATGCGGGTTAGCTAGTTTCCCTTTACTAATTAACCTTCTCGTGTTTCCAAGGTCCTATGAACATTCCACCACCTATATTTGAAAAAATTTATAACCAAGGGGGAGATGACGATGGTGATGATCACGAGCATGAGGACAAGCAGGACCTATATACTCAGTGGCGCCTGGCAACTTATTCCGATGGATCACCTCTTCTTGTCTGTATACATCGCACTACTGATGTTACTACTAAGGAAGCAGGTGTTGTCTCCCATGGTTGCACTCTTTGGACCTATTCCAACATCCGTTGTAGGGTATTCGGGATGGATACAAGTGTGCTAGCGCCAACACCTTCTCCCTGGTTCAGTATTGATAGTCTTGGAGAAAACTCGCTCTTCCTTGGACAAAACTATCCAATGATGGTGTAAGGCGATCCAGCTGCTGTTAACACAACGTTACTACCATTTATGAGAAGCAACTGTATCTATACCTCGGACATTGCTATGGTTCCCTACCGTGGCTATCACAATATGCGTCCTGATATAGGCCGCTTCAGCCTGGATGATCAGTCCTGCGTTGGTCTCGATGTTGACAATAGTTGGCCCTTCCCAGAGGCTTACCTATGGTTCAAAGCAAGCGTTTCCAATGCCGAGGTTTGGTTGAGCTGAAGTTCATTTCATTGCTTGTTATTTGTTGTGTGATGAAAACTTTAGTATTTACTAGAATGTTTTGTTGGAAATAATCTATAATCCAACATGTGTCCTTGTTGTCGTTGTGTGTTGATGACTTGTTGTATGTAATGAATGGTACATTTGCATATGCATGTCATAAACTCAATTTATGAATGGTTTTCGAGTCACTTCTTGGAGTGTGACTCCATAGTAGTATAGCCAGCATCTGGTTATATGAAGTTGCCACATCACATAGAGCCAACCTAATATTGGAGTATGCTAGCACAATAGTTAGTTATAGTTAGATCAACTAGAGCTAGGTGTCACACGGAGGCCCAGAAATATGGTGATAGCATGACTGCGTGAGGTGGGCTTGTACGTAGTATGATGTAGGCACAGGGCTTGCCGTGTTTCCTACTCCTCCGGTCTAAATGTGCAGAAGATTTGGTTGAGTTCTTCCTTCTTTTGTCGACACCTGGGGCATCCAGCATCCAGGTCATGTCATGCAAGAAAATGGAGTACTAGTTGAAGCCACGTGATGTGCATCTTGGGTTAAACTGTAAATAGAATCTTACTCTTGAGTAACTCCAAAAGCGGCCACCGAAGATCTTTATTGGATTTGTTTTAAATCACCAGCACGTCGAGGTGAAAGATGTGCAGGTTTAGTGGGTCGTCTTGCGTTTTCACTGACATGTGGGACCGCATGTGAGCAAACAGACGATGGGCTCCGCATGTCTGCTGGCTGGCTGAGAAGAGAGAGAGGGAGGAGGGCTGAGCACAGACTCCAGGAAATTTTGCGACAATGTGAGTAGTACTAGTGGTGTACCGTACTCCTGGAGAGATAATGTGTTCGCTCTACGTAACCAGCACCTCGATATAGTCAGGGACGGAGACAAGGGGGGACGAGGGGGGGCTAGACCCCCCCCCAACGAAGTTGTCCTCCTCAATAGCGATTAGTTAGATTCGTTTATTAGCCGGCCTTTTGACTTGATTCGCCCCCCCCTGTCCACTTGTCTCGTGTAACACCGTGAAACCCCTCGGGCAGCCCATGTACAACAAACAACAGATCACAACCCAGCAAAAGAAAGGGCCCACCATCGAGGTCAAAGAGAACATAGTCCACCGGTCAAGGGCTTGCGACCAGGAGCACCAACGCAGTCTGCTACAATCCTGGCGATCGACACGATTTTATATCGCTGCAACTGAACGCACGCAGATTGCGGCTCGTGTGATCTTCCCATCTGTCGTCGCCTCCAATCTCCGCCTACCCGCAAGATTAGCTTCAGTCTCCAAGCGAAGATCATAGGGGGGTTGATCGAGATCCGCCACGGCTGATTACCTGCACGGTTAGTCCCTTACTTCATCTCCTGATCTTTAATCTGCTCTAATTTGTGTGGTTGTTCCATAAAAAACCTACGAACATGAGAAGTTAATTACAGTAGGAAATATAGGCTGTTGTGTGTAGATACGAAGAGGAAGAGAAGAATGGAAAACGTTTCCTAGGGCACTTGCTTCCAACCGTTCAAGCCTAGAAATCCCAATTGATCATTTCCTCAGCCACTATAAAGGATATTAGGAGAAACACCACCACCATGAGCGACCACAGAGGAGATGATGCACGGAATCTGACATCCTCTTTGCGTGTATGGTACGTCCACTCTCATAATTTAATTAACATCAGCTTCAAATATCTGATTTTTGTGGGTTAAAATGAATGATTGTTAATTGATCAACATGAAAACTGAATTTGGAATCAATAGATAGATATTGTATTGTCTACCAAATTCGTAATGCAATCAATTTGGAAACTAAATTTGTCTTGCCAAAAATGCACATTTTAATAGTTTTTTGTAGTGTTCACACTAATGAAAACACTAGTTCAGGCTTAGGTTTTTGCAAGCACAAACTTTTTTTATGGTTAACCGATGCCCAACTGCCTATAAGAGCTCAAGTCTGCAACTCGCCCCCCCTATACAAAATTCCTGGCTCCGTCCCTGGATATAGTGGGGTGGCATGGGCCATAACTAGCATTCACATCTAGCAGTACGGCACACGCCACCCACACGAGTCCCATCTGACACCAATTTTCTTGGAGTCCGTGCTACAGCCATCTCTTCTCCCTCCTGTTTTCTCAGCCATCGCGCGGTGGGCGGGGTGGGGGTTTGCCGATAGTCGGTTTGCTCAACTGCGGTCCCACTTGTAAGTGAAAATGCAACACAGCACGCATTCCCCCTTGAGCGGCGTGCCGGACCAACCATGTGGGGGTGCGACGCGAACACGGCAGGCTTTTCCTTTTGAAGTTGTAACTTGTAAAATTTGGTTCTACTCCATGGCGTGACCGATAGATAGAAATAACGATTTTCCCTAGAGTAATGAGAAGTTTGGTTCTGGCGCGGTTCATGCTTGGAGTACGTACGAAAATTATGAAGTTGATGCAAAAGGTAAGATAATTACTAGTAGTACAATATACTACTACATGGATTTGACGAAAAGATAAAGATACATACGGATCCATCAACGACATCCTCACGCCCTAGTGCACCAGGTCACCAACCGACATGTGAGGAGCAGCGGTGTTGGCGGCAAGCTCAACGTGCTTCTAAACAATGACGTACAAGGTTGCCCTGCGGTCCAAGAAGGCCAGCGTCCTATCGTCGTCCTCTTGCACGTAGTAGTCCTTGTGGACGATTTGTGCGTAGACGTGGGTGATTATGTTGATGGTGTCTTGCTGCGACGTCGAGGTGGACATTCTCCGGCGCGATGGCGGGCAGTCGCAGGGCCACCAGTGCGTCGAAGAGGTTGTCACCATAGAGGCCGTTGAGGGTGGTGGGCGTCACAGAGCCTGGGCGCTTGGGCTGGAGGCATACGTCAAGGTCGTCCGCGAGCTTCTTGACGACGGTGAACTTGTCGAGGAAGCCGACGATGACCTCGTCGAACAAGGAGACGAAGCTATCGTCCTAGAGTCCTCTCGCCCTGGTGGCCTCAAGCATGACCTGGAGACGTTCCTCGGTGCTGGGCCACAGGCCGGTGTCGTGGACCATCTAGCACAGCCGGCTGATGCTCGCACTCATCGCCTCCATGGGTCTAGCTTCTAGTCAACTGATCTTGCGATTGGAGTGATCACTCTTGCCCTTGGTTAGGGTGCGTAGGTGCGTAGGATTTCGTAGATTGGACTTGCGGGGAGCCTTTATATGAGAAGTGTAGACTGCGTTGCATTCACGTGTGTGTTGGCAATCTACTCCTCGGCCCTCTCTTCGTGCCGGTGCAGTATAGTCATCTCACCGAGACCAAGTTGGGGCAAAACGAGAGAACTTTGATGTGTACTGCTTTATTGGTCCCCTTTGCATTTTGTGCCAAGTTTTGACCTTTGATTTAGCTAATAAAATGTTAATGCATGTAACCAAAAATGTTGCGCTAAGTAGTCTCAATTCATTGAATGCATACGCACCCCACGTCTCCTATTGGGTGATTTCTTTTATCGTGGCAAAAAACAGGGGACGAGGTGGGTAGTTAATGCACCGCGCCTAAAAGTTTTGGGATTATTTGGTTTTCGTAACGTGACTAATGCACCAGTACGGAGGGAGTACAATAGTAGTCTTTGATTGCAATTTTTTATTGGTAGCTTACCAAGCTGAGCGCTCGGTGAGTACAATAGTAGTCTGATTGATGAGACTTCAGATTTGAGCCATCTACCTGAAGGGAGAGTGTATAATATCATCGGGAACTACGTTCAAAACCGAATAAAACAATACTCCATGTATTTATTTACAGAGGGAGTAGTATATTTTTTGTGACATGCATTACTAAATATTGCTAGTCAAATACTAAATCCAGACGGACGTGGTAGTACTACTAAATCCAGACGGTGGTGCTAGACTTGTAGTAGTACTACCAATATAGTACTAGTATTGTACTCCCCGTTGGTCAAATTACTCCTCACAGTGAAGTGACAAGACCCTGCGCCAGAGATGACACCTGAGTGTAGGCGCCGTGTTCGGCATACCAAAGTCAGCCTCACCATGTGCAGTCACTATCATCATGGATGTAGAGCTAGCCTGCTTACAACTAGCCGTGTTCGACATAATTTCCCGTGCGTTGCCACGAGTATCTCTACTCTTTTCTTATACGAGTAAAATGCCCATGCATTGCACGGAACACCAAGATTCGGGGTGGATGGCGCCGGCAGCGGCCATCACGCCAGATTGTTCCATGGCCTTCTAGATGTGGTGGGGAGGAGATAAGGCTGATTGTGAGAGACAAGGAGTTGTTTGTATATAGGGAACAAGTGCGGGCATCTTTTTGCAAAACTGCAGAAGTTTGCTTTGTATGCGTCAGATCTAGATCCGACGGCTATTGGTGAAAGATGGCAGGCACACCATCATCACCAACTCAGGACCTCTTTGATTCGCAGGATTTTCAAAAATGCAGGAATATGACACGGCAATATTACAAGTTTCAAACTGATATTACAAATGTTAGGAATAATGCTGCACCTACGAAGAGGGAATTATTAGGAAGTTTACGTAAGAACTTTCGTTACTTTAGGTGGATGCAGCATTATCGTACAAACTAAAATCCACCGCCTTGACAAGTCACTAATGGACAAATAAATTTTTGAGTCTCTGGCGGCTTGATGTTTCAAAAACAAATTCAGCTTCTACGGAGACTTTGTCATTTAGGCTTAGACGCTTGTGGTGATCAGCACGCCATTCATTGTTGCGCCAGAGAACGCCAAACCTCATTACCTTGAGCACACTTGCCTCCAGAACAAAGAACCTAGCCAATTTAATCTTAGATCTGCTGCCTCGGTAGTCGATCAAATCAATTTCTATAAGATGGATATCAAGGCATTCGATGATATTGTTATAGTGTAGCACATTTTTCACTTTCGGGTCTTTTTTATCTGCAAAAGAAGAGAACATATTAGAGCAGCTGGCAGTATAAGATTGTCGTGTCATCAAGAGTTACCAATATCATTCACTCATACGATAGGGTTGGCTGGCTAGTGATATTTTTTTCACTCTCTCTCTCTCTTTCTCTTTCCTCTCATTTACCTAGGAGCACGTGTAGAGCTTGGGCATTTGTTGCCTTCCACTATGTGGCCGATGCCATATTTCTCAAAAGTATGCCACATAATACGCATCGATGTCAAATCAAAAGATTTTGGCACCGCTCTAGTGATGTGAGAGAGTTGGCACCGCTGTGCACACAGACCCACATGTATAAACAAATCAATCAAACCAACTATATCAGCCTCTCACTCTCCCAAACAAGTGTTTTTCTATTGCCTCAGTCCTCTCCCTCTCCCACGCAAGTGTTTTTTCATTGCGTGAGTTAATTTGGCACCGGAGCAAAGTAGGTGATCCAGATTGGGGCACCAGGTGAGCAATGGAGGGGCATCGATGCCAAATGCATCAAAAGTGAATTTGGCACGTGTTTTGGCCTACATAGTGCAGGGCCGTTATAGCCCACTTTTGTACTACCTCGTATTTAGTGTAAAATTTTGACCATAGATTTACCTAAGAAAATGCCAATGCATGTCACCAAAAATTATACCATTTGAAATTATGTTCAAATACGAATCCAACAATATAATTTTTAGTGACATGTATTAACATTTTGTCAGTTAAATCTATAGTCAAATTTTGATACTACAAAATAGGAAGAGTAAACTAGGACGGAGGTAGTACTTGCTCTTAGGGTAACCATAGAGTTACTAGTCTAAGTTACTTGCCACTATGACTAGCCTAGGCTACTAGTAGTACAACAAAAAAACGATGCAGGTGATCACATGAGAAAAAATACTAAAAACATTTCTTTCGGTGCAGTGCGTAGAGGCAGTTTTGAACACTACACTTGTCATCGTAATTTGGGAAAATTACGAAAAAATTGAGCTACGTTGTGATTACCGTTTACTAATAGGAAAGAAGTTTCACCTCGATGAGTAGCTTCTCCGTGCACGGAAAGCATGTAAGGAATCCAACAACTTGATCCAGATTGGGGCAAATATGTTTTATTGCCAAGATCTTCACTATGCGCACAGACTGGGTCAATCTTGTGGGAATCATTTTATGGATGACAGTCGTAAATACATCAAGAAGAAATTTAAAAATGTGAATTTCAAGAAGACGGAGAAGAAGATGAGTGTTGTACCTGAATGGTTACGGATCCAATAAAGAGTTCAGCGAATTTGGCAGACGAGTACACCAACGCTGTCAATTTTGGCGCGTCAATGACCCTGATTTTTGTTGGACCTTCTAGATCAGATACAAGCAATCTCTCAAGGAAAGGCGCATTCTCAATGACCATAATGTGGAACAGCTGGAGTGATCTATTCCCAATTGATGTCTTGTTGCGGGGCTAGCAAGACACATAAATCCATCAGAGATTCGTCGAGGCGATGTGGAGGCCAATGAACCCGTGGATCTGCCGCAGACGAAGGTACTCGAGCGCAGTACAGCTGCGGAGCAGGTGATCCATAGCCTTCTTCGAGATGCCAACATCGAAGAGGTCGAGCTGCTTGAGTTGATGGAGAATAAGGGCGGGCACGATATTAATCTGGGGAAAATAGCAGGAGCTGAAGCTGGCGCGGCGCAACGTTGGCGTGAGGCGGAGCGCGGACGGCGGCAGAGAGCGACATCATCCAGCTTCAAACCTGAGCTCCTCGAGTTGATCTAGGGCGAGGGATAAGAACCACTCATCGAACTTGGCTTGGACCTTGCAGTTGGTACTGAACATGCGGATGTCAAGACGTCTGGCTGGCCCAGGGTGCGATGAAAGGATCTTGGAGATTGCGGCCATGCGTTTGCAATCCCCGTCGCAGAGGCAGCTGTCGATGGTGAGGTTGAGGGGGACGCGGCACCAGAGGGGGCGCCACTGCCGTGAGAGCAGGGTGGTCCACATGGCAGATTTGGTGGGGAGGAGGCTGATGATGACGAGCAGCATGTTGTCGGGGAGGCTGCTGATGAAGTCCAGGCTCGTCGGATACGGTTTTGGCTCGAGCCGCCTCTGCTTGTTGGTTGCCTCGCCGCCCATCTCAGCCGGCGGCGACGCCGGTGTACATGTGTGCTGGTGTGTATTGTGTACTGGGTGTGTGCGAGTGCGTCCTTCTGTGCATGCCGCCGTGCAGTGGTGAAGTGTGCGCGAGTGTGTCCTTCAAGCGAAGAAGTGTGCCCTCAATTTACTAGCGTGCGTGGTGCTACCCCGAGTGGTTTCAACTTTGTTTACTTCACCGCGTGTCAGATGGGCCTCTAGTTTACTTATTTTCACCCACTGCCACATGGGCTAGCACACGAAGATAGAGAACACGAGCTGGCAAGGCAGCATGTGGACTGGTTGACCGGTCAACTAAACAATATACGGAGCTATGCGCTGACACAGTGACCATATAATCCCTCGGTATAGAGGGTTCGAGTGAGAGGGGAGGCCCGTGAGAGATAGTAGAGAGAGAGAGAGAGCTACTCCCTCCGTTCGATAATGTAGTGCCTATATTTTTTTAAAGTCAAACTTTCAAAACTTTGACCAAGTTTATAAAGAAATTACTTATATCTACAATACCAAAGATAAATGATAGTATGAAGTAAGTACATGTTGTGATGAATCTAATGATCATTCTAGATGTAAATGTTTTTCTCCACATATACCTGGTCAAACTTTTCTATGGTTTGACTTTTCAAAACATCCATATGCTTATGGACGTGAGAGAGTACCTAACTAGAGAGAGAGAGAGAGAGTGTGTGTGTGAAATAGAAAGAGTGACTGAAAAAAGTGTGCGTGCGTGTGTGAAAGAGACATGGAGAACACACGATAAAGTAGAGAAAAAGCGTGTGTGTCTTATGCAAACATATCACACATGCATCTTCGACAACGGAAGCGAGGTGAAGAGATAGTGTGTGGTTGTTTGCAACCGAGAGAGAAAGACCCCTAGCACGTGGCCAAGAGAGGTCTGACAAACAAGGGAGAGAGGTCGAGAGAGACGTATGGAGAAAATGCAGACATGGGGAGGAAAGAGTGTATGTTTGTGACAGAGAGATCCCCTGGAGATCGTGATGGGACTACATGGGTGGGAGATCGAGTGACAAGGTGTGTGCGTGATAGAAGATACCCGAGAGATATTGAGATAGATGTATGGATGGAAGGAGACAATACGTGTGTTCCTGATGGCTAGTGAGAGACAGTCATACTTAGGGGGGGAGTGCGTGCGCCTATGATGGAGTGAGGGATTATGGTACTTAGGGGGGGTGCGTGTCACATAGAGAGAGAACAAGGGCGGAGAGTGTTAGATGGATCTATGTAGCGTGAGCGAGATATGTGTATGTGTGAACCAGGGAGATATAAAGTTTGAGAGAGATAGAGGAGCCCCGATACGGCTGAGTGGTGCGTCAGATAGTTGAGAGGGGGAAAGAGATATTCCATCCGCTCGATAATGCAGTGCATATAAATTTTTTAGAAGTCAAACTTTGGAAACTTTGACCAGGTTTACGCAAATATTATTTATATCTACAATACCAAAGATACATCATACGAAACTACATCTCATGATGAATCTAATGATATATGTTTACCGTTCTAGATGTAAATGTTTTTCTCCACGTACATGGTCAAACTTTGTGATGTTTGACTTTTCAATAAATCTATATGCTATGGACCGAAGAGAGTGCCTAAGTTGAGAGAGATCAAGTGCGTGTGAAGAAGAATGAGTGAGTGTGCAAAAAGAGTATGTGTGTGAAAGAGAAAGGGACAACAAACGATAAATTAGAGAGAGAGAGTGTGTTCGTTTCTTATGCAAACATATCACGCATGCATCTCCGAGATAGAAAAGTGAGGTGAGGAGATACAAAAAGATAGCTAGTGCGTGATTGTTTGTAACAGAGAGAGACACCCCTATAGCACATGTCCAATAGAGGTCTGGCCAACAAGGGACAAAGGTCGAGAGGGACGCATGGGGAGGGAGAGAGGGTGTGTTTGTGATAGAGAGATCCCCTTGAGATCAAGAGGGGACTATATGGGTGGGAGATCGAGGGACGAGGTAAGTGTGCGATAGAAAGATGCCCCGAGAGAAATCGAGATAGACCATGCACATGTTTGTGATGGAGACTAAGAATTAGCTAGTCATATACATATAGGGGGGACTGCGTGTGCCTACAATTGAGTGAGAGACCATCATATTTGGCTAGGCATGAGATTGTGTGTGTGTGCGTGTGAGATGGAGAGAGAACGAGGGAGAGAGAGAGACTTTTAGATGGGTCTATCGAGTGCGAGTGAGATATGCATGTGTATGTGTGACCCAGGGAGATGGAGAGTTTGAGAGAGAGAGGGAAGAGCTCCGAGACGACAGAGTGGTGCGTGAGAGAGTTACGGGCAATGAGCTAGGGAATTTGTGTGCGTACGATGAGTGCACCCAAGATATTTAGCTTGGACTAGAGAATCATACATAGTGTGCGAGAGAGACCTATACATGGAGTGTGCATGTGAACTAGAAAGACCCCCCCCCCCCACACACACACAAAGAGAGAGAGAGAGAGAGAGAGAGAGAGAGAGGGAGAGGGACCAACAAGGTTTGTGTTTGAATGCGTGCGATAGAATTGAAGATTGTCGGCGAGAGAGAGAGCAGGAGTCCGGGAGAGGGGGAGGTCGCGTTTTATGCATCAAAGACTGATATAAACCATGTTTCGATATAAACTTGCATTCAAATATTTAAATTGGAGAACATGTTGTCTGTAATCCACACATGAACGGAGATATGCGTATCAAACAAGTTCATTAATTTGACTTTCAACATGTTCATGGAGTACTATAATACTGTACAACATGCTACTCGATTGAGGTGTTCAATTTTGGATTTAGTTCACTATTTTGACCTGGTGAACGAGCTATTTCATTGAATCGAGATATTTCATTTTGGGTTTGATTCCCGTTTTTGAGTGGGTCAACTATTTGTCATATAGTAAATCGTTAGCAACGATCATGTAAAAACACATTAGTCCCGAGCATCATCTCTCCATCTAAAAAAGAAGTGGCAAGCTAATATTTCAAAATTTGATTCGAATCGACTTGGTAAGGTAGACGTGGATGCTCGTTCTCCCAAAATTTGAACGAACCGCTAAACACCCTCTGCTCGGTGGAATTCGCCCGAGCAAATAAATGGGAGAAGCAAAATTACTGGCCTATGTGGGACACGCATCAATTGGCCCATTGTACATCGAGGGTAGGTTCGTAACTTCATCCAAGCGCGCCTTCTCCTCGGCCGAAATGACATGTGCCGAATAATTCATAAACCATGGGCAGCAAAACACCCTCTCCTCGCCCGAAATCGCTTGCGCTGATTATTTCAAAACACGCCCTCCTCGCCCGAAATCGCTCGTGCCCACTATTTCAAAACACGCCCTCCTCGCCCGAAATCGCTCGCGCCCACTATTTGGGAGAAGCAAAGTTACTCTACTATCCCCGACCCTCGTCAACAACCCAAGCCCAGAACCTAAGTCATTGGTAGACTGTAACTCCCCCCCCCCCCCCACATTTCAGACAAATGCGTCCGTAAGACAGGGTTCCCCCTCCCAAGTCACCATTCATACCTCGTGGGCGCCAAATCACCTTCTCCCCGGAAGCTCCCTTCTCCCCAGCCGCGAAACCTCAGCCCCCCCCCATCGCACCAAATTCACCGCCGCCCTCCTCCCCAATGCCGGAGACGCTGTCCATTTGCCGTCGTGCACTGGGCCGTGTGCCTCTTACTCCGTGCTAACGGAGCTGCCTCGACGATGGCCGCGTGAACCGTACCAGAGCCGATTCACCCCCGCCGTTGTGCATGGCGCCGAATCGGCTCCAACTTTGGATGTGTCGAGGGCCCCGGCGCTGCTTCCCCGTAGCCGTCGACCGTCGCGACATCTCTGCTTTCCTTTCGCCGGTAGCCACCGCAACCATGCTGGCCTCACCGACTCGGCAGCTGGAGCTGCCTACTTCACCGGGCCGCAAGATAGGTCGTACACTCATCTCAAATCACTTTATTTAGGCGTCAGTTGTCTGAATTATTATTCTGGGCCAATCAATTCCCAATGGGAAGCTGCACCCCTTGAGGCGGCGGAGCTCCTAGGCTGTCGGTTGGCTGGTGTCTAACGTAAGGGTGCGGGGGCGCAAGTTCGTCGTGGAAGCAGCGCTTAGATGGCTATCTTAGAGTTACATGGGCTGAAGGTACTGCCGCCACCGGATCTGGATGACGGTGAGTCTTTGTGGATTCGCCGGGGGCGGCGCAACCACGGCAGTGCGGTGGGGCGGGGAGCGGGGTTTTGGTCGGAGCTCTCGCGGCCACGAACGGCGGAGGCAGGCTGCTCTGCCGGTGGTCGCTGGCTCTTCGGGGAAGATTCTGAACAGTGTCAGCCAGGAGGCACAAGACGGCCATCAAGCCATCCGGCGTAGATCGGACAGTACCAAAATAAAATAAAATCGGGTGACCCCAATTTAGTCTTCAGTCAATAGATGTGTGACCACTCTCATACCTTACTGTTGATATCTTATGGTATTTCTTTAGATCAGAGATATGTGTCGTTCTTAACATTATGTGTTTTCTGCATCTTCAGCCACACCGTCTTCCTTCTCACCGCAGCTACTCCAACAAGGGAAGCATACACCAGAAGGGAGCTATAGTCCCCACTCAACAGTTCCCTGCATCGAATGCGCGTGCCCGACATGGACAGCCACAACAACTGCAGGGCCATCGACAAGTCAGCACATGATGCTCACTCCTATGGATGGCAGCCAGATAGGTTGTACCCTCATCTTACTTGTGTGCAACATTTATGGCTTTGTTATTCATCTAAGCATGGAAAATAGATTATCACATTTCACTGTATATTCATGCTGATCTCTTACGGGTCTTGTTCAGGAGTTAATGTTGTTCCGTAGTTCAGCTAAGAGACTTGTTCTTTAGGTAACGCTGTTCCATAGTTATCATCCATCAGCCAATACTATCCCACAGGCTGGTGATTATAGTATTATACCACTTCTAGTATTATCTATGTTGTTCTTTAATACTTTTGTGTGCCATCTAGTTACTCTCGAGTACAAACGATACATATTCTGTAGCTTTCATCTGTGTTCTCCCTTTAGTTTTTTAGACCTGTTGCTGCTAGTTAACCCCAGTCCTACTATTTATGTTGTCTCCTACAGGCACTCATTACATAAATCTAACAACTAGTTGTCTTCCATGCATTTCAGATATAATTGCACACACTGATATATCCACAAGAACCTCACGGAGCAATGTAACGGCCAACAAACTTGACGTCAATGATACCCAATATGATGGAACATGTAAAGGCAGTTCTTCAGAAGACTTGCAGAAAGATGATGAATCCTATTCACCCCACAAGGTCCTTGCTCTAACTTGGCCCGTGATATGGGTACAACATGCATATAATGTCCTGGAGTGCATCTACTCTGTTGCAATGCCATGTGCTTAGCCTGCTGATCATGCATGTAAATATGTCATGCCTTACTGTTTTTCAGTACCTATTCCATTCATGATAACATGTTTTCAAATTCAAGTACTGTCATTCTACTCTATCGCAATGCCATATGTTAGTTTGGACATCATGCTTCTGAATATCTTATGCATTGTTATTCATCAGTATGTACCTCATCTGTCTACCATACCATTTTTTTACATTGAAGTGCTGTTCTAGTGGTCTGTTGCAATGCCATCTTAGTTTCCCAATCATACACGCATATGTTGCCTTAGTGTTTTTCTGTATGTATTCCGCTAGCATGCAGTTTTACATTCAACTAGTGTTTTTTTACTCTGTTGTCATGTCGTATCCCTAGCTCTTACATCATACTCCCTCCGTCCGGATTACATGTCGCATAAATGGATAAAAATGGATGTATCTAGAACTGAAATACGCCTAGACCCATCCATTTATTTTCAGATGGAGGGAATACATGTCAATATGTCATGCCTTTCTATTCTTCAGTACCTATTCCATCTCTCTACTGTAGCATGTTTTATAATTGAAGCACCATTCTTCTATATAAGGCATGCAAGGGGAAGATGGCTATGTTAGAATGTGAAGGGTTACAAACAAGGTCTTTGCAAAAGATCCAAACGCCAGGAGATAGTAAACCAACTCCAGTTTTCATAGATACTGCTCCAGCACAGAGAAACCCAACTCTTACTGATAATAAGCATATTCAAGTGGCCAAAGAACTAGTCCGCTCCAGTCCAGCAAAAATATGTCAACTCCATTCTAAGAAGCGTGTGCGTATCCTCGCATCATGAAATTTTATAGCATTATGATCATATTTTCTACATGTTTCTTACCCATCTCTCTTTTAGAAAATAAGCTTAAAGGATAGAAGACTTTCTGCACTGGGATCATATTCGAGGAAAGTATCTTGCGGGAATTCTCTGTGCTCCAATGCTGATGTAAGTACCTATTGTATATCACTATATTTTTAAATCAGCATGTATTTTGTTAATCGGCGTGAATCCAACCTTTATCTAATCTAAATTTAGTTGTAGCAAAATGTATAATTAAAGGCAACAATGTTGATTTTTGTAAGAAAAACTGCCTGGTAATTTTGCATACTGAGCTGCATGAGTGTACTATCTCATATCATGCACATTACTGAATTGTAGTGCTGCTCTGGTTGCCCACTCATTCATTGTGTCAATGTTGCTTTCGTATTACCTTACCTGGCTGATGATAGTTGTGCCATATTGTGTTAATTTGGTGTAGGCTGGTGTGGTCTGGTTGCCCAAACGTTCGTTGTGTCAATGTTGCTTTTCTATTATCTGACCTGGCCAATGATAGCAATGCTAGTGTGTTAATTTGGTGCAGGCTGCTGAAGATAAGAAGACAAACTCTGAAAACAACAAGGCAACCCCATTTTTTCTTTCCAATAAATCTAGGCCAGGTAATATGGCAATAACTCTTGATTAATCTGTTCGGTTCCCCTCCTAATTTATGTTACGATGCAGTGGTCGAGACACTCTCCACTATCAATAGTACAAGCGTGCCAAAATCGCCATCTGAATCTGTTCAGTTTCCTCTATCTCGAATGCAACAGAAAAAATGTATGTTTGTGAACCAATTACTGGCTGAAGCAATGATGGAAATTGTGGAGGAATCAGAGGTGCACATTCTTGCGCAACAACACCTGATCAATGTTTTCAGAGACAGTGTAGCAAAGAAGGAAGAACTTGCTCACATGCTTATGGGCGTCATCCGCGCTGAGGTTGCAGATTGTGACGTTGTAGATCGTTAGGTTCTGTTCATTTATTTCCACTGGCATCAATCTTTGATTGCCCACTGGATGTAATTTCCTGTAATATATGATGGATGTGCAATGTTTTTCCTTGTATGTCGTACCTTTGCTTAGCGCGCCTCGCAATCTAGCTAACTGGTCGTTAGGAAGCTAAAAAAGCAGTGAAATTATTAGTTAGCACGAACAGTCGTGGGCCCTATATGAAGGAAGCAGCCCACTGCCCTTAATGGGCTTCCCTAATGGGCTCGCAGTGGCCAAAATTCTCATAGGCCTTTGATTGATCGGTTTTGGTCCTGTGCATAATTGCTCGTCGTAATGGGCTCAAATTATCTAATTGGGCCTACAGACATGTTCAAACTTTAGTGGGCCCATTAAGTTAATGGGCCGTAACTAGGCCGAAAGCTCTTTTGGGTCGCTATAATTGAAACGAGCCGACAGTTAATGCTCGGCCCTGTTACCTCCCGGGTCGTTAACAGGCCGACATCGAAGCGGGCAACAGGTAGGCCCATTTGATTTCACGAGCCGTTAACAGGCCGATACTAAGGTCGGGCTACATATGGCCCAATTATACTGTGGGCCTTTAGCAGGCCGAAAGAGAAAGCGGGCTCGTACTGGACCATGAAGAGCATGGGCCGCTAAGAGGCCGAAAGTCAGGTCGTACTGTATATGGCCCAACTGTGTTGTGGGCCTTTAGCAGGCCGAAAGAGAAACCGGGCTGGTATTGGACCATGAAGAGCATGGGCCGTTAACAGGCCAAAACTTAGGTCCGACTGCAAATGGCCCAACTCATTTATGGGCCGTTAACAGGCTGAAAGACACACCGGGCCGGACATTGGCCCAACACTTAAATGGGTTGCTAAAAGGCCGACAGACGTACATCCTGAAAATTGGCCCATCCCTTGAATGGGCCGTTAACAGGCCAAAACCACATCGGGCCGATATTGAGCCCAAATATATAGCGGGTTTTTAACGGGCTCGAACTGATGATGGGCTGCAATGGTGTCAAATCGTTAATGGGCCATTGACGGGCCGAATTGGCACATCTCGTATGGGCCATGGGCTTAAATGGACCTGACACAAGTAGGCCTTATATGGGCCGGCCTACTAATTTTTACTGGGCCGGCCTTTTTCATCGGAATGGGCCACTGTTGGGCCTTGCCACGTGCCGACGTATCATAGGCGCCTCCCGTACTATGAGTGGATGACATCTGTCCCAACGCTGAGCCGACACATGGATCCTCCGGCGAATGAGAATTTTACACGTGGAAAATCCCCATTGTTCGGGGCTGTTAACGGGTTATCGGATCCAAACCGGAACCCGATAGCTTAACGGCGACCCGTTATGGTGGATGCCACGTGTCGGTTACCCTTGACAAAAGCACTTCTATGACGCGCCATTTATCGTCATGGAAGTGGACACTTCCGTGATGATAATTTTGGTATTGTCATAGAACACTTCTACGACAGCACAAGTATGACTATCTTGATTCTGTCATAAAATCATCATGGATGTACATGCATTACAGAAAACGTGACCTATTGTGACAAACACGTATCATCACGGAAGTGTATTTTTTTTGTAGTGCAAGTTGGATTCTGCTTGGTCCGTGTTACAGTACGTCTTGGTGAGATGCCCTCCCCTCGATGTGTGTGTGGCGGGGGTGGGGGTACTTCGCACTACCTGCAACCTCCGTGGGGTCGGGGAAGTCCGGTTAATTTGTGAGGGACATGTGCCACATCAAAGTTGTGAATGGTAGTTAAATATCACACCACACCCTTTTCATACATATAGTAGGGCCACCCGCAGGTGGTTCACATGTGGTCTCACCCATCTCGCACCACAAGCACACATTTGTGGGTCGGCACACGGTCCACCTTTGTCGGGAAGCGAAAGGGGAAGTTTGACCATATATATGATGGACTCCTATAGGTTTTGTGTTATGGTAGGGTGAGATTTCACACCTAGCTATTTGGGGGCATGCATTCGTAGCTAGGATTCCCTTACCGCCGACACGAAGTGGGGTTCGTAGGGGGTGGCTGACTAGCAATATTGTGCTTCTGTGCGACGGGTGCCACATCAAAGTTGTGCATTGGGTATTCGAACATCAAACCACCCTTTCCATACATATATTTGGTCCACATGCAAGTGTGTTCGTGTTCTGACCCTCTCCGCGTTATTCTTTTTGCCAAATTTATAAACAGCACACGAGTTGGATGTAGAAACCGTCTGCGATTGGGTACGCAACAGACACGGTTTGGTCAGACTACCCGTGTGCCACGCCCGTGCCCCTGCAGTCACTCACATCAGCATAGTAGATTGGGATCCATAAGGCTTACCTCCCGCTCTCGAAAATATCTACTGCCTACTAATCTCGAAAATATCTACCGCTTGGAAGGTTTTAATGTTTGATAGCACACGATTAGTATGTGCGGACCGTGTGCGATGTCTGTTACTCCCGCTCTGCTTCAATCCCTTGATTCAAATTTTCAGTAGCCCCGGCATTTTACTCCCACCTCTGCATCCCTCGCAATCTCAAAAATATTTGCTCGCCTTTGATTCAAATTTTCAGTAGCCCCGCCTTGTTACTCCCGCCTCTGCATCCCTCGCAATCTCAAAAATATCTGCTCGCCCTTGATCCAAATTTTTAGTAGCCCGGCATTTTACTCCCGCCTAGTAAAATTTTCAGTTGCCGCGGTATTTCCTCAAACACCACCTTTCCCCCCCTCCACACACAGCACACACTCCCCAAAACCACCGCTCACACAGACACACACCACCCCTCCCTCGCTCGAAACCATTTGTAGGTCGCCGCCATCGCTGCCGCCGCCGCCTCCATCCTCAACCTTTGCCTGTGTGCCGGGGAGCTCGAGGAGCCAATGGCCCAAAAGAGTTTATCGCGGCCTCTTCGCCCGACGCCGGCGAGGTGGCCGCCGAGGTGTCCCCGTCATCCTCCACGGGCTCTTTATCGATCCGCCATCGCCGGTCGCCCAATCCGCCCACCGCCACGCCCCTACACTGGTTCGAGGACTTCCCCGTCCTCCCTCGGGCCTGGCCACCGACGAGGTCCTATCTTGGGTTCTGGCAGCGGTGGTGGGGGACGTGGGTTGCCGAGATTACGTATCGGGAGACCCACACCCGCCGGTGGCTCGGTAGCTTCCACACGGCCGAGCTCGCGGCCATGGAGTACGACCGCTGGCAGCTCCACTACCACGGCGCGGCGGCTAGGCCCAATTTCCACTTTGGCACACGTCCGGTCGACCTCGTTCCACCGGAGCCAGGGGTGGTGAGCTCGGCTATGGCGCAGGAGGACCGCGAGGCGTGGGAGAGCCTCGAGGCCGAGGCCACCGACGAGGCCTACATGTAAGAGCTCCCCAGCAGCACCCGGATCTCGTGGAGGCGCAGCGGGTGATCTTTGCCAGCGCGAAGGGCGGTGAGGTTATCGTGCTCTCCTCCGATGATGAGGTCGAAGGCGGCGAGGATGGCGGCGCAAAGGGCGTCGAGGACGAGGAGATCGACATCGACGAGTGGAGGAGTGTCTTCCCCAACGACCCCGACGACGGCACCGGCCCGGACCCGGCTCGCGGCACACCGTACCTGACGAGGAAGGATTGGATCGACCTCCACTTCGACCGAAAGTAGTTTAGTTTAGTTTAAATTTATGTTTTATGTTCGGTTATGCAAAACTATTTATGTTTATGTTTGAATGCATGCTACTTTCGGTTGAACCAACTTTGAACTTGATAAAATTGAAGTTTACAACGTTAAGTTTAGGGGATCGACTAGAAATGGCAAAAAATTGCTGGAGTATATATATATCCACTACGGGTTTTAGTCCGTTAACTTTTAAAGGATCGGCTAAAGATGGTCTTATGCCTTGTTTATTTCAGTTCTTCACAATGTGATGCTCTATATGTGTAACTATTTGCCGTGCAGTTCAATTTTATCAATAACAGTTTCAACAATACTACTATAAATTACGATATTTGGTTGCTCTTAAGATGTTGCAGTTAACATGCCTTTTCATTTTTTTAACAATAACTAGTGTACTTTAGACCTACACAATACCAGTTTGAATGACTATTTGCTTGTTTTTAAATGTTATGCCTGATGCAGTTAACACACCTTTCCACTTCTTGTTTTACTTAACTAGCGTGCTTAAACCTACACACTGAAGCTATTATTTGTAGATTATGTTGTCTACCATGGATATATTTGGTTGATGTTTAGCCTGTTGTGCTTAACATGCCTTTATATGTACTCATACAGGACAATATTGAGAACAGTATTGTTTTCCATCGAGGTTAGTTTCATCGTATTGCTTATATGTACTCACTGTTCAGGATATCGGTAGCTGGTTCCATATAGCCTGGGGGCTGATAAGGGATTAATCGTCGAATCAGACATTTCACCGAATATATCTGTAACCCCTTTATCAGTAGGTTAACTAGGGTCATATTTAATATATCTGAGGCTACATAGCAATATGCATTGTACTGAATGACTAAATATGCAATCCCAGGCTACATAGCAACAAGGAAGAGTGCTACCTTAATGTTCTGATGATGCCTAGATATACATGTAATAAAATCTTATATAATGGGATGGAGGGAGTGTTGTACTACATCATTTTGCAATTGTTGTTTAGCTTCTAATATTAACTTGGTGCTTTTAGGTACATATGTTATTACCAAAGATCCACACTTCGACCCTTTCTGCGTATGGGGCAATGAGATATTCATGAACCAGCATCAAGTGAGGAAACTGATAAAGATTGTTATTAAAATGGGTCAAAAGATGTCAATCGAACTATTTGTTTACACTTTATGCAAGACAACAGTGAACTGCAGGATGGTAAGTGAGAACTCTGTAGCCTTCTTTTTACTGCCCGTAATGAGTTGTGTTAGATGACAATGTCTGAATCTTTTTCCTTTGCAGTGGATCCTGAAACAGTTTACTCAAGATTACCTCTCAAACTACATGATTGCCGGCCGACCATAACAAGGGGTTGGACTAGAGTCGTGCATGCCTTCTGCATCCAGGAGAGCACAATAGGGCCATTCCGCTTCACCTTGTTTAGCAACAAGAATATCTGTCGCCTCTTTCTTTACCATCTGTAATAGTACAAGTATAGAACCTTGGTTCATCATTCTTTATTTGGTGCTTATGTAATTCTTGAACATACGTACCTGTGAATCGAATAATGCATTGGTTGTTTGAACCTGATGGATGTGAATAAAGCTATAGCCTACTTTCAAATTCAAATTAGGTATAATTTTAAATAGCAGCAATTAAATTACGGTGAAATTACGGTCTGCAGGTCATTACGGCGTGCATGGTCTATAAAGCACAGCGTGTGTGATATACATCATAATCTGACATGGTTCACGGAGAGGAAACGTGTGTAACCATGCACACAATTTCCGTTTGCAAAGCGTGTGTGATTTCAGACAATATCACAAACGGTGCGGGAAAACTAAATATGTGTGATTGTCGACCTATTGTACACGGTTTACAATCATGAACTGTTTGTGATGTGCCAGGCATCGTAACCGAAGAGCCAGTTTGGTACGTGCCTGGAATGTGCCTGGACTGCGCCTGATTTTAGGTAAAACCACAGAACTCCGACTGCGATGGCAATGCGAGCACAAACGAGTAGCAAGAATGAAGCATTTGGGATATTCGAGATATCAGAAACAGTTTTATAGGGACAACTGTATGCATCAAGGCTCCCTATCCCCGACGGTTTCTGGGTCGTGTGGGAAGGACCCCCTATCGCAGTCACTCACTTGGTGACGGTTCCAAACACTGTCGCGGAAAGGGGTTAAAAACCGTTTGTATAGCACCTCGTTGTACCAGTGAATGGTCACATTAGTCCCGGGCCGTAATCAAACCGGGACTAATGAAGCAAACTTAAGGTCATTTTTCTACGATATGGTTGACTAGAGGGGGGGTGAATAGGCAACTACCAAATTATAGCTTTTCTTAACAAATTAGGTTAAGTAACGAGTAGGTTATTTAGAAGTGCAACTAGGTGAGCAACCTATATGATGCTAACAACAACTACAACAAGTGCAAGCAAAGGATACAACACAATAATAACTTTGCACAAAGTAAAGGTAAGAGATAACCACAAGTGGAGCCGGAGGAGACGAGGATGTGTTACCAAAGTTTCTTCCCTTTGAGGAGAAGTACGTCTCCGTTGGAGCGGTGTGGAGGCACAATGCTCCCCAAGAAGCCACTAGGGCCACCGTATTCTCCTCATGCCCTCACACAATGCGAGATGTCGTGATTCCACTAGTGGTGCCCTTGAAGGCGGCGACCAAACCTTTACAAACAAGGTTGGGGCAATCTCCACAACTTAATTAGAGGCTCCCAACAACACCACGAAGCTTCACCATAATGGAATGTGGCTCCGAGGTGACCTCAACCGTCTAGGATGCTCAAACACCCTAGAGTAACAAGATCCGCAAGGGATTAGTGGGGGAAATCAAATTTTTCTTGGTGGAAGTGTAGATCGGGGCCTTCTCAACCAATCCTTAGAAAATAAACAAGTTTGATTAGCTAGGGAGAGAGATCGGGTGAAAATGAGCTTTGGAGAAACAATGGAGTTTTTTGGGGAGGAAGAGTTAGTTCTTCGTGAGAAAGAAGACACCCTTTTATAGTGAGGAACAAATCCAACCGTTATGCTCTTCTCAGCCCGCACACAAACGGTACTACCGCTTCCTACAATATGCCAAGGAGAAAGAAGAAACAGGGGAGAGCAGAGCGCCGACCGGTAGTAGTAGCGGTGGTAGGGGCGGTACTACCGCCTCTGCTGCCGCTCCTACTTCCGCTCGTCCTGCTGGGTCTAAAAAGGTTGCACGATAGAGACACAGAGGTACTACCGTAGAAGGACACGAAAAGTCGAGGCCTCAGCAGTGAGCGGTAGTACAAGCGGAACTAGCAGCGGTACTACCGCTGCCGCCCGTGGTACTACCGCTTGCAGCTCTCCACCACTTCGTCAGCAAAATAGATGGACTACTCCAAAGAGGCGGAAAGAGGCGATGGGTGCAATATGAGTGTGTACGTGATGATTCCACCCAAACCTTTCCGAAGCGGACCCCCTCTTGATAGTACGGTTTTCCCTACAACTCAAGTCCACCGAAAAGAAGCGCAGGAAAGAAAACCGTCTTCACTTTGAAACTCCGAGGGACTCGAATCATCTTGTGCCATATGTTTGATAATCTGAAATGCTCAATGCACACGATTAGTCCGCGAACACATTGTCATCAATCACCAAAACCACTTAGGGAGAAATATGCCCTAACAATCTCCCCCTTTTTGGTGGATTGATGACAACATGGGATTTGCACTAATGAAAAAAGCAACGAGTCTACATAATATAGATGGGCTCCCCCTAGATGTGTGCACTATTTTAGATATGCTTTTAGACTGCAAAGTGCACGCAAATAGGATCAACACTCCCCCCATATTT
The DNA here is from genome assembly GCA_011799875.1 of Thinopyrum elongatum. Taxonomy (NCBI): domain Eukaryota; kingdom Viridiplantae; phylum Streptophyta; class Magnoliopsida; order Poales; family Poaceae; genus Thinopyrum; species Thinopyrum elongatum. The sequence continues at coordinate 514,301,798 of CM022299.1, forward strand.
TATAGACCAAGCAATACTTGCAGAAATATAATAAGCCGGATAGCAGGCAAGTGATAACATGTGAGCTTACGGATAAGGACATAACCATAAGATACATCTCACATGCAACGGCAAGTAATAGCATGAAGTACTCGACATAATAGATAGAGATAGGGTAACTCCACTTGACTTCAGTTGCTCTCCTGATATGTTCTCCCCCTCTCATGTCCCTTCCGAGCAAACAGAGTCCAGCACTGTAGATGCAGCGTGTTGTGTATTGCCGACCGCCCCTCACAACACAATGGAACACTGGTCCACACGACGACAGCCAACCATCCGGGTAAGATGTAGTAATTTTGTCTGATATTGAATTATCTTTCGGACCAACATTGTGGTTAAACCTAAACAATCAGTTTTTTTCCGTACACAAAGTGCTTTTCAGTCATCTAACCAAGAGAATGCATGACTGATGTTAGTTGTGAAACTTGTTTTATATTTGGTCTCTTTGACCTGCCCTACAAGTATGATGCAATACCGTCAGTGAAAACCTCAACTGGCAGGATAAGATGAACGAGCATAACAATCCATTCTTTGATACTTGTGAAAGCCATTCTTTCATACGTGTGATGACATATTTGCCAATTATAGCAGGAAGGTAACCCACTTCACTTAACTGAATACCTGAAAATATTAGGGCGATTTTGGTAGGCAAAATATGGACGAGGTTCAGGTACAACTTCCAGGAATTGAAAGTATGACGTTTACATGAGTATTGTTATTTTCTGCCAAAATACTTTTTGTGGTGGGCAATGGGTATTACCTTGTCATACTTCAATAAAATATGTTGGCTCTGCTTGTACAACATTGCATGAATACCACCGTAATTGTTGTACCAATTATCTCAACAAAGTTATTTATTATACTGTAGCCGATGATGTTGAAGGTGTAGCTGATGGTTCCACCGAGGAAACCAACACGAGTAACTAATGCAGTTGCAACACAAGGTGGTGCTTATGGCAGCGGCAAGGTGACGACAGGATATCGAGCGGGCCAAGGTCGCGGTGAGAAAGATGAGACAACTATTTTGACTGGAGCAATTGAGCCGCAACAATTTCAATGAAATTATTTCCCTCTTTGCTTATGTTGGCCAAATATAAGGCATATGACCCATTAGTCTGTAGGCTGGATGCCCGTGACAGATGTCAAATATGAGTTGTCAAAGCACAAAATGGTGAATTCCACATGTACTTATGTGTATTTTCCCCTATAAACATTTTGTGTGTATAGAGAAGTCGGTCAAACAAGGAGAGGGAGAGACGAAGCGAGGGAGGGAGAAGAGTGTGTTGTTAAAAAGTTGACAAGGGAGGGGGGAGAAGAAGAGTGTGTTGTGTTGTTAAAAAGTCATCAAGGGAGGGAGGAAGGTGAAGAAGAGTGGTTAAAAAGTTGTCTGTATCATAAGGTATATGATATTTTGATTGATGTTTAACCACTAGAATATGTATGCCCTGTTGCAACGCACGGGCAATTAAATAGTACCAATATAAAATGACCCAAAGAGTCATATCCAACAAATCCTGGCCATGAAACCATGTCAATCCAATAAACTATATTGCTCAAATGGCGAGCGCTCAACATGTTTCGCGTCCATCTAATATCATATGAAATATCAACATCTACACTATCCATGTAATCAACATGCAATTGATATCCTACCTTATATCATCATGCAATTAATTTTCCTTCTAATATCAATGTGCATTTCACATACGCATTTACTAGTGATAATAAATTATCATGTCATTTTAATATATATCAGGATTATTTAAGATAGTTATATATATCAAGCTAAAATCGAGCCGAGCCGGTGCTTACTCAAGATCAACACAACTCATTTCTTTTAAAGTCGATCTTGAGCTGAGCCAAAAGATGAATCAATCTCGAGCGGCTAACAAGCCTCCGGCTTTTCTTGTAGCCCTAATAGTGTGCGAGGTTACTGTGATGTGATACTGCAGCACACAAGTTTACTGTACTAAACGGTTCAATAAAGTGCACCTAATTTTTCAAAAAAGTAAACATTTTCTGAAAACGTGAAAATTTTCAAGTTTTTAGGATTTGCATTCTACCCAATGAAGGCAGCGACAATTGACTACAGTAGGCGTGATTCCCTGAATAAATGTCATGAAATAAATACATAAGGTCAAAGTACAATGAATTATTACATCATCTAATGACCAGATTAAACAGTCCTTAACTGAATCTCGGAAATTTCTAATAAGTCAAAGCAAGCACTAGCAATGGTACCTCTCTAATAATCACATGTGAAAATTTCGAGCACGCCTCCATTTTTGTATGTTTCTTCTTGGAGGTGAGGCAGTGGTGAGTTCTTTGAAAGAGTCCTGTCGATGGAGATGCACCACCGGAGGAAGACAACGAGCGCCGCCGCCAATACCCACGAGAGGCAGGTGGCGAACTAGGAGGCAGGTGGCGAACTGGGCATCCCCAAAAAGATGTCCCCACAAGAACGTCGGGGCGACTATGATCGTGACCGCTGCAGGGCTGTTGACGAGGATGCAGGCGACGGCTGTCGGCGTTGTGCTCAAGTTGCGCGCCCAACGCCAGCGGATTAGCAAAGCCATGTATGCCATAAATACCACGGCATAGAGGCTTGCCAGGGAATTGAAGACGCATGGGTTGTCTGAACTGAAGGCGCACGAAGTCTTTAACTCCTCGTAGCGTACATCTACTAAAAAGTATATTGCCAAAACAGAGCCCAGCGCCATGTACATGTCGTGGAAGATCCATGCGAGAGCTGCTTGCTCCACCGGTGGCGGCGCAGACCACGACAGATGACAATGGAAATGAAAAGGCATGACGCAGAGGTGGCTGGCGGCGGCGGCGGCGGTGGAGATCGACTTAGGGCAAAAACTGATGGGAAGCATGTAGGCATGAGACTACTGCTGATGTGCATCTATCAGACCAGTCCTATACCGTGCGATAGAAAGCAAGATGGACGTCGGATCTGGTGCTTAATAAGGCCCGCGCGAGAATAGCTATTTCCGTTGGCTAATTGTGAGTGCGTGGGATAATAAAACGTGGGCCAGGCAGTTGCCTGCTCGGATGGCCGCAATGTTTGCTGGCAACTACCCCCACAAATCACGCCAGCTTTAACTCTCGTTGATCAGTTCTCTGTGCTTCCTCCGTATTCTTTGGTTTCATGCATCGGAAGCATGGTACTGAATGCCTTTCCTCTCATCTAATTGAACGTGTGTGTCCGAAGCATTGTATACAGACCAACGAAGCGTTTGTATGGTGTGGGTTATGAAGCACACATATTGTGATACACCGAAATATGTCAAACTAAAATTCGAACATATCAAATTTATTTTGTTTCCCTCAACTAAGAAATTGCTTTCATGTTAACTATCAAAGCACTTGTGTGATGGTGAGACCACTACTCGGATGTACTCCCTCCGTTCCTAAATATAAGTCTTTTTAGAGATTTCACTACAAACTACACATACAGATGTATATAGATATATTTTTTAGTGTAGATTCACTCATTTTGCTCCGTATGTAGTCCATAGTGAAATCTCTAAAAAGACATATTTAGGAATGGAGGGAGTAGGTGAGATGAAATTTGAACGTGTGAGGCATGATACAGTAATGTTGGATGCATAATGTACTAATGTTAGATGCATAGTTATTTCATATGTAACGGAAGCATTATTTTGCTGTTCAAGCATACTTGTACTAATAATGGAAGCATGCTCACTACAGTACATATAGCAGAAACTTTTTAGCATATTGGTTTTGTGAAGCTTGCATGTTGTGTACTCCATAGGAAGCATCGTTCTTATGCATAGGAAGCAAAATATAAAAATACTGGATACAAAATTGACAAACAGTTGAAACAAATTACATGTTGGAAGCACCTATTACATCTGTTTCAACCATAGAGAAAATATGCTTCCAAAACAGCAAAATTTTGTTTCTGACAACAACTACATGTGAAAACAAAATCTGATTCAGACATGTTCCTAACATGGATGCCCACGGGCAAAGAGTTGAAGCATCAGCACGGCTGGCAGGAGCATAAGGTACTGGAAGCAGGGAACAGCAGGCGAGGCCGCTGGATCACAACCACGGCAACTAGCCAGGAGCGTGGCCGCTGACCATGCCGAAAAGGAAGCAGGCCGACGTGATCAGAGATGCAGCGCACCAGTGCGATCGGACCATTGGTGGTTAGCAGGACAGCCTGATCACGACGGTAATGAACCGAAGATAGTCGTCGGTGGGGCTGCATGTCGAGGAAGATGGAGCATGGTTGGCATGGCCACAGAAACCTTGCATGTCTGACGAGTAGTCGCTGGTGCTCCACAGATGAAGAGCAACAACGTTGAGGAGATCAGGTGCGGCAGCCATTGGAGTGGAGGAAGCTTTCGGAATGGAGGAAGCCGGTAAGGTCTCCAACTCTTCATCAGGGTCCATCGATGGCGTGGGAGATGGCATGGGGAGGGGCGGGGGATCATATCTGTGATAGAGAGGGTGGAAGGTGTGGCCGGCGGGGAGGTGTGAAGGCAGCACGGTGCGTAGTATATGTAAACTAGCCGGCGTAATCGGGGAGTACATCGGTCGTGGGGTTGACGGCGAGGTGCCTGCAAGGCAGGAGGGAGAGGACGGGGTCTCCTCAATAAACAAGCGAGTAATTAGGATGCCTGGTATGCGGGTAATTAGCAGCGGGCCAAAGCGGTGATATCTCAACCGTGGGATCAAGCTAGAATGAACGGAATTGGAGACTACTGGTAGAAAGTGTTTCCCAAAACTGACTGGGTGATTCCCTCACGATAATAAATAGAGAGGAAACACTTCTATGCCGTAGCAGGAATGAGGGCCTCCTCCACGGCCCATTTGGGCGGCCCCTTAATCACGCACCGAAGTTGTTTCGTGCGCACTTATCCCCGAAATCACTTGAGGACTACTCATTACAAAGATCACTCCTACCTAGGTTGCGACAAGTGGCCTATATGCAGCGCGTCATTTGTCGCAACATGGGGTTTTTCCTGATTTTCGTAGATCCGTTTATTCAAAACGTTTTATCTCTTAAACCATGCGTCCAAATCTTGAACCATTTTTTTCGTTGGATTACTCGCGTCGAGATCTTCAAAACTAGATCCCGATAGGTTTTGACGAACTTTTTTCACGAAAAAAACCGGATGAAGAAAACCGGACGAAAAAACCGAACAGGGAACACGGGTTTTTTCCCTTTCCGAAAGAGGCACGCTCGTGTCTCTCATGAAAGCACAACCGTGCCTTTCGCGGAAGCAAAACCGTGCCTCCCGTGGAAGGAAAAAAAAAAGAAAATGCTGTTTTTTTTTCGTTTCCGAGAGGCACGGCCGTAACTCTCGCGGAAGCAAAACCGTGCCTCTCGCGGAAGGAAAAAAAAACAGAAAATCCGTTTCCGAAAGGCACGGCCGTGACTCTCGCGAAAGCACAACCGTGCCTCTCGCGGAATCAAAATCGTGCCTATCGCGGAAGGATAAAAAAACAGAAACGCGTTATTATTTTTTTTCTGAAAGGCACGGCTGTGACTCTCGCGAAAACATAACCGTGCCTCTCGCGGAAGCAAAACCGTGCCTCTCGCGGAAGGAAAAAAAAACAGAAAACATGTTTTTTTTCGTTTCTGAAAGGCACGGCCGTGACTCTGGCGAAAGCACAACCGTGTCTTTCGCGGAAGCAAAACCGTGACTCTCGTGAAAGAAAAAAAAGAAAACACGTGTTAAGGAAGACCGGTGGAAAAACGAAACGTCGAAAAACCCCAAAAAAAAGCTGTTTTAAAAGCCGAAAACATGTGCGGAAAAAAATTAAAAAAATCCGGAGGAAGCGCCCAGAGCGCGACACGTGGCGGGCGGCTGAGAGCGCGCCAAGTGGTGCTGATCGTTGCGAGGCTCCCGAAGAAGCACTCGTTAACTAGTTGCTCTCCTGTCCATTTAGCTAAAAAAGAAAAATACCCCTAAAAAAAGCGAATTTTTTTTATCCCATGCCCGTTTTGCTAAAAAGAAACTTATCCCATGTCCATGTCTAAAACAAGAAAACTTATCCCATGTACGAGAGAGCTATGTCTCATCCGTACCCATTCCTATTAGGAATCACCTACAGACGAGCGAATTGGGCCGGCTTAGAGGTGTTGCCGCTCCTGTCGCTGTGTGGTTCGCTCTTCTCCCGTTCTCTTTGAGGTTCTTTCTTTTTCATTTTCTTTTGTTTTTGTTGGTTTTTTCATCGGGTTTTTTCTCTGTTATACTTTTTTTTTGTTTCTACAGTTGTTTTTGGTTTTTCATCATTATACTTTGGTTTCCTTTGTTTCTTTCTTGATTTTTCTTTGACTATTTTCTTCATTTTCTTGATTCAAAGTAGTTTGACATATTCTTTCTCAACTCAAGACTGTACTTAATAGCAGGAGATCCGTGGTGAACTAGTAAGAGATGAAAATGAAGGTGAGCCAACCTTTGGCAAAAAAAATATTTAGGCCAACACTAATGGATCCCCTAAAAATAGAGAAGCAAATCGGCGGAGTAAACTTAGCGGAGGATTTTTTTACTTCACTAAATTTTGGTCGGCCCTAGCCAAACTCCTAAATTTAATGGAGTAAAAAGCAACTTTTCATAAGTTCAACATAGATTCGATTAAAACAACCGGAATTCAAAACACAATGTACATAAAACATAGTCTAGTTTTAAAATCTAAACATAAACTTGAAGTTAAAACTAAAACTAAACATTGTCATCCTTGTAGAGGGAGAACCAATACTTCCGTGAAATCCCACCACCCATGGGGTCCGGCCATGTGTCGTCGTCACAGTGGTCAGGGAAGATCTGTCGGCACTCTTCAACGTCAAAGTCCTCCCCGTCCTCCGGGCCGTCGTCCTCCTCGCCGGTCTCCGCGCTGTCATCCTGCTCGTCGTCCAAGAGGGCGATGACCCGCGCTTTGCCTACACCAGCTCAGGGTACTTGCGGCGGAGGTCCACTACTAGGGAAAACCTTATACACAGAAACTTACCAGTAGCGCCGGTCAAAAAGAAGCGCTACTGCTATTTACCAGTAGCGTCTGGTCACAACACGCGCTACAGCTAAGGTAATAGCAGTAGCGCGTCTGCAGGAAGAAGCGCTACTACTACAATTCCCACACTGTTCTCAGCAGGCTAGGAATAGTAGTAGCGAGCTTATGTAAAGCGCGCTGCTGCTAAGTTGGTTGTAGTAGCGTGTTTTCTGGGAAAAGCGCTACTGCTAATGAAAATAAAATAAAATAAAAAACATATAGAAAAGTAAATGAAAATGAAAGAAATAGAAAAAGAGGAAAGGAAAAAAAGAAAATGTGAAGGAAAATAAAAGAAAAAGAAAAATAAAGGAGAAAGGCGTAGCAGTAGCGTGCTTTCAGAACAAGCGCTATAGCTAATGTAGCAGTAGCGCGTTCCTTGTACCCCACTATAGATAATTTCCTTAAATTAAGGAGAAAGGAAAAAAAGAAAAGTAAATAAGAAAAGGAAACAGAAAAGGAAAAAAGAAAATAAAAAGGAAAATAAATAGCTACTGCCTATAGCAATAGCGCGTTTTGGAAGCCAGCGCTATAGCTAAGTTAGTTATAGCGCTTTTCTGGGCCAGCGCTACCACTATTTTTGACTTAACCCCCCGGGCGGTTTTTCTTCCCCCCCCCCCCCCCCCCGCCACTTCCCCTAAATCCCCCCTCGATCTGCTGTCGCCGCCGACGTCGCCCCACATCGCCGTCGGCCGCCGCGCGCTCTCCCGTCGCCCTCCGCACGCCCTCTGCTGCCCTCGGTGGCCGTCTGGTGCCCGCACTCCGCCGCGCGCCCGAGCCCCGACCCCGACCTCGACGCCGCGTGCCCCTCCCTCGGCCGCTCTGCCTCCTCCTGCTCCCTAACTCCGCCGGCGCCTGAGGTGAGTACGCCTACACCTCCTCCTCCTCCCCTACCTCTGCCTAGCTAGGGTTCCTAGGGTTCATCAAATTTTAGGGTTCATCAAATTAGCTAGGGTTCATCTAATTAGTTAGTGTTCATCAAATTAGCTAGTACTTGTAAATGCTTAAGTAGTTATATAGTTGTTGTGCACCCAATGTAGTTAAGTAAATATAATTGTAAACTAGATGTTAATTAGGGCAGTAGTTGTAGATGCTTAAGTAGTTTTTAGGACAAATTCCTAGGGTTCATCAATGGGTGCTTAAGTAGTTGTAGATGCTTAAGTACCTAGCTAGGGTTCATCTAATTAGTTAGTACTTGTAAATGCCTAAGTACTAGGGCAGTAGGGTTTAACTAGATGTTAATTAGGGCAGTAGTGTTTAGTTTAGAGAAAAAAATCAATATAAAAATATAAAATTCTATTAGTGCTGCAAGTCCAGTAGGTTCTTAATTTTTATGGATTTTTTATTATGATAGAAATTTAGGACATAATTTGAATTGAGTTCTAGGGTTCATAATTTGAAATTTAGGACAGAAATTGAGTTCTAGGGTTCATATTTTATATTAGGACATAATTTTTATTAGGACAGCAATTTAGGACAGAAATATGTAAAGGTTCTAGGTTTCTAGGGTTCATCCATCTATATTTGGTTTTTGAATTGAGTTTGAGAGAGCATGAGATTTGTGTAGATTTTCTTGAAGTGTCAAACACTAGGAGATGCAAATTTGAAGTGGTCAGGTTATATGCAAATTCCTCAATAGTGTTTGCTCATGTATATCTACTGTTGTAGTTGCTCATGTACAGGTTCTTAAGTGGTCCTGTTATATGCAACATTGAAGTGGTTCGATTGTGCCCAAGTGGCTTTTTGTTCTTTGCAGGGAATGATTCCGAGTGGCCTATGTTTTGCCGGAATGTTGATTCATTTCCGTTTCGGCAAATTTCAGGCGCTCTATTTGTCCAGTTTGTAGCAAAGGTCATGCCGAAATTTTCCGTGAATTTTGGCATGACTTGTGCTACAAACTAGGACATATCGAGTGCTCGGGATTTGCCGCAACGGGAGTGAATCAACATTCCTGCGAAACATTGGCCTTTTTTATGTCATTATTCATTTTATTAGGTCTAGAATTAATTGACTAGATTTAATCGTAGGAAACATGGCTGGCAACGATGAAGGACAGGGTTCTGGTGATTGCAATGTCTACGCGGCAGCAGATGCCTATTTGAACCTTCTCGATGAGCAACGGTTGTTGCAGGACCCACCTGTTACATCCGAGACTGAGACCGACATCGAGACCGGCGCTGAGACTGACACCGGCGCCGAGACCGGCGTCGATACCGGCACCGAGACTGGCGAAGCCGGTATAGAACCGAAACCAAAGAGGCAACGACGCCCAAACCAGCTCATCACTACTAGAGTAGTGGTCACAGAGGTGGAGTCCTGCAATTTTGAGCCAAAAGAGCCTGCGGAAGCGCGCGCGTGCTACGGCAATCAAATAGGCTGCATCCTACGGGCAACCGCCACCATCAACGATGAGAAACTAAAGAAGATACCAGATATGGAGCACTCCCTCCTAACTAAGTTGCACCAGGTATTCTTGTTCCCGGGCCGGGATGAAATCAAATATACTGATCCAGATAAAGACCCGGCAATGAAGAAGATAAACAAACGCGCCATGGGCAAGTTTAGTAGCGCGTTGTCCGCCTGAAAAGTAAGGGTGAAACATCGGATCATCGCCAAAAAGGAACCCTACTCCGAGATTGTAAAGGATAATCCGACAATTACGGAAGAGAAATTGGAAATATTCAAGAAGACTTGCATTGTCGAAGATGTCAAAGAAAAGTCGGAGTACATGAAGAGGCTCCAAGAGAGGAACATGGGGTGCCACCACCTCGGAAGCCATGGTTACGCGGGGAAGAGGCCCATATGGGCCAAGGAGGACGCGGAACGCGAAATTCTGGGGATCCCAAACGCCTTGGCGGAGTTCACCATCCCGCATGAGCGTGACGTCATCAGGGCCCGGTACCGTTGGGACCCAGTCAACAAGGTTTTCGATACGGACGCGGTCACGAAGGAGTTCATGAGACTGCTGGTAATTATTAATTTACCCCCTAATTTTAGCTTCTGATCAATTCGACTGCATGTTTAGTCACATTTGTAAACGACCCTTGTTCCTTTTGCAGAAAGAGAAGCACAGGATCGCGGCCGAAAGCGACTCGCCATCTGAGGCGTTGGCGAGGCCCAAGTGGGACACCCCATTCAACCGGGCCTTGAACATATTGAAAGGACTCCCGGTGGACACTCGGCCGCCGTATGGATGCGTGCACGGCATCGGAGATGGCGCCACGTGGAAGAAGTACTACCGTGAGACCACGGAGGAGAGGAAGGAAAGACGGAGGTTAAATGAAGAAAACATCGACAAGAAGGTTGAGATTGTGGTTGAAAAGAAATCAGCCAAGACAGTCAAAGCAGCGGTAGCTGCCGCAAGAGAGGAGATGGTAGCTTCGTATAGTGTCTTGCTTCCGGCTATCGTCAGTTGGAGCAAGCAAAATCCAAATAAACAGGCAGCGGACTTTCCCCTTTCCAACTTCTTCGGGAGCAGCTCGTTTAGCGCACCTGCTCCCGCACCCGCTAGCAGCCTGTCCTCCATCTCTGGTGTGCTCGGCGGGGCTTCGTCTTTGGCTGAGCTCGACGACCTCACGGTACCTGTCACACCGGCCCTCTTCAATATATGTATAATCTCCCGTTTCCGTTGCCTTTCGGATGTCTCTCGTCGCAAACATGTCTTTGCAGGCCGACGTAACCTCGTGCACCATACTGTACACCATCAGCGGCCAGAAGGTGGACGTGGGGAAGGCGACGATAGTGAAGCCGAAGGAACAATTGTTCCACAGCCGGCCGATCCCCCCTGACGTCTTCAAGGTTTCCGTGGCCAGTGTCAAACCGGGCCATGAGAATTTGGCTCCTCCGGTACTAGGGGGAGATGACGACGAGACCCCGCGGTGGCTTGGCGATTGCAAGAGTTGGGTCCTGTTGTGGCCAAAGAGTCTGCTTCGTCTGGAGGCGGCCGGGAGCACACCCACGACCACGCAGCCTCAGCAAGGTATGAACATCAACACACCACCTACCCAATTAGCGGCGCCTGTCGTGCCGGGTGATAGCGGATGGGGTGAGGAAGAGGATCCATTAGTCGCTGATGACGTCGCCGCCGTCGAAGAAGCAATGCATGATATCGATGCCATCGATGAGGATGACGATGACACTCTACAGTATCTCAATACTGGCGCCTATGACGACGGAGGATTGATGGCTCAGCAGTATGAGTACTCAGGGTTTGAGCGTGATGAGTCGGTGCCTGAATTGCCAGAGGATGAACGTATTATAGACGACCTTCCAGCAGCAAAGAAGCATAGGAAGAGACCGAGGAAGGGCAACAAAGCTGCTTCTATGATCCAGCTGCTTCCGCAGCCTCGGGTTCAAGACCGTATACCTATCCCCGGTGCGGCAAAATGGCATATCCCCGGTGATCCGATCCTACCTAAGGCAGCGGTAGAGGCCATATACGGCGATCTAAGGAGACTTCATGACGATGTGCTGCGGAGAGCGAAAAGCCTGATCGCCTCGAAAAATCCAGGATACCCGCTCTACATGGATAACGTGCCGCAGCAAAGGTTGTACGTCGACACATTCCCCGCGGAGAAGTTCTTCCTTCGATTCGATTACATCTTCGACATGTTTCACTTGAAAAAGCTGGATTTTACGTTTGTCCGCCTTTTTGCCTTGTACATGAACTACATCATCAGGACTGAGCAGATACCTTATATCTATGTCGCTGACCCATACTTCATGCACGAGGGCTTCTTGGCAGTCTGCCCAAAGCACCGTGAATACGCGAGTAACTACATCGTCGATTTCATGGTCGGCAATAAGGACAAGGAGACAATTCTCGTGCCTTACCATCCCATGTAAGTCATCCGCGCGGATATCCTTCCTTCGATTTCAATCATTTCATTTGCACACGTGGAGGCTAATTTGAGGTGTACTTATTTTGCGCAGCGACTGGCGCGCCGTCCTCATCATCATTTATCCCCGATTCTCCCATGCTCTTTACTTGGACTCGTCGAAGAACATGAAGAAAAAGGATTACACCCACATCAAGTCTGTTCTCGACAGTGCTATCTTTACCTACGGCCTACGGGGTGGAGAGATCACGCTCAAGAAGACAAGGAACCGCGCGCCTGCCTTCGGCCATAAGACCGACTTCTGCTGCATCCAGCAACCGAGTGGTACTCTCAGTGATGGATTCTATGTCCTCCACCACATGCTGGAGTACAGACGGGATCAGCAGAACCTTCGTATGTCACCTAGATCCGGCGATGCCCATATTCTGCAATGGGCAAAGAACCTAGGAGATATCCTAGATCATCGACTTCGAGCTGAGTTCTATCACATCCAGCGTGAACTTGCCCAAATCATCATGAAGGAGGTCGTCGAAAAATCAGGGATGTTCTACGAAGAAGGGCAAATGTCGCGGGAAGACGTCCGAACACGCGTATCGACTCAGCGTCTCGATCTGAAGCCTTTCACTGCGCTCGGGGACTATCTCCCTAACTTGGATGGATGGCACGACATGTTGCAGTGATTGACGATATATGACAAAGTGTCCGTTTAGTCCATACTTTCTCTATGACAAAACTTTGAGTTATGCACGACGAAACTTTATTTGTGATGTAATTAAACCGTCCTCCTCAACTAGCGAAGATCACTCTAGTTAGGGCATTTTGGGTACGATGAACTTTGTTATTTATGCTTATGATATGTTGCTTCTATTTTTGCCAAGTCTATCTCTTTCTGTTGCTCAACTATATATGTTGCATATTATCGACTCATGTGACGATGCAGGTACATAGATCATCGATGGCGAAGAAGTGCTACGCCTGGAGTATACGACGAGTGGCCGGAGTGTCAGGACCAGGTGTACGGGTTTTCGAGCGACAGCCAGAGAGGGTTCGATAGTAGAGCCGAAGCAGAAAGTAGTTAGTTTAGGTTCACGCTAGTGCGAGAGAGGGATACGAACCGGTGTCTCAAGAAGTACTACATTATGTATGATGAGACATGACATGTAACTTGTATAGCTATATCATGATTATGATGTGACGACATGATTTTTGTTGAATGATATGATGAGACTATTATGTGTATGATATGATGAGCATATTGTCAGTTTATGATATGATTAGAATACTATATAAAATATATACAAAAACATCGCAAATACGTAGAAAAAAAAAGATATGTGAAAATATAGTAGTAGCGCTCTTTAGCGCTGAACAGGAAAACGCTACTGCTAAGTAGCTATAGCAGTAGCGTAGGCAGAAACGCGCTACTGCTAAACGTTACCTGTAGCGCCGTATCAGTAGCGCAGTGCCCCGCGCTACTGATAGCCCTTAGACCCGCGCTATCTAGGCTTTTCCCTAGAAGTGGTCTGGCATGTACTCCTTGTCCGCGGCCTCCACTGCGATGCGCTCCCGCGCTTCCCGGTCCTCCCTAACCACCACCACAGTCACCACCCTCCATGGCGATGGAGGCTGCAGCGGACCCTCACCCCATGCGTAGTTGAGGCGCGCGGCGGCGTCGTGCAGCCGAATCTGCCACCGGTCGTACTCCTTTGCGGCGAGCTCGACGGTGTGAAAATAGCCCAACCAATGGTTCTTGTGGGTCTTCCGGTCCATGATTTCGGCCACCCACGTCCCCACGACCATTATCGGATGCTGAGGTACTGCCTTTACGACGGCGGCGATGGCCTGGGGAGGTCGGGGAAGCCGGCTAGCCCGTCGGAGGGGGTTGCAGCTTCACGGTGGCGGCGCGAGGAGGACACGCCTGCGCTGAGCTCGTGCAGCGCGGATCCGCGCTATGGATGGGCGGCGGGGACCGGTGGCCACGAGATCCGGCCATTGGGGCGGCGGGGCTGCTGGGGACGGAGGAGGATAGGCAGAGGAGGGTGAAGATTTTTTTACTTCAACACTGAGCGGTGGAGTAAATATAGGCATAGCATAAGTAGTGGAGGAATTTTGTTTACTCCTCTAACGGTTTTAGGGGTTCGGCTAGGTCTCGGTTAGAATAGTAAACCAAATTTTTACTCCTCTAACCGGTTATAGGGGATCCGTTAGAATTGACCTTAACACACGACTGACTATGTATCATATTGAGGTTTTTGTTCGTAGTTAACTCTACTTCCATGTTTGCTAGTAGATAAAATGAAGAAAACCCACATATATATGTGGTAATAAATTATCCTAGTCAATTTAATATATATCAGGGTTATTTTATATTATTATATAATGTTGCGCTAAAATAGCCGGTGTTGGCTCAATATCAACTCATCTCGCTTCTTTTCAAGTCGATCTCGAGCGGCTCACGAGCCTTCAGCTTTTCTTGCAGCCATAGTAGCATGCAAAGTTACTGCGACATGGTTGATTTACTATAGTGGGCAGTTCAAAAAATTACTCCCATATTTTTCAAAAAACTTAGCAATTTTTGAAAATGTGAAAAATACAAGTTTTTAAGATTTGCTTTCTATCCAATGAAGACAACGACAATTGACTACACTAGGTATATTTCATGGAATTAATGCCTTGTAATAAACACATTAGGTAAAAGTACAATGAATTATTGCATCATCTAAAAAGCTGATTAAACAGTCCTTCACTGAATTATTGCATCATCTAAAAAGCAGATTAATTTTTCGTGTGCAAGCAATACCTCGCTAAGAGCATCTGCAGTCGGGCGTCCTACACACGTCTCAAACGCCCGGGCGGGCTGACCAGTCACTAAAAATCGACCCAACCGAGCGCCTCAAACGCCTAGACTGACCGGCACCCCTCATATCCAGCCCAAATATGGGGCGGTCCGGGCGCGCCCGCCACGTCGGCCTAGCCCAGCCTGGGCCACGCCTGCCCCACAAATATCACTATCTGGAAAACCCTAGACCGCAGTCAAACCGAACTCCACTTCACTCCCCTCTTCGTCCACTTCACTTTCGATCCGCTCCAAACGCATCTGATGGCCGGCGACCGAAGCAGCACTGCCTCCAGTGGAGACTCCGGCTCCGACGACGACTGGTCTAACCTGCTGCGCGAAGCAGACCCCGACAATGTGGAGGAGGTCGCCCTCCGCATCGCATTGAGGCGTTCGGCCGTCGACCAAGGCGGATCCACTTCGTCAAGGCCCGGTGACCGGCGAAGCAGCGTCGGCGACGTCGTCGGCCTTTCCCACCCGACGCGCAGATCTGGTCACTTCGCTCCGCTCCTCTAGGTACGCCGCCCACCACCAACACCCTCTGCTCCGGAGGTGGTGCCCTGCCACCGCTGGGTCCTCGTGCCCGCGCCGGGGCCGGCGCGCACTCGGACGCCCTAGTCGGAGCCACGAGCAGCCTGGCGCGAGCGGCAGCAGGCGAGGAAGAGGGCAGCGGCGTCCGAGTCGATGTCTGTGCACCGTCCGCGCGCGAGCGTGCTGGTCGATCCTGAGGCAGCGCTCCTCGCGACTGTCCTCCGCCGCTCGCTCACGATAGTGGAGATGGATGCGCGGTGCCTCGCTGCAAGAATGCCAAGGCGCCCCGACTCGCCATCGAGTTGTCGGAGCGCGAGGCAACAAAGGAGGTGGCGGCGAAGGCGAAGGCGGCCCGCCATGCGAAGGAGCAGGACCGCCTACTCCGCAGGCTGTTGGGCATGTGGTGCAGCTGCGACTCGGATATGACGGACGGCTCCACCTTCAGCTCCGACGACAACGCGACTCCGCATGCCGACGCCTTCACGGAAGAGGGGCACAGCCGCGCCGACGGCCGGAAGGGGAAGGGGCCGGCGAGGAAATGATGATTTCCTCCGCCCTTCCTCGTTCTGTTTATATTTTATCTATGTCTCGTATGTTTGTAGTATGGATTTGCGTTGTCCGCCGTTGAACTCCGCTGAATCATGTTCCTTTTATCCGGCTAATCCGATGAACTACGCTTTGATCATGTGTTAGTGTTGCATGAATTGCATGATTTTGAGGTTTCGAATATGAAAGACGCGAGTGTGAAAGACAAAATATAAGAGGTGCCTGGTCAGTGCCCGCGGACACCCCTGGGCGCGTCCGCAGGCGTTTGAGGGGTCGGATTCGTCCATCGCGGTTGTAGATGCTCTAACAATCACATGTCCAAATATGGAGCACGCCGTCATTTTCACACGTATCTTCTTGGAGGTGAGGGAGGGATGAGTTCTTTGAAAGAGCCCTGTTGATGGTGATGCACCGCTAGAGGAAGACGACGAGCGCTGCCGCCAATACCAACGAGTGGCAGGTGGCGAACTGGGGATCCCCGAAAAATCGTCCCCACAAAAACGTCGTGTTGACTATGATCATGGCTGCGAGCATGCATGCGACGGCTTTCGGCATGGCACCCAAGTTGCTCGCCCAACGCCAACGGATGTACAGAGCCACGGACACCATGTATTCCACCACAAAGAGGCTTGCAATGCAATTGAAATCGTATGGACTGTCAGAAGTCTTCTTCTTTGAAACGCCTCATTCCCCCTGGTCGCCGGATGGGGTCCTCACATACGTGCCGTGCATTTTATTATGTTTATTTAAAAAGAGACGTACATGCACATCAAATTTCAAGCTTCCTACATACGATGTATTGTCAGTTTGTCACTGAATTCTCTCTTGACCCTTGCCAAGGCGCGGGTCGACACGGCCAGTCTACATGCTTGGCTCGTTGGCCGCGCCCGCAAGCTGGCTGGCCTGCAGCTTTTGCTGCTGCTTTTCTTTTTCAAAACCGCCCATAGCACAGTCCTGCCATCTTTGGCTCGGCAGCTCTTCGAATTGACTAGGTGTGTGTGACGCCGCGACCTTCTCTTTTGCCTGACTAATGCAGCACAAATCCGTGAAACCACGGTGATGTGCACTTCTTTATCACTAATGATTACGGTATGCATACTGAAAGTGAAAAAAAGGTTAAAACTATGTATATTTTCTTTGTCTGATATTTAATTTTTATGTACTAACTAAAAATTGTAATACGTAGCACGACCTTGCTTCTATACTTTGAATTGTTTAGATATTGGTAAAATCATCTTAGCTTGCTCCAAGAGTTCAAAATGTCCATTCTACTATCGAAACGGTATCAGCTTGAAGAACGGGAGGGCGAACAGCTAGCTTGCCCGCTCCCGCTCCCCTGCGCTGCTGGCCACTCCGGCCGCGGCGGCCACAGATCCGGCATTGATGGCCGCCCTCCCGTCCCGTCCCCCCTCGGCTGGCTCGCAGCGGAGGCTCCCAGGCTGCGTCTCCCCAAAACCCCGCGGTTCCTCGCCGTTGGGAGGTCCGTCGGGGGCCCCGGCCTCGCCTTCATCACCGGCCACCACCTTGGCGGGCTCAGATCCGGCCTCGACGCCGCGAATCCTGCAGCGGGGCGGGCCGTCCAGCTCGGGGCACCAGCTTTGCCCGACGGATCTGGGCGCATCCCCCCATTTCGGGCATGGCCGCCTTAAATCCATGGTAGTAGCCCCATCCTCCGCGGTCAACATTTCCTCTTCGGGCGGCGGAGATGGCTGGACGGAGGTCAGATCCAGGAAGGGCAAGCGTGCTGGCTCCGGCTCCGCGGTCCATCCGCGTCCTCCCCGGGAGCGCCGCTCGGACCGCCAGCGGGATTTCAATGCCCTCTCAGGCCGCGACGCCTTCTTAAGCAGGTTCAAAGGTAAGTGTTTCCGGTGCCTCAGCAAGCTCCACCGCCGCAAAGACTGCAGAGACCCTCTCCGCTGCATCCTCTGCAAGCGCCAAGGCCACTTCGCCTGGGAGTGCCCGCAAAACCCAAGAAACGGGGGTCCAGGAGGGACCGCCCGGGAAAGGCTAAAGCCGGCTCCTCCCAGAGCTCCAGTGCACGAGCGCCTTCGCTTCCCATCGCCGGCCTGCTCTTCTCCACCTCCCTCGACCATGGACCGCTTCCTCCACTGCGACCCCACGAGGCGTCCGCGGGTCAGCAACAAGGTGGTGGTGGCCTCGCCTGCCCTCGAGCGCGAGGAGTTCATTCTCCGCCAGCACGTCGTCACCCTCTCCGCCGCCGACAGGATCCACGCAACTAACCCCATGGCTGTGGGCAAGGCGATCGAGGAGCAGCTGGGCACGCCGCCTTTCCAGCTTCGCGTCACCACCCACCACCCGGAAGCTTTCCTGGTCCACTTCGATCTGCCGGCACACCGCGACGAAGCGGTGCGGCGGGGCATCCTCAAGGTGGACGGCACCAAGTTCTTCATCCGAGCTTGGCATGAAGACGACCACGCGGGGATCATGAAGCTGCCGCTGCACGTCCGCATCGTCGTGGAGGATCTGCCGATGCAGTTCTGGTCCCTGGAAGGGGCGAAGGAGGCGTTCGGCGACTTCGGCCGCATCGATCGCCTCGACAGCCGGACCCTGGAGCGCGGGCACACCAAGACGTTTGCTTGCTGGCTCTGGACGAGGGACGTAGCGCACATCCCCACCACGCGGGCGCTCTGGGTGCTCAAGAGGGGGACCGGCCGCGTCGACGAGATCATTGGCTACTCCCCTCCTGACCGTCGCATCCCTCCTCCTCCAGGCGTCCGCCGCTACGACATGCTCATTCACGTGTACCGGGTGGAGGATTGGACCCCGCTCTCGCCGCGCTCTTCGCACTCGGGCCAGAGCGGGATCCCCTCCTCGGACGAGGACGCCGACGACCGCCCCCTCCCGAGGACCGAGCCTGGTACCTGGACCGGCGGCGTCGAGGACGGCCAGGCTTCGGGGAGAAGAGGGGCCTCAAGGGCCCCGGCCACTGGTTGCGGGAGCGGGCCACGGGCTGAAGGCCGGCGCGACCACGACCACGACGGAGAGCAAGGTGGCCAGCGACGCACATGGAAGGAGGCATTCCTGGGCAATTCCTGCCACGTGAAGGGCAAGTCAACCAACGTCGTCGAGGCCGCTCCAAGGCCCCGCAGCAAGACCCCTGCCGATCGCCATCAAGACGCCCAGGTCAGGGGCAGGGCCAAGGACAAGAGGGCTCGCGAGGTTCCTGCTCTCAAGGCCACTCCACCGCTTCCTCTCCGGCCACGCGAAGCTCCTCGTCAGAGCACCACCGAGCCAGACCCGGTGGCCCAGTTCTTCTCCTTCCCTGGAGGCCGTGCTCTCTCGCCTCCCCCGCGCACCGACGTCATGCAACTGGAGATCGAGAACGCCATGCTCGAGGCGCTCAACTCCCCGTTAGCCTTTGAAGATGGTGGCCGCTCACCGCCCCACGCTACGACGCGCCGCGGGGCCATCGACGACTTCCCAGAAGACGACATCCTGCCGTGCATCGCCGACCTCGATGCTCCTCTCAGCAGCCCTTGCATCACCACTACGGCCCCCGCAGCGGTGGGGTTCCAGGCCACTGCCATCACCCAGAGGGTCGACTGCCTCCACATTGACGCCGGCCAGGGGAGCACCAGTTAGACTGACGGGCTCGAGCAGCTTTTCAACCCCACCCCGAAGGCCATCCTCAAGCCCCCCCCCCCCCCCCCCCCCCCCCCCCCCCCCCCCCCCCAAGTGAGGGCCACCTCCGCTCCTTCGCGCCGGAGCGCACGTCAGGCTGCTGTCGGTTGTGCCGTGCCAGTGGCCTAGCGCGCGGCTCTACGTCTCGTCCAGGAGCTCGGCGGCCCCGGCCCAAAGGACAGGATGACCCCGCAGGCAGCGGCGGCTCTGCTCAAGCACTTTGAGGAGCCTCTGACACGCAGCGACATCAAGGCGATCGCAAAGCTCACTGGTCTGGACATCAAGGCTGTGGAGATCGCGGCGGGTATGGCCGGCGCGGATGGTGAAGCCGTAGTTTGATCATGTTAAGGCTATTAGTTAGTCTTCGTCGACGGCTGGTCTTGAACCAGTTCAAGTTAGGTTTTGTCTTCATGTGTAGTCTTCGGAAAGCAGGGTTAGCATCTAGACGCCGCCGAAATTTTGGGTCTATTGGAGGCCGGCGACGCCCCCCGGTTAGCTGTAATGTGTGTTGTAATCTTTTTAGTAGCAATGACAGTCGACGAAGCGAACATCGTAGTCTCCATGGTTGACACAAACTACAAGATTATGTCATGGAACGTTAGGGGTCTAAACTCGACGGCTAGGCGATCAACAATTAGAGAGGTGGCGCACGTAAATAAGATTGCAATCCTAAATTTGCAGGAAACGAAAATAGAGACATGGACATCAGCCATGGCATGCGACGTAGGGGGCAACTTGCTGCAGGGCTGCATTGTGCTTCCGGCTATGGGCACAAGGGGGGGCGCGGCAATCTTCTGGGATAAGCAGATAGTAGAGGTTACGGATCAGATCATCGCCAGTTTCACGATTACGGCAAAGGTGAAGATCATCAGTAGTGGGCGATCCTTCTGGATGACCACAGTCTATGGCCCCACAGACGACCTGCAGAAAGCCAACTTCCTTTCGGAATTAGCAGTGATTGCGCCACCCACAACGGAGCCATGGATGCTCAATGGAGACTTCAACATGATCTACCAAGCCAGAGACAAAAACAATTGCAACATCAATAGGAGAATGATGGGCCGTTTCCGCAAGGCAATTGATCTGGCAGGGGTCAAAGAGATTAAATGTAAAAACAGGAGATTTACATGGAGCAGCGAGAGGGAGGACCCAACTCTTTGCAATATAGATAAGATTTTCTGCAACTTAGCTTGGGAGAATATGCACCCAAATTTTGTCCTCATGGCGGCATCTACATCATTCTCAGACCATTGCCCGCCATTGTTAGCTAACGGAGATAGACCTGTCACCAAGGCTAGATTCAGATTCGAGAATTTCTAGACAATTTTCCCACACTTCCAAGAGACTGTGCAGCATGCTTGGGAGAGGCCAGTTCATCACGACTGTCCGTTTGTCAGGGTAAAAAAGAAGATGGAGAGAGCAGCGGCGGATCTAAAAATATGGAGCAAAACTCTGTTTGGGGGTGCAAAACTGCAATTCCACATTGCCAACGAGGTTATTCTCCGTCTCGATATGGCTCAGGAGGCCAGATCATTGACAGCAGAAGAGCACCATCTGCGGAAACAGCTGAAGCTGAAAGTGCTTGGATCGGCAGCAGTTGAGAGGGCTCGCAAAAGGCAGGCTTCCAGAATATCTTGGCTACGAGCGGGCGATGCCAACTCAAAGTTCTTCCACGCTCGCCTCCTATCTCGTAGGAGAAAAAACTACATCCACTCCATCAAAGAGGGCAACTCTGTCGTAACGGAGCCGCAGGAGAAAGCAAGGCTAGCCCTTGACCACTTCGCCCGCAGCCTCGGTCAGAAGCAGCATCGGGGCTGCACGCTCAATTGGGACCAGCTCTAACTACCTGCCATCGACCTGCAGGGCATCGATCTTCCTTTCAGTGAGCAAGAGATCTGGGCGGCCATCAAGGCATCTCCGGCTGAGAAAGCGCCCGGGCCTGGTGGTTTCACCGGGAAATTCTTCAGATCATGTTGGCACATCATCAAGCATGATATCGTGGCGGTCTTTCAAAAATTCTACAACCTAGCGGGAGGGAACCTCGCTGAACTGAATACAGCTTTCATTGCTCTGCTGCCAAAAAAGAACGGAGCCACGGAGATGAGCCACTTTAGCCCGATCAGCCTGATACACTCCATTGCAAAGTTGATCGCAAAAGTCCTGTCCATGAGGCTGGCTACCCGGCTCCAAGACCTAATCTCCCCTGCGCAAACTGTGTTTCAGAAAGGAAAATGCTTACATGAAAGCTACCAATACGTGCAGGGCTGCGTGAGGGCGCTGCACGGGCAAGGAAGGCAGGTGCTGCTGTTCAAATTGGATATAGCAAAAGCATTCGATTCAATCTCATAGGAATACCTACTGGAACTGATGGAAAGACTGGGTTTCCCCGCAAGATGGCGAGATTGGATCGCGATGATGCTCTCGTCGGCCTTCTCATCGGTGTTGCTAAATGGTGAGCCGGGCGACCACTTCTGGCACCTGCAAGGATTACGACAGGGTGACCCCCTTTCCCCCCTGCTCTTTATTCTTGCAATCGTCCCGCTTCATCATCTACTGGCTGCTGCTTCAGACCTTGGGATTTTGGCGCCTTTGCCGGGCAGAGGCCCAAGCTTGTGGGTGAGTCTGTATGCAGATGATGCGGTTATCTTTGCAAATCCATCAACACAGGAGGTGGGCAAACTGATGGAATTGCTGGATAGATTCGGAGAAGCCACTGGGCTGAAACTAAATCAAAGAAAATCCTCCGTGGCTGCAATTCACTGTGAAGGACTGCATTTGCCGGATGTGCTACAGGGCTTCGGTGGTCAACTTGTCAACTTTCCAATCACCTACCTGGGTCTACCAATCACGCCAACTAGGCTCAGAATGGTGCACTTCCAATTCCTCATCGATCGGGTGAAGGCGAGGTTGGCCGGGTGGAAAGGCAAGCTGCTTAACCTGGCGGGGAGAAGGGTTCTTGTCAGAAGTGTCCTCTCTTCTCTCCCAACATTTGCGATGACAACGCTGAAGATTCCAAAGAAAATCTTGAAAGAAGTGGACAAATCAAGACGCCGCTTCCTCTGGGCTCAAGACGAAGAACTCTCTGGAGGCAAATGTAAAGTAGCTTGGGACAAGGTATGCTCCCCACTAGCTCAAGGTGGCCTCGGACTCCTGGATCTGAACAAATTCAGCCGGGCTCTGAGAATAAGATGGCACTGGCTGGCTTGGGTACAGCCGGACAAACCTTGGGTTGGCATGCATCCACCTCCTGACGACCAAGACTGGGCGCTGTTCGGCAAAGCGACAAGGATCCAGATAGGCAACGGAAACGAGGCGAGCTTCTGGAAGGATAACTGGATCGGCGAGGTGCCGCTGCGCGTGACCTTCCCTGCTCTGTTCAGTCACGCTCGTCGCAAAAACAGATCAGTTGGGGCTGCCCTCACCAACGATCAATGGATCATGGACCTGCAACATGGAGACACATCTGCAATAGCACCACAATACCTGCAGATGTGGCGGCTGATTGACGAGGCACACATAGCCCTGGACTCTGGTCAAGAAGATACGATCACTTGGAAGTTCACACACGACGGCAGATACACTACTAAATCGGCTTACAAGATACAATGCCTTCAGGACCCCAACTCAAATTTCAACAGTTTCATCTGGAAGGTCTGGGCTCCCAACAAGCTCAAGGTGTTCATGTGGCTTCTCGCCATGAACCGCCTATGGTGCAACGATAGATTGCAGAGAAGAGGTTGGCCCAATGGCTACTTCTGCCCCTTCTGCATCAGGAACTTGGAGACATCTACACATCTGATCTGGAGCTGCAACTTCTCCCAAGAAGTCTTGAGGAAATGTGCCAGCTGGTCTGGATGCTCCTCGCTTGAGCCAAGGGAGAGACCTCAGCTAAGCTCGGCCCAGAACTGCCAACTCATCATCAGCAAGACTGCAGCTGCCAATAGGCGCGGCGTCAGATCAATGATCATCATGATCGCCTGGGAATTATGGAAGGAAAGAAACCACTACGTCTTCCGGGCGAAAACACCTCTGGCCGAAGATGTCATCTCAGCAATCAGGAACAACATCGAGCAGTGGAGATTAGCCGGAGCTAAATGCATGGAGCCCCCTTTCGGGGACACAATTAGTGAAAATTAGCCGTAAGGAAGGGAGAGCTAGTTGTACTTTTCTATTTTCATCCATTTGATCATTTGATCTACATGTTTCCACTGCTTTCTGCTAAATCAATGAAGCCGGTGATCCTGCCGGGTCTTTCAAAAAAAAAAACTATCGAAACGGTTATTAGGCAAAAACATTGAACGAGTTCGTGGCTTGTCCCCCACTCAACGCAAGCGGCGGTGGTGGCTAAAGAACTAAACCATTTCGGCTCCGCTGATTAGTCTGTGGATTCTCCTCCCATTTGGCTGTCGCTTAGGCGACAGAGAGGGAAATCCGGTGCCTTGGCTCCGGCTAGTAGTTTATATTGGTTTTTTTTCTCGTAGGGACATCGTTCAATTAGATGGCATTGTTTCACCTTCGAGTTGGTCTTACGGGCTCCGATCCTCCTCAAGTTCATCAATCAGAACAAATTCAGTGGATCTCCGGCGTAGATTCCTGGCCCCACGTTCATGAGGGCGACATATGGCACTCCAGATCGATTCAAGGGTTCAATGGCATCGATTGCGGCTCCAAGGTGAGGGTCCTTAGGGGCACCTGAAGAAGAGTTCATGGTTGTGATCGACATGGTCAGGCCGGCTCCGGTAGGGAAGCAACTATGACAACACGTTTTGGTGGCAGTAGTGGTCGTTCAGTGGTCAAGGGACCTCGGTGCATATGTTGGAAAAAAGTCCATTTTACTACCCTGAACAAAGTTGGTGGTTCACATTACCCCCTTACTTTTTTTCGGTTCCCTTACCCCCCTAAACAATCTCATACCGGACAAAAAAAACCCGGGTGGCTTGCCCAGACCAGATGCTCACATGGACACGGTCAAAGGTGGTATTTGACCTGCGGGCGGGTCCCACTCGTTAGTATTTTTTCAAAAAATTTAAGAAATAGAAAAGAAGTAATGTACCTGGGCCTTACCTGTTGGAAGTTTCGACCCAGCCCAAACCAGCGAGGGGCAGGGTCATCTTCAACCCCTCGCCAGGAGGAATCTGTTATGGACCTTCGTGCGTCGACGGCCACCTCCTGCTTCTCGATGTCCCGTGTGTCCCCTGTCCTTTCTTCGCGCCATAGAGACGTGCACGGCCTCTCTCTACCTCTTTCCTCTTTCGCAGGTCCCTCTCCCCTTCTCTAGCACTCTCTCCCGAGCGTCTCCAAGAGAAAATGTCACCGCCGCCCTCTATCCTCGCGGGCACCGGCCGTGTCCAGGAGCTCCGCCTAGACGCCTTGAACATCTCCATAGAAGAACTCGAGCTCGGAAACACTGCATCGCGCTAAACGCCGTCATCTTCCTCGTTGGCATCCGAAGATCGCCGCTATCGATTCGGGCATTTCAAAACCTCCCTGGGCCAGAAAAGATGACCTGCGACTTCACTGTGAGCTCCTGCACATTTAACCTCTCCCCCCTTCGTCGATTTCGTCCTCCAACTAAGGTAGACCCCATGGCCGAAGCCGGCGTCCGCCATTGCCGATGAGCTCGTCGCTGCCAAACTCTCTCAGCCGCCACGTGCTGTCCAGCAAACTCCTACTGCCCCGTAGTTGCCACCCGGCTACTCATCTTGCTCGTCTGCATGCTCCTTCGCAATTGCCCACATGCACCCGAGCGCCGCTGATACGTCTTCAATGTATCTATAATTTTTTATTGTTCCATGCTATTATATTATCTGTTTTGGATGTTTTATATGCATTAATTTGCTATTTTATATTATTTTTGGGACTAACCTATTAACATAGAGCCCAGTGCCAGTTTCTGTTTTTTCCCTTGTTTTAGAGTTTCACAGAAAAGGAATACCAAACGGAGTCGAAACGAAATAAAACCTTCGCGATGATTTTTCTTGGACCAGAAGACACCCATGAGACTTGGAGTGCAAGTCAGAAGAGCCACGAGGTGGCCACAAGGGTGGAGGACGCGCCCAGGGGGTAGGGCGCGCCCCCTGCCTTGTGGGCCCCTCGTGACTCCCCTGACCTAAATCTTTTGCCTATATATTCACATATATTCCCAAACCACCAGAAGTATCCATGAAACCACTTTTCCACCGCCGCAACCTTCTGTACCCGTGAGATCCTATCTAGGGGCCTTTTCCGGCATCCGGACGGAGGGGGATTCGATCACGGAGGGCTTCTACATCAACTCTATTGCCCTTCCGATGAAGCGTGAGTAGTTTAGCACAGACCTACGGGTCCATAGCTAGTAGCTAGATGGCTTCTTCTCTCTCTTTGATTCTTAATACCATGTTCTCCTCGATGTTCTTGGAGATCTATTCGATGTAAACTTCTTTTGCGGTGTGTTTGTCGAGATCCGATGAATTGTGGATTTATGATCAGTTTATCTATGAATATTATTTGAATCTTCTCTAAATTCTTTTATGCATGATTTGGTATCTTTGTAATTCTCTTCGAACTATCGGTTTGGTTTGGCCAACTAGATTGGTTTTTCTTGCAATGGGAGAAGTGCTTAGCTTTGGGTTCAATCTTCCAGTGTCCTTTCCCAGTGACAGTAGGGGCAGCAAGGCACGTATTGTATTGTTGCCATCGAGGATAAAAAGATTGGGTTTACATCATATTGCTTGAGTTTATTCCTCTACATCATGTCATCTTACTTAATGCGTTACTCTGTTCTTCATGAACTTAATACTCTAGATGCAGGCAGGAGTCGGTCGATGTGTGGTGTAATAGTAGTAGATGCAGAATCGTTTCGGTCTACTTGACACGGGCGTGATGCCTATATTTCATAATCATTGCCTTAGATATCGTCATAACTTTGCGCTTTTCTATCAATTGCTCGACAGTAATTTGTTCACCCACCGTATTATTTGCTATCTTGAGAGAAGCCTCTACTGAAACCTATGGCCCCGGGTCTATTTTCCATCATATAAGTTTCTGATCTACTATTTTCCATCATATAAGTTTCCGATCTACTATATTGCAATCTTTTAATTTCCAATCTATAAACCAAAAATATTTACTTTACCTTTTGTTTAGTTTCATCTATCTCTATCAGATCTCACTTTTGCAAGTAACCGTTAAGGGATTGACAACCCCTTTATCGCGTTGGGTGCAAGTTGTTTGATTGTTTGTGCAGGTATTGGTGATTTGTGCGTTGTCTCCTGCTGGATTGATACCTTGGTTCTCTAACTGAGGGAAATACTTATCTCTAGTTTGCTGCATCACCCTTTCCTCTTCAAGGAAAAAACCAATGCAAGCTCAAGAAGTACCAGGAAGAATTTCTGGCGCCGTTGCCGGGGAGATCTACGCCAAGTCAAGACATACCAAGTACCCATCATAAAACTCTCATCTCTTGCATTACATTATTCGTCATTTGCCTCTCGTTTTCCTCTCCCCCACTTCTAAAACGATTTTCGAAAATTTTTGCCTTTTCTTCGCCCCTCTTCCATTCGTCTTCTTCGTTTGCTTTTTGTATGCTCGTGTGTTGGTGTGCTTGCCTGTCGTTATGGCTCAACCAAAGAACATTGATCCTCACTCTAGGAGGATGGAAGAAATTGAAAATAATGTTAGGAGCTTCATGTCTTTACAATTTGAGCATAATAGTTTCTTTAGAAACGAGCTTAAAGAGCAGAAAAGTTTTTTGGAGTACATGAATCAAGAGCTCGATGATATGTCTAAGGAATTTTATGGTTTAAAAACTTAGTTTGCTCATCTTGAAAATTTAGTAAGCCAAATTTCTGATAAACAAGCCACCTTAGTAAATAAGATGGCCGCTAAACCGGAGTCTTTAATTAATGATGAAGATCTTAAAGTGATTGATGTGACTCCTATTTAATATTTGTTTTCCAATATAAATCTTGATAAAGATGGGACTGGAGATGAGTCAACTTTAGTTAAAAGGCATCCCAATGATTCGGAGTTTTTAGATCTTGATGCAAAAATTGATAAAAGTGGGATTGAAGAGGTCAAAACTTTAAGTAGCAGTGAACCCACTCTTTTGGATTTCAAGGAATTTAATTATGATAATTGTTCTTTAATAGATGTATTTCCTTGTTGCAATCCATGTTGAATTCTCCTCATGCTTATAATCAAAACAAAGTTATTACTAAACATATCGTTGATGCTATGATGCAATCTTTTGAAGAAAAGCTTGAATTGGAAGTTTCTATCCCTAGAAAACTTTATGATGAGTGGGAACCTACAATTAAGATTAAGATTAAAGATTATGAGTGCCATGCTTTGTGTGATTTGGGTGCTATCGTTTCTACAATTCCAAAAACTTTATGTGATGTGTTAGGTTTCCGTCAATTTGATGGTTGTTCTTTAAATTTGCATCTTGCGGATTCCACTATTAAGAAACCTATGGGAAGGATTAATGATGTTATTATTGTTGCAAATAGGAATTATGTGCCCGTAGATTTCATTGTTCTTGATATAGATTGCAATCCTACATGTCCTATTATTCTTGGTAGACCTTTTCTTAGAACGATTGGTGCA
This sequence comes from Thinopyrum elongatum, assembly GCA_011799875.1. Taxonomy (NCBI): domain Eukaryota; kingdom Viridiplantae; phylum Streptophyta; class Magnoliopsida; order Poales; family Poaceae; genus Thinopyrum; species Thinopyrum elongatum. Next base: position 514,329,845 of record CM022299.1, read on the forward strand.
ATTATTGATATGAAAGAAGGAAATATTAGATTTCAATTTCCGTTAAGGAAGGGCATGGAACACTTTCCTAGAAATAAAATTAAGTTGCCATATGAATCTATTATGAGAGCTACTTATGGATTGCATACCAAAGATGACAATACTTAGATCTATTTGTATTTTTATGCCAAGCTAAGGACGTTAAACAATAGCGCTTGTTGGGAGGCAACCCAATTTTATTTTTATTCTTTACTTTTTGCTTCTGTTTTTCAATAAATAATTAATCTAGGCTCTGGTTAGATACGGTTTCATGTTTTAATTAGTGTTTGTGCCAAGTAAGACCTTTGGGATGACTTACGGTGATAGTTGATTTGATCCTGCTGAAAAACAGAAACTTTTGCGCCTAGTCCCAGAATTGTTTAAATTCACTGGAGCGTGGAAAAACTCTGAATTTTTTACACAAGATTGATATACAAATTGCCTCTGCTGTCCGAACTTTTCGGAATCTTTGGAGTTACACAAGTATTAGAACAATTCGGATCTTCGCAGACTGTTCTGTTTTTGACAGATTCTGTTTTCTATGTGTTGTTTGCTTATTTTGATGAATCTATCGGTAGTATCGGGGGTATGAACCATGGAAAAGTTGGAATACAGTAGATATTACACTAATATAAATAAAGAATGAGTTCACAACAGTACCAAAAGTGGTTATTTATTTTTTTATACTAACAGAGCTTATTAGATTTTCTGTTGAGTTTTGTGTTGTGAAGTTTTCAAGTTTTTAGTAAGGATTTGATGGACTATAAAATAAGGAGTGGCAAGAGCGTAAGCTTGGGGATTCCCAAGGCACCCCAAGGTAATATTCAAGGACAACCAAGAGCCTAAGCTTGGGGATGCCCCGGAAGGCATCCCCTCTTTCATCTTCGTCTATCGGTAACTTTACTTGAGGCTATATTTTTATTCACCACATGATATGTATTTTGCTTGGAGCGTCTTGTATGATATGAGTCTTTGCTTTTTAGTTTGCCACAATCATCCTTGCTGTACACACCTTTTGAGAGGGACACGCATGAATCGTGATTTATTAGAATACTCTATGTGCTTCACTTATATCTTTTGAGCTAGGCAATTTTACTCTAGTGCTTCACTTATATCTTTTTAGAGCACGACGGTGGCTTTATTTTATAGAAATTGTTGAACACTCATGCTTCATTTATATTATTTTGAGAGTCTCTAAACAGCATGGTAATTTTCTTTGGTTATAAATTTAGTCCTAATATGATAGACATCCAAGAGGGATATAATAAAAACTTTCATATAAAGTGCACTGAATACTATGAGAAGTTTGATTCCTTATGATTGTTTTGAGATATAAAGATGGTGATATTAGAGTCATGCTAGTTAGTATTTGTGGATTGTAGAAATACTTGTGTTAAAGTTTGTGATTCCCGTAGCATGCACGGATGGTGAACCGTTATGTGATGAAGTCGGATCATGATTTATTTATTTATTGTCTTCCTTATGAGTGGCGGTCGGGGATGAGTGGTGGTCTTTTCCTACCAATCTATCCCCCTAGGAGCATGCGCGTAGTACTTCGTTTCGATAACTAATAGATTTTTGTAATAAGTATGTGAGTTCTTTATGACTAATGTTGAGTCCATGGATTATACACACTCTCACCCTCCCACCATTGCTAGCCTCTCTAGTACCGTGCAACTTTCACCGGTACCATACATCCACCATATACCTTCCTCAAAACAGCCACCATACCTACCTATTATGTCATTTCCATAGCCATTCCGACATATATTGCCATGCAACTTTTCACCGTTCCGTTTATTATGACACGCTTCATCATTGTCATATTGCTTTGCATGATCATGTAGTTGACATCGTATTTTTGGCAAAGCCATCATTCATAATTTTTTCATACATGTCACTCTTGATTCATTGCACATGCCGGTACACCGCCGGAGGCATTCATATAGAGTCATAATTTGTTCTAAGTATCGAGTTGTAATTCTTGAGTTGTAAGTAAATAAAAGTGTGATGATCTTCATTATTAGAGCATTGTCCCATGTGAGGAAAGGATGATGGAGACTATGATTCCCCCACAAGTCGGGATGAGACTCCGGATGAAAAAAAAAGAGGCCAAACAAAAAAAGGAGAGAAGGCCCAAAATAAAAAAAATGAGAGAAAAGAGAGAAAGGGCAATGTTACTATCCTTTTACCACACTTGTGCTTCAAATTAGCACCATGATCTTCATGATAGAGAGTCTCTTATGTTGTAAATTTCATATACTAGTGGGAATTTTTCATTATAGAACTTGGCTTGTATATTCCAATGATGGGCTTCCTCAAATTGCCCTAGGTCTTCGTGAGCAAGCGAGTTGGATGCACACCCACTTAGTTTCTTTTTGAGCTTTCATAAACTTATAGCTCTAGTGCATCCGTTGCATGGCAATCCCTACTCACTCACATTGATATCTATTGATGGGCATTTCCATAGCCCGTTGGTACGCCTAGTTGATGTGAGACTAGCTCCTTCTTTTTGTCTTCTCCACAACCACCATATTCTATTCCACCTATAGTGCTATGTCCATGGCTCACGCTCGTGTATTGCGTGAAAGTTGTAAAAGTTTGAGAACATCAAAAGTATGAAACAATTGCTTGGCTTGTCATCGGGGTTGTGCATGATTTGAATATTTTGTGTGATGAAGATGGAGCATAGCCAGACTATATGATTTTGTAGGGATAAGCTTTCTTTGGCCATGTTATTTTGAGAAGACATAATTGCCTTGTTAGTATGTTTGAAGTATTATTGTTTTTATGTCAATATTAAACTTTTGTTTTGAATCTTATGGATCTGAACATTCATGCAATAATAAAGAAGAATTACATGGATAAATATGTTAGGTAGCATTCCACATCAAAAATTCTATTTTTATCATTTACCTACTCGAGGACGAGCAGGAATTAAGCTTGGGGATGCTTGATACGTCTCCAACGTATCTATAATTTTTTATTGTTCCATGCTATTATATTATCTATTTTGCATGTTTTATATGCATTAATATGCTATTTTATATTATTTTTGGGACTAAACTATTAACCTAGAGCCCAGTGCTAGTTTTTGTTTTTTCCTTGTTTTAGAGTTTCGCAGAAAAGGAATACCAAACGGAGTCCAAACGGAATAAAACCTTTGCGATGATTTTTCTTTGACCAGAAGACACCCAGGAGACTTGGAGTGCAAGTCAGAAGAGCCACGAGGCGACCACAAGGGTGGAGGGCGCGCCCAGGGGGTAGGGCGTGCCCTCCAGATAACCCACAAGTATAGGGGATCGCAACAGTTTTCGAGGGTAAAGTATTCAACCCAAATTTATTGATTCGACACAAGGGGAGCCAAAGAATATTCTCAAGTATTAGCAGCTGAGTTGTCAATTCAACCACACCTGAAAGACTTAATATCTGCAGCAAAGTATTTAGTAGCAAAGTAGTATGGAAGTAACGGTAACGGTGGCAAAAGTAACAATAGCAGTTTTGTAGTAATCGTAACAGTGGCAACGGAAAAGTAACTTGGCAAAGATCAATATGAAACGAGCTCGTAGGCAATGGATCAATGATGGATAATTATGTCGGATGGCATTCATCATGCAACAGTTATAACATAGGGTGACACAGAACTAGCTCCAATTCATCAATATAATGTAGGCATGTATTTCGAATATAGTCATACGTGCTTATGGAAAAGAACTTGCATGACATCTTTTGTCCTACCCTCCCGTGGCAGCGGGGTCCTATTGGAAACTAAGAGATATTAATGCCTCCTTTTAATAGAGTACCGGACCAAAGCATTAGCACTTAGTGAATACATGAACTCCTCAAACTACGGTCATCACCGGGAATGGTCCCGACTATTGTCACTCTGGGGTTGCCGGATCATAACACGTAGTAGGTGACTATTGACTTGCAAGATAGGATCAAGAACACAAATATATTCATGAAAACATAATAGGTTCAGATCTGAAATCATGGCACTCGGGCCCTAGTGACAAGCATTAAGCATAGCAAAGTCATAGCAACATCAATCTTAGAACATAGTGGATACTAGGGATCAAACCCTAACAAAACTACCTCGATTACATGGTAAATCTCATCCAACCCATCACCGTCCAGCAAGCCTACGATGGGATTACCCACGCACGGCAGTGAGCATCATGAAATTGGTGATGAAGGATGGTTGATGATGACAATGGCGACGGATTCCCCTCTCCGGAGCCCTGAACGGACTCCAGATCTGCCCTCCCGAGGAAGAACAGGGCTTGGCGGCGGCTTCGTATCGTAAAACGCGATGAATCTTTCTCTCTGATTTTTTTCTCCCCGAACATGAATATATGGAGTTGGAGTTGAGGTCGGTGGAGGTCCAGTAAGCCCACAAGGTCGGAGGGCGCGCCCAGGGAGGTAGGGCGCGCCCTCCACCCTTGTGGCTAGGGTGTGGGCCTCCTGCTGCTGATTCTTTCGCCAATATTTTTTGTTAATTCCGAAAATGTGCTCCGTGAAGTTTCAGGTCATCCTGAGAACTTTTTATTCTGCACAAAAATAACACCATGGCAATTCTGCTCAAAACAGCGTCAGTCCGGGTTAGTTCCATTCAAATCATGCAAATTAGAGTCCAAAATAAGGGCAAAAGAGTTTGGAAAAGTAGATACGATGGAGACGTATCAACTCCCCCAAGCTTAACCCATTGCTTGTGCTCAAGCAATTCAGTTGATAAACTAAAAGTGATAAAGAAAAACTTTTACAAACTCTGTTTGATCTTGTTGTTGCAAATATGTAAAGCCAGCATTCAAGTTTTCAACAAAGATTATGAACTAACCATATTCACAATAACTTTTAGGTCTCACATTCACTCACATCAATGGCATAATCAACTAGCGAGCAATAATAATAAATCTCGGATGACAACACTTTCTCAAAACAATCATGATATTATATAACAAGATGGTATCTCACTAGCCCTTTCTGAGACCGCAAAACATAAATGCAGAGCACCCCTGAAGATTAAGGGCTGACTAGACATTGTAATTCATGATAAAAGAGATCCAGTCACAGTCATACTCAATATAAATTAATAACAATGCATACAAATGACAGTGGTGCTCTCTAACTAGTGCTTTTTATAAGAGGATGATGACTCAGCATAAAAGTAAATAGATAGGCCCTTCGCAGAGGAAAGCAGGGATTTGCAGAGGTGCCAAAGCTCGAGATTTTAAAACAGAGATAAATAATATTTTGAGCGGTATGCTTTCATTGTCAACATAACAACCAAGAGATCTCGGTATCTTCCATACTACATACATTATAGGCGGTTCCCAAACAGAATGGTAAAGTTTTTACTCCCCCTCCACCAATCAATCACACTCCACGGCTTGTCCGAAACAACGGGTGCCGTCCAACTATCAACAATCCTGGTGGACTTTTGTTTTGCAATTATTTTGGTTTGATTTGAGCATGGGACTGGGCATCCCTGTTACCAGCCATTTTCTCGTGAATGACGAGCGAAGTCCACTCATCGTGAGAATAACCCACCTAGCATGAAAGATATTGACAGCCCTAGTTGGTACATGAGCTATTCAAGCATACAAAATAGATTATCATTTGAAGGTTTAGAGTTTGGCACATGCAAATTTACTTGGAATGGCAGGTAAATACCGCATATAGGAAGGTATGGTGGACTCATATGAAACAACTTTGGGTTTATGGAAGTGGATGCACAAGCAGTATTCCCGCTTAGTACAAGTGAAGGCTAGAAAGAGACTGGGAAGCGACCAACTAGAGAGCGATAACAGTCATACACATGCATTGAGATTAACCAACATTGAATGCAAGCATGAGTAGGATATAAATCACCATGAACATAAATATCGTAGAGGCTATGTTTATTTTGTTTCAACTACATGCGTGAACATGTGCCAAGTCAAGCCACTCGAATCATTCAAAGGAGGATACCATCCTATCATACTACATCACAACCATTTTAAATTTCCATGTTGGCATGCAAGGTAAACCATTATAAACTCCTAGCTAATTAAGCATGGCATGAGTAACTATAATCTCTAATTGTCATTGCAAACATGTTTCATTCATAATAGGCTGAATCAGGAACGATGAACTAATCATATTTACAAAAACAAGATAGGTCGAGTTCATACCAGCTTTTCCTCATCTCAATCATTTCATCATATATCGTCATTATTGCCTTTCTCTTGCACGACCGGACGGTGTGGATAATAATAATAGTACACGTGCATTGGACTAAGCTGGAATCTGCAAACATTTATTCAAAGGAGAAGACAAGGTAATATGGGCTCTTTGTTAGATCAACAATAATGCATATGAGAGCCACTCAACATTTTCATCGTGGTCTTCTCCTCTCGACACCCAAAGAAAAGAAAAGAATTTCAAAGAAACACACTGAAATGTTTTTGGAGTTTTTGTTTTTCTGAAGAAGGTAAAACAAGAATGAGAAAAACTATTTATGCGGGAAAGCTCCCAACAAGCAAAAGAAGAACGAGAAATCTTTTTGAGTTCTCTTTTAATACTACAACTAAACATGGAAAGTAAACTAAGCTACAACTAATTTTTTTTGTAATTTCTCAAAGTTTTTCAAACACACAAAAAGAAAGCGAGAAAAATAAATAAACTAACATGGATAATACAATGAAAAAGTATGAACACCGACAACTGGAATGAGTGTGTGAACAAGAATGTAATGTCGGTGAGAAATACGTACTCCCCCAAGCTTAGGCTTTTGGCCTAAGTTGGTCTAAGCCCATGGAGCAAAGTAGCCCTCTCCGGTGTACTGAGGAGGTTCCTGGGGGTTCCACTGGTTAGCGAGCTCCTGTGGATCCCACTGATAAATAGACTCCTAATATGGATCAGGTGATGGCTCCAGCTCAGGAGGTGGGGATCGTGTCCCCTCCCAGTATGCATGAATGTCCGCGGAAAAACCAAAGTACCTGCCTGAATGCATATCGAACAAAGTAGGTGCAGGCAAGGTAATAATCTGAAAGGTGACCTCATTAAATACCAGGTTATAAATAAGCCTCTTTTCCTCATCATGGGGAATAAACTTATGTGCTACCATGTTGTCATAATCTAAATGTATAGTGGGTAGCAGTTTCTCTTCTTTTGCATAGTGCCTAATGGGTATCTCAAAATGTTTAGCAAGGCGGGCGGCAAAGATACCTCCGAAAATAGGACCCTTAGTACGGTTTAAACTCAACCGTTTAGCGACCATAGCACCCAAACTGTAAGTTCTATCTCTATGTAAAGCGTGGCGCAAAATAGCAAGGTCAGGGGCACTAAGGCCTCCACTCTCTCCACGACCAATTAAACATCTCCCAGCAAATAATGAGTAATAGTGTAAAACAGGGAAATGTATACTAGCCACTCTTGCTCCCGACACTCCTCTGTTTTCCCCAACGGTAATTTCATGAATAAAACATTCCACATTACTAGGACGTGGTTCCTCGACGCTACCTTCATAAGGTAATTTGCAAACCTCACAAAAGTCATAAAGCCTCATTTCTTTGCACTCATCATATAAGTAAAAGTCTACCGTGGGTGGTGATCACCTAGCATGAAAATGAAAAATTTGCACGAAAGTATTAGTGAGTAGGAGATACTAATCACACTAGTCGAGGAGGAAGTCGGTGATGCCTGCATTCCCAGCCAAATAATAGAACTCATCATAAATTCCGGCTGCTTGTAAGAATGCATCACATGGCCATTCACACGGCCAAATTTCTGCGATGCGAGGAAGATTATACTTGGGCTTTTCCTTCTCCTCATTTTCTTTTTCCTTCGAACCATGGCTCGAGGATCCTCTCAACAATCTCCTTATCATTTTCTTCCTCTGAAAATTTCTGAAATTTTTAGTAACTCAAAATAAGAGTGAACCAAGCTCAATAAAATTGATAGCAACTACTCCTACAAGTGTCTAGAGGCTGAACCATGCATCAAAACTACTTTGGACCATATAAATTTGACATGCAAGCTCAAGAACAGGGTCACCACAGCAGCAAAAATTTGTAATGAATAAAGCACTAGAACAAAAACTAATGGACCATTGGAGGAGTCACATACCGAAGAACAATCCCCCAAAGCAGTTTTGTGAATGGGGCTTTGAGCAAGGAGATCGAAAATGGTAGCAAGATGAGCAAGAACACGATTTTAAGCTATGGGATGATTTTTTCTGGAGGAAGAAGGAGAGGATGGGTGCTGGAATAAGTGGAGGGGGGCCCCACAGGTCAGGGGGCACGCCCAGGGGGGTGGGCGCGCCCTCCACCCTTGTGGCCAGCTGGTGAGGCCCCCTGGTGTGTTCTTTGTACCAGAAATTCTAAAATATTCTATAAAAAATCATACCCAATTTTCAGGGCATTTGGAGAACTTTTATTTTCGGGATACTTTTTTATTGCGTGGATAATTCAGAAAATACTATATTTGCTTTATTTAATCTAAATAACAAAAAGTAAAAAAGTAGGTACAGAGAGTTGTGCTTTCTAGATTCGTCCATCTCATGCTCATCAAAAGGAATCCCTTAACAAGGTTGATCAAGTCTTATTAACAAACTTCTTTCAAGTGACATGAAGCCGGAGAATTTTCGAATAACACTAGGTTACCTCAACGGGGATATGCATGTCCCCAACAATAAGAATATCATATTTCTTTTTGGCAGTAGGTAGAGGGAATTCAAAACCTCCAATAATAATAGTTGGCATTTTTCCAATAGAGTTGATACTATGAACTTGAGGTTGTTTCCTTGGAAAGTTTACCGTGTGCTCATTACCATTAACATGAAAAGTGACATTGCCTTTGTTGCAATCAATAACAGCCCCTGCAGTATTCAAAAAGGGTCTACCAAGAATGATCGACATACTGTCGTCCTCGGGAATATCAAGAATAACAAAGTCCGTTAAGATAGTAACGTTTGCAACTACAACAGGCACATCCTCACAAATACCGATTGGTATAGCAGTTGATTTATCAGCCATTTGTAAAGAAATTTCAGTAGGTGTCAACTTATTCAATTCAAGTCTATGATACAAAGAGAAAGGCATAACACTAACACCAGCTCCAAGATCACATAAAGCAGTTTTAACATAATTGCTTTTAATGGAGCATGGTATAGTTGGTATTCCTGGATCTCCCAGTTTCTTTGGTATTCCACCCTTAAAAGTATAATTAGCAAGCATGGTGGAAATTTCAGCTTCCGGAATCTTTTGTTTAATTGTAACAATATCTTTCATATACTTAGCATAATGAGGCATTTTAAGCATATCAGTCAAACGCATACGCAAAAAGATAGGTCTAATCATTTCAGCAAAGCGCTCAAAATCCTCATCATCCTTTTTCTTGGATGGTTTAGGAGGAAAGGGCATGGGTTTCTGAACCCATGGTTCTCTTTCTTTATCATGTTTCCTAGCAATGAAGTCTCTCTTATCATAACGTTGATTCTTTGATTGTGGGTTATCAAGATCAACAACAGGTTCAATCTCTACATCGTTATCATTACCAGGTTGAGCATCAACATGAACATCATCATTAACATTATCACTAGGTTCATGTTCATCACCAGATTGTGTCTCAGCATCAGAAATAGAAATATCATTGGGATTCTCAGGTGTGTCTATAGTAGGTTCACTAGCATGCAAGGTCCTATCAGTTTTCTTTTTCTTTTTATTAGAAGGACTAGGTGCATCAGTATTGATTTTCTGAGAATCTTGCTCAACTCTCTTAGGATGACCCTCAGGATACAAAGGTTCCTAGGTCATTTTACCACCTCTAGTCATAACCCTAACAGCATTATCATTATTCTTACTATTCAACTCATTAAGCAATTCATCTTAGGCCTTAAGTACTTGTTCTACTTGAGTTGTAACCATAGAAGCATGTTTACTAATAAGCTTAAGATCATTAACAGTTCTACTCATATAATCACCCAAGTGGTCAAGCATGTAAGCATTACGTTTCAATTGTCTACTAACACAAGCATTGAAATTTTCTTGTTTAACAATAAAATTATCAAACTCATCCAAGCATTGACTAGCAGACTTATTATGAGGAATATCACCTTCATCAAATCTACGGAGAGAGTTTACCTTTACTACCTGTGTCGGGTTATCAAGGCCATGCATTTCCTCAATAGGCGATAAGTTTTTAACATCTTCAGCTTTAATACCTTTTTCTTTCATTGATTTCTTTGCCTCTTGCATATCTTCAGGACTGAGAAATAGAATACCCCTTTTCTTCGGATTTGGTTTAGGAGTTGGTTCAGGAAGTGTCAAATCATTATCATTACTCAATATATTATTCAATAGCAATTCAGCTTGCTCAATAGTTCGTTCCCTGAAAACACAACCAGCACAACTATCCAGGTGGTCTCTGGAAGCATCGGTTAGTCTATTAGAAAAGATATCAAGTATTTCATTTTTCTTGAGAGGATGATCAGGCAAAGCATTAAGTAATTGGAGAAGCCTCCCCCAAGCTTGTGGGAGACTCTCTTCTTCAGTTTGCACAAAATTATATATTTCCCTTAAAGCAGCTTGTTTCTTATGAGCGGGAAAATATTTTGCAGAGAAGTAATATATCATATCCTGGCGACTACGCACACAACCAGGAGCAAGAGAATTAAACCATAACTTAGCATCACCCTTTAATAAGAAAGGAAACAATTTAAGAATATAGTAATAGCGAATTTTTTCCTCATGAGCAAATAGGGTGGCTATATCATTCAATTTAGTGAGATGTGCCACAACAGTTTCAGATTCATAACCATAGAAATGATCAGATTCAACCAAAGTAATTAACACAGGATCGACAGAGAATTCATAATCCTCATCAGTAACAAAGATAGGTGAAGTAGCAAAAGCGGGATCATATTTCATTCTAGCATTCAAGGATTTTTCTTTCAGCTTAGCTAACAGTTTCTTAAGATCATCTCTATCATTGCAAGCAAGAAAGTCTCTAGCAGTTTCTTCATCCATAACATAACCCTCAGGTACAACAGGTAATCGCAACAGTTTTCGAGGGTAAAGTATTCAACCCAAATTTATTGATTCGACACAAGGGGAGCCAAAGAATATTCTCAAGTATTAGCAGCTGAGTTGTCAATTCAACCACACCTGAAAGACTTAATATCTGCTGCAAAGTATTTAGTAGCAAAGTAGTATGGAAGTAACGGTAATGGTGGCAAAAGTAACAATAGCAGTTTTGTAGTAATCGTAACAGTGGCAACGGAAAAGTAACTTGGCAAAGATCAATATGAAACGAGCTCGTAGGTAATGGATCAATGATGGATAATTATGTCGGATGGCATTCATCATGCAACAGTTATAACATAGGGTGACACAGAACTAGCTCCAATTCATCAATATAATGTAGGCATGTATTTCGAATATAGTCATACGTGCTTATGAAAAAGAACTTCCATGACATCTTTTGTCCTACCCTCCCGTGGCAGCGGGGTCCTATTGGAAACTAAGGGATATTAAGGCCTCCTTTTAATAGAGTACCGGACCAAAGCATTAGCACTTAGTGAATACATGAACTCCTTAAACTACGGTCATCACCGGGAGTGGTCCCGACTATTGTCACTCCGGGGTTGCCGGATCATAACACGTAGTAGGTGACTATTGACTTGCAAGATAGGATCAAGAACACAAATATATTCATGAAAACATAATAGGTTCAGATCTGAAATCATGGCACTCGGGCCGTAGTGACAAGCATTAAGCATAGCAAAGTCATAGCAACATCAATCTTAGAACATAGTGGATACTAGGGATCAAACCCTAACAAAACTAACTCGATTACATGGTAAATCTCATCCAACCCATCACCGTCCAGCAAGCCTACGATGGGATTACTCACGCACGGCGGTGAGCATCATGAAATTGGTGATGGAGGATGGTTGATGATGACGATGGCGACGGATTCCCCTCTCCGGAGCCCCGAACAGACTCCAGATCTGCCCTCCCGAGGAAGAACAGGGCTTGGCGGCGGCTCCGTATCGTAAAACGCGATGAATCTTTCTCTCTGATTTTTTTCTCCCCGAACGTGAATATATGGACTTGGAGTTGAGGTCGGTGGAGGTCCAGGGGGCCCACAAGGTCGGAGGGCGCGCCCTCCACCCTTGTGGCTAGGGTGTGGGCCCCCTGCTGCTGATTCTTTCGCCAATATTTTTTATTAATTCCAAAAATGATCTCCGTGAAGTTTCAGGTCATTTCGAGAACTTTTTATTCTGCACAAAAATAACACCATGGCAATTCTGCTGAAAACAGCGTCAGTCCGGGTTAGTTCCATTCAAATCATGCAAATTAGAGTCCAAAACAAGGGCAAAAGAGTTTGGAAAAGTAGATACGATGGAGACGTATCACCCCCTGCCTTGTGGGCCCCTCGTGACTCCCCTGACCTAATTTTTTCGCCTATATATTCACATATATTCCCAAACCACCAGAAGTATCCACGAAAATACTTTTCCACCGCCGCAACCTTCTGTACCCGTGAGATCCTATCTAGGGGCCTTTTCCGGCATCCTGCTGGAGAGGGATTCGATCACGGAGGGCTTCTACATCAACTCTATTGCCCTTCCGATGCATGGCAATTCTGCTGAAAACAGCGTCAGTCCGGGTTAGTTCCATTCAAATCATGCAAATTAGAGTCCAAAACAAGGGCAAAAGAGTTTGGAAAAGTAGATACGATGGAGACGTATCACCCCCTGCCTTGTGGGCCCCTCGTGACTCCCCTGACCTAATTTTTTCGCCTATATATTCACATATATTCCCAAACCACCAGAAGTATCCACGAAAACACTTTTCCACCGCCGCAACCTTCTGTACCCGTGAGATCCTATCTAGGGGCCTTTTCCGGCATCCTGCTGGAGAGGGATTCGATCACGGAGGGCTTCTACATCAACTCTATTGCCCTTCCGATGAAGCGTGAGTAGTTTACCACAGACCTACGGGTCCATAGCTAGTAGCTAGATGGCTTCTTCTCTCTCTTTGATTCGCAATACCAGGTTCTCCTCGATGTTCTTGGAGATCTATTCGATATAAACTTCTTTTGCGGTGTGTTTGTCGAGATCCGATGAATTGTGGATTTATGATCAGTTTATCTATGAATATTATTTGAATCTTCTCTGAATTTTTTTATGCATGATTTGGTATCTTTGTAATTCTCTTCGACCTATCGGTTTGGGTTGGCCAACTAGATTGGTTTTT